>JARYHS010011408.1:27872625-28320103 GCA_031002005.1 Vandiemenella viatica
CTTTTGAAGGAAGCATCCCGGCATTTGCCTGGAGTGATTTGGGAAACCATGGAAAACCCAAATCTGGATGCCCGGACGGGGATTCGAACCACCGTCCTCCCGAATGCGCGGCCAGAACGCTATCCGTACATGTTTAGCAATAAGTTTAAACGAAACGTGCGTTGTCTGTCTACCATAGACTCCCAGCTCAGTCTACTAATCAGTTCTGTGACTCTTTCGTAAGGACTGTAGCAAGCGGTCACGAATCGAGCGGCTCTTCACTGTACTTTCTCTATACTGTCAATCAACCCCTTACGAAACGGATCCCAAATGGCACAACAATAGTCCAAATGTGGACATGTGGACATGTCGGGGGCACGGTCGGTCGGCAGCCACTGTCGACGGAACGAGGTAGTGCGTTTCCCAGCAAGATATCCAGGTTCCCTTTGATTCCTTACCACGACTTCCAGATGTTCTGAGTGTAGCAGGTGACAGTTTCTCACCATGTTGAATTTTCAAGGTCAAATTATATTTGTGTATTGCCATGTCCCTAATCTGTAGAATCAATTAGATTGTAATCACATGTCTCCTTTATGTGTTGCAAGTTTCAAAATTTTTAAAGGAGTTATCCATATCACAGGCGACAGAAATTAAAATTATGGATCAATAACTATGCAAATAAAAAAATATTTTGCTTAGGTATTAATTGTCTAGTAAAATAATATAGATCGCGTTATATGGCATACTTTGTTGGAGGTATTCATAGTTTCATGTTTCCACTGGTCCTTGCGCGTTACGTAGAATCCGGACAACGGAATGTCCAAAACTATTTCACTTATAAAATGAAAGCTTTGACAGCCATGAAGGTCATGCTAAGTGCTCGTTAACACTGCTGGTTGGACCGGGATTCGAAGCATGGAATGACATTTTCAAACAGAGCGCTTTAGCTATTGAGGTATCATATCTTCGTAGCAACAGTCAATAATAACTGTTATGCTCGACCTGCAACCTTCTCATCTGGAAGATTACTAAGAATACAACAAACAATGGAAACACTCGACCTGTAACCTGCTCTCATCACTTTACGATAATCCACATAAAAGTCAGCAGGTAGATACGAGTATTTTTTTTTTTTTCTGTTACTCGTGAGAATTTTTCAAAGACAGAGGGTGTAGCATTATTTGGCGACCGGCTGACAGGGCCGCCAGTGTTTGCCGCCACCCCCGCCGGCGGCGCCACTGTCGTCTCCGCCGCGCGCCATTACACCACCAGTAATTGCACATGATTCTCGAATCCCATTTACCACCTGCGTCCCCATTACGTCCGCTTGCCTCCCCCACCCCCCACCCCTCCCCTGCGTACCGGCTTCGCTCCAGAGAACAGCAGTTCCAAGAAACCGGGGCTTCTACCCTCCAACATCGATCTTTTTCACATTCAGTACCAGTTCGCTATGTCTTTTTCCATTCCTCTTCATCTGAGAACAGAGATCAAACGTAGGGGCGTATGTTCATCACACACACTATCTGAATTTGTGTATAAAGTGCACGTAATACATTTTTAAGTTCTTGGGAAGACTAAATCCTTGCATCAGATCCTCTGCAATTTATGATCTTGACACTAGCTAGTATTATGATTGTAACCTTCCCATTCTTAATACTAAATGTTTAATTAATTATCGCATTGTAACTTCCTCCGTTGTAACGCTTTATTTCTCAGCTCAGTATAGGACTTCAGATCAGCTTCTGTATAGCTCTATAGTTGTAACTTGTAAATCAGTAAGCAACTATGGATGACTATCTGAAAGTCTCCAAGGCCTCAGTCCGGCTCCGAATGAGATAAGCCAAATTACGCTATCTCTCTCCTGTTTTTTTGCTCTCCTTCACTTGTCTAATGATCTGTGCACTCAAGTCTACTCCTGCTAAATGTGTGGATAATTCCGCACGTTAGTGTAGAGACATATTGAGATTAGCAATACGTAGTTTCCATAAGATGCTTTTTTTGTGAAAATGATGCTAGAATATGTAAAATGACTTTTTTAAAGATTATTTTCGACCATTTATGACGTCCTTAACACAGATATGCATAGTAAATAAAGAATACTCAATATAATGTTTGTTGCTCATCTTACCTCCATACGTATTTCTGGAAGGCTCTAATAATATGCGGTAATTGGTAAATGAAATCCGGTAATAGAATCTGACGCACGAGATAGTAATGAAGCCTTGTAACAGAGGAAATCATAATTTGGCAACAGGATAATTAATTAAACAGTTAGCATCAAGGTGCGGAAGGTAAGACCATTTCAAGACATCATGGTTTTAACGCTAATTTCGTTTTGAAAAAATTAATACTTAGCAGACTTTATTGTAAAGGAATAATAGATTTTTTCAATATTTCATAAACTAACAGTGAATTTGAGAGAAATGCAATAGGTATGGCAGTTATAATCACATTAAAAAAAAAAACGAATTTATTGTATTAACAAATGAATTGAAGATAAATTTGCAAAAGATGTTTCTTTTTATAAACATATATATAAGTTATCAGGCATAATCATAAAAACTAACACAGTAATACTACTATAATTTCACTAATGCATTAACCCAAGAATAAAAGGCAAAAAAAAAAAATCCTTTAATTTTTACTTCATTTTCTTTCCCTTTTCCTAACCTCCATAAAAGTTCCAAAGAAGTTGGGTTATGAGGTAAGATAATTCGTTGATTCTACTGTTGTTTAAAAGTCCTTAAAAATTTCTCCTTAGCAAAAGACGCTTAGATTAAAGAATACGACTAAAATGTTAGTTGTCCGAGACGATCTGTTGAGAAACAATTTCAAGTTAATGACCATAGGTTGATTTATTCAAAAGCAATGACTGAAGCAAATTGAGTGAAACTTAGACTTCCCAGTTTTGGAGTTTCACCAACAAAGATATATTTAACGTATGGTAGCAAACTACAGTCAACATATTGTGCTGGCTTGCAGCACAATGCATTTTCCATCGCGCAGAATCGAATTTTCACGCTCCGCCACCTCTGGATCTTACTGAATTCGTCACTTTATTGAATAATGCATCAGAAAAAATCTTGTCGGTGCAAATCTTGCTCCTGTTAAAAAAATCACGTACGATATTTGCCGAGCGAAAGCTGCGTAAGATTCCTAAATTTCATGTATACAACCCCTTCTCTTTTTTGTGGAAGTCAAAACTTCATCGCTTCATATTCGGGTGATATAGATAACAGGAATTCTACTCAAACTATAATAAATTCACGATAAGTCCTTAAAAACCTCATCTTTAAATCGAAAAGAAGCCATTAGTTGATAGAACGGCATTAATTTTGGGACATATCAATGATATAAAATGTACCTTTAGATAGAATGAACCAACACAAGTATTAAGCAGGGAATCGTAGATCTACTTTTGCATGGTTCTTCCTAAAAGTGATTTAATTATTAGGTATTAATTTTTTATAGATTGAAGTAAGTCTGTTTATGATGAATTATTACTAAAATTCTAAAAAAAAACAAAAAAATACTGTCACCATTTTCAGAACTATAGAGTGGTGTTTTATAGGCCTGTCAGCCTTGAAGAAATTTTACTTATAAGAAATCCGAACAAACTGAAGTAACCTTTATCTCGTATTCATGATTTCAAAGAGTTTTATAAATTTTTTACCCATTTCTTCAATACGATAATTTCGTTGATTTCTAAATTATCATCTCAAAAATATCAGGCATAACAGAACGTCCTTAATGTATTTTAAACACACAGTTGTCTTTCCGTGCGATTTAAGTCCGTATCCCATGCCAGACAGGATTCTCTTGGACCAATGTGCATATTCTTAAGATGCTTCGCCCTGTAGCAGAATGGTAGATATCATTGGATACCGGTTGTTATGTTCCTGTTACCTTAACGTACTTTGAATGGCGAGGATACGGTTAATGTAACAATTTTATAACGCGCGTGTGATCAGTATATTAAATTGTTTGCTGTTTTCTCCTACAGCACCCATTTACGAAAACGTTTTATGACAACTTTCGTGAGATCAAAACACTTCTAAGATATCCGTTCCAAGGTCTTGCAATTTCTTGCTTGAAAGAAGAAGAAGAAGAGGAAAGAAATATCCGGAACATAGACAGAATGCTTCCACTTCTCTCTTCAATCAGCTCCAACTAGTTCATTACTAATGGAGTCACCCACAACAGAGACAAAGATATATTAATACTTTCTTACTACAGAACTATCAACATTCATATCACTCATAAGCCACGAGTTTTCTGATTATACTAAAAGGAAATAGTATTGTAATACCTTATCACTATTCTGGGCTGGTGTTTAATACATTCGCCCACCTTAGGTTTAGTCCCGGCAAGCTATGGCTCATGCCCTGTTTATACTGTAGCATAATGTCTCCCAAATTAAACGAGCAATTCTTGAATATATTTGGCATCTCGGAAAGTGAATTAGATATATTAATTTAATTTCCCAATTACTGCCAATAAAAACAACGACACTTCTCTTCCTGACGCTGGTGTAGAAAGGAAAAGAGACTGTATTAGAATTACTTTGTTGTTTGTTTATAAAGAAAACCGCATTCTCTCTTTTAATTTGGTGGCAACGTAAAGGGTAAAATGAATATAACAAATGCGATCCCTAGCAGCCGAGAAGATGAACTTATTAACGTTAACAACAGCTATGTAAAAGAACTGATTCAATATTTATACGAAAATCAACTCCGTTAGGAATCAGACATGTTTCAGAAATATCTTTCCCAATTCTGGGTAAATCTTCGAAACTAAAAGATTTCTCTATCTTAACAAGACTCGGTGGTAGGTAGAGCTAATTCTAAGCTGCGATTCAGAGATCAGATTTTGAAGTAATTGTAACACACATAGAAACCTCTCGTGCGTCCAGATTTGACTACTGTTGTTCCTGTTTGGGACCTTGTTTCCTAGGGGGCTGATAGACAATGTAGAGAAAAACGTAATGAAAGTTATTGATGAGGGTTTCACTAAGTTGGTTTTGGTTTGGATTTTCAGAAAGCTGTTGACTTTGTGCCACACAACCGAATTTTAGAGAAAATTCTAGCGTATGTAAAATCGGATCAGATTTGTGAATGGCTGCGAGATTTGTAACTGGTCAGTCACAGTATGTCGTTGTTGACGGGGAAGCCTCTTCTAATGTAGATGTTACTTCCGACGAACCTCAAGGCAGCAACAGTTCGCGGCGAGCCGTCGAGCAGTACGGATCGTTTCCGTGTTTTATCCGTGTACAGTTCAAGTGGTGCCGATAAGTTAATAAGTTACATAATAAACTGTCTACGAGTGGTGGAAGTCTACTGTTTGAGTTAGTGTGTATTATATCGGGAGTGAATACACACTAATCGCTAGTGAACCAGATCCTGCCATAAAATGGCTGATCCCCTGGACACGGGGCAGCTAACCTATACGACGCTGCAGCCGGGATGTTACCTGCAACCTCCTGCAGCAACTGCACTGATGAGTCACAGCCAACAAGAAATTCAACTGCAGCCATCACAACAGCATCCAGGTACTGTGACTTGCTACCGCACCAACCAATGTATGCAGACCTTCGGAATAACGTAGAGTCAAACGAGCAGCTTGCCAAACGGTTTCGTGCAGCGGGAAATTCCAATATATTACTAAATGTGGAGACGAGTGCAGAAACTATAAATGTACCAATGAATATTCAGCAAGACCCAGTATATTTGCCGGTAGATCAGCGCCCTCCGGCTCCAATAGTAGTAGAATCAAATGAGCGTTTATCTAAAAGTGAATAATTTCCATATGACAACAGATGAGGAAATGGTTTCTGAAGCCGCAAGTAATTCTGAGGAACGCGCGGGAAATACAAGACACTCAACTTAAACCAGTGTGATGGCCCCCACACGCTAGCGCAAACATAAACACCAACCGCGAGCGTAGCAGGAACAATCGTTTATAGCCGCTCAGATGCCGGACCATTCTATGTTTTTGTGGAAAGCATGGACAGAAGCATCGGCAGACTACATCCCATGTCAATGGGCAAAATTCTGTATGCAACCAACCCCGCATATAAGCACGATATTATAAACATTATATCCGCCGGCAGAAATAGGCTTAAGATTGAAACTAAGACCGCAGCGTCAGCAAACATGGTAGTGCAGTCAGCAGTGTTTAAGGAGAAGAACCTAGAAGCATATATTCCGAGCTTTTTAATCCACAGGCAAGGTATCATTAGGGATGTAGATGTCACCCTAACAGAGGAAGAAATCCAACAGTCCATTGAAAGCCTTTATCCTGTTATTTCTGTGAAACGGTTTACAAAGAGAACCACTAATCAGAACAGTGAAGGACGGATCCCGATACCTGTATGTATGGTCACTTTCAGATCTCAGTCCTTACCAGCATATGTAGCAATCTTTGGGAACGCGGTGCCCAGTAGAGCCGCACGTACCACAAACACTCGTTTGTGCTAACTGCCAACGATTCGGACACCGTATGACACAGTGTCGCAGCGCCACGCGTTGCAGTAAGTGCGGAGGTCCTCATAGGATGGAAACATGCACCAGCACAGCGAACCCTCGATGTTTACATTGCCAGGGCCAACATCTTTCTAATGACAGACTATGTCCTGTGTATGTACAGCAGCAAAGAGCTCGCGAGGTGATGGTCCATAATAAAACTCCACCAGCGACGATTATGAACCCTGGTTACAGACAGACGTATACACAAGCCGTCAGCGCTGCGCCATGTTACAGTGATGACAAGCAATTTCCTCCGCTTCCATCCATTACATCATCTCTCTCTAGTGCAGCCCCGACCAATGCATCCCAAAACAACCCTATCCAGCAAGAACAAGAGCTAGGTCAACAAACTGAAGCAGTCGTCACGGTTCAACCGTTCTACACTTCTACCACTGGCGGCCGTAGCAGACCAAGGCCTGCTCCTCCTAAAAAGCAAACGCCCAATTATCCTCCTCTTCATCAGAGGATGTATATCCCACACCATTTACCAATCACTCCTATTACGCAGAACCCTTATTCTCCTAATCCCCTGGACAAAGAGATGTCCCCTTCAACAACAAACGCAGTGCTTATAGAGCAAATATTACAAATGATTGCACAGATGATATACGAGTTTCAAGCATCCCCATCAGGTACCCTTCAGCTTGACCCGCTCCGTAACCTGCTCACTAGTTTAGTAGGGTACAAGTAGAGTTCCAAACACAACAACCAAACTTCATTACAATGGCTCTCCAAATTCTCCAATGGAACGCAAGATCGGCCATCTCCAATAAAGAAAGTTTGGAACAAGAGCTACGCCAAAAAGAGATTAAAATAGCTGCAATTTCGGAGACCTGGTTCAAACAAGCAACAAATGTAAGATTTAGGAACTATACAACCATCCGAGATGATCGACCGGATGGAAAAGGCGGAGCGGCTCTCCTAATACACCATTCAATCGCCTATAAGGTCTTAGGAGTCACAATGAGTGGAGACCCTGACATTCAGGCTGTTGCAGCAAGAATACAAGCACCTACACTCGAGTTTACGTGCCTCTCGATCTATTGCAAACCTAATAAGGTTATAAGTCACGAGATGTGGAATTCTCTGTTAGCCCCACTAAACACTCCACTACTAATCTGCGGTGATCTTAACGCGCACAGTACCGCATGGGGATGCTCCTTCACTGACAAGCAGGGTCAGCACCTACTAGAGATCTGCGATACATATGGCCTAACAATCTTGAACGATGGTTCGCCAACACTTGTACCTTCACCGTATCAGCGCCCATCAGCGGTGGATATCACGCTAGGTTCCACTGCCTTAGCTACAGTAGCTCAATGGAGAACACTACAAGATCCGCTGGGTTCAAACCACTTCCCAGTACTCATAAATATAAACCAACCTCCATCGAACGGCCCATACCCCATTCCATCAAGTAAGTGGAATATAAAAGCTGCCAATTGGACAGCATTTGAGGAAATAATGTACGAGGAGGCATGCGGATTCCAACATGGCAGATCAGCCCTAGAGGATTACAACCTCCTTATAGAGGCGATAGAACGCGCAGCTTATTCATCTATCCCTCTTAGAAAGAATGCTGATCGGAAGAAAGTTACTCCACCGATATGGTGGAATGTAGAATGCTCGAGACACATCGCCCTGCGACGGGCAGCACTCAGAGAATATCGTAAACATCCAAATCAAGACACGTATTTCAAGTACCTGCAAGAATCAGCACGCACCAAACGGTTCCTCAAGACTGTAAAGAGACAGAGCTGGATGGAATTTTGTTCCTCTCTGAATAGAGAGACAGAGACGAAAGTCGTATGGCAGCGCATTAAAACTCTACGCAACAGAAACTACTGTCCACGTGAAGCTCCTGTCGATACCAAGTGGCTAGAGGACTTTGCTGACAGAATTGCGCCCTCTATGCCTAGACCTGCCCCATACAATTTTACGGAAGAAGATAATAACCATTTCCTATGCTCTCCATTCACGCTCAATGAACTACGAACAGCTCTTAAGAATTCTAGCAACACATCACCAGGCATAGACGACATTCGTTACCCCATGTTACAACATTTACCAGAAAAAGCTCTAACCCTCTTACTAAATACCATTAATGAACTATGGTCAAAGAAGCAAATACCAGAAACCTGGACGACCCAAATAATAGTTCCTGTACTGAAGCCTGGAAAAGAACCAGGAGCCTCTATATCCTACCGCCCAATAGCATTATCCTCTTGCATCGGTAAAACTGTTGAGCGAATGATAAAACATCGATTGGAATGGTGGTTAGAAGCACAATCTCTGCTACCTACTACACAGTATGGATGTCGCAAAGGGCGAAGTACTTACGACAATCATACCATGTTAGTTACGGCGATACACGAAACATTTATGAAAAACCAGTATCTCACCGCGCTGTTTATGGATATATCTTCGGCGTATGACAACGTACAAGTGCCAATATTGATAGATAAGCTCATTGCATTGGGCCTACCCCAAAACTTTGTAGCCGGAATTTACCAACTCTTACAATCAAGGCAGATATACATCCGGTACAAACATGTACTCCTAGGCCCAAGATGCACCCATCAAGGTCTTCCACAAGGAGCAGTGTTGAGCCCCCTTCTCTATGCAATATATGTTCGGGACTTGGAGAACATCCTGCCCCCCGAAGTGAATATCATACAGTATGTTGATGATGTTTGCATCTACACCACGGCAACTTCAATATTGACAACTAAGCACTTACTAAAACAAGCAATATTGCAAGTAAATCAATGGCTTTCTCAACATGGACTGGAATTCTCGGCAAGCAAATCTACAGCTATTATATTTACAAGACGAAGAATTCAACCACCGATATATAATCTTATTTTGGGAACACACAATGTATTGGTCAAGACTCACGTCAAATTCCTTGGACTGGTCTATGATTCCCGCCTAACATGGGCGGCACATATACAAGAACTTATACCAAAATTGGAACAGGGCCACAATATCTTACGAACTCTAACTCGGGTATGGTGGGGAGCTCACCCATCCATATTACTACTTCTGTACCGAACCATAATTCGAGCAAAAATAGAATACGGTAGCATATTCTACCTTAGTGGTAACAAGCGGAATATAGAAAAATTGGAGCGCATCCAGCACCTGTGCATCCGCACCAGCTTAGGTGCAATGAAATCAACACCTACAAATGCTCTCCACCTGGAAGCCGCGGAAATGCCCCTGGAAATCCGCACACAACTCCTTGCTAACAAATTTTTACTGGCACGCATGTACGACAAAAATTCAACTATCCTCCGGCAAGTCACTAATCTCCATCGACTGATAGAAGAACGAGGACAACGCCTATACAATCAAAGATATCCGCTACTGCAAGGCCTAGTGTACCTGAAAAGTCTACTCCCTGAACACCAACAGCAAGAAGCAGTCACTATATATGAAATTCCTTACCAGCATTGCGTGACACCACTGGCAGTAAGTCGTATACCGGCAAACTCTAGAACAGGCCAACCAATTAACCAGGTCCTCCAGGAATATCTATCTGAGAAATGGCCAACCTCAGTTCAAATTTATACGGATGGATCAAAGATACCCACGGAGGGTGTGGGATGTGCTTTTTATTGCCCTAAACACAGCAATGACCAAAGATATCGATTGCCAAACCATCTACCAATATACTCGGCCGAGGCAATTGCTATCGTCCAGGCCCTCATCTATGCAAGGAGATTTCCCAGGCGCAGTATTTTAATTCTCTCTGATTCACTCAGCGTGTTACAGTCACTAACTACTCCAGCCATCCTTCAGCATGCTAACTCATACCATACCAGCATAGTTCAGCAAACCGCCGAGCTTACTCAATATGGCTCCACGTTAACTACATCTCGATCCCGGCCCATACAGGGATAGATATAATGAAGCATGTTGACAAAGCTAGCCAAGGAGGCATGCAGTATGGGACAAAACTACAAGCCACCTTACAACCACAAAGATTACAAAGCAGCGGTGGTTCAGTAACGCCTATCAGCAATGGACCACTCTATGGGAAGAAACTAAAGGTACAAAGGACGGAAGTACGTGATGATTCAAACCCATCCACCACGACGACCTTGGTTCACGGACTGGAAAAACTCAACGAAGGTACATCGCAACTATCACACGAATGAGACTCAACCACGGGGCCTTCCGCGAACACCTTTACCGTATACAAGCAGCAGACTCGCCGTATTGCCAATGTGATGGGCAAACCCCTCAAGACTTGAACCACATATTCTTCCAGTGCTCCATGTATCAACGGCAGCAGCGTACATTTATCAATGCTCTGGTGCGGGTACAGCACCCGCTGCCAACAAGCATCGCAGACCTACTTGCAACCAGCAACAGAAGAGTCTACACTATCATTAGAGATTTTGTTAAAAATTCAGAAGTATATATATAAATACAAAAGTAACGTTTAAACATATTATCATAGACAAAACAACATAGTCACATAAATATAATGAGACATTGACAATATGTAACCACATATCCTTATAAATGTATATATATAACTTACTAAATTATAACAATGCATTTATGCATTTACATGAATGTAATAACGCACATCAGAAATGTAACAACATTTGTTTGCATAAAAGTAAGAAAGATTATTATTAATAATGTAACAATGTATAAGAAGCTGGCTGTATGGTAATTGAAACCCAAGCCAATAAAAAAAAAAAAAAAAAAAAAAAAAAAAAAAAAACCTCAAGGCAGTGTAATAGGACCACTTCCTTTCTTAATTTTTATAAACGATGTCGGTGACAACGTTAATAGTAGGTTGCGATTGTTTGCTCGTGATGCAGTTATTTATAGGGAAATATGGTGCTCTGGGGATTGCTTAGAAATTCAGTGCGATTTGGATGTTATTTCGGAATGGTGCCGTAAATGGCAACTTACACTAAACTGCAAAAAGTGCAAAGCAATGCGCATAACAAACTAAAGAATCAGTTTTGCTCATGAGTAAAAAAGTGAACAACTCTGTTTGTTGACAAGGTTGTTTCTGTGAAGTATTTGGTTGCAATAGTACAAAGCAACATGATATTGGACCTGCACATAACTTCCGCTGTGGGTAAAGCTAAGTTAAGATTCATAGCCGTCCGGGCAACCAGATTTAGGTTTTCCATGGTTTCCCCAAATGACTCCAGGAGAATGCCGGGATGCTTCCTTCAACAGACCATGCCCGAATTCCTTCCCGTTCTTTGCACCCACTCCCATTCTGCCACTAAT
The DNA here is from genome assembly GCA_031002005.1 of Vandiemenella viatica. Classification (NCBI taxonomy): domain Eukaryota; kingdom Metazoa; phylum Arthropoda; class Insecta; order Orthoptera; family Morabidae; genus Vandiemenella; species Vandiemenella viatica. The sequence continues at coordinate 27,884,394 of JARYHS010011408.1, forward strand.
GACCTCGACGTCGACGAGGCGTAAAGCCACAAGTAAAAAAAAAAAGATTCAAAGATTGCATTTTGAAGAATTGAAACGCTCATCCTAAGGAAAACAACTCTCGCGCGTCCACATTCGGATTACTGTTGTGGAGTTTGGGATCCTTATCGCAAAGGACTGACTGACGCATTAGAAAACGTACAGGGGAGAGCCGCTCAATTTGTGACTGCTTTACGAAGCGTCACAGAATTGATTCATTGATTGGTCTGAGATTGTCTGGCAGATGACGTCGGTTTCGTCTGAATTTGTTGGCGAATATGCGTAATTCTTCTTCATTTACAACTGCAATAAAATACTTCGTCCAACAACCTATTTAGGTCGTAATGAGAGGAGAGATAAGATTAGAGAAGTAAGCTGCCACACTGATACTTATATATATTGTTTCTTTCCTCGGGTTATTCGAGATTGGAATGTCCAGAGTTAGTGTTGGTGCAAAGCACCCTTTGCCAACCACAGTATTCCTAAACTGCGGAGTATGGATGCAGATGTATAGAAGTTGATGACGATTCTTTTCGATATTGTTATTCTGCTTTTGACGTCATGCTTAAGAAATATAATTCTCTTTTTTGTATCGTATCTGAGTCTATTTTTGTATTTAATCCATTTTCTTTTGACACGGTCCATTCCAGAACGTCAGGCGATACGAGAATTGTTGTGGAGATAAGGCTAACGGCTTGTCCGCGCCACCCTTGTCCTGCAGGGGTCGTCGCTGGTAATTAGATGATTCACGTCTCGGGCCAGGGCGGAGGCGGTGTTAGATTACGACTGCTTTTGTTGTGGACCACAGGGGAACAGGGGGACAGCCGCCCACTGCCACTTGAGTGGCTGTCTCACAGCTCCGTCAACCGATGTTCTGATCCAGTCACACAACACCCCTTCACCCCTGTCAGCCAACCGATGTATGCTCGTAAGTTAAAATCCAAGGCTGCAGGAATATTTTGAGAATAGAGGCTTTCTCGTCGTACAGCTGTTAAAAATAGTTATTCTGCAGGATAAGTTCTATCATACGCGACGTTTCGACAGCTACCTTCCCAGTATTCCTCAAGTGAAATGGTAGGTCAAAGTGGTTCCTGCGAAAAGTACTGATAGCGGCGAATGGGAGAACAGTTTCCGTAGCGTGCCTCATATGTGTCCGCTGTCATCTATCAGTACTTATACGAGGTGTGTGAGAAAAGTAATTAGATTGGTAACACTGCGTGCGATCTGGCCACGCTGTGTCTGCCGGTCTGTGATAGAACGGTTTGTTCATCCCTTCCACATGCTCAGTCAGAGTTTCAACTCCGTTCAGCCAACACATTATTTTTGACAGCACCATCAGTGAAGTTGCATTTTTGTTGTGTGTTATGAAATGGAGCATCTGAATTTATAGCAACGTTGTGTAATCAAGTTTTGTGTTAAACTTGGGAAATCCGCGAATGTGACCTTTGAAAAGTTGAAACATGCCTATGGAGAACATTGCTTATCAAGAGCACAAATCATTTTTGGAAGTCCGAGAACACTATGAAGATCAACCTCGCTCAGGGAGACCTTCAACTTCAAAAACTAACCAAAACGTTGAGTGTGTGACGGCTCTTGTGAGATCAGGCCGCCAATAAACAATAAGAACAAATTGCCAACAAAGTGTTCTACAAAGGTGTTGAAAGCTATCCGTTGGTTACTGATTTTGATAAATTGAAAGTCGCTTACGGAACATAAATAATTACTAATGAAATAAAGGTTCTTTAAGCCGCGGTTGCCAGGATTAGGTACTACTGTTCGTCGGGTTTATTAAATGATAAGTTCACACACTTTAGAATGAACATCTACACAAAAACTTTATTCAAGTTCATAAGCTTATTCATTCACACCGACGGAAAGTACCACCACCAAAATAGTTCTTAAACAAGGAATCAGACTCCTTTTCCGAAAATTGCAGACTCGTGGGATAAGAGAGATTTAACTACAAAAACTCCCACGCTCTCTACCGTCCTCTTAACACGTCCACAGTCACTTGCAATCACAGCACTCCATTCATGGCAGTGAATTCAACTAGTTTCCATTATCCACTCCACCGAGTTTTTCACAATTTCTACGATTAAAGCCGAAATGTTCCCGCGTCAGAACTTCACTTGACGACGGTCAAAGATTCATTCCCCCATACAAAGACAACATCACATTCACTCACGGCGCCGGCCACAGATATTACTGTATGGCTCAGACGTATGTTATGTTACAGTGTCCTTGAAAGGCTCAAGAATAGAGTGATTCGTGTGAGACCAGTCATTGCAGACAAGTGGATGCTTCATCATGACAATGCCCCGTGTCACACGGCTTTCTCCATCAGTGAAGCTTTGACCTCAAAACACATTCCGGTTGTACCTCAAGCCTCCTATTCACCTGATTTAAGTCCTTGTGACTTTTTCCTTTTCTCGTAATTGAAACATGTCTTAAAAGGACGTCAGTTTGGAATTCTGGAAAACATTCAAAAGACTGTGACAGCCCTACTAGCTGAAGCCTTCCAGCGCTGCTACCAAGAGTGGAAACAACGACTCCGCCGGTGTATAGCTGCCCAAGGGAACTACTTTAAAGGGCATAATATTGTTTTTTAAAAAAAAAAAAAAAAAAAAAAAAAAAAAAAAAAAAAACTTTGATAAGTAAAAATCAGCCTCATTACTTTTCTCACATGCCTTGTATGAGCCAGTATCGCGAGGCAATTACAGTCGATGTCGTGCCGCAGTAAGAATTTCTCCCTACAATTTCACCTGATAAAGACAGTGGACATAGCTGTTGAATTGTCGTGTATGATAAAACTAATCCGCCAGAACACCCGAGAATAATTTTTATAAAAATATTTTTTAGTCTGCACAGTATTAAATTTTATGCGAATACTGAAATAGATTCTTAGTATGAACGATTTATCACTTAAATCCCAATAACAGTCTTCCAAATATTGTGTTGCAGAGTGCCTAACAACCTCGTTGTGTCGCCTATCGCCACCACAAAGTTTTACTGCTAGTTCAAGCGTAGACGCAGGGCACTGTTGCACATATAGGCCAGCAGCCGCCAAAATAATCGAAGTGCAATCAACCAGATTCAACTTCACTCGCACTTCAACCCGCTCGGTCTCAATCCAATCAGAAACCAAAGTACAATAGTTAAGTCGTCATACACAGATTTCACAACAGATTTGCGGCTCAATTCAGTCATGCTCCTGGTTGTATGAAATAATTAGTCCTAAGAATCACTTTCAACTTTGTTTATTCTCCCTTGCGCTTTATTATAACATTATATAGCATAGGCATAGACTCCATCCAAAGATACTAAGTACTTCACATTACACAGCAAGGTATGCCAGAGGTGAAGGTCGGGTTAAGAGCTTATGGAAATCTCCGCAAAAAAAGAGTATAAGGGTACACAAATACTTCATCTGTAGTCACACACGTTAACTACTGACATACCAAGACGCTTCTTCTTTCAGTCACTTCACTCAAATAAAAAATGAAGAAATAACTTTTTTTTCATTTGCACCGAAAACCTATTTACATCAGATCCTCTAAAAGTAGCGTAATGTTGCAAGCTTAAAAGATTAGTCAAGAATAAAAAAAAAGTATGGTACAATTAAAAACTCTACCTGCCATTTTTTAAAATATCCCCACAAATTCTTGAAAAAAATTATAGAAAACAGCGAAAAAAATATAAATTTGTTCTGAACAAGCTACGATGGGGATAGAGATCGTAGTTTCAAATACAGGTGTGTGAAATAAGGCAGATGGTTATGGCTGGAAATTTTTTATGCTGATATCTGGAATGGAATGTTGCTGAAAGTTAATTGAGATCAACAGTTAGCGAGTTCAAAAAACAATGTAGAGGCGTATCTCAATTAAACTCTCGAAAGCTTTCCTTCTTTTGAAAAAGAAAATCCTTTTTATTTGCCTTCGTTGATACACGTCTCTGACAGACGACAAGACAATTCGCAGAGAGTACAAAGTGATTGCTGTTTCGTATTCATCTAATGGCAACAGTAATTGAAGAATTCAGCAATTATTTCATGTTGTTTGATCAGCGATTTCCTGCGGTACTTTCTCATCTCTCGCGATCAAAGCAAGCTGCTGTGTTCTTTTGCCGGTAAACAATAGTCACACATACACAACTGATGTCATCGTTTAAACAAAATGGCTGTAACTAAAAAGCTGTACAAAGAGCTTCTGTTTGCAGGCGATTATCTAGATTTCATCTTTCTGCAACTTAACGCAATCCATTAGAACGATTCCATCAAATTCGCTCGGCGGAAATGAAGCGGGCCAAGTGAAGAGCGCCGTAGAAACGAAGGAGTGACATTGTTGCCGCCGTCTGCACGCTGTTGCTCTCTACATAAAATCAGAGTTAGTTACAAAAAAGGGGGGTTCCCCTCCTCCGCGCGGAGCATTGTGTCGGAGACTTTTACGTCTTTGCCTTTTGTTCTCGTCGGAGGCAAGTTCGCGATTGTCTTTCACGCTTGAAGTGAAGCGTCTCTCTCAAAAACAAAGCGAGCGCGTCTCAAAGATTCGCTCGTATTCACACGCAGTCAAAAGGAATTCGCTCAAAATTCGCCTTTCTTAGTTTGTTATTCTTTTGTCGCGTTCTCTGGCAGTGACAGCGAGAGAGATACGCTCACAATGGCTGGAGGGTCTCCGTCCGTAATAAGTTTTAATGGAAGTCTGTAAAACACCGCCGTGGACTGTTTTCATAACTCGCGACACGCCTCTTAAAACCTCGGCCCTCTTCTCGGCGAGTTTTGGGCCTATCCGGCGTTAACTCTATGCGGCGTTAACTGGACGGACTTCGCGAACGGCTTAGGCAATTCTTAAGCACCTGGCTCAGATGCTCGAATATTGGAGTTTTATGACCGGTGCCTAATTGCACTTAAATAGTATCATATTCTATACTGTACATGACAAGTATCACAACAGGCACGTTCTTAAAGTAACAATCGATTGGAAATTAAAAAAATAGAAATAATTTAAAAAATATGTGTATTGCTACATACATTACACTACATTTGTAGTAGTAGCCATTTTCAATGAAGTTCTGAGCTTCGCTCTAATAATACCATCTAGATCCTATCAAGTGAGAATATAAAAAATTGACCTTTAAATACAGAAATTATAAAACCAAACTGAATCATTTTATTCTAAATACAGTTGTATTAAATTTACTAAAAGAAAATTCTGCTATTTATTTAATTTTATTTTCACTTTATTTCATACTAAATTAACTTACTCTATTAGAATAATTGATTATTAACTACAATTGCCATGTTTTATTTGGTATATGGTTCTTTTAAATTAGTACCACAATACTTTTTACTTGAATTTATTTCATTTTCTATCACTTTTCCTTGATGCTCCCTAATCGGTTTCCAGAAGTATACTGACGTAAGCGTCTTTCTATCATCTCTCTCTCACTCTCTCTCTCTCTATATATATATATCGTTCCGCGCTGCACCGTATCCCCACAAAAATAGGATAACTGAACATTCTAGAATACTCCAGAAAATTCTAGATTTCCGTTTCTGATTTCTTGAACACTCTAAAACGTTCCGGAAGAGGAAGTCCCTTCGATGGAACAGATCCGTGTGGAGCAGTCTAGAACATTCTCGAACATTACTGAACTGGAAGTCCAATGGAAAGCCTAGTACCTTCTGGGACTTTCTAGAACATTCTAGAACTGTTTTAAACATTCTAGAAGATTCAGAAACTTTCTGGCAGTCTTGGTACTTCGGCATTCGATTCGGCACTGCATTCCCACCAGCTTCTCCGACATCCCATAAGAAGTACACTAGTGCAATTTCTCTTTTGACATCCATAACTTAGAACGCAATTCCTGCCGTTCCCAATTGAAACCTTCCTCGTAGATGGAGGATGGAGGGCTGCCAGGCCTCGTAACCCCAAGGGGCTGTGGGCGTACGTTGCGAAGTTATTGTGGTACACACGATCAAACCACATTTACATTTGTTGTATATATTGACTTTTCGTATCGTGACACCCGTTGAAAATGGATGTTAAAATTGAAAATCTCGCCGCTTAAATATGTTTGCACGTATGAAATTCACAGACAAGTTACTGTAGTTAATGGGGAAAATGTAACGATTGAGGGAAATGTGAAGAAATTGTATTGGTTACTTAGAGAAGGTTGCACCAATGCGCACGACGAGCGACGAAGTTGACGACCATCTTTCGCGGCAGACGATTTCCTGATTTAACTAATGGAAAAATTCGGGAAAAGAGGAGAGTCACAATTGCTGCATTGCTCTGACAGATTCAAATAGCCTGTCGAGCTCTAGGGCGCGAAACCTTACATGAGCAGTTCAGAACCGTCTGCTGTATTGAATGTCTATTCCAGTGCGTCAAACCAGCTGGTAACGAATAACGATATATTACCCAACGCAAATAAATATCAAAATTAAATAGTCTGCTTTTAGGGGAAGGTGCGTGTTTTAACCGATATTGTAGGACAGCAGAACTCCTAACTCTTTCCACATTCTCGGGATGAAATAAGTTACAGCAACAACGCGAGCGAAACTAATAGTTTCCATGACTTCTCGGATCACATGAAGTAGCTTCCGAAACTGAAAACAGGGAAGCAGAATACGTTTTGCTGTATGTTTACATAGAGATGAGTCAGCGAAAACGTAAATGTTCTAGACGTTATTAGTGTAATGTATTTGGTTCATTAAAAAATTAATGGTTGTCTTCACCATGTGACATTAATGGCCTTGCTGAGTTGATTCCTTAAAAGCACTAAATCAATAGCGGATTAACTACACTGGTCGCTGCACTAGGCAACAGCATTAGAGAATCCGTCAAGTTTTGTCCTCTCACCTGATAACACAATGCAGGCCTCCCATTGCAGAATAATCAGAAGTAGTCTTGGAAGTCAAAGGCACAGCTTGCGGCCGTGAATATATCCTGATCACGAATATGACAAGAACGCCTCGATAACGCTAAGTTCGCGTGCTGAGTGTTGGTGGTTCAATCCTTGTTCAAGGCGTGGGTCTTGGGTCTACATCATCAGTACTGTTCTGTCCTAAAACAACTTTTTCACGTGGCATCTCTCCATGCACTCTCCATATGGAGAGTCATACCTTGTACAGCAAGGAAAACATTAATGTAGTAATGACCCATATTTTCCATATATACTGGGAGGATGCTAAGTTGCTATCTGTCTGTGAAGCGTGTGAATATGCTCTGTGTATGATATGTGTATTTTCGGTAGTGAAATGAGTGGGTTATGAGGTGGAGATCGTCCCAGAATTTGTCTTAAACCTAAAACCTCCAATCAGGACACCCACAACACGTGTAAAATGACTTGATCCTAGTTCCGTTCTATTTTTTTTTTTTTTAACCATGGGTTTACGCCTCGACAACGCCGTGGTCATTAGAAGCGGGATGGGACTAGGGAAGCAAAAGGAAGGAATTCGGCCATGGCCTTTTTGAAGGAAGAATCCCTGCATTCGCCTGCAATGGACTGGAGTAAACATGGAAAACCCAAATCTGGATGCACGGACGGGGATCCGAACATGCGTCCTCCCGAATAGTTCCGTTCTTTCTAACCAATCCAGTCTGATGATAAATTAATACGACCAGTCACACTGGTGGGTAACATATAGGTGGTTTTAGTTAAATATTGACTTTGTCAAAAGCTTCGAATGAATGGGTTTGACATTGGTGGATATGAGAATTAAAAACACTTGATGTGATTGTGAAGCCTAGTCAACCAAACGCCAATTTAAATATTAAAAAAGTATGTTAAGAAAACAGCCTGTTCACCTATATTTTCCCCACAGATGCCGAAGTGAGTGAATGTATACGAAGTTAAATTCCACTGCTCAGTCTTCTCCGTTCGAGTGAGGCCATTTCGCCGGTCCTCCCCTTTCGAGATCGAGTCTCCTCACCCGTTGCTCCTCTCCAGGAAGCCGAGTGTCTCCAGGGACGCCGCCGCACGCACATTTACGCAGTTAACGCACTCACGCATTGTCTGTCCGACGGGCGGAAGCGGCAATCTCACGGATCCGGACCGGTCGCTCGCTGCGGCAAAAAGTGATTCATCTAATGAAGTCGGTCCGGCCGGCCGAGGGGAGAACCAGTTTAATTCCCACCGGGAGAGGGCGGCAAATTCCACCGCATCGCCAGCTACATCCCCGCCCGACGAATAACTAAAGGCGGTGCAACGGGAGCCGAATCACTCGCTCGGCGTAAGTGACTCACTCGCAGAGGAAGGTCAAGGGTCAACCTGCCCTCAATGTGTCACTCGGCACAATGAACGTGTTGCTGTCGAGCGGATGAAGGACGGTGGGGACCAGATACTCATTAGTAGCGTTCGGATCTTTATGACAAAAAAAAAAAGAAATATAAGGCAAAAATGATCTTAAAAATGGATAAATATGACCTAAAAATGACAAAATATTAGCAAACATTTAAATTTACTATATATCAAAACATCTTCAATTATACATCATTTATTCTATCGAGTAGTGTCGCTTTCATGTAGACATCATAAGTTGCTTCCGTGCACTCGCTGCACCATTGTAAAATTAAATTTTAAATCGTTTTGTTGAAGTCTCTTTAATTTCAGATAATTTACAGGATAGAACTCTTTCATCTGTACTAATATACTCCTCTGTAAATTCCCTTAAGTAAGTTCGCACTTTCAACAAATTTTATTTTCGGCATGGCGGTAGGTCTACTCACTGATCCACTGCAGATTTAACGATGACTGAGGATATTTTAATTGAGATATTGATTGACGCGGATCGACACAGACATGCTTCTGCCGCATTGTCGAGATTAAATGGCGGGCGGAACATTACGTTTAGAGAGTGACAATAATGTATAGCTTTAATTCTCGACTGGTGATTTTGTACCAAAGTGAAAAGTAGTTGTTTTTTTTCGCCTTACCTGTATAGCAGAAGTACTGTTCTGTGAATAATTATTTTAATTTCTTCTCATCTATATATAGTGAATTCCAGGTGCTATTAAAAACTATCAGATTTTTCCTCAATATATGACCATACTACCATAAATACGATCGAAATATGACCAAACCTAGGAAAAAGTTCTGAATATGCATTTATATGATTTAGGAAATACATTTAAATACAATCAGAAACGTTGAATCAGTGTTTAATTCAACATTTCAGCTAAAAAAGAAGGCAGAAAAAAATATGACTTGTCCTAAAGATCCGTACCCTACTCGTTAGATACTAGTAATCGCTAAAGTTTTATTTTGACGTAAATACTCCGGAGTATTGGCACGAAAACTAACCGTGGAAGCCCTTGGTAAGCTTAATACTCATTGGCTGCCAACGAAAACTCGGACTTTAAGGTTTGCATGCGTAACATACGTGACAACCCATCTTCTTCATCACCTTTTTCCCAACACTAGAGGTCGGCTGCCTTCAATAAGTTTTACTCGTTGTCGGCATCGTCAAATCTGGAGCATTGATTTTACGGTCGCATGTTCTTGCTGGCATCAAGAATTTTGTACCTGCTGTCAGGTCGTACTATGTAGTAATGCAGGTAGTAAAGTGTTGCCATCTCTCTCCGAAATATGTAACTAACGATCTTCTACGGGTTATCAGAGTAATGTAGTGGATGGACATATTTTAATTCTTTTAGATTCTTGTGTTTTACTTCACCAAGTCTGAGCCAATAGCGTACGTGCAAGAAAACACTGGTTTCACCTAGCGGAATCTGCCGGCGTCCGCTCAGCAAAAATACGTCGCGCGTGGCTGAAATTGCACAAGCTGCTTAGGTTCATCATAGAGCAAACAACTTGTAATTCGCATCTGGTCTTCGGAAGCGGCAGGCATTGCTTCGGATCGCCTACCCATCGATCGCGGTAGTAACCGCCAATTCTCGTTCATCTACCTGTCGTAGGATAATTTCTACTACAGAAACCTAGCATTGCTGACGTTACGTCGCGTGAAGTTCGCAGATGTATTTCACTTGTGACAGAATTAATAAGTATGTTGTAAGAAACATCGAGTATAGCGACTTCAGTATTTTATTCGACTAGTGTATAAAACCCATATAATTGTCCGTCCCATTGAAGCTCACAGTTTGTCTAGGTGATAGATATTGAAGAACATTGTGACAGAAGAATTGATACGTCGCAAGTCTTAGTAAACATGAAGAAACCAGTTTGGCCAAGTAAAGAGTATACACGACGGCCATGCCACAAAAACATTCTTTACAGTAATTTTTGTTTGTGAAATGTGTAGTTTATGAGACGGAGATTCGGGACCGTCCCAGTATTTGCCTAGATTGCTGTGGAAACTACCTACAAATCAGTTAGGATGGTCCGTACGCGGGGACTTGGGTTCGTGCCCGACCCCATGTACCTCCCCCAACCAGTGTGTGGCACCTGAGCCACACAGGACTGGATTACCTGGCAGCGTATGAATACATCCGACCCACCCACCGAGCAGCAGAGCTCGGGCTTGGCATTCGGGGGAAAGCAGCTTCGAATTTCCGTCCGGCCAGCCAGATTTTGGTTTTCCACGTTTTTCCAAAAACACTCCTAGCGAATACCGACATGGTTTTTCCGATAAGCCATTGCCGGATTTCTCACCGTTTCTTGTACCCAGTCGTTTCCCGCCTCTAATGACGTCAATTCTCATGCTGTGTTAAGCCCTATGCGAAAAAAAGATCTTATTACACTTCTGAAGTCCATTACGCAAACCATCACAATGTAGCTGTTAACGAAATGTACAATTCCATCTTCGAGAAACATGCTCCAGACTTTCTGGTTTCAGTATCAATGAGCTAGATAGAGGCAATAGACATTTAACAATACTATAGAAACAAAAGTGTGAAAAATTGCTCACACCTGCAAATTGATTGAATTGTATCAGCTGTCTTTTCTCTTTTCGCCTACAGTTAAATGTTGTATGTACTGTACCTTACTTCTTTTTTTATTAAAGCGCCTTCAAGAGTTCTTCGAAAATTCATTTCCGTTGCCATGAGTAGTTTTTGTGATCAACCATTCATGTGGCATATCTCAAAACCGTACGTTAAGTAGCGTTCAACAGTGGCATTGTATATGTTTCAGTTCCATTGCGCTACTCTAAAACTATTAGTCCTGGTCAGCAAATACCACGTAATTAATGTTTAAACACGGTAGATAGCTGTGGAATGGTAATTGTTTGGTCAGAATGTTGGTCTATCAAATAACTACTATACAAATCCATTATCTATATAAATATTTATAAGAATGATTAAACTCTCCCTGAATAAAAATATTTTTTGTAAGGCTTTAGGCCTCGTTGACTTCAGTTCAGAGTCATCAGAGGCCGAAAAGAAGTGGTGGCAAGCAATTCCGCCATTGCTTTTGATGGATCCATCTAGGCATTCGTTTTGAGTAATTTGAGGAAACAATGAGAAACCGAAATCATGATTTCTGGATGGGGATTCGATCACGCGTCCTCCAGAATTTCAGCGTATAACTGTTAAGATCACGAGTAATTTTTTACTTTTACAAATATAATCCATTAAACGTTCTAATTCGATTTAGGTAACACTTTGAATTTCACTAAAAAAAAAGATTGGCAGTCAGTGGGGACTGCCGACAGAAGTGAAAACTTAAAACTATGAATATCATACGCGCAACACGTCATACTTATGGCTACGATATACTAAACAATAATAATTCGTTGTGGTCTCAATGACATGACAACAAGGTTTGTACTGGCTGCGTGTTCTTCACCTGTCTTAGCCGCCTTAACCTAACACAGTAGTGCAACCAGGTAGAGGGTAACCACAATTTAACGTGGAATCCGAAACACACAGAAACATTCTGGAGCGCTTAATATTACACAGCAAACTGTGCCAGAGGTGATGGTCGGGTTAAGGGTCTATAAAAATCCCCACCGAGGGAGGGATTCGAACCGGGAACAGTTCACCTGTTAGACCCTTAACCACTGAGCCACCAGACGGGAAACATATATACTATGAACATTAGCATGTCGGTGACGCGAACTCATAAGATTTAATACATCCAAAAATAGCACAATGCACCTAAAGAAGTTTTCAGTTCAAAAACAAAAAATCTAACTTATTCCATAACCCAAAGGTTGGCTGAATCCTCCCCAGGGAAATGTACCAAGCTATTGTGTCAGAGCCAGGAAGGCCAATTCCTTTCCTCAGGATCCTACATTTTAGCGCGTAATCAGAACCACGGATCGTCCCGCCATAGCTCATGTAAGCAAATACAACTGTTAAACATTCCTGCTGCCCACACGATTTGAATCCGCGACCAAAGTAAGAAACTTTCGGAAGTAAGCGGATTAACCGCTGAGCTTCGAGACCTTCTTCTTTTGAAGTATGCATGTGCTAAGCACTCTCAAAATCGGATAAAAACTGAGGGTTTGTATCAACAACGTTTGCGAGGGGAAAGGAGGAGAGGTTTTTTTTTTAAATTTAAATGTAAACAGTATTTTTTATTTGTTTTATAGTATACGTATGCTAAGTTCCGTCAACATCGGCTGAAAACTATTTGTATGTACAACATTGGCAAAAAAAAAGAAGTTTATTCTTATATATTAGATACGCACAAGTATAATCTATACTTTCACTGCTGTCCAAGCGCTACACGTCGTACTTATAGCTACAGATATACTTTTAACATTAACATGTTGGCGATGCGAACTCATACTCATCCAAAAAGCGCCTAACGCCCATACTATAGTACGTGGTAGCATGTCGGTGACGGGAAGTCGCGAACTCATAGATTTACTCCCGTCAAAACATCGCCTAACGTGCCTATAGAAGTTTTCACTTCAAAAATAAGGATAAGCAGAACATAAACGATGGAAGTTTCTCTTGCAATATGCTGCAACCATATAATACCATACTTTTCTTGCAATGAAATTACATGTCTCAGTTGGATGTGAGTGTTTGGAAGTGTTGAGACGAAATACAGCCTTTCTGGCTAATCAGCTTTGCTGGTTTGGAAGGTCAGCTCAAGCTTGGATCCTGGAAATATCTGGCAGTGGCCGGAGTAGCCCGCGGCGTGTTTGCGGCGGCGCCATTGGCCATGCACGGCGCGTCTCGGGGCTCGCTGGCGCACGATCGCCAAATATTGACAGCTGCCGACCGACCAGGGGTGCAACTCGGACACCGCAAATATTGAGAGCACAGCCGCCGTGTCGCGAAATACCCGGCCTAGGAGGCGCCTCACCCAGACCTACTCTGCAAATAAGTTCAAAATGTCATGAAGCAATTCTTGGTTTGTCTACCGGGCGCATATCCTTCATTGTGCAACCATAGATCCAATATCTCTGTATCTTCCACTGATATCACTTTTCCCTATATTGCTCCAACTTTCACATTAGCTAACCTTTGGAACCATCTTCTTTGTCTCCTAAGCATTCATATAGCCAGGTCCGGCGTTAGTGAGGCGATAGCGGGGCAAAGTGACCCGGGCCCCCGAAGGGGGCATTCCTTCCAGGGTGCCTAGTTAAAAAGAAATCAAACTTTAAAAAAACTTTCTTGAAAAAGGCGTTACTTGATTTTCTTGCAATAAATTTTTCTGATTTTATACAAAAACCAATGTTTAAAGAAAAAAATTAGGTGGGGGGGGGGGGGAGGAGAGAAAGATGGAGGGGGCCTGAAGAACTCTTCCACGGGGCTCGAGAATCCTAGCGCCGTTCCTGCATATACCTGACTAGGTTAAGCTCATCATCCTGTTTTTTAATTGATGAATAGTTTCGATATAACACATTTGTTGTCGTATAAAGTAGTAAAAAGTAGACACAAATTAGAAAATAAAAATGCATCGCACAAAAAGTAAAAACAATAAAATAATTTTTAGTGACAATAAAAATAGTTTTTGAGGTTACAAATTATGATCGCTTGTATTAATCAGATATGTTTCTACAGTGTGATCACTACTTTACTATTAAGCTCGATTAAAAAAAAAATCAACACAGTCTAAAATTGTTCGAAATTAGTTTTTACGAAAAAATGCGAATTTTTATGGTGACTCGATTTTGCCTACTTTGTTAGAAGACAGAAGTTAACAAAAAAGTTTTAGGTACAGTACATAAAGTTGGAGCATATCAGTTAGATCTTCCCTATCTGTATACAGGAGAGATGTGCTGCAGAACTTTGAACCAAGGCAGAAATCACAATATGTATTACCAAGTGAGTTCACCAGCTTTAGCAATGTGGTTAGCGTGTGGTTCTCGGTATGTGGCCAGTGTGTCCTTGGTCCAGTTGGTCACTGAGAGGGGTCAGGTGCCCTCGGATTCGTCATGACGATGAGTACTGTACCCGGGAATTACCCGCGCCTGGTCCACGACAGATTTCCCTGGGGACGAGCGAAGCAGCCCTGCCTAACTGCAGCAGCATTCGCGGCAGATTTTCTTTTTTTTTCTCGCAACTTTTTACGTACAAGTTGCACGACCATCTCTCGCCACTAGTAAACGGGTTATTTTCAGAACTGCGTAACCAGACAACATTTGAAAAATAATAATCCTTTCAACCATACAACGCTGTACATACTACCTGAATTGAAATCGAGTGGAAGCTTTAATATTCCTTAATTTCGTTTACACTGGGTGGAACTTTTTATTGAATTAGTAACGTAAAAAATAATTATTTGATCTCTTGACCCAAATAATCATTGAATATAGCAAATTTTGGTAAATATGTTGACATAACGTAAAAGCACGAAAGAAAAAGTTGTTTCACGTAACTGTAAAATATCAAAGTTTTGAGGAACTTGGATTTGTAATTGCTTCTCTTCTATTTACTGTATAACGGAGATATGATAAGTACATAGGTTTATACTAAAACCAAATAGTGCTATTTTCACGAAATATGAAGATCGGGAACACGGGTTAGAAAACCTAATGCCTTTACCATTATTTACTAATTGCGAAGGAGGTTACGGACAACTGTTTCAACATTGCGCAAACTCCTGTTATAAATTCCTTCTCTATTTAGGGTAAGCTGTTCAATACCCCTTAGGTTAATAAGCTTCAGTCCCTGACTGTCCTAACATCAAAGCAAAACTCATGTTGTTTTATGGTGATGATCATCGCTTCCTTTACAGATGTTACTCTTAATTCTTTTCCTAAAATCCACGTAGGCCTCATCGTAATGTTTATCTCGTTCACATGTAGTCCCCTCTTCATTCTCTCTGGATTTACTGTAGTTCGCGGCACTCTCTTTAGTCACCAACACTGTTTTAGTAAAACACCAGTCAATGTTATGATTTGGTTTTTTATTTATTTATTTCAACAATGTAGTGACATCTTTGATGTTTCTAAGTCAATTCAAACTGAACAGAAATTCCTCAAATTTTGGTTCAACGTCGTATCTTAAAGCAGGTCGCGCAGTTATGAACTTTGGCCCTAAGAACTAAATTTTTTTTGCCCCCAAAAACACTGCAACTCGATTATTGCCAAGGTGTTGTTGAGTGATTCTGCCGAGGGTTATGTTGTGTTTTTGTTCCACGCATAATCCTTCAAAGTGAGTATACAGATCATCAGACAAATATAAATTTTGCAATTCCAGTACCTTTAAAAAATAGGAGCATACTACATCATTAATCGTAAGTACAAGATTCTGTAACCTTCCATTTTCCTGCCTTTTTTGCTCTTCAGTGTTCTGGAACCTACTTTTTATCCATAAATGCTTATAACGAAACATGTAGCAAGGATTGAATTTGAAAATATACATTATAAATCTTTTCACTCACGTATTTCCAGTAACTATATCCATTATGAACTAAAGATGAGTTTCATTGTTTATAATTTTTTAAGAAGTTACTATTATGCATTCGGCTGCAATGAAGACTGAAGTGAGGCATCCATTATGCATTGTAGCGTATCGCCAGGGGGGGGGGGGGGAGAATTATTAATTAATTCTTAATAGATTTTACGCTATACAGGGTACTATAATTAAATGTAAATTATTCAAATGAGAATTGGATGATTCTGGGATTTGAAAACTGTCACAAAAAGACATTTTAATAAAGATTTTTACAATGGCATCTACAAATCTGAGCGTATTTACCATTACGTTATTAAACAAGAGGTTTTGCAACTTTCTAAGCAACGCTCAGACGTACAATGAGCCCTTTAAAATGCAAGCAAACAAGTATAGTTGTACCTTAAAAATCTCACAATTATTCTAATACAAAGTATGTTACCAGTTATGATGATGGCAAACAATAATGAATTTTAATAGGTTGGGACGCCACGAATGATTAACCTGCATTCGACAGTTACACAGTCTAGCTCAGTGGTTTATCAGATCAGAGCAAGGATCTTTATCTCAGATGCGCTTAAGGGTACAGTTTCACGGAAGTTGCAGGCTGAATGGCTTCGAAGAAACACATTACCGTTCCACGGCAGGTAGCGCTGAGCGTCGTAACTGGCCACGCCAGCAGTATGCGGCAAGTCGCAAGTCAGAAGTGCGCCTCAGATGGTCTCCAGGACACAAGTCAGCCCAGCACACATGGACCGCAAGTCACCAGTGACTTGTCTGGGCTCCCAACTGGAGGGAAGTCAGGCAGGAAGTGTCTCGTCTTTTTCTGCCGCCACGGAGGTAAACTCTGACTCCGCCTCTTGTGGCTCGAAGACGACATAGAACATAAAATTCCCCGAATCTTAGTGCTATGTTCCCTGTGATTGGCTGACCATCTGACGTCATGTGAATCTGTGCTTCTCTTGGCCACGTTAAGTTTCGGCAAACCTCGGGAGCCGATGTCTCCTTCGGGAGGAAGGAATTCTGTTTACCGGTTGCCCGACAGAAATCCCTAATCCTCTTAACATTCTGCCCAAAAGGCGCCAGTGCGTCTGCCCTTCACTGAAGCGTAAAATCCTTGCCTCTCACCGAAGGGTATCTTTCGAACATACAGTGGACATCCCAAGAAATGGAAAAATATTCTATTCCTTTACTTTATATACAATAAAAAGTGATATGTAACGGGGAGCTTAGCGAATCGTTACAGCATGAATATTAATTTCCCGGTAATTTCGTGATGTAACCTATCCAGTACAACTATTGCTTCACAATGTAGTTGACTCAAATAAAACGATGCTAGCTTATCAGAAGTGTGGCCTGGTAGCTCAGCGGTTAAGGCGTCTGACTGGCGAGCGAAAGGTCCCCGATTCGAGTTCCTAACTTGGTCCTTAAACCAACCTTCACCTCTGGCACAGCTTGCTGTGTAATATGAAATACGCCAGAAAGCTTCCGTGGTTCGGATCCCAGTTTGAACTGTAGGTCTCGTTTGCCCGGTAGGATTATCGCGTTAGGATACGTAAGGAGTAAAGGAACTGGTCACGCTACCTCCTATACCAGGCAATGTGCGAGTTTACCTCCTTCCAGATCGTCCAACCAACCTTCGGCCTGAGTACCAAGCTCTCAGCATATCACAACTTTTCGACGGAATAACTTTATTCTCCCTACGATTTATAGGAAATACCGCAATTGCTAGATACTAAAATTTAAAACAAAAATTTATAGCTTATGAAAACAGCTGATTATAGTAACTTCTTACTCATATACGAGATAATCCAAAATTCTTAAAATATGGTCTGAGGAGGTAATTTCATTGTTACGATTTCTCGACGTCCATGTCATTAGAGGGGAGAGAAGGTTGGAGATCATAAAAAAGAAGGAATTTGGTCATGGACATTTGAAGGGACTACCCCGGCAACGCCTGGAAAATTTCGGGGAATCATGTAAAACGGTAATACGAAACCCGCATCGTCCAGCTAACTCGGAGAAATGAATGGGAATTTGTAATCCCAGTATGATGGGACGTTTGCACGGTTCTCAGATCTTCTTGAATAATATTGCTGTTATTTTTAAAAATTTGCTTGTTATTTTGTTTCTGGATTTTTACATATTCTGCTACCTTTTCACCTAAAGTAGGTCCTTAATTTACAATTTTTTTAAACAATTTCACACATGTTTAATTAATTAATAGATCTGGTTTATCATTTGTGTAGGAGTTTACATTTCTACGTATACTTTTGTTTCTTTTCTTCTAACTGACAACTGCTTTATAACTCAAGTACTGTCAACGAAGCTCCCTCCACTAAATTAATGAAGTGTCTGTACACGTATCTTACCACCCCTAACTATCTAATAAGCAATGTTATCTATACCTCAGTTATCTTCAGTATTCAAGCCGATTGTCCGTACCATTGCTGAATCCAACAACACTGACAGCAAGGTTGTTAATAAGACGTAAACATCCCAGCACCCAGCCTCTCCAAGAAAACGTGGATTTATTTATTTCGTACGCCACAAAAGTACAGTACAAAGATAGTAATTATATTGAATTACGATAGATAGAATAAGACATTCGTTTCTGCTGATTTATGTCGAGAGATTGCAACCATTAAACTGCCTATGTTGTTGCTTCATGAAGCTGCTGGATCGTTCCACTGAATCTCCTAATGGAACATTCCATGGTGATGTGATGGATAGTTTTCTGGCGGTTTCCACTTTCAGAAGAAGTATTATCTCTTATTCCCCACTTGCGCATTCATTAGTTGTGTATAACGTGGCCTGTCCTCACACGGTTCAGTGTCATCCAGGTTTTCCAAGGTAGTTTAAGTGCAAAAGGCTGGATAAGTGCTGGTTTGTCAGGATTCGAATTGGTCCACTCAGCGCGACAGGCTTCGTTAGTGTTGAAGTGAAAACCTGAACTAATTCATTTACACGGAGGTATATAACAATTTTGGCCATGTCGCTCGGAAAAATAGGGAAAAAAAACATAAAGAATTCTTTTTTTGCTTATGGCTTTACGCCTCGTCCAGGTCATCAGAGGTTCGAAAGGTCTGGGAGCAAGGAACGGGAAGAAATTCGGCCAAGGCTTTTTGAAGGAATCATCCGGGTATTTGCCCGGGGTGATTCGAGGAAACAATGCAAAACACAAAACTGGATGCCCGGACGGGGAATCGACACGTGTCCTCTCGAATGCGAAGGAGAGAGAGAAAGAAAGAATAAGTTTGAAGTATGGAATGTGTGACAGTAGTTTTCTTTTATCGGTAATCTTAGAAAACCAAAACTGAATTGAATTCAAGATACCTCCTTTTTATAACTACCTTTCTAGTTGAACAGCACTGAATGTCTCACTCCGTTTATTAAATACAAATGTACGTAGCAACTTTCTCTGATACTGGGAATGAAGTTTTGAGCTAATGGATACTGAATCAATAGAGCAGAAGCATACACGCTCATTCTCAGCTCTCAGTGTACAAACAAGGTTCGCAGAAGTCCATTTCAGCTGTTATCCCGCCTGACCATTCACGCAGTTTACATCGTGCTGAGTTGCCACCTACTCGCGTTTACCAAGAAAACAACACACACAGAAAACAATGAGCCCAGGAATAAAGGATCGCCCGAATAATAGATGGCGTGCCGCAGAGGTGGCGGCGGTTCACCTGGGCGCCGGGCCTTATTAGAGGACAGGAGGCCGTTTCCTGCACGCGCACAGTGTTCGCCATCTATTGTGTGTCGTAGCCGCCGTCAGCCGGCCGCAGAGCCAGCGCCGTCAAAGCGCCAGCCGGCTCTTTTTGTTGCGCTAACTAAATTGGGAACTCGACATGCAATATGCAAAAGAGCAGTGCAGTCATTTCGGAGCGGGCGACGAGTGGCGGAATGAAAAGCCGGCGCGAATAAAAATATGCCGGAGCGCTGAATAATTAACGAGCTTCGTTTTTGGAACAGTGTGCCTCCGGGGCGCCGTGCCGCGGACAATGTACCAGCCGGAGTGATCGCTTTATCTACTGTCGGCGCTCGAGGATAGCTGCTGCTTCGAGCCAGTGCACACGACTCTTCGATCGATTCATAAATGCCGTGACGCGTGCAAAGTGAAGTGACCGCTTTAAATACATTGCCTGATCAATAGTACCCACACACTTCTGTGTTGTGCGGAATTGAACTTGTGAGATAACAACTACTCACCATTTCACTTAGAAATGATTTATGTAAATAATACTTAAAATAATATGGTGGAACGGTTCAGCATAAGAGCATTAGATGGTTAAATTGGCTAACCTGTAAGACGAATAGCTTTGCAATGATTATCGCTGACTTTACCTAAATGACTATCTAATGGTTATAGAAAAATGTCGGCAGGGATCGCGGATTCGAGTTCGGTCTTAATTAAGTGTTGTGTCCATCCTGTGTTGTCTTCCCACTTAAGATCATCAATAACATGAGAAGATTCTATATACGCATATGAGGAATAAAAGAAACACAGCTGCTGTTGGCTGAATGCCATTTTTAAAAATTAATGTAGCTAAATAGAAAAAAAGTTGACATGATTCTGTGGACTATAGGTTGTTTGATTAAATGCGTAAATGAATGGATTTGTAAAAGTTTTGATGCTAAGTATTGTTATGCGACTGCTTTTAGGAGGGGGGGGGGGGGATTTTAAATTTAGTTATTTAAAGAATTTAATTTTGGGTTGGCAAGAATCTTAACATTGCCAGATCGCAAGGAAACTGATATTGATAAATTTTTTTTTTATTTGGCTTTTACACCGCTAGGCATATTACAATTTAATATTAACATAAAACCACTGGAATATCAAACAAGCCTAGACGTTACAATTGGCCGATTTATCCAAGCAGACAATTGAATGAATTTACTTTAATCGGAAATTATCTAATGAAGTTAGATTATTAAAAGATGACAAATATGCACAATCAAAACGATAGTAAATTTCAGCAATTAAGACATCAGTACATGTATATAAATATTAATATCGGGCGCCGTTAATTAAAGAAAATATGGACTTGTGATTTGCAAGGCCTCCACAACACATAATGTTCGATAAAAATGCCAGCTATCTCAGAATTAGGTCTGCTTGGTGATCATAAGTCTGTCTCAAATCGCTTACGGGTCATTCCCAGTCTCAAAGAACACAATGATTCCAGACCTGGCGAGTGAACATTACCATCTGGAAGACAGCGTCTCTGGTGGAGGTCGCACAGTCTATCTCCGTGTGATCTCGATACAGCGACCAGACGGGGATCACCAGCCTGTGACCATAGGATGGTTACTCTCCGATGCACCCAGAGTCGAACCGTCTCCGACCGTTGCCAAGCCAGCGGTCTTTCTCGCTCTTGGGAAAGATGGCCTCCTTCCTCTCGGTGAAGAAATCATGTCGGGGCAGAAAGAATAGGCCCTGTTTTAACTCATGCAAACCCTGAGGATTCTTGTCATTGGCAGGTCAGGCTTTCTGGAAATCACGTGATGTCGTAGCACAATTGAGATTCGCGGCAATTTTTGCCAGCGTTCCCTGCGCGTCAGTTAGGAAGGAGTTTGACCTCACCGCCTCGCGTCCCAAGAACGGGGCGATGCGAGGGCCTTGAACGGTATGGTCCATTGTCCCTAGGCGTCACAGTGGTGGGCTAGCGTCACTACTTCCGCCCCTTGGTCGAGCTCTGCAGCCCTTGCTTTTAAAAATAAATCTTACACTCTCATATTTGCGCGTAGTCCTCTCAAATAAATACCCTTGCATATTAATTTAAACATATACAATTTGGGCTGCCCGAGATCAGTTTAATTAATCTAATCTGAATAACATTGATATTGAAATAATTTGAAATATATAAATTGTAGTGTGGCGTAATAACGTCCTGCTACAGTGTGAAATAAATATTTAATAGTGGAAGAAACGTGAGAAGATTCATTTCATGTAGAATGAATTATGTTTTTCAAGGCAACGGCTTATTTTAAACAGCGGCGAGGAAGCCATCGTTTGCCATTTTGATTTTAGTTCAGAATAATCAACGGGTTATATTAAACAAAAAACGGAAGTATTACCTTGCAAGTATTACTTGATTTGGCGACCATGATAGGACTATACCTATAGTTGTTATCTCACAAACTTCATATATCACGACAGTATAAAAGGATGCGGGGAGTATTTTCTTAATGCCACAAGGGAGATATGCAAGTGCCTCAGAACAGAACACTGAAGTGGGCACTACATCTGCCAGACCGTTTCCCCACTGACGCATTCCACAAGGTGTCGGAAACAGCCAGGCTTATCGAAATATTCCGGCAACATGCCTATAAATTCTACAGTGCAGTACAACGCTCTGCTAATCCACTGGCAAGTTTTCTCGGCGAATATGAAACTCGCTGACAAACAGAACAGGCCAGTGGTGATGAGGCTGCTTTAAGCATTGAAGTGAACAGATCAGATTCAAGCCTACATTTTTTGCCAATTTCATCGCTGACGACAGCATGCGTAGGAAAACGCAATTTGAGGTGAATAAGTTTCCCAAAAGTAAGTATTTCACAGAGTAATTTGGTGGCACTGGACACGAAAATTTTTAAGGTGAAAAATAAAAATGTGGAGTTTCGGACTATGCCTTTTTGGGGATTAATTGTCATCTAACAGATGGTTGGCGGCCGATTCAGTAAGCTTTTTGTCTTCAAAAATGAACCATAATTTAGTGAGGTTTAACATTTCAACTCATAACCACCAATTAATAAGCAGACAAACAAAACTGTTCTGTTGTATGGCGACTGTGACATGACTCGAACCTGAAATATTTGGAATCAAATGCCTCTCTCATGGTCAATCGTGTGTCGCATCATCTCGTGCTTACAGCTTGAAAAGTCTTCACTTTTTTCTTTCAAGTAGAAAATCTAAAAAGTTATTTTCATAGAAAATTAACAAACAGTGTTTTCACTGTACTTGATTTGGTGTTATTTCCCACATAAATATACGTTATGGCCACAACTTGATGAATCAGTCTTTATCCAAATTATTTACGTAAGAGATCGGTGGATTGATTAATATACAACGTAAATGAAGCCAGGGTAAACAGAATATAGAGTATTAATAATCTCGAACATACGAATGATACAGTAATAGTTGAGAAACATGACATCAGTTAACACTAAAAAGTTGAAAACTTTTAGCAAAGACATTTCAAAGATTTTTCTGTTCACGTTTCTAGTTGTTTCATTAAGGGAACCAAGTAGTGTAAAATGTCAAAAATTGGCATTTTTGTTTTTGGAGTGAAAAATAATCTACAAACTTTCCTGTTTACAATGATATAAAAATTATTTGACATAATAAATTTCTTTGGGGTGTTATTGATTGCTTTCATTAAGCCTACACTTAGACGCCATGCCCATATTTCATATATTAATAAATGATAACTGAAACTTTAACTTGATTTTCTCAAAACTTGAAAATTTATATGTTATGTACCTTTTTCTCAGAAACGGAATCTTCAATCAGCTTGAAATTTTGCACAATTTCAGAAGCTTATAAACCACGATCTGTAAAGCAAAATTAAAATAATCACAGCAATAGCTAGTGAGCTGTAACGTAATAAGTATCTGAAATATTTGCTAAAAAATAGTTGCATAATCTCAGATTTATAAAATCTAAACCAGTTTCTTATCAACAATAGGATTGCATCACAAGTTTTATCATTAAAATTAGATTAAACATTACTATTTTATTAAAATATCTAAACATCAGAAAAAATTGTACATAACTAGGAGAATGTTTTCTTAAATTTTTTGTTTGTTCACAAATGAATATTAATGAAAATATATTATAGATTTCAAACAAATTGTAGGCCTACATAAAAACAGCGAAACATGATACTAATAACTTCTGAGAATCTGAATTTTCTAGATATCATGGTTATCTAATAATAAAGCTTTAACTAAAAAGTTGCATTGTTGGCTCGTCTACACTACCCGGTTCCCTTAAAATAAAATGATTTAAAGTCGTTTTAAGGACAATTTGACTACTATATTTTCCTTAAACAATAATGCACTAATCTAATAATTCAAGTTTCTTCATAGCAAATCTCCTCTATTTAGCAGCGTACATAATCCATGCTACTGTAAACATTTTGTTTTCAAGTCTATTTTAATACATCACGTACATGGTTCCATTAAACAATTATCAGTCTCAAAGCACCACTGTTTTTGAAAACTTGGTTAAAATAATCTGTAGAAACTCGTGGTTTATTTTCGACAAATAGAGATGAAGCACAACCCGTCAGGATTTATCAGCTGGATGTTTTTGGCACTTTGCGCACTTCCGCCATCTTTCCGTCAGAAGACGAGAGCAGAGGCGTGTCCGTCTGACACGTGTGCAGTCGATATGTCAACTCTCTACCTGCCACCGATATCCCGCCACTTCGCTGCGCCCCCCGGATATTAAACCGAGGGAAAAAAAGGGGTAAAAGAGAAGACGGAACTTCACCTGGCGTGTGGTATGGGAAAGCCTTTTAAGTTTATTGGCTCTCTCTCCCCGGATGATTGCCACGATGCGCCCAGGCAGGTTGCTCGGGCGAAAGATTCGTCCATCACAGCAAGACTCCCGAGAGCTTACTAGCTCCGCGTCAGGTTCCTTACCGTTATCTCCAGACCACGTAAATATTGCCTACTCCCCTTACGATTTTTTTAATAAGCTTCATTTATTTTGATTTCCCGGTTTCGAATTTCTTCGATAGGTTCACATCAAACACTTATATTTCCCGTTAAGTCTGATGCCAGGTTTACAACCAATGCAATAAATTATCTGAAAATAGTAATCTTGATAATTTAGTTTACCATTCATGAATTCTATACTTACCTGTCTTCCCAGTAAACTTGAAATGTAAATACTTTGGCATAGCATTTGATAACAAACTCAAATGGGCAGAGCACATTGGGCAGGTATAGGGGTAAAAGTTTCAAAATCCTTCGCTTGTTGGAAAGAGTGAATAGGGAATGTAATGCACCAGGGAAGTAAGGTAATTGGGCTGCAAAACTTTTGTCACACCATTGATTGGAGAAGGTGGTGTAGTATGGGATCTATATTTGGGTATCAAATACAGGGGTTGGAAAGTGCAAATAAGGGCTTGGCTCTGGGAATTACTACAGAAAACAATCAGTGACTGAAATGACAGAGGTTCCAGAATAGGATTCACTGGAAGGCACGAGGAGGGTGAAGAGAGTCACGGGAGTGTAGAAAGGTGATAAGACGAGGAAAGATATTGGTGCAAAAATTAAGATAGGTGAATGGAAGGGAAAAGATGACCATGACCAAAAGCTGGCACTCGATTTCAGTCATAAGGGTGTGGGAAGATTCTCTTTTCAGGTCAAGGGTCAGAGATTGGCATAAATTACGAAGAGAGATGATGAATAATTTACCAAAAACGCTGAAATTTGTAGGGGACAAGAGTAGGCGGCAAAAATGTGTGTGGAGGTACATTCCCACCAGATTTTATGCTTTAGCGCAGTTAAATTAAACTAAATTAAATTAAACCAAATTGCTTTTATGAACTTCAGATCGAATGGTTTATTCAAGTTTTACAATGAAACATCTATTATCGATTACTTTCGTTTGATCTCAATTCCTATGTCTTGTCTTAAACATCAACAACAATTTATTAATACTATCGTACTTCTTCAAGACATCAGGCTAGACCTTTAAAATGCAACGACAGGACACTCCAGCCCACAAAAATAAGTTTTCAGTCATTCTTCCAACATTCTAACGTTTTCGTTTCTCTAACTATGTGTAGAAACAAAATCAAAGATCCTCCTTCTCCCTTGGTTCGACGCTGTTTGCCACTTTTAACTTAAATAGTATAACCAGTTCATACAATTACGAATATTTGACATAGTATTATATACATATTAATGATTTTAACATTAATTTCTATAAATAGTGACGTCATGTACCTTACAACATAATTTAAATGAAATCTAATCCACTCCGCACATAATTTATGCTAGTAACGCCTTTTTTTGTACAAAATAATCACGTTCTAACAACGAAAACCTTTTGAAAGTAAAAATCATGCACCCGTATTTTATCCGAAATAAGGACTGGTCCTATTTGTATTTAAAACCTACGTTGCAATGGAAATTAACTGAAATTAAGTAATAAGTTCAGCTGACAGTACCTAAAAATTGCTTTATACCACACAGTTTAATATAGTCAACACATTTATCAAAATCCGATATAATAAATTTCTGTTATCTACATCTACATATATACTCTGCAATTCACAAAATTGTGGGTGGCAGAGGGTGCTCATTCAGTTTTCAATTTATGCATGGGAACGAAAAGAAAATGTGGAAGTCACTTTGTTCCCGCTTATTACTACTACTTGCCATATATATTTTAGAGTTCATTATATCAAATTAGGCACCATATAATATTGTTTTACAGAAGTATTTGTGAAAGTGTGTAATGTATATATGTATCGAAAAATGGATGTAGGTATTTTACGTTTTCTTATAAAAGGTTTTGGAAATTTTTTAACTATCCATCATAAAATACAACTAAATGAATATTAAATCATTTCTTCAAAATTACCATATTTTAAATGTACCATTCTTAATCAATATACGTGATTTTTCTGCATTGAATGATTCATTTCCTGATAATATTAGAATCTAGCATGACAGTAAGATATAAGATAATGTTTAATTAATTTTATTGATTAACTAGTCTGAAGGTTACACATAAATAGAGTTTCCGTTTTGTTCATATTAAACAATTTACACTTATGAGACTTTCCCTTTTATCACAATTCTAAACACAGGCAATGTTAAGCTTCTGAAGTGTGCAGACACAGGGGAAACAAATGAAATATCAAAGCTCCTCACTGTTTAGTGGACCCGATCAATTAACAAGGAAGAGTCAACTATTCAGGTACGATGACAAAAAAAGTTGTTATTGTCGTACTAACAAGGACATGGAAATGGTTATTAAAGAAATTAAATTTAAAGATCTTTGAATTTTATCTGACAATAATATCTGTTGAATCGGAAACCGTAACAAGGTATCCTTCGGAGACAAAACATAGTACTAGCAATAAAAAGTTAGCTAGATCAACGAAGAGGATTAATGTAGATCAAAAGAGCCTAGAAACTGAAATTTAACAGATGCATAAGAGATATTGGATCCTAATGTTATTGCAATAGCTGACACGATTTCTTAGAAATTCAGCGCGATCTGTATTTTATTTCGGAGCTTACACTTAACGGCAAAAAGTTCAAGGCAATGCAAATAAGTAACAAAAAGACTCCGTTTGTTCACGAGTACAAAGTCAACAATTCAGTTATTGACACTGTGATTCCCTGAAGTATCTGGGGATAATAGTAAAAAGCAACATGAAAGGGGATTGCACATAACGTCCGTCGTAGGCGAAGCTAATTCTAGATTACGATTCGTAAGTCGTATTTTGAGAAGTTCTAATGCTCACACAAAGGACATTGCGTACAAAACACTAGTGCGTCCACATTTCGATTACTGTTGTGGACTTTGGGATCCGTATCGCAAGGGATTGATTGACACGTTAGAGAAAGGACAGAAGAGAGCCGCTCGATTCATGACTAGTTACAGTTCTTACGAAAGTGTCACAGAATTTATACATAGATTGGGCTGGGATTGTTTGGCAGACAGACGACGTCGTTTTCGTTTGAATTTATTGGAGAATATGCGAAATCCTTTCATTTACGAGTGCAATGAAATACTTCTTGCGTCAATCTATTTAGGTTTCACCGAGCGGGGCGGTGTAACGGTTAGCATTCTCGCCTCGCATTCGGGAGGACGGCGGTTCGAATCCCCGTCCGGGCATCGAGATTTGGGTTTTTCATGGTTTCCGAAATCACTCCAGGCAAATGCCTGGATGCTTGCTTCAAAAAGGCCATGGCCGAATTCCTTCCCATTTCTTGGCCCCATCCTTGCCCCCCATCCTTTCCCGTCTCTAAAGACCTCGATGTTAAAAAGGGACGTAAAGCAGTTAAAAAAAAATAGGTTTCAGCGACAGGGGGGATAAGATTAGATAAATAAGATGTCTTACTGATGCTTTTATTTATTCTTTTTTTCCTCGTTCTGTTCGGGATTGGAATGCACAGAATTAGGATTGGTGCTCAGCACCCTCTGCCACTCACAATATTTGTGAATTGCAGAGTACAGATGTGGATGTAGTTAAACATAATATTATTCGCATACCACTATGTTATTCTGTTTTTTATGTAACAAAGTCATAACTTCAAATATTAGTCAACAAACTTAATGAAATCGCAATGTTGTTTAACAAGAAAATCTAGGAACTAAAAAATTAAATCAGGAACATACGATTGTATATTTCGCTTATTAGAAATTGCAAACACCAACACCCCGTAAAATAAATTTAATCGCAATTGAAAGACGAAGGAAATTTAGTAAAATATTAGAAGAATTGAATATTTTTTTTTTTTTTTTTTTACTATTTCATTCCTCCCAGCTGAAGGCTGGGAGGCGGGCTGCTGGAGAGTCACGAAGACTCTTTTCAGCCAATCTAGTCTACGGGGAGGAAAGGGGATGGAAGGTCGGCCGTGTCCTTGTAGGGAACCATCCCAGCATTCGCCTAGAGTGGTTGAGGAACACCACGGAAAACCTCAACCAGGATGGCCGAACGAGGTTTGACCCTCGTCCTCCCGAATGATTGGTAGTAGGCTGATAACGGCCTCCTCCCATCTTCTTCCTCCGCCATTCACTGCCATAATTTTCTTGGCAGTCTACTTTGGAGTTCTTGTCTCTCGACATTTTCTCCTTATTCATTGGATGGTGCATTACGTCACTTTGGGTGTGTCGTATTGGTTGGCGTTATGTGATTAACTTTTTATTTTGTCTTTTTAGTGTTGCCTGAGCAATGCTAACGGTCTTCTGTGCCGGCCGGTGGGAACTTCATATCGACCAAGCACGCTGACCAGTGGGTTGTTACTCGTCTCAGCTTTCCGATAAAACGTCGTAGCAAGTGCTTGGAAGCGGTCTTTAATGGGTGGCACGCCTGCCGCCTCGTGCAGCGCCGCAGTCGGGAAGCGCGATGGCAGGTGTAGGGCGCGCTTCAGCGCCCTGTTCTGGATGACTTGAAGCCGGTTGACGTATTTGTCCGCCGCGTAGCCCCACACTGGGCAGGCGTACTCAAGAAGTGGCCTGACCAGTGTGAGGTAGATCTTCACGCCCAGTGCAGGTGGAAGCGCACTGGTTCTGTTCAGCAGAGGGTAAAGATCATGCAGTCTTCCGCTGGCCCTCCTGTGTACTTCATTTATGTGTGATGGCCACGTGAGCTTGAAGTCGAGTGTGACTCCAAGGTATTTTAACGTTGTCCTCCATGGAATGTCTACTCCGTGGAGTGTCAGTACTGGATCCGCGTGGTTCCTGTTCCTCGGACCGTATTTCCTTGTGATGACAATCGCCTGGGTCTTCGCGGCGTTTACTTCTATACGCCATCTGCGCTCCCAGGCCTCCGTCTGTTGGAGTATATCTTGTAGCCTTCTGGTGGCGATGGCTCTGCTACGGCTGCTGGTGACATAAGCTGTGTCATCAGCGTAGGTAGCCGTCTGCACTCGGACCGCCGTGGGAACGTCGGCCGTGTAGAGGGAGTAGAGTGTTGGACCCAGTACGGACCCCTGAGGGACTCCTGCCATGATGCGCCTGCGCGTTGAAGTTTTCCCGTCGACTCTGACGTGGAAGGTTCTTCCAAGTAGGTACGAACGAATCATCTTCACTAACGGCCCCGGGAAGCCTTGTTGGTACAGTTTAAGTAAGAGCCCTTGTGTGCCACACCGAATCAAACGCTCTTGTGATGTCGAGCGACACGAGGGCACAGTATTCCTTGTGCAGGAAAGCTCAGGTCGCGGACTCCACGATGCGTAGCACCTGTTGTGACGTGGAGTGGCCACGCCGAAAGCCGAACTGATGAGTGGGGAGGATGTTATTCGCCTCGATGTAGGAGTTAATCCTTTTCAGGAGAAGCCGCTCGAAGATCTTACTGACGGACGGCAAGAGGCTGATCGGCGGATAGTGCTGTGGGAAGATGGGATCTTTCCCGCTCTTGTGTACCGCCACGACTTCGGCGTGTTTCCACCGACGTGGGTATCTCTTCGTTAGCAGGATTCTGTTGAAAAGGTTCGCTAGGTACACCGAGGCCTCGGGCGGCAGGTTCCTCAAGCACCGATTTGCAATCCCATCGTGGCCGGGTGCTTTGTCCAGCTGTAGCTTCGTCAAGCAAATGGCCACCTCCGCTGGGGAGATCGGTTCTATCTGCTCTTCACCATCATCGGCGTCGAGATACACTCGTAGACGGCGTCGAGCAGCGCGCAGTTCCCGGTCATTTACATTTGCTTCAGATGGGCGGAAGTTCCGTTCGAAGCTGTCGGCCAGGGCATTCGCCTTGGCCGCTGGCTTGTAGACCAGCCCATTCACGCCATGCAATGGTGGGATGCGCTGTCTTCTCTTTGTGAATTTGCGGGTCTGCTCCCACATGGTTCCATCGTCAGGCTTGAGTCATTTCGGTGCGAAGAATTGAATACACAATTAAATTATATAAAACTGATTTTAATAAATGGCTGCGAGAAATCTGTATTAAGGATGCCGAAAATTGATGCAGTGGAAAATAGAATTCTTATCTTCGTAGTAAGTGTAATTTTTTTTTTTTTGGAGAAACAACGATAGAAAAATGTTAGCATGTTGTTACATACTCTTCACTTAATAAACGGGATATCTCAAATGAAACAAAATTGGTACAATGATCCACAAAGCACGAAGAAGAAAGAATTCCGGAAAGTGCCACTACAGTGCATCCTACAAAGTAAAAGGGCTCACAAGATGGCACGTTTCACTCATATTATGTAGAACGGCCCAAATCCATGAAAGCAGAAGCAATTTTACACTCAGTTAGCGGCAAGAAGCATAGGCAGGACTTCACACCACAAATTCTTCGTTTTGTCACAAATCCACAATCAGGTCTATTAGCTGTCTGTAAGTTTTATTTCCATTTCTTCTTTCATTCTGAAATTTTCTGTCATTGAAAATGCTAAGGTGGTTCTACCTGACAAACCTTATTACTGTCTGAGAATCTTCCTATCGGAGAAGTGGAATTTTCGCTTAGGGGGTTGTACATCACCTTAAATATTCTGCATGGGGCTATCTCTCTCACTCCGAAAACAAAAATATTAATTAACATTGTTCGTAAAAAAAATTCTTTGCAGTTAAATGTACATTGCATGACAGAAAAAGAGAAGCGTCCAGAAATGGAGGATAAGAAGAAATGAAACTTTATGTGTTGGTGGGCTGTATGAGGTTATATCGGTGATTACAAAATCAAGTCAAATTTACAAAGAACTTGGCGGTATTAGCCTAATTATCAGTAAGATATGGATACATGCACTGGTGCGGCTGGGAAGGTTGTCATAAACCCGTTGAATGTTCTCCTGAGGCCAATCAGCTTTTGTAACTTTTGTAACTGGACATTGGATTTTTTTTTCCTTATGGCTTTATGCCTTGTCGAGGTCATTAGGGGCGGGATGGGATTGGGAATAAGGAACGGGATCGATTTTTGCCATGGCCTTTTGAAGGAAGCATCCCGGCACTAGCCTGGAGTAATTTGGGGAAACCATGGTAAACCCAAATCTGGATGCCCGGACGGGGATTCGAACCGTCGTCCTTCCGAATGCGAGGCCAGCGTTAACCGCACACCCACCACGCTCGGTCTGGTCCTTGGACGGAATTGACGTCCTAGCTGCTCCAGTAAATGTTCTATCGGGGACGGATGAGGAGATCTTGCTGGCCACGGGAGTATCTCAATATCACGAGACAGTATATAGAGACACGTGTGGACGAGCATTGTCCTGATGTAAAATGGCAGCACGCAGATGGGGGAATGGGCTGGGACGTGCTTGGTGCACAATATGACAGTCCTTCCTTTTGGTGGTCAGACGTGATCGACCGGAACCTTGACGACGAGTATACCTGCTCTCACAACCCCATGCAGTCCAGCATCGGGCCACTGTCACATCCGAAAACTCCACAAATATGGATATTACACGATTCGACATGCCGGCCAGATAGAGACATACAATGATGACCTTTTCAAATTTTGTCAGGTGCCGAAAGTGCTATCCCTCACGAGTTTTGGCATCTCCGTCTCCTTCACAGTGATCACTCAACATCTGACGCCCTATATGCGCAACAACACAAAACATGAACAACACTAGTGCACTCTGGTGGCCGTTCAACCTGTCACAGCGAATTACATCTCTATTCATTTACACTACACACCCAACGATGGTGAGTATGTGTTCTAAGTTTTATTCCATCCGACCACATCGTCAGAGTGTTTATTTTTTCTGTCAGTGTAATTATTACTTTTTCATACGCACTCATCCTTAGAGAAAGGTGTTTCCGTTAAACCATCTACTTCCACATAGCATCTGGCACAATTATTTAATATGTTGTTGTTGTTTTTGTGACTTTAGGGCGCGTCGACAAAGAGGTCATTAGCACCCATTTAATATTCATAATATTCATTTCTAGATAAGTATAGTGCTCATTTTTGCCTTCGGAACTGCGAAAGGCCTTAATTTTATCCTGTGACTAACCTTTTATTTAGGTTGCCGACTTGTGCCCACCTCTCGAGCTTATGAACTGGTAAATCAATATCATTATTCAACCAAAGTCTGTACTCGCACTTTCAGAAATGTTCAACCGACTTTTCTATTCGACTGGAGTGGGGGTCATTGAAGACGGAACAAAACGGAAGTGAGTGCTGGGAGTGTCAGATTGCGTGTGTTGGTGATGAGGTTTGGAAAAATATTGGTGGAAGAATTTGGAGTAGTGTATCAGAAGGAAAAGATTACCATAACTACAAGCTGGCATAATTTAGTGGGAATTTTTTTCTTTTGTAGATTCTGGTATCACATTTGGGAGGGGGCAGGTTCGAATCCCTGACCGGCCAAAAAGATTTCAGTTTTCCATGGTTTCCCTAAATCATTCTTGACGCAAACCGGGATGGTTCCTTCAAAATATCATTAGCAAATTCATCACGGTTCCTTGTCCCCAACTCTTTCCCGCCTCTAATGATCACGGCGTCGGCGAGGAGTAAATCCGAAAGAAAAAAAATAGTAAGAGAGTGAGGGGTTGGTTTAAATTACTAAAGGGAAGGCCTGAATAGTTTATCAGAAAAGTTGAAAAAAAATTAAATTAAAATTTGTAAAGAGTAAAAGAAGCTGCCAGGGAAAATTTCAACCAAAGAAATTAGGATAAAAAACAAGAAATGGACAAAAAAGTGTAAGAAAAATTACTAACGGACCTTATGTACATCGAAATTTAATTTAATTAACTTGACACTTAGTTACCTAGATTTTCCAACAGCTACATTCTTTTCTTATTGAGGCCGTATTTGCTGGGAACCTGACCGTAATCAAATATTCAGATGCCACATTTTGTTCTCCAGCGCTGGATAATAATAATAATAATAATAATAATAAAACAGACAGTGGTGAAAGATGATGCGTAGTCCTTTGTGAAGTCGTAATTATGGCTCACAGCTGTGAATAATTCACTGCTCTATAACAGTCTGTAATATGTGCTGTCTACAGCAAAAGCGATACCTTCAATTAGGATCTAACAGTACTTCGTTCACCTCATCGATATCAGTATAACGCTAATACCGACAGGAATGAAAATCAGCAATTTTATCGCTGAATATAGCATGTACCCCACTGCAGTTTCTTCTAACCTAATTATTTGATTATTACTGCAATATATCCACCTTTAAATACTTAATTATTACTGCAGTCTAGCCTCTCGTGATTACTTAATTTTTACTACGATTTTTCCTGATTAAAATAATCTCTACTTTCTCATTTACCTAATCATTACTGCAGTATCTCCTCTCTTAATTATTGCTGCAATCTCTCCTCTCCCAATCACTTAATAATAATTGCAGTCTCTCCTCTTCTAATCGTTCAATTTTTGCTGAAATTCTTCTGCCTAAAATAATTATTATTACAGTTTCTCGTCTATTAATTAATTAGCTATTACTGCAGTCTCTCCTCTTATTACCGAATATCTCCTCACAACACAAAAATAATGGCTTTCTGTGGTTGAGACCCTATTAGAGTAAATATTGTTGTAAATGGCTACTTGGTTTAACAAGTGGTGACATTGCACGTAG
This sequence comes from Vandiemenella viatica, assembly GCA_031002005.1. Lineage (NCBI taxonomy): Eukaryota > Metazoa > Arthropoda > Insecta > Orthoptera > Morabidae > Vandiemenella > Vandiemenella viatica. The sequence continues at coordinate 27,918,409 of JARYHS010011408.1, forward strand.
TGTAAGCAAAGATATTCATAATAAATGAACAAGCATCAGATGATGTTGAAACGATAGCTAAAATCTTAGGAAACAGAACGCGCACAAACACAAAGATGAAATCCCATATAGTTATGGCTGTTCCTATACTTCTGTATGAGTGAAGTGAGTCTTGGATAACGAAGAGAAGAGACGAAAGCCGCAAAAAAGAAGCGGAGATTCTATGATCTTTGATGTGATGTACAAGGCTAGATCTAATAAGAAACGAGACTATAAGAGAGGAGTTGAAAATGTATAGTATGAATGATAAGAAAGAAGAACATAGGAAAAACTGGAAGGACTATCTGTACAGTATGGATATACACGATTATCAAAAATAGTCCCTCAAACAGGAACAACTCAACAGGCCTAATACTTGAATGGGACATTCTATCTCATCTGGATTGATCCGTAGTTACTCCACATATTTCCTCGTCTCCTCAACACAGTTTGCCGTCTTATTTAGTGAATGTAGTTGAAAATTCTTTTTGTCAACCCACTCTTACTCATTCTCATAATGCGTCCACAGAATTTTAGCTTTCTCTTGTGCGTTGTCTCTGTAATTTTCTCTGCACGGCCTTGGAATTTATTTAGAAGGTTGGTGAACATAATGCCACCAGTGAACTCACACGTCAAATGCACTGATTTTCCTCAACGGGACTGAACAGAAATTTCTTTAAAATAATTAGCTAAACCCGCCACGCCTCACTGTGTTCCAGCTTCATATGAAATGATAGAGAGAGAACTTATTAACACTAGAACGTGCGACATATAATTGGCGACGTGGAACATTCAATTTCTAATTGTTGTATGCAAAGGTATTAAAAAAAAAAGATATTTTCCACAAAAAAAAAAATTATTACGCTTATTGAGAGACTACAATTTGCGCGTGTCCTTTTTCTGTATAAACATAAAAATCAGACGTTTCACCGACTATGGAGCATACAACGTATAATTGCTTAAGAGAAGCTATATTTTTCTAAATTCAAATCGCACACTTGGGAAGGTTGCCCTTACGCTTTGTTAACAGACATGGCAAACGTAAGGCGTAATGGATATTGCAGTCGTTTGAACTCGAACGGCTTGTCGGTCGGAATGAGTGGTATTCCTGGAATTATTAAGTCTACAGTCTACACCTTTATGAGTATTGTTACTTCAGTTAGATTGTTCATCAATTTTAAACTGCTAATCTTGTACCATTGCATTAGTTTGACTAATTGATAATTAATTCCCAATTATATTTCGCATTTCAGTTGTTTTTTTTTTAAATCTAATTTTTTTGAACAAAAGCACTGGTCTGATTCGTAGTAGATGAAAGCCATCTTCGTGCCACCCACCATAGTCTCCCAAAATCTCAAGTCAATCCACCGACTACTTTTTGAGTTTTGCGAGCACCTAAAGGCGCCTGGTGAATTTTTATATATAAAGATATCAATTTGGAACACGAGTGTTTCTCCGGGTAATCAATGAAAGTCAAAGCAGTAGGCGGTAGTTGGTGTGTTTTCTCTCGTAAAGCGAGACGTAGGAAAGATGAGGCGAAGCATCGGATTATTCGTCGTCGGATGCAATTTATCGCAATTTTGAGAGCGGCCCCGGCTTCGCTTCTTCATTTAATCAAGTAAGTGGTGTCCGCTGGTCGTTTCGACAGGGGCGGAGGTACAGAACCGAAATCCGAGACTAGCGCAGCCCCGGCGCGGCAGGCGCAGAAGGCGGTGGATTTACGGCGCGGTTTCACTGAAGAGAAACTGGAGACCACTTAGCAGGGGGCGGCACGGACTTTTCAGAGCGAGCAGGAAAACATTGGGGCTGCCAGCTATCTGGACTCCCGGAAACTCATCCCGAGATACTTGACCGCTTCCATACCTTCGTTTCTCCATTCACACTATCACAGATTTGTGGTTATAGATTCTCCGAAAGTCTTAACCACACATTCTCTAATAAGTGGAGACTAAACCTAACGTGACAATGAGTCTTGCTGCTTCCACCTTTCAAACCAGCTCGCCTATGTCAGAATGAGACCAACCTCTGGATCCCTTGGGAGAGTAGAACCAAAGACCAACCTAAATATGGCTTCTATTACCTTCTATCAAGCCCTCACATTTCGCCAGTATTTGTCTAAAACTGCAGAGAAAGTGCAGACCCGTGTGATCCCTGTAAACAAACGGGCTGGTACGTACGTCTTGGGGTGCAGGTGCCCCTGTGCTTTTAGGCGCAGCCCTTGGCTTGGCATTCTCCCCAACAGAATACTGTTGCTCTACATGGCTTGGTAGTGTTCATACTGCCAAAGTTGATACCCAACTTAACGCTGCTATGAGAACAGTGAGCTGTGTCATTAGGTCTACCCCAGTGTCTTGTGTAACAGCCCTCAAACCTAAACTTTAACTGGAATTGTATTTTATGAAGCATTTGCTGCAATCTAGAGTGTGATTGAAAATGGCTTTGTATATTTATCTTTTATTTCATTGTTAATCAGTGTAAATGGATTTTGTTTTGTGAAAATAAATTATGTAAATACCATTCAATATGTTTAAGGACAGAACTATGCAAGATAATTAATTAAATGTTAGTAATAGTAACTATTACGGTGAGGTACGATGTTTAAAGGACGATTTACTACGGTTTAAAATGATTTATGTGTATAATTTTGTGTTTAAGTATCATTAATTTTCATTTCTAAGAATTTTGTAATGATTGTAAATGATTATATATTTATTCTGAATGTTTCTAATATGTTTTAAATTGTTTAAGTATTGTTAATGTTCAAGAAATATCTGTCGGAAGCCTATGTCGTGTTCAAGAACTTTCGATGGAACTTATATAATGTGACCAGGAGAGACTATGGGACAGTTTTTACTTGGACAATATTTTGAAAATAGTTTACGTCGGTCAAGGACAGTGTCGAACGAACAGGTTTGGTAGTATTGTCTTTGGAAGAAGTGTCTAATGTAATCGTTGGAGTGTTGTGAACTGTATTTTGAAGTCCAATTTCTTACTAGGAATATAAAATTTGAAAATGGATTGTGGACTAGTTGTTTATTGTATGTAATTAAAACCACGAGGTATCTAATATCTGGGGCTGCCTATAGTTTACAACATTATTCCCCATACCTGAGGAGAAAATCTATACTGCTTAACAAATTGGAAGTAGTGGAGGTAAACAACATGATTCCTCGGCATAGCGACCTTATCCTCCTGCCTCGTACTCGATTAACATCAAGGAACTGCCGACACGAAAGCAGCCAAGCATGCAGAGTGCATGAAGAGTGGAGAAAGAAGTGAAAAGCCAACAGCCCACACGACCGTGGGTTTGTAATAGATCCGACGACCTTGAACTCCTAGATATGGTTATCTAATTAACATGTATTTTGTTTGTATTCAGCATACTATAGTAATAATAATAACAAACAACTGAACTCCGTGTCACGTTTCCTCAGGTCGTTGTGTCACCGTTATACTGTCGGAAGCCTGGCGCAAGGTTAGCTAGCTCGAGACCTGAAGATGAAAGAAATTTTCATCATCAGGACGTGCTCGACAGGGCAGGATGGGATGGTAGGCAACAATTACTGATTCACAGAAACTGTTCCAATGTCCTGAGTTCTCCACAGTGTGTGTGGTTGATGACAAAATGTTGTTTCGTTGATGTTGAAAATAATCTTATTAATATTTTTATTGAAAATTTAAATATGTAATAGCAATACCAGTTATAAGTATCTGTGAAAGACCAAAGAGAAACAGACAGACAGAGTGGATCCAAGGAATAATGTACAGGACAAGGAGGGAAAAAAAGCAGACAGAACAGTCTTCGAGATGACGTAATGGGGGAAGGCTGAAAATGACAGCTGGCGAGAAGATGCGACGTAAAACAAATATAAGTTGATAAAATTGTTACAGGAAAAATGTATTGCATTATCTAAAGTATTTTAAATTGTCGGAAATAAGATTTCGAGTTTAATAAAGTTGTAAGAAGTTTGTGAAGTGATAATATAGCGAGAGAATAATTGTTGAATGAGTTTAATTTGTGGAAATCACTTGAAGAGAAGTATATTTGATAAATTATTGTTAGTGAGAAGATAAGTACCTACTGCAGTTGAGAGGTATAAAACTTTATTTCAGGTGAAGTGGAAGAAGAATTTCAAAATGTGACATGACAGCAATCGTCATGGATTCGCTAGGAGGAAAACTGATGTAGAGGATGTTCTCCACTCTCTTAGGGGCCCCAATACGGCATTCAGCAAGGTAAATACTGTACTGTATTCATTAAATTAGGCCACGTTGGCAAAAATAAAGTCAGTATTTCAGTTATACAAAAAGTATAACTGTTTTGCGTTTCATGCTTGGATAATTGCAATTAAATAAGAACATTCATACACATACACGTCGTTTTATGTTATTAGGATATTCAAGGCACCCAGTTAAAGGGAGGATTGTCACAAAGTCTGAATAGGCCGAAGCCGAGTTTCACATTTTACAATCTTTCATTCATTCGCGATGCAGCAGCACACTGCACTGAACATATATACATCAGTCACCCACACTAAACAGTAACACGTCATACTTTATTGTCACTGGCGAAGCAAAGAGAAAACCACTCCGCACAAATATCACCGGAAATCTGCTTTGGAGTAGCCACTCCCTCCAGCGTGACTTGAATTTTATAGATCTAAATCTAACAAAAACAAGAATAACCATGAGGCATAGCTTCTTCATATGTGATTACCGAAAAATTTGAAACCATCAAAAATGAGGTTATATTGCGGAAGAAGACAGTACCCACAAGCGTCTTGTTTGACTCACGCTGGCAAGATTTTGAGCGTGGAAGATTGAATGTTAATTTAGCAGCGTTCCAAAATACATGATGAGATTGGCTTCTCGAGTTAACGAGAATAAATCATACACCGTTAAGGACTGGAAGGAATGGTCCAATTTGTAACATTCGTAGTGTTATTAATATCTTCGTTAACTGGCAGTTTTTTTTCATGCGTTTACGAGATAAGTCCACTCCTATATACATGCTCATCTGATATTTTTTGAAAGATACAGTAAATGCTTCGACGTAACTCTGTCAGCTAGAAGTGGTTATCAAATCATAGTATCAGAATACAAACTGAATGTGCCAGTTACATTTACAGTCATGTATTACTGTACTCATCACTCGGTCTTGTAAGCAAACAAGCTTAAATGGAGCCATATAACAGTTTATTCCTTTTTCAGAAACAGACTGGAGCTGCCGCAAGCAGGCGGTACACATACGTAAATAAATTAGTGGCCCAAAGTAGGTATACAGTTACATATACATCATATTCAATCCCGTAGGTGCTGAAATTGCCCACCTTCGGCATTCCTGCAACCTGTCCCCAACACTCTCACACACAGTGCAAAACAAATTCTGTTTAGAACGAATTTCCTTAAACGCATCATCAATGAAATTCTTCAACTGTAGTAGTGTGACGGGTTTTCTGGATTTTCTTCGGCCCAGTACACACAGTTATGTCTGTTGACATGACCAGACAATTTAAAACAGGATTAATCTTTCCACACGATTTTTGAAAGCAGGTCTGATTGTTCAGTCAATTGATTGCGCATTATCTCACAGAACTGTAGCCTCAACAAGGCCATGCAACAGTGTGGGGCGGTACGGCTTAAGGTGCCGCACGTCACTTGGACTTGCTTGGACTGTTTACGAATGTAGGGGCTGCCTTCATCTCATTTTCCTGTATTGACGGCGTGTGCGGTCGTCCCGACTGCAGTGCATTGGCGAGGGAACTCGTGGCCTCAGAGTTGTCTCTGATGCGGTAAATCGGAAGATGTGACGGCCCCGCAAAATGAAATTCCTTTTCGCATAACCTGCGCACGGTCTCTGCATTTTCATACTTCCAGTAGGTCTTAAGGATCCACCGTCGTTGCTCCTCGCTCAGATTTCCAGCCATCTTTTACCCTAAACACAACAGAAAGGGCACAATCAATTATGTAATCTTAGAAAAATAATCTGTGTGTTCAATTGGAGCATAAAACATTTAGAGTTACAAATTCTGGCTAAATTCTATTAACACGAATTCAGAAACCAAAGTGAAAGTTTGTGATTTCCTCTAAAATCAATCCTAAAATTTTTGTACATGTAACTGTATACCTACTTTTGAGCCACCATGTATAGAATTGATTTCATAATCGAGTATGTTTACTTTTAGTTGATTTCATAAGAATAACAATGTGTGATCGACTTGTAAAGCTATCATCGGAGTATTATTTTAAAGCAAATGTGTGTGATGAATATACTGGACTGTAAATTCTAGTTTACATAAATAGGCAATTCCGAATAAATGTTTGAGTGGAAAGAAAGGTCACAAGTTATTAAAACTTCGTTTATCTCTGTTGCTCGTTCCAGCTAAGTATCAAATGTCAGAAACTCCTCATAGCGTCCTAACGACCACGGACACGGGACAGACATTAATTGTTTGATAACAAACCGAAAATAAATAATACCGGTCTATCCATGCAACGTAAACAAAAATAAAAATAAAATAAAAAAAATAAAAATGTTACAATTGACAATACCTTTCTGAATATAATATTTGATGGCAGAATGCAATCATCTTGATTTTTGTTTTTTAAGACTGATACAATAATATTTTTTGTATAGTAATTATAATTAAATTATTTATGCTCATAGTTCCTCAAGCTGCCGCTACCAAAACGTCTGTTGTGTTTGGCAGGTTGCGTCTCACCCTCACAGGTGCTGCGATGAGGCAAAATGTATCCCTGCAGACCGTGAACAAATTTTTAACTCAAATTTTAAACCAACCAATCTGTTTTCTTGTAACTGAGTATGCTGTTTTCACAAATCAATATAAATGAAAATGTACATGTTTGTAACTAATCTCAAACATCCAAAAGATTTTCAACGACTGCTTTGAAATTTTGACACAACGTTTCATTAGAATTCGACGTGTTTTTAAATATCTATATCAATTATTTCGCTAGTATTTTTTTAAAATATTTCTTTTTTCATTTGTTTGATTTCGTGTCAGTGATTTGGTGATTTTTTTCTTTATTTTATTTTTATTTAATTAGTAATATTTTTTTTTTACTAGAAGTTGGAAATGGAAAGATGTTCAGACAAAATTCAGTGCCTCATAACTTCTGCAATTTAGTAAATTATAAGAATTTTTTATTTTTGTCATTTTTTTTTACTGTCATGGAGTAATTTGTATTCTTATTTTCATTTCGATTACCATTTTTAATTCTTCTCTTTTTTCATTTTTTTTTTATTCTGTTCCCTTTTTTCAGTGATTTTGAATGATAGATTAAGTGAGAGAGAGGAAAAGGGGAGCGGTGTTGAGATTTTACAAATCAAATGTAGACAATATTTTCTCTTTGTTTTAAAGTATACTATGCAAAGTTCAAACGAAATCGGAAAAAATTTTGGGTTTGTATGATGAACATGTGCTAACATTAAGGGGCATAAAGTGTGAGAGAGTGTTATTTTTTTGTCAGAATTTTTTGAAGCTGCACACAGTACAGCTCAACAAGTTTCGCCGTGATCGGATGAGTAGTATAGGAACCATTCAAAAGTGAACGTGTCCTCATTCCTATGACTCCAACGGCTCAATTTAAGAGATCGCAATTTACAATTCAAATAGCGCTTGCAATAACCATCAAAAAAGTTCAGGGCCAATTGTTTGAACAGTGAGATTTATTTCTTCTCACCTGGACAATTTTATGTTGCGTGTTCTAGAGTCGGCAAACCGGACAATATGTACATCTGCATAGATAGGAAAACATATTATATACCCACAAGTAATGTGAAATGAAACATATTACAAATGTGTACTCCCTCTTTCTTTTCTTTTTCCATTTAACCAGACTGAGCAACAGCAACCCGTGGCCGGGTACAGCTATTATGTAAAAGAAAAATCATATCCTCTGATACTGTGTCCATCGCTCTGCGTTTTGTACTAGTTAAATTAAGGGTTGTTTGCAACGGAAATAATATATAGATACATAGAAACATTGTAACATAGGGAAGTCATCCGCAAGGGCTGTGGAGTAAAGGCATTTTTACCCTTACGTACCGGGCGACTCGTCAGGCATTAGTAGCAGGAGCGAAGGCGTGGCTCATGTTGCAGCCTTGTTATTAAACTCTCACCAAAGAAAATTCGCATTCTCGTCGAGCGGGCCGCCTACCGTAATTGCGGCGGTGTCGGTGACGCATGAAATTACGTGTACCAGCGGCCGCTGACCCTCCCCAACACAACCCTCTCACTACCACGGGAGAGCTTTAGCGTTTTTGCTGAAGCTCAGTTCTCCTTGCCCTTAATTACGGCAACGCAAAACTCTTCGACGCTGTACCACTGGGTACGTCCACCTCATCAACTATAATAGTGTACGCCACAAGTCTAACAATTTGGCGCTATTTCTGCCTTAATTACCAAAGAGAATGGAATAGTAAATGACTAAAATTAAAATGCGTATCTGCAGACCAAAATACTAAATAGGTTCAGAGTATAGCATCATAATCATTACCACCTTCTAAAATGACAGGTTGAAGCGACAATTCACTTGCCTAAAATAAATAGAGTTTTTATTAAATAACGCTCTTGATTTTATAAAGAAGTGATGGTGTACATATTTTGGCTTCACCTCGTTGCATTACACAAATCCCTTCATAATTAAGATATAGATTCAAACAAATGTTTTCTTTTTTTTAAGGTTGATTTCAGATTTTAATTTAAAAAGTAAAATATTGAACCACTGCAACATCATAAATAGGTATTCTAAATAGTTTTCTTGCTATAATAGCCAGATATTTGTAATGAGAATATAACGAAAATATGTACATCGAACGAATATAAATAAACAAGATGTCGTTTGGTTCTAATGGACGCTAACTGCAAAGCAAAGACTATCTTCTTACGAGCTATGAACAGCGTCCACAGAAATAAAAACTCTATAACGTCAGAAATTATCAATTACTACAAACCATCCAGTTTATATCCGCCTGTAAATATAGCTCTTATTGACAATACCTTCGAATATGTAAGTTTCTATTTTTAAGAATTAAGTTACAGCAGCCCGAAAGGATAAACCACCTGTAACAACTAAAGATTTATACAAAACATTGACATCTGGAGGACGTAAACATATTGTTGAATCAAAAATTCGTAGACACAAATTGGCGAAACGTATGGTCTAATATATTTCTTAAAGTGATATCATCCGAAATTCAAGCCCTGTGGAAAGGCTGCAGATATCTAACTGGACGAAATTTCTCCATCTATTGGGTATTGGACAAGCAGTGTACAATATTCTAATTTAAAAAAACCTTAGGATCTAGAAGATTATTTATCCACACTTAAAATAACACTATGGAATTTAAAAAATTCAACGAGGTACAAACGCCATTTCGGAGCATATCTGGATGGACTTCTTCTCCGTGACCAATTTTGATAACGCATGTATTCAGCGTTCCACAAATTTGATTGTGTTGATACAAAGATTCACAACATTATAATAAGAAACTCGTGCTTAATTTCTGAATTACTAACGTATTTTCTGACAGTACCATTAGAAATTATATCTGAAGAATGTAGCTTCAACATGCTGTTACTGATCGAAAACGTAATTGGAATTTCTAGTGTGAATTTTGTTCTGTTTTTGGTGCAGTTTTGTAAGAGGGTAACATTTTTTATCCACATTAACCGCTAGTTTCTACAGCTTCTGGTCTCCTTTTAGCTTTATATCAAGTTGCAGTACAACCTAAAAAAAGTTTAAAAAAAGGCATAAACTAAACATTTAAAACTAAGTTTCTCTGGTTTCCAGAAATAATTTCAGGCGAACTTCTTTTTCCTAATGACTTATATATGCGTCGTCATGGCGCAAAACATAAGCAAAAAATGACTTAAATGATTGACACTTTTCTTAAAAATACCTTCTTCAATCCTGCAACATGAAATTTGTATGATCGTTATAATGTCTTCATAGTAAGTTATGAAGGTGTCTTAAAAAAGATAACGCTTGATCTAGTTTTCGGTGATAAGAAATACAATTACCTAAAATAAAATCAATGCTGTTGATTTCCAGAAGATGCGAAAACACCTGCAAAAAAATAAAAATACTCCAAATGCGTCACAAAAATCACGTTTACAGCATTATTTTAAAAGATGACGAAGATGAGAAGCACAGTCAACTAACTTTTTACCTCGGCAGCCAATTTCTTATGTTTTTATACAATTCCAAATATTAATGTTGTTAAAGATGGTCGTTGACTTTTAAATGGATGAGTAACAGTCTCAGAATCGCTTCTGTGAGACCGTATGTGCTTAATTTAAAAAGTAAGCACACGGGGTGAAAACGATCAGATTAACTTCAAAGATCTGATCAAAACGGTTGATTAGCCTCTGCATTTAAAGTCTACCAAAATGCGTCCTGCGCCGGAAAGCTCATCACCAGTTAAATTACCCGTCCTTAATTACTCATCAAAATGTAAATGAATTTTCAAGTGATAAACGATAACGTATAACATCCAGACACGCAGTTCTCTGCGCATAATCTAGCAATTTGTCATCGGCTGTGTGTTTTGGACGTTGACTGATTGATGCCACATTGCAAGTGTATCACGGACAACATTCAGCTAATCATTCTTTTTTTTTTCTTTCCTCACAGAACTGTTTTATATATTATAATTCAGCCACTAATACAGGTACTAACGTAGAAATAACTCCTCTGTAAGGCGACAATTTCATTTAATTGCATCCTCATATAATAAGAACTCCTCCTTCTTAATACCTTTACCTCACATTTATTTCTGTGTTATCAGCAATGTTCTCTCCTTATTTTTATGTTCGTTTGATGATCATTTCCATTATCTGGTACTCAGGATTGATAGCTCTTCATCACTGGAGATTTCTTGCAAATTTTTAATAAGTTGGTTTCCCTTAGCTTCACCATTCAGTGAAGTATACTGTACGTACGTTAGGATGTTTAGTTTTTTTAAAAAAAAAGATGTGATTATCATATGACACCCAGCGTCTCAGTCATGTAACAGATATATATACAAAATTTCAAGAAGATTGGATAATATTTTGAGGTTGCATATTTTGATCACTTTGATATTAAAATAGTGAAATTTATGATATTGCAGTGCTTTGTGCTAAAGGGTTTCTCATGTATTTCTTTCATCTTCTACAGGTATAAACTACATGAAGTGTGGTGGAATACAAATATCCTTATTAAGATGCAGGAGAATATCCGCGCTCAGATATAGAAGCTGTACGAACAATTAATACAAAAATCTGGGTAAAAAGTAATCGAGAAACACGGATAAATCAAATATGAAACGGCAGATTTGGAAAGGTGATTTCGTCGAGGTATTTGATATGACTGGAACAATGACATGACTAGAAAATCGCAAGAAGATAAATAATATCTTAGGCTAGGAAGAGAAGATCGTATGAGTTCGTCAGTGATTGGAGTAGACAAGGTTTTCGCCTCTAAAATTAGATTTTTCTGGAATTCTAAGGTCTGTGGGCTTGATAAAAAGTCATATACGACAATGCTGGAAAAAGAACGTCCCGAGCAAAGTTTTATAGAAGAACAATCAATGAAAATGATTAAATACTTCCTAAATGTCCTAATTGAGGAAGTCATCAAAGAAAAAGACTTGATAGAGTTATTACAACTATCACTCCTGTATTAAGGTGGTTGGTTTGAAAAATACTTCAGTTTCAGGAATTCAGGGACTCTGAATCAAGCAAGGTTAATGGAAAAGGCAATATACTCACTTAAAATTGTCCTCATTACTTAGCAATTGAATCCTCCTCAACGAGAATTGAAAGGAATTAAACGGACAGCACATTTTGTCATTCTCGTTTGTGTTCACTGTTGGCACGAAGCAATTGTCAGTCAATAGGCTCCATAGAATGATTTGGATATACTACAACTTCTGAGAACCTACCCAGATGCAAAAAAGTGCTCTCTCATTTGCTAAGTCACAACTTTGATACCTGTCAGAAAGAAACTTAGGATTGGGTTATGGAAGAACGTATTAATCACACAGAACGAAAAGATAATTGAATATTTAGAAACCAATGGATAACGAGCGACACAAAAGGAAAGACGGCGACAGAAACTAAAATACATAAAATGGAAAGATCATTTCATACGACAATGAACGTATATAACAAAAAATCTTTATCATGGAACACAAAACTAAGGCACTATCGAGCAGTGCTTAGATCCGAAATGTTCTATTCGGCAATACAACTTAAACTAACAACATATGGGGATCTTGAAAAGCTGGAAAAAGGAGAGAGAAGAATCTTGAGAATACTGGTAACTAAACATAATAACAATGCTGAATACAAATTAAGACCAAACGAAGAACTGTATTTGGAAATAGAAAAATTAACAGTTATAATGAGGGAAAAAAGACTGCAATTTTACGGGAACATATACCGAATAGATAGTAATAGACTAACGAAAGAGATCTTCACCTTACTAAACAGATACAAATCCAAACCCACATGGTTGACTGAAACTGAAAAGGACTTGAAAAACGCTGCAGTGAAAACGGATAATAGATAACAGAAGAATCTTTAGAGAGGTAATTTAAGGCAGGTTTTCAGGAAACACAGAGTTACATTAAGGGAAGAAAATGGACCCTGGAAGGAAAGGAATAACACTATCAAAGAATGAAGGAAGTTTGGAAGAAAAGAAAATTAAATACAAAGATACATAGCCTAAGTTAATTTTTCGTACCATCCAGATGGGTCTTTCGAAAGAAGAAGGTGAAACCAGCCCTCCAAAGAAAGAGGAACTGAAATGATTTGAGGGTAAAAACCGAGTTTTTTTTTTTTTTAAAAAAAAAAAAAAAAGTAAGCCATTTCGTTACTAATAAAGCAAAGACTTTGTTTGGGATACACGACATGAAAAAATACTCCAGAAGCGATATGAACGTTCTCTGGACATTAAATGGTAGCGCAGAAACAGTAATTGGTCTGATAAGAGAGTTAAACGAATCGTTCAGAGACGAACAACAAAATCAATTCTCGTTGATAGTAGTCCAGCATCACAGAATATTCATCACCAACTGAACAAAAGAAGAGATGGCATCGTTCATCATACTACCTATTAATCTTAAGGTCTAGTTTGAGTATTAATAAATTTAAGAAACCAATTCAACAGACAAAACAGTAGTCACAATTAGTAAATTTTTCCGTCTAAGTAATGATAATAATAAGAGCACAAGTAGCGTCGTTGTCCGCTGACTCCTTGGAAACAGAGCGCTTCTCTGGAGCGGATTCTCAAAGGGATCGGCAATTAAAATTAATGTTACGGAGAGAACGCAGCCGAGCAGTGTTTTCTTTCCATTTTATAGCCGCCACGAGGCACACAGCGGTGTAATTAGAGTTTTATTTGATATTTTCATTTTCTCGTCAAAAATAACACTAACGACATTAGCTTCTTAAATTGTGAACACAAATTTTTATATCTGTCAGCCTAAGGGGTAATCCAATAGCTAGCGCCGAGTAAATTGAGAGTTAGGATGATTTCCTAATTTCTAAAAATATCAGGTTTTGGCCTCCAGTGACACATCAACAATAAACATGAAAAATGAAACCGAAAGCATAAGAATCCAATGGCAATTATCGAACTAATTGTACTGTAGTTGAACCGTGTTATTTAAGAAACTCATTTATTCTGTTGCAGATTTAGTAGTAAGGGAGCACCCCTGAACTGGGTATCTCCATTTTGGCCTACTGTGAACTCCTCCTACCACCACGTAGCCCGACGTGGCTTTTTACACTACCCTCCCCTCTCCCCCCCCCTTTCCCACGTAGCACGTAGCTTTTTTCCCTTTTGATTCCAGAAGGTATTTTGTACTGTTTTCTCTTGTCAGACTATTGTAAATTACATAAGGAGATAATTAAATGAAGGAAATAAATATTCACATGCTATTGTGTGTTCAATACCTCATTTTAACTGTTAAAAGTAATATGAATGGAAAGCTACGTGGTCTGGCAGGGGTTTCCGCCCCCCCCCCCCCCACGTCCCCCCACGCCCCCTCCCCCAACGTAGCGCAGCGTAGCCTTGCAAACAACAAATCCTCCCCCCTCCCCCTAGCCCGAGCTACGTAGTTTATGGACTCTCCCTAAGGTAAGGTGGGTGTTTACGAGAAAAAAATTTAAAACAATTATTTTTACGAGAAAAACGACATTTTGCATTAAAACAATTATTTTTATGAGAGAAACGACATTTTGCAACAGGAATGCATACTTATAAATAGTTCAAATTATAACTAGTAACTGAATTAAATTGAAGTGCGATGGAATGCACGCTCTGAGTGCGATTTTCCTAGTCATCTAATTTCCAATTTCTTGTCATTTTTATTATTTTTAATATTATATTACTTTGCCATTTACCAATTTTGATTTTAAATTCCTTGAGTGTTTTGGCTAAATTACTCATATACAAATCTAGCTGCTTTCCTTTGGACACCCTCTAGCTTCTACATTTGATACCCAAAATGTGGGTACCAAATTAAATTATTCCTTACATTATTATCATTCTCGTATGTCAATTTACAGTGTATAACATAAAAGGCACAGAAAATACAACAATATTTTTTGTCAAGTGACTGAAGCCATCTCCTGGTGGCCGGTCGAGCTTGGTACTGGATACTCAGGCCACCTGGTGGACTTCTGTTCGCCCAGTCCATTACAGTGTGGTCGGTGGACTGAATACGTCCACAGTTACAAAGTACATTTTCACTGAGACCCGAATTATGTCCTATTGCGTTGCACACTCTGTTTCCTGTGCGAAACGTTCTAAACTTGAACCAACTGGACAGGTGATAGAAAGAAATTTCAATATCCATCACTTACTGGAGAGGGTGATGCGGGGAAGTGAGGGCAGGGCTGGCGTTAAAGGGGGGGGGGGTGGTAAGCGGGTCAAATGTACCGGGGCCCGCGCGGCTGATGGGGGCCCCGATACCAGCTGTAGGGACCCCCACTCGTAAGTTGGTATAAATTGTAGAACTAAAAAAAAAAGGGTTGCCCATTTGGTTTGAGGAAAGGCCCTAAATGTTTTTTTTTTTTTAACTCTACAAAATGGCCAGGCGACAATGGGCGTATTCTTGGCTTAATGGCCTGAGGGCCCCTATAGTTGGTGATCGGGGCCCCCATTAGCCGGCGGGGCCCGGGTACTTTTGACCTGCTTACCCCCCCCCCCTCCTAACGCCGGCCCTGGTTACCCCGGGCCCCAAAATCCTAGCGCCGGCCCTGAGTGAGGGAACTGGGTTACAAGACGACCAACCAGTAGATAAAGAGGTAACAATTAAAGAGAAGACTGAGGGAGGAAATGTCTCAGGACATCAACCCCCAAAACGACCATCTTGGCGAAGATAAATATATGGGTTACAAAACCTTAGTCAGATCACGCTTGAATATGATGAGGTTTCAATTTGTCACAACGCAATCAGTAAGTGATATGATAAAAGAGCTGGTTGGGAGTCTTTTGAAGACAGAAGGTGCGTGAGGAGAGTGTTTTGATCGGACAAAGCGATGACCCATGGGTGGATATTTTTAGAAAGATTAATAGTAGTACCTGGAAGTGGAGATACGATCGCGATCTTTTGCTAGCCCATGGCTTTAGCTGAAAGCAAGTGGGATTATTTTCTTTTGCAGGTGAGTGAGGCAGGGACTGAAATAAATTACGAAGTGATGAACAACTTACTAAATATACCAAGGAGCTTAAAGTTGGAATTCGTAAAGGGAAATAGTTGATGGGTGGTTAAAAATCATTTAATGGGGTGGTGTTGGTATAGGGAAGTTGCCACAGCAGCGTGTGTGCTTCATTGCAATTGAGATTAAATTAACTAAATTAAAGTCGCCGAGGCTGATTGAAAGCAGCAACTCAGGGTGTCGGGTCTATCATAAGTTCACAGTCGTGTTGCCTGTTTGCTTCTCAATGCTTCCTCCACTCAACTTGTTGTTACTCCTCAACTTTGCTACTTTTGTATAAGCTGAGCTCCTTGATTTTAAGCGAGAAGGTGGCAGATCTTGAAGTTCGTTATGGAAAGAAATCATCATTTTATCCTTCACTTTTGAAGGAGTTATGATTTCCTTCGCAGGTGTGGCGGATTCATGTTGGAAAGCAATGGTAGCGAGGATTCTGGTGTAGACCTACATTGCTTTACTGTATTGGCTGAGTAAATGTAAATAAGTATGGGACTGTTGGCCGGGAGATCCCGAAGGGTTGTTCAATCGCCGAATGACAGAGTTTCGAATAGCCACGCATGTGCACCTGTCATGGCTGCCCTATCCCAGTAATCTTACCGGGTAAAGGGGACCTACAGGCTTACGTGGAATCCGAAGCACGGAGCGTCCAAGCGTACTTCACATGAGGAAAGTAAAGCTTAGCGAGATGTGAATGTCACTTTTAAGGCGCGTAAATATTCCTGCCGAGTCCAGGATTAGAATCGGGAACCTTTTGTTCACCAATCTCGCACCTTAACCAACCTTCTTCTCAGCTAATCGAAAATTAAATTAATCACATTCAATTGTTTGAACTGAGGAAAATGGCACTAGAACTAATGATGAGGATAATTCACGATAGGCAACCTCTGATTCCCAAGGGCTATCATGGTCACAGCATTTCTGGTTCTACACGTTAATAAAGTATCAAGTCCCCTGGCTGCTCTCTTCTTCTTGTGGCTAGTTAGATTTATCTATTTGTAAAATATAGATTTCCCTAGATTGCTGGGCTGAAGAAATTGTCCATATGATGTCATGTACTTTTTGTATTTTTACGTATTACTAATTTCGTTAAGAATGTGATATCTGAAATCGTTTATATCAGTGCCTTTTTTTCTTGCCACATAATCTACAACCAGTCCCATTATCCAATGCGTCGAGTTTGTCTTTGATGGTCTATATACAGTAGCTACTGATTCTGTTGATGCTGTAGTATTCAGTGCTATCCAGCAAAGTTAATGTACCTTTCACCCATTTCCAGATCGCCTGCCTCTTCTTACAGATGATCTAAAGTGTCTTCCTCTGTACAATGTTCACATTTTGTGACATGGCACAAATGTGTATGACACAATCGTTTGTTAGTAGGGATTATTTCATTTATTGCATGATACCAAGTCGATATGATACGGTGAGGTGAATCCTCTTTGGAAATATTCTGCCCTACTGATTTCCAATTCGTTTGTACATGCTCTTAACAGAGTTATAGATGTCAGGTATGGGCTGATTTTCCATGAAAGTAGACTAGGTATCCGCAAAGAAAGGAGTGAAGTTTCAGTACAGCTATTAAAAATTTTATTTGCCGTTGTGACCTGACACTACTTGTAGCAGCACAGAATCAATGGTACGTGAGGGTTGCAAATGTTTCTATGTACAAAGATAATTATAGTCTGTTCTATAAAGTCGTGGAAGGACAGTTGAATGTTGTTGGTTTGGATAGACATGAAAGTTAAGATCTTGGTCATAATCGAATGAATGCTGCACTTCCACGGTCTCTGCAAACTACATGAGAAGAAATTTGACTATAGAATAATTTTTGTTGGTGACCCCGATGAGGGAATGTTTTATCTAAAAAGGTGGAAAAATAAATCTAGCTTTTTACCTTAACTGTGCAAATACGGTTATTAATTTACACACTTCAGATGACTAACAGTGTCGCGCATGAATATCTTCTAACCTCTTGTTTACTAACAAAAAAACTAGTCAGAAGGTGTTAACTACAGACATGGTTAAGCAAAAAAAGGCCAAGTAAAAGTGACAATAACACATAGAATGAACCAAGAACATCAATACTTCAAAGCAAGGAAAATATCTGCGTACATTGGCTCCGAAGAATATTGAATCAAGCTGTTAATAACCTGGAACTTTTGCTAGCTGCGAAGGAATGAGTGGCCTGTCATTAATTAATATTACGCTTTTTTTTATTTCCTGGTTAGCGATGAGAAAACTTTGTCCGTTCTCCTGCAAGCGGACCAGTTTTTAAAATCAATAGTTGGCAAACTCTTGTTCCATTAATTACACGTTTTTGTTTACTCTTAAGCTTCATGACTGTAGACAACAAAGCAACTTTATTTTTAATTAAGTTAAAGTTCGCTAAGTTGGATAGAAAAAAAAAGGTTATTACGCCAGTTTCTCAAAAACTTGAGTACAGCTGCGATAGACTTCATAATCCCTCTGGTTCAACAATCCTTTTCAGTAGATGATAAGAAGTTCACAAAAACTCAAAAGTTGTTAATTGAAAGATTATAAAGAAATAAACAAGGACAATTTCTTTATAACGAATCGTTTATTCATAACATCTATGGTTAAAAGATATCATTTATATTCCTATCATCTATCTTTCACTTAACAGTATGCCTATTCTCTGATATGCTTTGTCACAGAACATTTAAACTTGAAACTTGTTTACAACAAATTAAAAGGTGCACAATATTAATACAAACAACAAAAATAACCTGAAAAAAACACAAACAAGTACAAAGGGGATATAATTATTCTGGGACATTTCTGTTTAATATACTTCCTAAAATCATGATAATAGAAGTTGTATTTAAAGAAAAACGAAGGTTTATCATTTTAGCAACTCCTTCTCCTCCATCCAAGAATATGCACTAAAGAATAATTTTTTCTAATATCCGTAATTTAACACAAATTCTTCACAGGTTGCCACCGGATTATATTGTACTTAAGACTGAAAGCTTGTCCTTTGAAAATATCATCCGGCGGCAAACCTGTGAAGAAATTGTGTCAAAGATACGCCGGGAAAGCCTTGTTTCTCACGCGTAATTTAGTTATAAAAATTAATTTTCACATTAGTTTCTTGATTTTGATTGTTTGTAACATAGAAACATTTTTCATGATGATTTTTGAGACGTTTCACATCCTAGAGGTACCTCCTCAGCGGGGATCTATGGAAAAACAGTAGAAAATAAATAAAGAGTAGGTAATTAAAATTTTATGAACTATGTGAATAAAGTCAAATAATTTGAGCTTGAAGCTTTACTTTATTAGTTGTTTCAAAAAAAAAAATTACGTTGTGATATAGATATTATACTCACGAAACAGGGAACCATAATTTTAATGAAAATATTTATTAGGTATTTAGGTTTAAAACACTATATCTCATATGAAGTTTGATCTTTTACACATCTGTCAATTTCTGTCCTTAGGCCTGAGTCTGCTGTGCAATTTATTGCTGCACTTTATTCTTTTTCAGGAAGAAACCTCTGTCCATGATGACTGCATCTTATCGTCTCTCTATGAATTTATTTATTTCTCTTTCATTATTTCTGGGCTCAAAAGACAATCCCAGAATTCCATTTATTATTGCTATCTGATTTCACGGCCCGTCGTCCAGTGCTGCCAACTCTACGGATTTATCCGTAGATCTGTGGATTTTTATAAAAAGTTAGGATTTTCGGATTTTGTTACAATATCACGGCTTTTTGATGCTTTTTATTATTTGTTGATTTTCCTTATATTAGTGTTTTGTTAAACTTTAAGCGTATAGTGTTAAGGCATTACAGAATTGTCAACAATTGTGAATCGTTTCCTTGCAACCGCTCGTGTGAACCATCGATTGAAATAAAGCTCATATTTTGTTTGATTATAGATTTTATAGATCTTAAAAGACCGTAATACAAAACTATCGGCGCACTCTTTATGTACGTTGCTCGTTGGCAAGGCTTACAAAGTAGTGACTTTCGAGAAGGTTTAACCAATATCCGAGAGTCAAAGGGGTCGTAGTTTTTAACATTTCCTGTTACAGAAGATATGCTATATTTAATGTCAACAAAGAAAATGTATTGTCCCTAAATTTAAAAAATAAAAATTGTAGGCACAGCAGCAACAGTGATCAAAGTGACGATGTATAAAACATGTTCAGAGATATTTCTTACTTTCAATATAGAATATTATTTTGTATTTCGAATTTTAAAGACCTGTTAAAGAAGTGTTCATAATTTTGTCTATCTCTTCAGTAATTATCGTTTCAGTCTTTCAGTTAGCGAGTCTCCGGATTTTTGTACCCCATCTACTGAAATTTTAGCGGCCACCTACGGATATTCAAAGCCAAGAGGCTGGCAGCACTGCCGTTGGCTCAGTTGGTTGCGGCTCCGTGATCGTGTTGAGCGCTGGTCCTAGTGCTGGTGCTGGAGGAAATTCTCATCATCACAACTTGTCCGGCAGGGTAGGAGAGGTAGCGGTGTATGATTCCTAATTACCAGATTGTGCGTCAAAGTCATGTGTTAAATCCTAAATCTCTCTGCAGTGCGTATGGAGTGAGGGCACACGACACTGTGGATGGTGATTCGTCTCTCGGATGGGGATGTGAAGCTTAGCGGCCCCTTTGTGTCTTTCGGAAGAATAGGATGTCCTGGAATTGGGTTTCACTCTCATCCTTCCTTTATCTCTGGTTGACAACACAGACAACATTCTTCAATGAACACACACATCATCACTGGTATACACACGAACAACAAGACTTACGAAAACCGTCACACTGAGAAAGGCAACAGAAAACCATCCAAGTTCATCTTTCTAGACGTTACCGATCAGTAAATCTTCTGATTACTGAAAATCGCCTCAATTGAGCTAATACATATACACTCTGCATAGGCACTGTACAGGTGTTCCAAAGACGAATAAAATTTGACTGAACTATAATCGCATTGGGATAGCAGAGAAGCATCTGTAGGTCTTAAAAGGCCGCATTTTGGAGACAATGCTTTGGCTCCGAACTGACTGCATTTTACATCCGACGACTGACATCGTTTGGCTGAATGTGGTCTATGCTTCTCTGACTAGGGTTGCAGTTCGCGAAAAGATCTCTTCAAAGTGGTTGTCAAAGTATTCTTGAGTTACCAACACTTCGCCCAAAAACTGGATTGTTAAATTCGCAAATGACTTCGTATATCCAGTAGCTATATAGGCCCGTTTGAACGTCATAAAGCAGATGACAGCTACAGAATGCTATGTAAAAATATTTTCCTAACTGGCACTGTTTCACGGTCGCCATATAATACTATATATGTTAGTGTATAGAGTCTTGATGAATTTCTATCCATAACGCAGAGATTCTAGCCCTGCCATTGTCGCCATGTATAAGACTAGTATCCACTCAGAAACTCTTTAAATTAAAGCAGAGCCTTGTTAGATTACAGGGTGTTTATTCAGTTCTCGTTACTGGATTCATTTAAAGTCAATACTCGTAGCAACTAATCCTGTATTCTGTGACATGTAAATTTAGTGGGTTTATTTACCTATAACGTGATCGCAAAGCAATGTAAATTAACTTGCTGGTATAATTCAGTCCTGTGTTTGAAACATGTTAATTGGTGAAATGGCATTTAATAAAGTAAAGAATTGCACTGTTGTCATACTCCACCTTTCAGTGTTTTTCTACAAAAAGAAATCGAAATTCAGGAAAAAAGATACAACTACCCATAAACTGATGTCTCAAAAGGAATCGTGTTGACGTTTTGCTGTGCGGGATTATTGACATGCATTGTAGGGCAGTAACAAGTAGAACCCGCAGCGACCTGTAATGCGATGACAGAGCTGCCGTAATGAAGCGGGCCGGGCAGAAAGCAGTGTTTGCAGCTCTCCTTGGTGTCTGCTAATAATGAGATCTATTACAGGCCGCGTGCAGTGTCACAGGACGCGAGCGGTGCGTGCCAGCTTTAATTATCGCCGCGGTCACTAGATTGCGTTCCAGTCGGGCGTGAAATTGTCCTCCCAGGCCACGTGTTAGCGGCCACTGGCTCGCCCACGTGTCTGGACACGGCTCTATTTATACACGCGCACCTTGGCAGGTGAAACTCTTGATGATGGTCCAATGAAAGGCACCACATGTAAAGGTCATACGTTTCGTTGCTTTGTAAAATAAGGCTGAAAAATATTAATTTATATGTATAACAAATGGTAAGTGGTGATATAAAATACTAATCAGATGTTTCGAAGAATCTCTGATAGCGAGAAAATGTGAGAGCTGGTCATGGAAGTTACAAAATAATATTGGAGGAATCAAGAAGGATTGAATGAAGGAAGTTGATTGAATAGAACTGTACGATATGAAATTGGAAATGGCAGTGGTAGACAGATACTGGAATACGAAAAGATTTTGAATATTATGAAAAATATTTACGGTTGCCGCCATAGAGAACATTATTGATATTGAAGTTGTACTGATTTTTCATAGTGCGAAAAAGTAATGCATAGAGCACAGTAATATATGAAGTGTTTCAGAATGATTTCATAGTGTTGTTGATTTCATCTAAAGGAAGAAATCATAAGAGGATTTAGTATACAGGTTTATTTCAGATGTTAAGAATAAAGATTAATTATAACTGGATAGCGAGCGTTGAAATCTATCTTAGTAAAAAAAAGACTGCAAAAAACATATTTGGTATAAATAGCTTGACGAGGTTCACGCTGCGTCGACGTTTCGATCAGGCCTTAGGTCTTCCTCAGTGGACTTAGCTGACTTCTGAGTCTGCTAGAGACTGTCCCCTGAGGAAGACCTAAGGCCTGGTCGAAACATCGGGAAGAAGAAGGAGCATTTCGACGCAGCGTCAAACTCTTGAAGCTATTTATACCAATGTGACAGCTGCGTAAACGGCAAAATATTTTATACAAAACGTATTTCCTTCCTTGTAGAAAATCTTAAGGGGCACGACAAAGGTATAGGAAAATAGTTTAAACTTACTTATAGTCATCGTTGAATGTTCAGAACTAGAATTTGAGTACTGATTAATTTAAATAAGAAAGGTAAAATTAATGCATTGAATACACCAAAAGGGTAGGTTATACACACCTTGATATTTCGTTAACGCTGTCGTTTTATCAGAGACTATTGCATTCATTCCAGTCTGGTATCAATTATTGGTTTCAGCATTAATCGTTTATCCTGATATTCGCTTTCAATGGTCATCGTCATTATCGTTTTATGTTTTTGCATCTGAGGATCATCCGAAACATCCTCTTCCATTTTTCGTAGTTTTTCTCAGTCTTTGTCAGTTATTTTATTCTAGTCCACTCCTTTGGTTCCTATGTCCCTCTTCACCTATTTCATCCATGACAGATAATAGAGGACCTTTAAGAGAGAAAAATATTCCCTTTTATTCTATACAATTAATAATAATACCAGTTTTTTACCACATCCTTCGAAATTGAACGAATAGAAGTTCTGAAAAAGAGTATCAAGATGATAAAGCGTTAAATGACTAACAATGATAAAAATGTAATATTTCTATTTCATCTCTCTGTTGTACTGTATGAATAATTTCGTATTATGTGGTTCATACCTGGATTCTTTAGTTTATCAATCATCCCACAATTATTTCTACTAATTAGGTACACGTATGTGCAAATGTTTGAGCTGGCTCAATGCGCTAGCAGTTGTATGAAAGTTCGAAAGCAATAAAGTGTAATTTGAGTGTAGCAACTCAAACCGTAACAATTGTTTATTCCAAGCCAAAACATTTAATAATATGTTCTCTGTAATACCAACAATAATTCCGTGCGGTCGTAATCATATGGTGACAGAGTTTCTATTGGGTGTACGTTTCACCCCAATCTTAGCCACCTTAACCTAACCCGACAATCCTGCCTCGTACAGGGGAACTACAGTGTAGTGGAATCCGAACTATGGAAGCGTTCTGGAGTACTTCGCATTACACAGTAAGCTGTGCCAGAGGTGAAGGTCGGGTGAAGGGCCTATGAAAGTCCCCGCCGAGACAGGGATTCGAATCGGGACCTTTCAATCTCTAGTCAGACGCCGCCTTAACCACTGAGCCACCAGACCGCTTTCTGTGCTACTTACAACCTTCAATTGTCCATGTAGATAAGGGAACATTAAAATTTCTCTATCCACGTTTTTTTGCCTATATGTATGTGGATATTCCGTGAAAAGTCGATGTCAGGCTTAGGTATTCCCTGTCAGACATGTCCGCTGCGTTTTTTTTTTTTTTTTTTTTTTTTTTTTTTTAATTGCTAGATCAAACTCTTTCTGATAGTATTATTTATGAAAACTTGTATTATGAAGTAACTTACGGCCAGGCATCTAACGTATTTCAATGATTTCATTAGCAAATAAACACGAAGATGACGACTCCTTCCTACAGGTACTTTTCTGTTAATTAATATATCTCAGTTATTTAAGGTTGTTTCAGAAATAAACTAACTTGGCTTTATATATATATATATGTCTCCAGAGTTTAGTAGGACAGAATGGGTTCTTTATAAACATAATACCGAAACGATGCTGGGAAACAGGCTTACCTCGCTCACAGCATAAACGGGAAAACATTCGACAGCAAATGTTCAGGAACCGACCATTATTGTCAGCCAATCAGCTTGCAACTTCACTCTAAACAATTAATGAATACCCGAACAAAATAAATATCACTGCTAAGCTATCTAACAACAATGTGAGTCCTATTAAACCAATTCAAAAATGCTATGGAATGATTCCATCAAGTAATCAACATAATTTTGAAAGCTCAGAATGCCACGCTTAAATTGCAATAAACTGTTCGTGATAACTCAAAATCGGCTGAAATGTGTTAGCGGCTGCGGGGTCCTAAGTTAATATCTTTATACTAATTAAAAAGTAATTAATAATTATCTCATGGATTCATATAAACTCACAACAATTATATTGCGATCTTGTACTTTGATATTCCGACTGGTTAATCTGCTATAAGCTTCACCAAATAAAATCTTACACGTTATTCACGTGTAATTGATTAATTAAAAGGATGGTTTAATGAAAGCGAAATTTTTATCATTACGTTAGAGGCATCAACCCTCCTTTGTATACTAACCCAAATAAAATACGTGATTTATTTGTTATGATTATTGCTTCATTCGGTGAAGTTCACCATTTAGATTGACCTGAGGTTCGTCATCTCTCATTTTTAAACAAATTAATAAATCCGATGTGGCAGCTACGAGTACATTACACTCTTTATTTCCAAATTTTAGATGAAGTTAATTTATATTGTTACTAGTTGTTTCCCGCGACTTCGTACGCATGAACTTAGAGTTTTCTTGTTATAAATGTATATAGAAAATGTAAGTTACCTAAAGGTGTCCAAAAAATCACGGAGTTTGGATAATATGAGAGGGGAAGCAATCACCACATCATTCTAAGACTGAACCTGTCTCATGAAGGGAATCAATTTTCAACATTTAGAAAATAGCATCAAACTAAAGTGAAAGGGGGGGGGGGGGTTAACTGTGGGAGACTACCAACCACAGTACCACTGGCAATTTTTGTTTGTTGTCTACAATTATATCGCTTTCTAGGGACATCTTATGTCAATACCATTTTGTATGGAACGTTTTTGATATTTCTGCCCTTTGCTGACGTATGCAGCCTTTGGAGGTTAGAAACGAGTCAGCTAAATAATAGTCTGGTTCACTAAAATTCCAATAATATGTTGTGTCTGTACATGACATTCATGAATATCCAAACTGACTGCGAGAGAAACAAAGCCTGAGCTACCGACACAACATTACGAAGACTTACACACGATACCTTCAGTCCATCACCGTTCGGTTAATTTACAAAATTTAATGACAAATTATTTATCCAGAAAAAAGAATCCTATCTCGTTCTTAGTAATTACATAGTATTACTTCATCAAATTTCATCAAAATCGGCTGAGCCGTTTAGTAGTTACAAAGTATTAAACAGACAGACTTTCAGATTTATCTATAAAAATTTAATGTCCCAACAAGAACCTAGATTTTCAATGGTTAGTCTGAATTTTAAACTACAAAATTTTTGCAAATATTTCAGTTTTTTAAATGATACTGTTTTCACAATTCTGGAATGTAAGCGTAGATCCATTTCCTGATTTCGCAGTACACTTGGTTTATTTATGAAAACAATCTACGTAAAGCGAACCGGACAAAGGTTTCTCTCACCTGTATTTGCCTGTGTAATGCAGGCAGCCGACAGCTATATTTGCGGCTAATTGTCAACAATTCACCGGTGGGCACTGTGAGGTCCTTTACAAAGAGCTCCGCTCGCACTAATTATCATTATCGCCATTGTGCTCCACTTGTTTGAGGACCGCTTCACAAATTTCCGAAATTGACCATAATATCAATTGCTACCGGCGGCAAATGTTTGGTGTTTAAGTTCGTATGAACACGTGATTAAACAGTACGTTCAAACACGTTCTATGGTTACCCGCAACTATATCACAGGAAATTTTCCTCTCCTGTGTCCTGATATCTCAAAATTATTGAACGAACCCACTGTTATCAAAATGCGTCCAAGCAATTGTCTACTTACATGTAGATTCTTTGACTTTATCCTTATTCTCTCACCCACAATATTTTTGTATTGTTTAAAAATTTTATTTTCTCCTTGATATTTCTTGTTTCTTGATAGCATACAGTCCTTAGTTTCGAATGTTGAAATCAATCGATCCAGTTTGTGACCCACTTTCTTTCCGTGGAACTAATCCCCAAACATTTTCTCTCAACTACTATTCCAAAAATCAGATTCTTTTTGTGCGTTATTGCTCACAAAATTTTCAAATTTATCCTACAGCCCCTCTTTTGAAATTGTTCAGTTATCCTTCTTTGTGATATTCCTGAAGTTTAACGTCTATCAAGTGATATGTTCCCCATACACATTTTAAGTTACACCTAAGTCTTAGGACAATGTTTGAAACATAACAATTTCCCTTTTTTTAATTTTATTTTCGCATACAGAGGTCGGTGGGACAGCAATATCGCAAGCTCCTGAAATTTTGGGATGACGCGGATTCGAATCCCTGTCCCGCCATCCAGATATCGGTATTCCATGCTTTCCCGAATTCACTCTAGGCGAATGCCGCGATGGTTCCTTCAAAAGAGTATAGCCAAAATCATTCAATTTCCTTATCTTAACTATTCTTCCACATCTGATCGATGTCGAAGATGACCCGAAGAACAACATGTCGTTTTACTTCGGAAATTTGTTTTAATTTTACTTGTAAAATAGCAGAATCTTTCCCGGTTCTACTATTTTTTATGTATTTTCTGCAGTTTGTTCTACACGAAGTTTTTTCTTCTTTTTGGTTTTTATTAAGTCTTAATCGTGCTCCCAGGTAGCCACTAACAAACAGATTCTTCGAATTTATGCCTCAGTTCCTGTTATGGTTGCCAATTTTAAGATACCCGTGCGTTTTTCAATAAGCTTCCACAAAAACAAAAAAAAAAAAAAAAAAAAAAAAAAAAAAAAAAAAAAAAAAAAAAAACACGAAAATCTTACTGGAGTTGTTTCATTTCACTAAAAATTCTTTTACAAACTGATTCGTGACACATTAAACTTTACTTTAATACCATTTTAACTTCCTTTTACATTTAAATAAAATAATTACTTCTGTTAAATTTCACGACCTGCCATAATCGAACTTTCTCCGTTCTAATCTGTCTCCATAGTTCCAAAGATGTTCCTCCTCTCTTCCTTTCTTTCGTGTCTTGCCAACCTAAACACTTAAGAAGATGTCATATTAAAAATTACACTAACATATTTCACGAGAGGCAAGAGAATACCCCGGGTTGGGTTTACAATGAGGCAAAGTACTGTTCAACACCCCCTCTGCCCATTAGGGTGGTTCCTTGCATCAAGCCTCGACGGAGCTGGTAACGAATAGCTCAGGTCAGTGCCGGTCCATATTCGCATCATCCATCACGAATTCGGCTGTTAGGTGGTCTTCCTTAATCACCATGTCGTCATCTAGAATGGATCACTTAATGAGTGATAATTACGTGGATACACAGCATAATACAACGATTCGCGAAAAAAGGGGCCTTAACCCATTTACCATTTATAAAATATAACTAAAGAATACCGATCGCGAAGTAAATGTCTGTAAGGTAGACTAATATTTTAATTAATTTTATGCTGAAATATAATAGCTACTAATAAAGTATTATTCTGACAAACCACTAATAAATTACATCACACTGTGTTAATATTTTACTATCAGCTACAGCAAAAGAACAGAGTCTTGGGTATGTAGTTGTAGAATCTGAATGAAGTCCATAAACATCGGATTTGAAGAGCATGTCTTCCGAAAAGTTCCATAAATTTTTTGACGGAATGTAGATCGAATACAATTAGCCCACGTTAAATATCAACAATTAATACAAACATTGTACGTGTACACACTAACAAAACATGTTAACTTCGTAGTTACGGAAGATTTTAATTTTGGCGGTTCTGCTTTGTCCTATCCCCGCGGTGAGTCAGTAAACAGAGTTAAATTTATCCCGGGAAGTAAGAAAACTGAACTATGACCTAATGTGAGTGGGGAAATAACAAAGTATTTGTCATGTGTTGAATGAATATTAGAAGCGGCGGAACCGCAGCAAAGCTTGACTTGTATTTTTTATAATTAGCCCAGAGGTCACTCATAATTGAGGAAAATTCTCATTTCCCAGCATTTTTCTCTGTGTAAGTAATTCTTTGCACTAATATAGTGTGAGCATCCATCAATCGCCTGCAACAGAATAGCTGAATTTTCTCTGTTCACGACTTTTTGGGTACAACTTTTGTGCTCTCTTAATATAATCAAATAACAAGAGGTCAAATAATCACCCACACAATTAAGCATAAATACACACATCACAATTGCCTTACCGTCGACACGACGAGTCGATTAAACAAGTACTCATCTCACAATCTTCTACTTACTTCGGACTAAAACTGAAGAAGAATAAATTAAAAACCTACCTGGAACGTAAGCAAGATATAACCGTCAGCTTATGGTAGAAACCTTCTTACGTTTCTCAACTTCAACTTACTTAGTTTGTCACACCTAAATTACTACTCCACCTTGCTTCGCCTCGTCAACAAAAAGAGATTTGTCAAACTTTCTTACTAGAACCAATCATTTCAATGTTTTTTTTTTGTTTTTTTGTTTTTTTATTTTTGTGGCTTCACGCCTTGTTGACGTCTGACGTCAGGGTCACTAGAGGTGGGAAAGGACTGGGAAGAATTTCGGCCATGGCATTTTGAAGGCAGCATGCCAGTATTCACCTGGAGTGATTTGAAGAAACCATGGAAAACTCAAATCTGGATCCAGATTTGGGTTTTCCAGGGTTTCCCAAATCACTCCAGGCGAATGCCGAGATGCTTCCTACAAAAGGCCATGGCCGAATTCCTTCCCATTCCTTGCCCCCCATCCTTTCCCGTCTGCAAAGACCTCGCTGTTAGAGAGACGTTAAGCAGATAAAAAAATTCAAATCTGGATGCCTAGACGGGGATTTGAACCACCGTCCTCCCGAATGCGAGACCAGAGCGTTAACCACTCACCCACCACGCTCGGTCGCTCATCTTTTTAAACAACTCGTCTTTCTGACAACTTAAAAGTCCAACTATTCAACTTATTATCTTCTTGCAACTCCTCTCTTGACGCTTGTAAGTTGACAATGTCCCTTACACTTTAAATTTTGTTAAAAGTTAATTAAATATTAGTTGTGTTGTGTTGTGAATACAAATGTGTTAATTTGTTATGAAAAAATGATAAAGATAAACGTATATTTAAGTACCAGAATATCTATGGACAATGATTATCTATGATAATGTATATCTTTGGACAAAGAAGAAAAAGAGAATATGGCAAGGGTATGGATGAGAATAAAAATATATCTGGTAAGTCGTTGAGCAAAAAGGAATGTAAGAAGTGTGTTTTGACCCTTGTGAATATAAATAAAAGTGTTTTTCGAGTGTTATTTCAAAGAATTCGTTGTCTAGATATTTATTATTTGTTTGTTTTTGAACTGTGAATGGAAATAATCAGCCGGTTTCAGCAGCTTAGATTACAGCTTGAAGACGGGCAGATTACATTTACCTAAACCTAAATACAGGAAGAGGGGATCTTACAAGTGGCTGACCGTAAAAGGACACAGAAATAAAAAACTTTAGTTCGGTAAGGAAAGAGCCTGGCAAATCTTCGGAGAAGAGAAAGAAAAAGGTAAGACAGAAAATACATTTTAATAACGTGAAGTGGACGATAAATAAATGCAGATGTAAATCTGAGAAGCTATTTGAAGAGATATGGTAATTGTTTAAAAATTTGAAGATACTCATAGCCGCGTAAATTACTGAAAATAGTAAGAGTAAACTTCAAGATATGGTAATGAACGTTTTGGTTAATGTTAACGAACTAGATATTATCTGTGACTGTTTGCCGAAAGGAACTTGCTTTAAATAAAAATAATAGTAAAAGTAAATTGCAGTAGAGTGAATAATACCGTATATTAGTAAAATAACAAGCAGGAATATAACAGTTAAAATGCCGGGAAAGAAATTCATCTCAATGTATAATGCATGCACGAGAAGTTAACGAGCAAGAATAGTATCTTTGACAAATTGTGGAAGTAAATTTGCTGTAGTTAAAAACTGATATTTTGAAAGTGTTTTGTGAAAATAATTTTTGTAAAGATAATATGTATGTTGAAAGTTTTTTGTGTCTCTAATTCTGAGTCGATCTACTGCGTTGTAAAATTCATTGTCACCTCGTTGAAGACTTTCTTTTCTCCAGTCTGTATTTACTCTCATAAAAAATTTTATGGGGTTGAAATAATTGGTGTGAAGATTTATCCTTGTGTGAAATTTTGTGTGTAAAATGGAAAACAAAAATTTAGTGGTAGATTCCGAGAGTTCATTTAATGGGACGGGAGGCAAAAATATTGAGCAGGTTAAGGTTTCTGGAAATTTAAATAACAGTTTGGATTCGGGTTGCGCGTATTCAGATCAGTCAGTGTGTGATGTTAGTATTCAAAAAGTTCATGAGTTATCTCCAGCTAGCGTAACTCAAAAGAAATTTGACCGAGAAGAAGATTATTCTTTGGAAATGATACTAGCAAAAATATTACAGAGCCAACAGGAATTAAAGCAGAGTCACCAGAGATCTGAAGAAACAAATCAACAGCAGATAATGAATATGCAAGAATTAAAACAAACCCTGCTACAGAACCAACAAGATTTAAGACGAGAATTACAACAAAATCAACAGAAGTTTGAAAAGTTAACACTACGACAGATGGAGAAAATGCAAGAATTAATTACACAAAACCGACAAAGAATGGAACAAGAATTTAATCAATGGAAAAATGAAAAGGAAAATATCTATATTAAGCAAAACAATGTGGAGGAGCGCATTGTTAAGGAAGAAGAGAATCGTGAAGAGGCAATGAGGCTGGTATGCGATGAGCAAAATAAGTTGAAGAATGTATTTTCAGGGATTAAACAGGAATTTTGGCAAGTTCAAGGTGAGGTCATGTGTTGCAAAAAGACAGTTGAACAACAATGGATAGAGGTCAATCAGCGAGTTGACGTGTTACAAAACAAAATCGAATGCTGTGCCGGCAAAAATTTAGTACCGTCCGGTCAAATAAAACTACCGGAAGTAAGTTTTGTTCCAGGGGGCGAGATTCATCCGCACATTTTTGTAGAGATTTACAGAAACGCACTACCGAAACACTGGAGTGATGAGGAAAAAATTAGATATGTAAAGATGATGATGAAAGACGAAGCATTGGAATGGTCGTGTGGAGTAGCGGAGAGCAGTATTAGCTACGGAGAATTTCTGCGAAGTTTTATGAAGAGGTACTGGTCGGAAGAAAGGCAGAGACGTGTGAAACAAGAATTTAGGAACAGCTGTCCATACAAACGGCAATTTGGTAGCCTTCGCGAATATTGCGAAAAATTGATGAAAGGACTGAAATACTTGTCAAACCCAATAGAAGAAGACGAGAAAATAGAAATTTTGGAGAGAATGATGCCGCGTTGGGTGCAGAAAAGGATGTTGCTTACGCGATGGAATAATCTCCAAGAATTTTTAGAAGGAGTGGACAAGATAGACAAATGGGACGATAGGAGTGTGAGAGATCAAAATTTTACCGGAAGTTCGTATGGTGGAAAAGAGCAATCGGGACAAGTATATCGGGAAAAGGATGGAAAGAGAGATGATAGAGATGCGAGACCGGCACAAGAATGGAAAGGAAAGCCTACACAATATAAACAATGGAGCGATCGAAAAGCTAGAGAATGGAAAGCTTTCAACAATGGAAGTAGAGGGATGGAGCGAGTAGAAAGCGGAAAGCAGAGTGACGAAAAATGCAACCAGGGAAATTAGAAAGGGCTTGTGAAGAGGTCCGTTCCCAGGCCGATGAAAGAAGAGGACCAAGAAATTTTAAAGAATATAGATGTATGTTCATGAGAGTAAACAAAGAAGAAGCAGTAAAACATAGGAAGACCGTTCTAGAAGATGTTGCAAAACATTTCCAAAGAATAGAGAGAGAGGAAAGCAATCAGAAGACGTCAGTAGAGAGCGACAATCAAATCAGAAATAATGAAGAAAGGAAGCCATTAATGGATAAAACACTGATGATTGATGAAGCAGATGAATGGGTAAACCAAGCAAGAAGAGCTTGTAAGGAAAAATTAGGAGTGGAAACGGTAGAAGAAGAAGATGAGGAAGACCTCGAAAAACGGTTAGAAGTGGGAAAAGAGCAAGAAGTAACGGTGGAAGACAAAGGTCCGTTAAAATGGTGGAGGTGTTTAGAACAAATTGTGGACAATAAACGAGTTAACAATGCCGAGGAGAAAATAGTGGAAGACAATGAGGCGATTGGTTTGGCCAGAATGATGTGCTGGGAGGACAAGGATCAGGAGAGTAATGGAGAAATGATAAGAAATGAAGAATCTGGTATCTCTTTCTGGCGAAATGAGGAAGAAAATTACGATGTGAAAAGAGAAGAGGAAGACGGGGAAACAGACAATAGGGAAAACGAAGAGAATTCTGTAGAAGAAGAAGAAATCGAGGAAGAATATAGTGCAGAAGAGGAAGAAAAATGTAACGGAACTTTGACAAAGAAATACGTAACTGATACTGAGAATGAAGAAGAAAAGGAGGTGAAATGTTTACTGATAAGGAAGGAAGGATCAGGAAGAGGCAAGGAAAGTGAAGCAAGCAAGGCGATGAAAAAGAACAAGGAACTATTTTACCGAAACATGGAAGAAGAGGAGCAACAAGAGGAAAAGTGAAGATGAAGGACAAAGGATCGACATACAGAGAAGAAGAGGACGCAACAAGAGGAAAAGTGAAGATGAAGGACCGCCGTTCTAGGAAGATTGAGTTCGAAGTAGGGGAACTAGTGTTGGTGAGAACTCATGAACGTTCCAGCAGCATAAATGCGGAGATCAAAAAGTTTTTTGATATATATGAAGGACCGTATAAAATTGTGGGGAGACCTCATCAACATGCATATTATCTTCAGTACCCGAAATCTGGAAAAGTGTTAGGTTTAAGGAACCTGAAAGATTTGAAACTGTACATCGGGTGAATGAGAGGATGAAAGTTGCAGAGAGTGAATGTAAATATTGTGAACTAAGAAAAAGAGATCAACAAAATTTGTGGGGAAAATTTTGATGACAAGTAGCGGGGGGGATATGTAAGGTGACAATGTCCCTTACACTTTAAATTTTGTTAAAAGTTAATTAAATATTAGTTGTGTTGTGTTGTGAATACAAATGTGTTAATTTGTTATGAAAAAATGATAAAGATAAACGTATATTTAAGTACCAGAATATCTATGGACAATGATTATCTATGATAATGTATATCTTTGGACAAGAAGAAAAAGAGAATATGGCAAGGGTATGGATGAGAATAAAAATATATCTGGTAAGTCGTTGAGCAAAAAGGAATGTAAGAAGTGTGTTTTGACCCTTGTGAATATAAATAAAAGTGTTTTTCGAGTGTTATTTCAAAGAATTCGTTGTCTAGATATTTATTATTTGTTTGTTTTTGAACTGTGAATGGAAATAATCAGCCGGTTTCAGCAGCTTAGATTACAGCTTGAAGACGGGCAGATTACATTTACCTAAACCTATATACAGGAAGAGGGGATCTTACACGCTTCCAAAACATATCTATCTCTCTCTCTCTTCATCATCATCATTTCTCTTGTTGTATGTAATTTCTGCTTGTTATCAGGTCTTCTTTAGCCCACTTTATTTCTTGCTTTCAAGGATGCTCTAAAACAGTATTATTATTATTGATACTTTGGACAATTTATGTAAATAAATATTGCATTTCAGTTTAAATACACGCCTTCATGCTGGCGTGATATGGCTGAGCATGCGTCTACTGCGGCTGGCAGATATGATGTTGGGCGGCAGTCTAATAACCTCGACGGCTGAGCTTTCCTTCCCGGAGGTGTGCCTCGCGGTTTGCATTAGCAGGTTCCGCCTGCCTGGGCGGGATGCTCGTTCTGAGACGCGGAGATTCATAGCAAAATTCATTTTGCCTGGCGCCTATTTAAATAATTTGCTCCTCCGGGGATATGCAACGATTACGCTTGGGCAGGGCCTTCTGACTTAATTCAAGTAAGTGTGGATGAAATATGAGGCGTTTCTCGCTAAATATGCCCAGACATTTTTGAAGTGAAAACTTGTTTAGGCGCCTTGGGTAATTTTTGGCTGGGTAAAACCTAACGAGTTCGCGTCACCGACATAATATGACGTATTTGCGCATTATGGCCACGTTGGACGCATTTTGGATGAGTAAAATCTTATTAGTTCACGTCACCAACATGCAGTATATCTGTAGCTATAAGTATAACATATTGCGCTTCCTCACCTTTTATATAATATACGAGTATATACCTACTGGTGCGCGTGCAGCGGCCTCTCTACACATATATACACAAATACATTGTATATACTTGACTGTAAGATATATATATATCTTCGTGAAAGGTTATACGTTGCACCTACGTTCTTCGACTTACTTGACTATAATTTTTAATTTTTTGTAGTATACCCGACATGAATCGTTCTAATTAGATTTTATAAATTCGCAGCCATTGACGGTTCCCTGGGATGAAGTGGCAAAGCACCGGAGAATTGAGGTTGTGGGATAGCAGCCACAATAGGAGAAAGTTTTTTAAGTGAAAACTTCTTTAGGTATGTTGGGCGATTTTTAGATGGGTAAAGTATTATGGGCCGACATGTTAATGTTAACAGTATACTGAAGCTATAAGTATGACGAGTTTCGCGTATGATATTCATAGTTTAAAGTTTTCACTTTTGCCGGCAATCCTCAATGACTGCCAATTCTTTACGTATAGCAATTGTGGATTTCGTAAGTAATGTTATCTGGCGAAGTGAAATGGCGCTTCGGTTTATCAAGCAATATAACAAATAATTAAAGCTTTTAACTATAGATAATTGATTTCGTTCACTAAATTAGTTTTAAATCGCCCTTCCCAGTAAATGTTTTTAATAATCACCCTGTAGCAGTCCTACAAACCCAGTTTCCTACCAATCGCAATACTTTAAAATGTTTACGATTGTGTTTGAGAGAGATACTAAGTGTCTAACTGTAAATTTTTCTAATAAATGTGTATCGTTTCGATAGATAAAAATGGTTTAAATGATCTGTATTTTGATTAAAAGCCATACACTGTCTGAAATGTTGATTGAAAGACTAATTAAGAATGTTATGTGAAATATAATATTTATCAATGTTTAATTTTGCCAGTTTGACGTTCATATGCTTGTAAATATTTAAAAAAATATGTTGCAACTTTTAATGATTTAATCTTACGATTTGGTTCCAATTAGGTGATTTACTTTACATAAGTCGTAATTTTTCAAAACCTAAAAGCATTAAGATAAACTATTTACTTTAAGACCCGGTTTCCTCGAAAGAAATGCAAGGGCTTGTCACCAAAAGAAGACGGAATCCCTGACTTGTGTGTGTTGTGATAGAACATTAAAGCTACAGAAATAGGATATTGTTTTACATCCGTACAGGTTAAAATTTTAGCGTCTGTCTGTTACAAATGTTTTAGACTAAGAACAGAACTAATTTTTTCCCCCTTCATTGAATAAGTAATACGTTACCGTAATAATAGCAGCAATTTAAAAAAAAGACTGTATAAAAACAATATTACGCAAAATAATTGTTTCGTTTTACTCCTTGAAATGATAATAAATTGTAAAAGACAAAACTACAAACGGAAAGCGTAGCCCCTCAACCTCCAGTTTCAAGTTTTGTTGGTTCTAGTTCGGGTTGTGTCAATGAATACTTTCATTATGTTTTGCATGCTTACTGTGGCAACAGATTATCATGGAAGAAAGCAAGTACAATATACAACAATATAACAGCTAGCAGTATGGCCTTAGCGTGAAATTTTCACTCCTTTTTTTTAATAAAATAAAACAAACAAAATAAAAGGACTCTTTGCGCACGCTGTAATAGAATCGGGCCACCAGAAATCAAACATCACTTAAGAATAGCACCCTTTATGTACCTACAGCTTACTAACAGGTTCAAAAGACTACAAAGCAGTCGCATTTTAACTTTGAATTGCTACAACAAACATATTTGTTTCCTGAAAAGTACTTTTACGAAAGTACTTCTTATTGTTTCTTTTAACATCCACAACATTTTAAACTGTAAAAATAAAATACCGCAATTTTGGCTGTTATTGTTATTAATTTCTAAGGAGCTTATTCTCTGATGAAAATTTTCAAATGAACCTTCATTCACATATAACGAATTTTTACTGTAAGCTCATTCACTGTTTGAGGTAAAACGGAAAGCAATTATATCAAAACTTTGTTCCACTCTCCGACTCCTTCACTTTCTCTTATTCTTTGAATCTAGTGCTAGTTTATGGCAATATTTTTCTCTACCCTTACGCATTCTGCTTCATTTCTTCTCCAAATATTCAGCCAAGCCTCATCGCAAGTGTCCAACAAGGGAATGGTAACGCTCGGGCCTGGCATTCAGGACAACGGGGTTTCGAAATCTCGTTCCGCCATCTAAATTCCTGATTAGTTTCCCAAAATTACTCCATGGATCCTGCAAAAGGCCATGGCATAAATTCCTCCCTGTTCCTTATCCCCAAACCTCTAACGACCTCGACGTCTGAAACAAAAATATATTTAACAAAATGCTAATTTCTGTCTTATGCGCAAGAAGCACTTTCTTCGTTCGCCACATGTTTCGGAATGACTCTCAATTCTCCGCCTTTTTCAAGTCTACTAGTGCTTCTATACTACGATAATTTCTGTAATCAAATCTAACTGCACACTCGTTCACTTCCTTCATCTTCAATATTTGATACCCATGATATGAGTCGCACACTATGACGCCATACTGAAACGAGAGCCTGTCACAGGTGTACTTGTCAGTTTACTGGTACATGTCCTCTGCGATTAAAAAAAGAAAGTGCCACAGATGCAGCACTTTTTTCGTTCGCCTCTTGTTTTACAATGACTCCCAACCCGCCACGTTTTTCATTTCAGCTAATGGCTCTGATCTACGATCATTTCTACGAATCTAGCTGCCTTCTATTATACCTCCTCCATCTTGTGACACCTATAATATGATTCCATGGAAACCATTGTTCTGCATCCTCTAATTGCTGTGATATCCTCAAGCTAAAGCTCTAGGTCCAGCAGCCTATTGAGATGTAGACTATTGAGCCGCGGCCTTGCCACGTTGCCTAGGGTGCAACACGAGGAGGCTAGCCTATTTTTGCACCCCAAAACATCTGAAGAAACTCTCACAGGTGACCTTCACAAACTAAACGGGTACTTCAACACTTTGTGCATTAAATTGAATATAAATAAGAGGCCAGATCTTTTCATCTAAACAATAGGCAAACCCACTTAGAACTCGAATAAAATTCAGAGGCCAATTAGTGAGGTACAATCCTCACCCCAAAGTATCTAGGCATAGTTCTGGACCGGTCACTGACATATAAAGAACATATCCATAAAACTGCGACAAAAGTCAAAACTCGAAATAACATCCTTCACCAACTATCAGGAACAGGTTGGAGAGCACATGCCGCAGCTCACAGAACATCAGCTCTTGCTCTGGTATACTCAACTGCTGAATACTGCAGTCCAAGTGGCCTCGCAATAAAGATCGACATTCAGCTAAACGACACAATGAGAACAATATCTGTAATTGTGAAATCTAAACTTACAGAATGGCTGCCTGTACTTTCTAACATCGCCCAACCAAGTCTCCAAAGAAATGTTTAAGATATCCACACCTTCCAGTTCATCAGGACTGCATACATAAAACTCCAAATAGATTAAAATCTGGGTATTCAACTTGGAAGTTTGGTCAAATGTTGATCCAAAATTACTTCAGCATAAACGAAGCATAGTGCGCTGAGTGGACCAATTCCAACCCTGACAAACAGGCACTCCTACAAGGAAACCTCCTGGATTCAACCTTCCTAGAAAAACCTAGACGGCACTGAATCTAGTGACTACAGGTGACCGTAGATGCAACTACTGGATTACTAGTGGGGAATGATAGAGAACCGTTCTTGTGACTGCGGTAACCAATAGCAAACCATTCATCACATCGTCACGGAACCCCCTTTTAAGAGATTCAGTGCTACAATTCATCAGATTCACGAAGCAATTACAGAAGCAATCGAATGGCTGCAATCGTTGGACATCAGTCAGTAGTAACACGCATGTTTGGTTATATGTATATTATTCAATGAAGTTACTGTGTTTGTGTCCTTGTGAAGGTGAAGGTCACGGGGTTCCTACAGCTCGTGCTGCTTCCGCAGGATTCGCAGAGGTAGAGCTCCGCATTCCCATTACAACTATTGGCACAAGAATGGTTGTGGTGAGGTCAGCGCCACGCTCCAGCCCTCTTTACCTCCACGCGAAGTTTCCTCCACGGTAGTCATTAAATAGCAGACCGAGTGATTGGCTTCGTCGGGGACTGAACCCTGGTCGTCTGCCACCCCTTTGTGTCCTTGTGCTTTACGAAATAAATAAAAATATAAACCATCATTCTTAAACGAGAGCCTGTCACAGGTTTTGTATGCCAATGCCCTGGTAATTGCTCTCAGTGGCAGAAAGTGTAATAATAGTAGACTCCGAGTAAGCATGTACTTTATATGTGAGGGAGTAAAAAGATTAAAGCCAGTCCGTCAGCCTGCCGTGACAAACGTGAATGGACGGCACGCGTGACGCTTGTAGCCTCTGAGACGCTATCCAGACGTGTTTAGGCCGTTCTGTTGAGGTGAGGCGTGGCGTGGCGTAGAAATGCCCAGTTGTCGCCACGCTGCAGACAGGAGAACAACGCAGGGCTAGAGACGGGGCGTGAAGGGAGCCAGCTCCCTCGTCACAGCCGCAGTTTAACACTTCCTGCGCCATCTCGTCCAGGCGCTGCACGGAATGTTTAATTACAACACCCAAACAGACCAAGCTTCCCATGCGTACACACACGACTGCTCCTACATAGTTCCCTGTTAAATCTGACATATAGAAGTCTCGTATTTTACATATGCATCTGAAAATCTCTTTATCAGTTTCGTGGAATCCTACATCATTTTACACCTCGATTTAATCTTTATATCTCCCCTTCGCAACCATTATCTCCACTTCGTACAATAATAGATGTTTTCCTTTGCAGATGCTAGCTTCAAAGTTTCAGTTCGGTCGTTTCTGATTATATTTAGGAACATTGCTTATTTGTTATTGTCCCGTTTCTCTTCTTTTTACTGGTATTAATTACTCTCGTATTCCTTTCACTACATTGTATTCTTCCATTAGATTAATGGCCTTGTTATGTTCAGCTTTTCGCTTTGCACGAACTCTTTACACATTCCTGCTATATATTCGTTATTTTCCTTCGCCCACTAGCGCTTTCCAGATAAATTTGTAGAGCAGTTTCGGTTGATTTATGAAGTTTATGATAATATCCTTACAGCATATTATTGGTCGTATTACGTAACTATTTTAGTCTCAGTTCGTACAGGGCGTTCGCCGGAAAACGCTACCCTCCCAGTCTGTTGCCGTCGGCAACTTGCTCGGTCAGTCGTGCCAGCAGTTTCCGCCACACGGCACCGTGAATCACCGCACTATTTAACACCTCCGCTGCCCCAACAGTGCAGTGCAGTGACCCTTACATTGTTAAGAACGGTTTCTTTGCATTGTAGATAGTTTGTGACTTCAGTCTCTTATTAATCAGTGTTGTGAATAAACGTTTCTTTGCGGTTTGGCTGGGTTGGGTCTTCATACTCTTATTAATCTGTACCGTGTTTGAGTGTGAGTAAAATTATGGTACGTTACAGTTTGCAACAAAGAATATTTCTCTACGATACATATGTGAAGAAGAAGTCGTTTAAAAAGTGTCGCAGTAAATTTCGTCGCGAATTTCCTGGCGCTTTACTGCCAGCTAAATCAACAATTCTGTGTCTGGTTAAAAAAGTAAGAGAAACGGGTTCGTTTTTTAACAAAAAGAGACTGTCGGTCAACCGTATTCTCACAGAGGAGAAAATTGACGATATCGCTTTTCGACTAGAACAGTCACCCAAAAAATCATTAAGTCAGTTAGGGCAGCGTGTGTCTCGAAATATGTTCAGAAGATGTGAAATGTGCATTACACAAGAGGGTCAACACTTCCAGCATCTTTTATAAGGTAAGCTAATGAATTACGTCACATTTAAATGCTTAGCACACAAGTTTATGAAGTTTATGAAGCGTAATTATTATGAAATAGTCCGCGGCCGACGGTCGAACAATGCCGGAAACTGACCGCTCGCTCGCCGGGAGCAGTTTCTTCCTTGTAGCGCTAACAGTGGGTTGCGTTTCCCGGCGAACGCCCTGTATTTATTTGAAATTACGTTAACACACAGTGCAGGAACAAAAACTCAAACTTTGCCTCAGAATTGGATTACCAATGAAAAAAACATCCAATCCGAAATGTTTTAAAATATCTGCCATCTTTCTCTCCTTTGCAGCAAACTCATTTTTATACGCCTTTGTTTCGTACTTAAAGTATTCACTTCCTTATCAACATCTTTCTATAAGATGATCGATAACGAAAGTTAATACAACATTATTCTTGTGTTTTTTTTGTTTACTCTTTGGGTGCAACAGTTCAAATCTCCTTCTAAGTCAAAAATAAAGAATCATTTCTGTATGTGCTGAGGTGAGTTGTAACAGAAAGGTGATTTTCAATCAGTACACCAAAA
Organism: Vandiemenella viatica; assembly: GCA_031002005.1. Classification (NCBI taxonomy): domain Eukaryota; kingdom Metazoa; phylum Arthropoda; class Insecta; order Orthoptera; family Morabidae; genus Vandiemenella; species Vandiemenella viatica. The sequence goes on from JARYHS010011408.1 coordinate 27,959,496, forward strand.
TAGCTACACATGAACCTAATTGAATCGTTTATTTCAGAAACCAGTCAAGCACCAAGTTTGTCCATTTTGGGAAAACACAAAAAACTGTCTAACATCAGACTACATGTTTTGGTGGTGACTTGGGTATTTTTTGCTGAAAATAGTACATATTGCAAACTATTCTATCAAAGAAAAAATGTTTTGGGCATTTTAATATTGCTGTAAATGGAAAGGAATGGAAAAGAAACCAGTGGAGCAAACATAGTTTTATGTTAAAAAAATAAATAAATAAATAAAAATTTAAAAATGGAAAAATCTGAACTTTTAATGAGATTGGGACTGTAATACTAATACAAGGGAAGTACACAGATGAAATAATCAGCTACTCCAATCATCACGTTAGAAGTTACTTATTGCTCATAAACAAATTCCACAGCACATTCTGCCGGTGTAGTAGGCCATTGTAAAATGCTGTCATAAAAGGTTTCATACCCCTCCAGGTAAGGTCTTAGGGCATTTATGTCTTGCAACTTCTTGATATTGATGAGAATCTAAAGCAATAACGAAGGAATTAGGGCTCCGATCCTAATCATGAATCGAGAATGGCCAAAACATATAGTATTTCAGACTGTACTACAATATTTTAGGTTAACGTTTGAATGAAAGAATATAATTATATCTAATATTAATATTCGTGTAATCTACCCAATAATATCAGACAGTATATTATATTATACTATTTATAAACTTACTTTTCCCGATGCGTAGGACAAATTGGTAGGTAAGTCAGGGGCAGGCGTTGTTTTCAGCAGTGAAAGTTGACTGAAAGATTCCATTAATATTCGGCTTTGCTACCACTTTTCCGAGAGTATTACTGTTGTAACAAAATTGTTTGTGGATATCTTGAAATTCTACTTTTGGAGTTTAGGAACACCTCCCCACAGTTTACTGCAGAAACCAGCCAAGCGCAGTCGTTTGACTGGTTTCTGATGTAAACGCGAAATTAAACGTAATGCCGTACAACATCAGTTGGACATATTTGACTGATTTTTGCACTGAAGTGTGAAATTACCATTAAATAATAATATGGCGTTATTAACTCAATTTTTATAGTTTTGGCGCTTGACTGGTTTCTGAAATAATCGATTCAATTAATAACGTAGCATTCATATCGTTTTATTCCCTAGCTCATGAATTACAGTTTCTATAAAGTTGATTTGATAGTAAATCAAAATAACTACTTTCTCACTCCCACTAACGTAAAAACAATTTGGTTCCTATTACAATTAAACTGCGACGCGATCCTGTCTGAAATTTAAGAAAGAACGTCGACACAGTTTGATAAACATCGTTAAATAAACTGAGGCATGTGTTTCATAAATAAAAACACTATTCCATTTGCTGTGACTTGTAATTATGTGCTTCGCTCCCTTATTACCAACATAATCAGTGATATTTTGCTAATCTATGTTTAATCTGAGGCCAGAGTTGAGAACTGAGTTCATGATAGCTTACTTTGGCTATAAATAAATTAAGCAACTGTTATAGTTAACATTGTTCATTCTGCCTCTTAAAGATAAAAAGTATTTATTTATAATCAAATTTCATGTCAATATTAGCCAGAGTTACCCTCGATTCGTTCGGACAAGGCTAACCAGCTCTTATTAAATATAAATTAAAACATGAACATTTAAATACAGAACTTCCAAAGTTAAAATAAATAATAGTATTATCAACACATCTGCATTTATTTAGTGAAACAAAACCCTACTTTCATTTAATTTTGTTTTCACTTTATTTCATACGTAATCAATTGAGTTAAAATAATTTATTATGAACATTTATCATCTTATTTTTCTATTAGCCTTCATTCCTCCCAGGTGAGACCGGTCTGATGGACCCTTTTCAGCCAAACTAACCTAAGGGGAGGGAGTGGGAAGGAATTCGAACGTGGCCTTTGAAAGGAACAATCCTGGCTTTCGCCTGGAGGAACTGTGGAAAATCAAGGAAAACCACAGTTGGGATGGACCGAGCGGGGCGGTGTAACGGTTAGCGTTCTCGCCTCGCATTCGGGAGGACGGCGGTTCGAATCGCCGTCCGGGCATCCAGATTTGGGTTTTCCATGGTTTCCCCAAATCACTCCAGGAAAATGCCGGGATGCTTCCTTCAAAAGGCCATGGCCGAATTCCTCCCCATTCCTTGCCCCCATCCTTGCCCCGCATCCTTTCCCGTCTCTAAAGACCTCGATGTTAAAAAGAGACGTAAAGCAGTTACAAAAAAAAAAAAAAAAAAAAAAAAAAAAAAAAGTTAGTATGGCCGGACGGGATTTAACCCTCATCCTCCACCTGACTCAGTATTATTTGTTGAGTATATAGACAGCAAGTTACATATAATTGACATCGACGAAAACGTGGTTCCTTTAAATTAGTACCACAATATTTTAACATTTGTCCTTGTGCCTTATTTATAGAGACACTAAATTCTAATCTTAATAGAAATTACAGTCTTCTTTAAATGAGGTGGCAGCTCGATAGATATGAGCGGAATCCATGGAATAAATACTGTTGTTCCATTATTCTTTTTTGACATTATTTTTGCTTCAATTATATTTTTTGATAACTGTATCACGGTCACTGTTTTTCCATTACATAATCTACGTAATTCTAAATTTCTCAACAAAGTAATTGGTGATTCTATTTTCAATCTTAAACAATCTAAAGGTATTCCTGGTACAGCCAACAAATTAAAAAAATTCGGTAAGAAAATTTACACTTTCATTTCCATCAACCATTGAATCAATTCCTCTCCAGAAAGCAACAAGGCCAAAAAAAAAAAATTACAGCACATCCTTCACTTGTATTTGATTTTATCGTCAACATGTTTGATTTATATTACTAACTAGCCGTAATAAGATTCTCCAAAAACTTTCTCCGCTTTCACTGCAGACTGAAGTTTTTTCTCATGTTCATCTAGAACTCTTCTATATAATTCGGTTTTCACTGAATAGTTGAGCTTCATTTTGTTAATTGAATTGGTACACTATCCAGCTCTTCTACTTTCTGACTGAGAGCAAAATTCGCAGGAACTTTTAATGAATGGCTGTAGAAAGTTACATCAACGTAAATGATGAACACCCATTCGCCCGCGTCCAATAAAACTTTTTTTCTCTCTCTCTTGACCTACATCGCCTTCGTTAGCAAATCGAATGACACTTTTAATTACATAATTAGATTTAATTTTTTTCGCACCGTGTGGCGTCCAGTTTCAAAATCAGAAATCCTAACACGTTTATGCCTCGTGAACGCTGCTGCCTATAGCAATCAGGGGCCTCTGTTTCCAGTTGTAAGAGATATTTCTGATTCGGATTAGAGAAGAGCTGTTAATCAAATTACGTCTCGCCCAGAGACGTATTAAATGGTCGGCTCTCCTTTATGACGTTCTTTTATTTAAATTCTCCATAAATTTTACTGCTTCAGGGACGCTGGGCGCATTGCAGGAATTTAAATCTTTTGGGACGAAAGGGGCCAGGGGAACGAAATGGATTTAAGGTTATTTGTACGTGATTTCATTTACGTCGGGAAATGAACTCTACATTTTATATCAGTATCTATGTTTATTATCGTTGGTTTGAATGTCACTGCGTCACAGGATGTTAATACAATTACCAGATAACTGTGGGAATTACTTTAATCCAGTTTGCAAAATCGACAAAATTAATTTTCTTTTGTCAGTATCAGCAGTATATAATCGTTGTTTAACCTTTGCATTATAAATAAATCAGTGGTTGTGTAACAATAAGCTGCTAAACACTGTTAAATAGTCGGCTGTGTCATTTAAAGGCCATAATCACAATCGAAAATAATTATTAGCTCTTCATAAATTATAAAAGTTTTCATAGTGCAGGAAAGAGTTATTACTATGTTGTGTAGGGTAAAACCAAGACTTCTTGCAGACAACATTTTAAAAAGCTCAATATTCTTACAACGACTTCTCAGTATATATATATATATATATATATGCACTCATGTCCTTTGAACTTTTTAACATGTTTACATCAAATTCACAGGTACACAATTTCAATACAAGAAACAAAAATAACTTGTACAAAACATAAACATAACTTTCATTAGTACAAAGTGGAGTTAATTATTTTGGGACACATCCGTTTAATAAACTTCCTAAAAGTACTAAACAATTTGCTGATAGCTAAGCTGTATTTGACGAAAAAATGAATGATTATTTTATTGGCACCTCCTACTCCATTCAAGAACTTATACAAAAGAATTAATTGTATCTAATATGACTTTTGCAAAATTCAGTTGTAAAAATTAACGTTTATTTTTTATTTTACATTTTAAGTCTTTGTAACATATAATAATTTTTCGTTATGTTTATAATGTATATTTTTTGTATATACGAGTATATTAACCAAGACATGTTTCACATTCAAGAGGTAATTCCTCAGAAGGGCTCAGCGGAACAAAAGTAATAAATAAATAAAAGAATAATGTTCTTCTTGAAATATTATGAAATAATTACGTCACCGTCTCCTTATCAAGTATCTCATTGCCTCGCCTGTATCTCCAGTATATGAGTTCGGCATCGCCACACACAATACCAGAAACACGTGAGTCGACTTCACGTTGTCGGAATCGATCCTGCCCTGCGTAAGAGCTGAACTCTAAACAAGCTGCCTGCGATCGACACAGACACACGTGTACATATCGACTTTCCTGTCGACTGCAAGCTGAGCAACACGTGAGTCGCCCCTTCATGTTGGGATATAATGCGACGTAACGAATATGAAATCCGCGATATCTATATCGGATCGACCCAACCCAATCGAGTTGCGGCAATCGCGAAGACGTCTGTAGCAGGCGGCTGTGACGCAACTATAATGTACCACAATAATTCATCACGAAATATGTCGACTACACAATTCTGCACTGCGGTATTCCATCTGAAGATCTTTTTCCGTACCATTATGTCAGCGAATTTAGCGTTTCTTTTTAAATGATTTGCAAAACAACCAGTGAACGAAGTTTCCAAGTTGAGACTTGTCTTTGACCCGGAAAAAGTAATAATCAGGGTTCGGATCTTTATGACCAAAAAGAAAAATTAATAAACTGCGTAAACAAGCAAAAGAACAAGCAAAACATGACTGGTGTGATTAATTACAAAATTACCGCAGGTGGTCGATCCACCCACAGGAAGGCTCCTGTGGCAACCAATCATTCGGATTCTGTGGAGCATGTGATAACACCTAAGAGAAAGTCGGAGTTGTCTGGAAAACTTCCACAAAATAACATTGAGACCATCAACGTACAAACATTAATTCAGGCAGGAAAATTACATAACTTGACTAATGAACTTGATAAACAAAAAATCGTATTACTTGCAGTGCAGGAAACACGGATGACTGATGACAATACAATGGATTATGGAATCTACAGGATCTTCAAGAGCAAGACCAACCGACGAGTAGGAAGAAACACAGGAATGTTAGCAGTGCTGCCAATCCTACGGATTTATCCGTAGATCTACGGATTTTTATAAAAAGTTAGGATTTTCGAATTTTGTTAAAATAACTACGGATTTTTTTATGCTTTTTAGTATTTATTGATTTTTCCTTATATTGGCGTTTTTTTAAACTTTGAGCGTATAGTGTTAATGCATTCCAGAATTGTGAATAGTTTCCTTGCAGCCGTAATACAAAACTATCGGTGCAATCTTTATGCGCGGTGACACGCTAGTTGGCACGGCTTACAAAGCAGTGCCTTCCGAGAAGGCCTAACCGATATCCGAGAAACAAAGCAGTTTTTAACATTTCCTATTACAGAAGATATGCTACATTTACTAAATTCCGGCAAAAATATGTATGGTCCATAAAAAAAAGAGAGGGTGAGAGATAGTAGGCACATCAGCAGTAGTGATGAAAGTGACGCTGTATAAAACATGTTCAGAGATATTTCTTACTTTCAATGTAGAATATTATTTTGTATTTCGAATTTTAAAGATCATGAAATAAAAAGTATTCTTAATTTTTACTCTCTCTTCAATAATTATTGTTTCAGTCTTTTAGTTAGCGAGTCCCCACATTTTTGTGCCCAATCTACGGAAATTTTAGTGGCCATCTACGAATATTCAAATCCAAGTTGCTGGCAGCACTGGATGTTAGGAATGTCACTCATTGTTCACAAGAAACTACTGCACTCAGTGACTGAAGTCAATCCAGTTAATGACAGACTGATGTCTTAAACACAAAAATAAACAGTACACTTCCATCAACGTACACGAACCTACAAACGGGGACAACAACAAGAAACCGGACGAAACGGAAAAATTCTGGGAAAAATTGGAAACCACCATGATGAAAACATCCAAAACTGATACAAAAATCCTACTAGGGAATTTCAATGCACAAATTGGAAAAGATAAGAAATACAGAAAAACAGTAGGAAAATTCCCAGCTCACAAATTTACCAATAAAAATGGAGTGAGACTGATTGAAGTATGCCAACAAAATGACCTAAAACTTATGTCAACATCATTTATGATGAAACCCAAAAAACAGACAATATGGAGGTCCCCAATACAAGCAATAAGTGAATATCAGTTAGACCATGTGGCAATCTCATATAATGAACAAAAAGAAGTTCAAGGCATTCAGGTGAGACGAGGGGCTAACATAGATTCAGATCACTACCTAACAAGAATCAAAATTAAGTTTACACCTAGGAGAATTCACAGGAAGATCCAAACCGTACAGAAAATCGATGTGAAAGAAATTAAAACCTCAAATTAAGAGAAGAATGTGAGAAACAACCAACTAGAAACTGAACAGACTTTAAAAACAAAATTATTCTGAAAGGAAGAGAGCTAATCCCACTTAAAAAGAAGAGGAAACATCCGTGGTGGAACACAACATGCGATAATGCACTCTAAGATAGAAAGGAGGCATTTGTAAATTTTAATAGTAACAGAACGGAACTCACACACCAGGAGTTCCTTAGGACCAGAAAACAAACAGCAAGAACAACAAGGAAAATCAAGAGAGAGTACATAAACGAACAACTGAACTATATAGAGAATGACTTCAAGAATTATAACATGAGAGATTTCTACAAAACCTTTGAAAATCAAATCAGAGGGAACACAGCACAAAATCTGTATATCAGGAAAGACAATGGGAAATTGGTATTAACAAACAAAGAAAATTGTGCATAATTAGCAAAATACTTTTTTAAATTACTAAACTGCCCAGAACCAACAAACAGATTTTTAACAGAAGAAAGCGGGTACAGAACAAAAGATTCAGAACCCCCAACTCAAGGAGAAATTTACAAGCACATTCAGAAATTCAAAAATAACAAAACATCAGGAGAGGACGGGATGGTATCAGAACTTCTGAAGAACGTAGGATCCAAAACGTTAATATAAATTACAGAAATAATACAAAAAATTTGGAGAAATGTAAAGATAACGGCAGACTGGAAATGTGCACTTATCCAACCACTTTTCAAAAAAGGAACTAGAACTGACGTGAATAACTATAGAGGGATTTCGCTACTACCAGTCACGTACAAGATATTATCCGCAGGTCTACTCAAAATAATTCAAGAACAATTAAAAAAAAAAATTAGTGACCTACAAGCAGGGTTCAGACCTGGAAGATCGTGCACAGAACAGATACACAATCTAAAAAGTGAACTGAAATTGATGGCACTTAGAAATAGACCCATAGTGTGCATGTTCGTTGACTTTAAAAAAGCATATGACTCCATAGACAGGCAATCCTTATTTACTATCCTAAAAGAAAGGAATTTAGACGACAAAACCAGAAGATTGATAGAACAGACACTAACCGAAACCACAATCAAAGCTAAATTCATGGGTGAAATATCTGAACCATTCGAAATTAGAACAGGAGTATGACAGGGAGATGGATCGTCACCACTACTCTTCAACATTGTACTAGATAAAGTAACGAAAGAATGGGAAAAACAGCTGAAACCAGAAAACTTGTGGACACCCATAAAAATCGGTACGAAAGGACTATACTTACCATATCTGGCATTTTCTGACGACCAGGCAATCATCACAGACAAACAAGCAGGCAAATAGAAATCCTCAAGGAATACACATTTAAAAAAAAAAAAAAAAAAAAAAAAAAACAGAATTCATAGGGAACAAAATAGAAACGCCAAAACTAGGGACAAAATAGGGTGAAATCGACAGGGTAAATAAGTTTCAATATCTAGGCGAAATCATAGAACAAACAGGACTAGAAGAGAAAGCACAGGAAGCAAGAGTACAGAATATGAAGAAAGCAATGGAGTTAGCACAAAATATTTACAACAAAAAATGTGTTTCAGATAACACCAAGATAAGACATTATAACACGGTAATTAAGACAGCAGTTACATACGCAAGTGAAACATTAGTAATGAACACAAAAAAAGCAACAGAACAAATCAAGAAAAAAGAAAGAAAAATTATCAGAATAATCCTGGGACCCAGAGTGAATGAAGATGGACAGTACAGACTTCAAACTACAAAAAACTACAGAGAAAGTATCAAACATAGAATCAGACATTAAGAAAAGAAGGCTGAAATTTTATGGACATCTGACTAGACTTCCGAAGGAAAAAATCTTAAGACCAATTTTAGAATACACACAAACAGTAAAAACAACAACCACATGGATGAAGGAGGTGGAGAAAGACCTGAAGTCTGCAGGCATTGCTAAGGGAGACGTCACAGATCGAGAGATTTTTAATAGGAAGGGGAACTCATGGGAAGTTATTTCAGAGAAAATCAAAACGCATCTGGACTGCCGAAGAAAAGAAAACCGTCAGTGAATGAATGAAAAAATATTGGTCCGACAAGAAGACCATCCCAAAGAGGAACTGAACATATCCAGTCAGGATTGCTTATCGTTCTCCATTATGGGCACATACTAAAATAATAATAATAATAAAATAGGGAAATACGCATACAAATGTGACCATAAATATGACTTAAAAATAAAAAATATGACAAAATATTTAAATTCACTATACATCAAAATATGCTCATTTATTTTATCCAGTTCTGTCGCTTTCGTGCAGACAGAAGAATTTGCTTCCGTGCAGTCGTTTTGTTTAATTCATTTTAATTTACCTAAATGAATTGTTTCATTTGAATTAAAATACTCCTCTCCAAATTCCCTTACGTAAATCCATAACTTCGTACTATCAGAAAATTTTGTTTTCGGCATGACTTTAGGCCTAATCACTGATTGACTGCAGGTTTGATGATGACTGAGGATTGTTTTCAAAAAATATTTCATTGAATATTGATTGACGCGGATCGACACAGGCACTGTCGAGATTAAAAGGCGGGCGGAACATTACGCTTACAGAGTGACAGTAATGTATAATCTTTATTCTTGACTATTGAATTCTAATAAATTCAGTGACAATTAGTTTTATTTTTTCCTCCATGTTATAATGGGAGTACAGTTCTGAGAATAATTATCTTAATTTTTTCTCACCTAAATCTTTTGAATTCCCGGTACTATTAGAAATTACCCGATTTTTCCTCAAAAAATGACCATATGACCATAAATATTATCGCAATATGACCAAAACTGGCAAAATGGCCTGTATATGGATTTACATACTTCTTATATGTTTTCTTCAAAAGATCATGGCCGAATTCCTTCCTTCTCCTTGTCCCCAGTTCCATCACGCCTCTAATGATCTCGATGTCGACGAGACGTAAAGTCATAAGTAAAAAAAAGTGAAGAAAACAGAGAGAGAGAAAAAAAATGACCAGTATGTTTCGGCGAATCCTGTTCATCCAACACGGACAGACATACAGTAATTTTAGAAACAGTTGATTCCTTTTCTGTAGGTTATTAAGAATGCTTTGAACTTTTATTTCCAAAAGTATCTTCAGTGTGCAGATATTCTTCCAGTTGCAGTTTTAATATAGTCATAGATTCTTCTTCTTCACAACTGAAAGGTGAATGTCAGGATTTTCCTTCCATCAGTTCTAGAACCACAATCTAATATCCTAGGTTGTGTAGTACCGTTACATAAACCTACTAACTTACTTAATGTAATACCGTAGTGTAGGCTTACATGGTTTGGAAGTACTGACAGAGAATTCCGCAGATAACGTCAACATTGCCGCTTGAAGCACGAATTTCAAACACAGGAGATGTATTATTTGCAGTTGTGTGTATAATACGCCTGGCAAAAATATTAATATTTCAGCTGCAGCTTTCATAAATAATGTCACTCTGTGCAACCTATTAATTATGAACACGCCGTGAAAATAAATAAATACGTTGCGGAGTTGAGGCCGACACATTATATCGGATAGTAAAATAATACGGCTGCCGCTGCTGTGAGGGTGGCCTATCGACCGGGCGTTATTACGCGAGATATAAGTCAGCATTAGGGTGACAATTACAGAGGGCCCGCTGCGGTTTATTCCGTGCAGCCGAGCGCGGCTCCATGCGGGCTCTCCCGCATATGTGCTTTCACGCCACACTGACCACGCGTACAGGCCGAAACAGAAAAAAGACGTCGATCGAAAAGTTCGGACTACAGCAAATCATATAGGTGACTCATCAGTAGATACTTACCTATTAAGTTGCAAATCATTACCGAGTGTGCTGGGTGATCTGTTACGCTATGGCCTCATATTCGGGAGGACACGGGTTCGAATCCCAGTCCCGTCATCAAGAATTGGGTTATCCATGATTTCCCCAAATCAATCCAAATGAATGCCGGGATGGTTGCATGGCCTAATACCTCCCCCTTCGTTGCTCTTTGTCCTTTCTCACCTCCATGGGGGCGCCCGTTAATTACGTGAGGAGAAATAAGGGGGAGGTCCGACGAAATCTCACCAAAGAGGGGGGTTCGATACAAATCTCTCCTCTTCTGTTCAATTCCTTCAAGAAAAGTAAAGCTAAAAAAGGTCTACAAACGACATCGATTCGAACGTTAGGGGCAGGGGTTCAAACCGCCCTTGTAAGCGGGAGAGTTAAAATGGATAAGTTACAAGTTCGTCAGCAAGGGCGGGGAGGGGGGGGGGGGAGGTGCCTCAAGATCTCACTTCGCCATGAAAGGGGGGGAGGGAAATCCCAACAGATCTAACCACAGGGGAGGGTTCTGATTTCCGAAAAGACACCTCAATTACCGATCGCCCCCTGATGACCTAGACGTCAACTACTCGGAAAGCCACATGCAAACAAAACAAACAAAAATGTAAATCAGTATGCTGGACCGACAGTCACAACTAGTAATGATTTAGTGAAGGCACTGGCATCCATCCTTAACACCTGTAGCGGTCATAGCTCACGCCCATTTCTTAATAATTATAAATATCATCATCATCAGTTTTCTGCTGTCGGGCAGGTTTTCACTTGGCTGCTCTCCATGTTCTTCTATCTTCTGCCTTTCTCTTGAGAACCATATAGTTGCCGTCTTCCTTGATGTTGTCTATAATTTTGTACCTCCTTCTTCCTCTTATTCTCCTCCCACAGACTAGACCTTCCAAGGCGTCTTTAATCAGGCACTCCCCTCTCAACAAGTGCACCATCCAGTTTTTCTTTCTCTCCTTTATTCCTTGGAGAATTTTTCTGCTTTTACTGACCCTGTCCAGCACTTCAACATTACTTATTTTATCCACCCAGCTTATCTTCTCCATCCTCCTCCACATCCACATCTCAAACGCTTCTTACCGCTTTTCATCCTCTCGTCCCAGTGTCCATGCCTCCAACCCATAAAGGGCCGCACTCCATACAAAACATATACCGAGTCTTTTTGTAAGTGTTTTGTCTATTTTTCCAGTTAGTATCCTCCTTTTCCTATTAAATGCTTCCTTTGCTACGGCAATGCGAGATTTTATCACCTGATGGCACCTCAAATCTTCGGTGATCATACTCCCAAGATATTTGAACGAACTTACTTGCCTGATATCAGCTCTTCCTAACTTAATATTTATTTTTTTCCTTCCATTTCCAATCACCATACTCTTAGTTTTTGCTGCATTTATTTTCATTCCAAACTCTTGGCAAGCTTCATTTAGATCTTTCAGCATTCTGATTATAAATATAAAACAAGGTATTTATTTATTTGTATTAGAATTACAAAAGCGCACTATTAGTCTTATTTTATAAGTATCTCTGAAGGCAACGGGTAACTGGTCGCTTTGGAGTCGAGGAAAAGGAATAATTATGACGTCAAGAATGGAGAAGATTAGAGAGAGAGTCTAGGATGGCGTAACAATAGTTCGGCTATTTGGTTGAAGATGCATAAATTACTAAGCAAACAGTTCAACTGTAAATATAAAACCAACCGAACTGTTAAAGTCTATTACGGCAACGAACGAATAAGTGAAGAAGAAAATAAAGTTTGTGATTAAGTATGAAAGATTGGGAAGTAAAAGTTCTGTTTAGTTGCGAAGCTATTGCTGAATACGTAGCCGACGAGTATTTCTAAATAAATAAAAAAGAAGACAAGGTGGCATAAATATTTTCTTCCGAATATTATAATAGGAAGATACGAGGAGGTTTTGAATTTTGTAACCTGAGAGTTACATTAAAAGTCAACTGAGTGTAAAGGAGACATAAGATGCTCTCGTCCTGGCTGGTTACGATCGAAACGACACACTGAGGTAAACGCAACTTAATAGTAATCAGTATAAGACACGGTCATCCAAATAAAAGACTTCATCCTCATATATAAAAGTAAAGAGAGACGACTCGTTTCTTTAGAGAAAGCTTTGCTGATATTGTATCCCAAGTTCAGGTCAGGATAGAAGGATCATAATAATACAGTGTAGAAACTATTATGTTTCTGGATTTTTTTTAAATATAAACACTCAAAACAAACAATTTCATTTTGAAAAGAATAATACTCTTGTATTTAAGCATCAAACAGTCTATTTGTTTTGAAGATTCTGCTATGAGTATTCAAATGCGAACCGTGGCCGTCCTATGAATGCCCTTCGACATTTGTTTGATAAGATTCTTTTAAACTTCCTGATCCGCTCGGTAACGACATTTGTTTACTATTTTAGTTGAATCTTTTTCGAACATAATTCTAAAATTTACGATGTAGTAATAGTTTTCTACTTACGTTGGTATTAATAATTTTGGTAGCTGATAACTTCTGCTTTTCTAACAAAGTATGTTACACTTGTTTTTTGTTGTTGTTTTTTTTCACGGTAGTTATATGCTGTACAGTTTCCCTTGCGGCTATTTAGTTGTCTGTCGTTGCAGTCTTACATGCTTGTTATGAATGGGCTGAGAGAGCCAAAACTGTAATTATGTGAGTGGACCATGTTTTCATCATAAGTTATTATTTCATGTGTGTGTGTACGTGGAAGGAAGGTGAAGGTATAGAAGTAGTTCATTTTTGTGTCAATTGTGATTTCTCACCTGCCAGATTAGTGTGTGTGTAATTGTTTGTTAGTGTACCTGATTGTTTAGTACCTGTTTCTCTGTATGAAAGTTTTCCGGTAGAGTGACAGTGATGTGTCTATTGATTTCCAGCATTGCATATCTGTGTTTATGTCTATCATTTTCTAGTATATCTAAGAGAAATGTCGAATTGTTTATCTCTAACATCACAGCCGTATCGAGTTTGTGGGTATGGAACACTGGCAATAAAGAATCTGAGGTACGTATTTGAAAGTAAACGTTTGCAAATTAAAACACAAAATTAATGGTATGAACTCTAGGAGCTTAAACACTGAATACAGAAACCACAAAATGAAATTCAGTAATTTATCCACCTCTTTCTGACTTGGGGCTTGTATTTCATTTTCAGTTTCAAATTTTATAATATAATTCTATGTAAAACATTTACTTTAGAAACTATTTGAAAGCTTTATACAAATTTATACTCATTTCACTGTTTCTATTGTAGGAAATTTGATTGCAATAAAGAATTGTTTACATCTTCATCACTCATGCCAGTCGTATAATCATCAAACACGTTGATTGGTAAAAGAGTAAACTAGCCTATCGTATTGGAGTAAAACTAGTACATGTTCAAGTTGGTAGCGCTGTTTGAATTTACCACGTATTATACCTCTTTGGTATATGCCGATCATAATAACAGGTCAGTAAACATACGCAAAATAAATTTTACCAACGGTGAAGACAATCCTTTTCATTGGTGGCAGGCTTGGCCAAAATATATCGATGTATCGAAATATCGATATTTCTCATAAAATAAACGATATTTTATTTGAAGTTTCAATTTTAAGAACCAGTTCCATATATTTTGTATGAATCCAATTTAATAGGTTGCATATATATTGGAAGAATATACGTACATATCTGATCTTCTGAAAGCGTCTTAAAACAAAAAGCTTTCCATCAACGGTTAAGCTATTCAGTTTTAACAGGCTTACGTTACCGTCATTTTTTTTTCAACATATTTGAATGTTGACGATAAGGTTATTTTTATAGTTGAAGACTATTGTTTAAGCATCCGTGTTGTGACGTTGAGGGATGAACGTTAATTATCAGCTTCTGATTTCAATTGGTTTTTTCAACAATTAATGTTTTGAGAAAATTCCTGCAGACTATTATGATGTAACCATTACCGCTTATAATATAACTGGATTAATTAAATCCATTTAGATAAATGAAAACTGCAAGCACTGGGTGGATCTTGCGGTCCAGCACATTCTTCTCGGGTAGAACAAGTGGCTCCCAGGGCGCAGCGAGAGGTGTAGCAGGCAGCGGAGTGAAAATGAGCCGCCATCAATAAGGGCATTCAGCGGGGCTGACCCGACACGGGCCGCGGGCGACAGATAGGGGCGCGGAAACATTTAAAATAATGAAAGGCTCTGGCTGGACGGCGCGGTGCGGCGCGGGGAGGCGCCAGATAAGCAGGCGAGGCGGCGTCATTAGCGCGCTGGGGCGAATATGAGGCAGCGCGGGCGCTCCACGGGGCGACGGCTGCTGATAGCGCCGTCCTAATGGTCGATACCTGCATCCCAAACAGGGACGATATGAGACGCGAGCTCGTTCAAATCGCTCACTGCAGCAATAGCTATACTGTCAGCTCACCAACTCAATCTTATATCTTTAAATATCTGGTATATATTTGGTATCTCCGAAACGGTTCTAACGATTTTGATGAAATTTCATAAGTACATTTTTTTTTGCTTTTCAGGTTTTTAAAGCGATTACACACACAAAAAGGGAGAAATTCTTGTTTTTGGTATCTCGTAAACGGCTCTAACGCCATCTCGTAGAAGTTTCAGGTACCAGTAAGCCTACTGATGTTAGTTAAATTTCTCTTTGGTTACAGCAAGGAACTGTGCACATCACAACGCCTAGGAGCCCTTCAAGAAAAACGTATATATATATATGCGTCTGAGTTAACCGGTAGAAGATCGTCCGCGATCGTGTGACCTCGAAAGGCTTCTCAAGTTCTATCTGAATTCATGAGCTTAAGAGGCGACATCAGTAAATGATTGGACTGGCTGATGATGATCTAAAATAAAGTGCTGTACTATGTGCATTCGTGGATTTCATATTTAACCGAATGCATTTCTTACGTAGGTAGCTATATACGAAATATAGTAAATATATAAAATATATCTGATAATATATGTGATACTATTTATTATAGGAGCAACTTTGTGTTTAGACGAAATTAATTTCACTCAAATGTCTATAACGATTTTGACGAAATCTTTGATACTGAATAGAAATCGAAAGACGCCGTGCAAATCTCCATCACACAAGTACTGTATCACTATGTAAATAACTTTCAGTAAATTATTTTGGATGCTAGCAACTGATAGTATCGTTCTCAATACACTGGAGAAGAATTTGTTGAGGATTTGAAAAGACTGAGATAATAAGTAACTGGTTTAGTGAGAACATTAGGGACTGTGATTCAAAAATGAAAAGGTGTAAATCGGAAATAACTTATCCACATAATTAGAAATGAACAAACTAAGAAATGGAACTCAGTAAACATAAAGGGGCTGGTGTAGATAATATTACTACAGATGTCTTAAAGATAGTTGGATGTGACATTGTACCTTATATTGAAACATTATTTAAATTGAGTTGGATACTTGCTGCTTATCAGAGGACTGGAAAAGTGCGATAGTAGTTCCGGTACATAAAGGAGGGTTGAGAAATAGTCGAAAATTATAGGCCAATCAGTTTAACATCAGTGGTAGGTAAATTAATGGAGAGATTGATATGCACCACATCAGAAATATATGTGAGGAGTTTAAGTGGTTTCTAAGTTGGCAACATGGCTTTAGGCAAGTATATGCATGCGTATCTCAGTAGGATATATGCAAGATATTTCGGATAAAATGGACAAGGGAGGCCAAATTGATAGTGTGGCACTAGATCTTTCTAAGGCATTTGAAAGAGTGAGCAATAAAATGATAGTAAATAAGGTAAAAACTATTTGAATGGATGAAAAAGTTACTTGCTGGGCAGAGAAATTCTTAAAAGCTAGAAATAAAAGTGTTAGAGTAGGAAATACATTATCAAAAGATGTGGAAGTAAATATGGGAGTGCCACAGGGTAGCGTATTGGGACCATTGCTATTAGTTATTCTGATAAATAATTGTGTTGACGGTTTAATGTCAGAAGTTAGATTGATGAAAGAATGAAGGCTCTGCCAGTAGGTTAACTGTATAAAAATTTCTAGGGACTTCCATCGGGGAGCCCCTCAGTCATATGCACCGTTTCGGAGCCATTCTCCGACTCCATCTTCTAGTCAGAAAATGGAGTCAGAATGGCCCCCAGAACGTCGCATCTGATCGACACACTGCCCCGAGAGGTTTTTGTGGCGAAGTTGGGTTGCTTAGATATGACATAAAGATATACAATTGGATCAAAATGACAGAAGACTGTTGCAGGATGTTATAGACAGGATATCTATCTTTGTATGTCAGCATGGAATGAAGATAAATGCAAAGGAGAGTCAGCTTATTAGGTGCACAAATAA
Organism: Vandiemenella viatica; assembly: GCA_031002005.1. NCBI lineage: Eukaryota > Metazoa > Arthropoda > Insecta > Orthoptera > Morabidae > Vandiemenella > Vandiemenella viatica. Next base: position 27,976,472 of record JARYHS010011408.1, read on the forward strand.
AAAAACCAAAGGTTGATTGTGATTATAAGGTGGGGAAAGAATAGTTTATTGAAAATATTCTAGGGCCAATATTAAAAACAAAGAATACAATTTAAAATTCCAAACAAAGAATTCATTAGAAGCAAATAAATTAATCTTTAAAATGGAACTTTATTAAGGACTTTTGTTATGCATGAAAGAAGGGTTTGACTTAATTAACCTTATTGCATAGTGATTGAAACTCATATTTTAAAGTAAAAGCAAATTTTTATATAGATGGATGAACACATTTTGACTGCGGGAAGCAAATTCTGTTTCCTTAAACGCAATAGGGTAAATGCATGTATTATTTTTATATTTTAAATCAATTATTTACCGTGTTATATAACCGTAAAAACTATAATGTTGATGAAAATATTAAAATTTGACATTAAAAAATATTTTAAAACTGTAATCCAGTTCCGATGATTTAAACGCCGCCAGTTTAGCGCGCTGCACTGTGACGTCATTGTACAAGACTGCATTGGCGTATTCTATATTGTGGAGTGTTATAGCTCAAAAGGTTTATGTTTTATAACTAATAACTTCGGTATGGAAAGAGGTCTAAAACCATTTTACAAATATTGTATTTTACCTATGTGGAAAAATACGATAAGAAATGCACCTGATAAAGTGTAATTTTATGTCCCGCGAGATGCGAATGTAAGAAAAATGTGGTGTATAGCTATAAGACGTAAGGAATCTTCAACTAGTTGTATATATTGTCGTGAATATCATAATGCAACTATATAATGTTTAATGTTATGTTAAATTTGTTATAATGCATAACAATTCGTTACCGTTTCAAACTCTAATCATAACATAGGTTACAAAAATTTAAAAGGTATATTTTCCAAATCATTTCTTATTCAACCTTCTAAAGCCACCAAAGACGACCATCAGACATTTTAAAAACGAATTTCAATCTCCTGAATATATTTTGAAGTGTATATGTCTATCTGAACTCATGTCTATAAGACTCCAAAACATTTAATGACTGAACTGGCTGATAATGATATGTCTGTGGTACAGTCATTTCCTCAAAAGCGCCTACAAAAAAAATTGTCTTTTAATTACAAATTTTTGTATATATTACCTAGAGTTAGCGTGGCGTAAGCGGTAAGGAGTCCGCTTCCTAATTTTCCAAACCGGGTTTAATCAAATATTTCTATTTTTTTTTTATCTTCAGACATTTCCTAATATTCCTTGCCAAAAGCCATTGAAATTTGGTTAGGAGGCGAATCTGTTTTCGTCACGTACTTTATTTTATTTTCAACCATTTGCACCCAATCACTTCGAGGAATTAAACATATCGATCGTAGAAGAAAGAAAAAATCGATCTTTTCGATGTTACATATTACGTTTAAAATATTTCTTGACGATATAAAAGTATAGAAAAGACGAAAATGAAATAAAGTAAAAAAAAATACTTATTTCAATTTAAAAAAAAAAAAAAAAAAAAAAAAAACACCAAAACTTATTAACAAAACGTGAAAAAATTATGTAAGAATGAAGATTTTCCTGGCGTATGTTTGCAGTGAAGTCCTCACGTGTGTACCTGTGTTGTGTTGTAAAAATAGAATCCGGTGGTACACCCGTGAGGACTCCATTTCGAATCAACGATTTTCTGAAAAAAATGATTTTCTGTTACTCTCTTCAAAGCTCATAAAAATGACGGGCTTAACAGAGTGTTCCGGCAAGTCATTTCTTTTCCTTTGATTAACTTAGTATAATTGTTATAAAACAACGCGCAATGTAATTCCTTGTGTCTTACCTGTAACACAATCTATTAATTGTTACTCTGGTCCGGGGAGCATTTAAACTTTACCACAAACTCCGTTAATATACCTGACCTATATTTCATAGTCTGTTACTCCGGCGTGTCCCTTGATTCACATTAGACGTATCTAATACGTAGCTAATACTATAAAAGCGAAAAAAAATTCAAATATCTAACTCTTATTACCTTGCAGCTTTCACTCCTCCGACGTCAGTGACTGTAGAATCTGGATTTGATGCAAAATACGTTACCATCATGAAAACATCGGTTTTTTGAGAGATTATTTTACAAAACCGCTTGCATTCACTATTTATTACAAGAGAATTCTTTCAAGAATGCAATATCACCAATTATGGAGATAAATTACAATAAAACTTAAATCCAATCATGGACTTATAAAAAAAATCCCTATAACTACGCCTTAGTTTACAATATGAACGTGTACTTCATTTTCACGATTCGACTGACACAAAACGTTGCGTTTCGCGAAGTTACATTTCCCTTGTATTTTTAACTGTTTTGATTAATTAAAATTAATACCTAAAAAGCGAATAAATAGGAAAAAACGGAGTAGCGGTAATTCTACAGTAATAAAGCTTTCAAATAAAAATATTAAACGTATATATTAATCTGGTAATAGGCCATGTTTCTGCAGTTGTGGAACAATAATTTTATAAATAATTCCGTCAGAAACAACTGTTTTGGTGAATTTTGCTTTTATTTGATTCCACCCAAATGTATAAAATTACTAGACGTATATTTGGATTCCATGCATATTCCCTATTCACGCATAAATAACTCAACGGAATTTAATATAGTTTCAAACACTATGCAGTCCAGTTTGCCGTGACTAAAATGAGATGTATTTAATGTTAATGCGGCATCAGCATGCTGAGAATCAGAGAAAAACGAATCTGTTCATCTGCGTATTCGATTCGTTGGACGCGATTCATCCAAAAATTGCGTGTCTGATTTTGATTGTGTTTCGAGCAAAGTGAAGCCAACGGTCCTAACAGTAAAACTGAGCATGTTTCTTTTTGATGTGACGTCGAAGACAAAAATTAAGATAAACGTGACTGCAAATAAGAGTTGTAATGAGGTTCATCTTAGCGGATGCGGATGTTCAGTGCTTGACATCCGCGAATTCGGATGTTTTGCGGAAGTGGATGCGGTTGAGCAAAGAGAAAGAATAAGATATATAAAAACATTCGATATATTTCCGCATTAAAACTTGCAGGTGTGGATGTGAAATAGGGACAGAATTTCATGCGGAAGATCCGCACTTGCGGATGCAGATGCGGAGCTCGGTTACATCCAACTGCAAATCCATCTAAAGATTAGTGATTAGTCGCAGTCGTAATATTTGGTGGGATACGATAGTCGTGCATCGCTGTCTAGGCTCATTCGGTTTATCGCTGCCAGTGTGATTGATATCTGCCTGCCAAATGCCGAAAATACTGTACAAAGGACCGAGCCTGGTCGTAAGCTCAAGCCATACAGTGGGCTCGTCTAAGTGGGGACGAAGCCACGCTGTTACTCACTCCTTACAATCCGAACAGATATGAACTGAACTGCAGTCTTAAGGTCGCTAAGGAACCGAAACCGAAGGAACCGAAAAATTAGGTAACTGAAATATCAAAAAGTGGAGCGTATGTGTCTTCTTGTTATTTGATACGTGTTGTTGTATCATTTTATAAGATTTTAGGAGTTTACTTTTGGAAAATTCTCATACTTAAAAACCGGACACAACTCCACGTTACTGAAAATGTAAAAATCGGCAAACTGCACCACATTTCAACACTTGTGTGGAGTAAAAAACAGCTGTAAATAACCACGTTAGAATTATGTGTGCTGATATGAATGGTGTCTATTATCCTTGTCATCAATTTCTCATCCATCATTTATACGCATATTTCGTTCACTTTTTATGTATCTATAGATTGAGCAGAAGTAAACGCCTGTTCTCCTACAAATATAAAACAAACTTAAATTTTTTAAATACAAGGATCGTATGTTACCAGGAACAAGACGGATACAGTTCGACGCTAGATTGATTATATATCCTCTGATGATGACTATAAAAAAGATGATTTACTTACTATACGGAAATTTAGACCAAATATACCCATAAGTGTGTAAAGAAACTAGGAAGATTTCATGCATGATTGCTACAGTACAAGTACTGCAAGCGAGCGGGTTTTTAGCAGAGCTGGTTTCATCATTTCAGAAAAGTGGAATAATTTTTTTCCTAACCATATGAATGATTATTCGGTTATTTACACTCACGTATGAGAATGATATCAGTTATGTCGTAATAGTGTGTAAGATGTTGCACATTAATAGTTACAAATCCTTACAAGACGTCACATACATCTGAAACCTCCGTAAAAATCATAATACACTCAATGTAAAGTCAAAGTATACTTTATGTATGTCAGTAACTATCGATAACTTATGTTACGGTTTTCCTTACCCCGTGATCTGATCTCACGGTTTGTAATACTTCCAATACACATGTTTATCAAACACATAAACTTTACACATCATATCTGCTGCAGCTCAGTTGACAGATCATACACAAGTAGTAGTCATTGATATACTGTAGTTTCTAGAGTGCTCGTGCCGTCAATCTTGCCCAGTTTTCTGAGCTGTACTACCCTTGTGCGCGGCACGCGCGAGGAAGACACTATGAGCTATTCCTGCAATGCCGAGCCTTCGTTATCCACCAAGCCTTCGTTTGTCCACCAAGCCTTCGTTAGTCTACCGAGCCTGGGGAATCTCCAGTGGTCACATCTCACACGAGTAGAGAGGGCCGGTCATAGGAACAGCCGAGCGAGTTCGGACGTGAGTAGATGGCAAGTTGCACGACACTAATACATATGTACCAACAGCATCGCATTAGTCAGGTTATACTTCATAAGATTGTGGTGTAGAAACTATATTTTTGTGTTTTTGCACTATTTTAAAAATTAATTTTCTAAAAGAATATTACTTCTATGTTTAAGTATCAAATGGTTTATTCCCTTTGAAGATATTATCACGAGTGATGAAACCGCATACCAGGTCGTTCTGTCAGTGACCTTTGACCTTTGACTGATAAGACCCTGTTAAGCATCCCGTTAAGCTACTCCCGTAAATATGACAGAATATGTGTTTGTCTCAAAACCCTTCTCCTAAAAAATATTTTATCGCGACTACCAGATATTGTTTCACGTAGGAAATTATATTGTGTAAATACAAACGACCATTAACAAATTTTAATGCTGAGTTCCATTGATCCTACAAACAGTCAGACAACCGAAAAAAAATATTGATCCATATAAACCTTAAACCACTAAACTGATACCTGACAAGCAAACAGGACATTATTTCTCAAATAACTCTCTAGCTAGGTGGCCCGTGAGGAAATTTCGCGAATGATACAAGATGAACAGCGAGGTCGGTTGTTTGTGGTAGAGTGAAAGACGAACTGGCGAATTCGGAACAATAACTCATTTGTCAACTGTAATTGGTACGTAACAAAACACTTACAACATCTGACGAAACAATTAGAAATGATGAAATGTTTCCGTAGCAAAAACAAAAATGTGGGGAAAGCTCCTTATTCTAGAAAACATACATAGTTTATCCATAACTTTGTAATATGCCGCGCTGCTATCTAGCGGTTTGCGATCACTCATTATCGATGCCAACGATACCTAGTAGCTTGGTTCTGAACTGTTCCATTTTGTACCGAGAGTTGTTTATTTACAAACTGAAACATTGAGCAGCAATGTGATCACGGCCTGTGTGAAAATAATTTCGATATAATGTGCTGCTATCTAGTGGTATTACGGTCACTCATTATCGACTCCAGCGAAGCCTAGTAGCTTGGCTCTGAACTGCTTCATTTTACCGAGCGGGGCGGTGTAACGGTTAGCGTTCTCGCCTCGCATTCGGGAGGACGCCGCGGCGGTTCGAATCCCCGTCCGGGCATCCAGATTTGGGTTTTCCATGGTTTCCCCAAATCACTCCAGGCAAATGCCGGGATGCTTCCTTCAAAAGGCCATGGCCGAATTCCTTCCCATTCCTTGCCCCCATCCTTTCCCGTCTCTAAAGACCTCGATGTTAAAAAGAGACGTAAAGCAGTTACCAAAAAAAAAAAAAACACAGCCACGCTTCATTTTGTACCAAGAATTATTTAGTAATTTTCTGAAAAATTTTGCAGTAATGCGAGCACGGCCTGTGTGAAAATTTCGATGTATGGTGCTGCTATCTAGCGTTAAGGTGATCACTTTATCGATGCCAGCGAAGCCTGTTAGCTTGACTCTGAACTATCAAATACCGGTGACGTTGATTATTCACTACTTTGCTATTTAAGTGTTGAATTTCAAAAAATTCCTTTCTTAATTAATGGTGTTTCCAAAGCGAAGAAAAATCAGTCTTGAAAGTATATGATAACTCATTTATTGATTTTACTTAAGAGGGTGAAAGATGGTTTGTCACAAAGATAAAACCTTTTAGAAATGATGTGGGTGATTATATTTGTGTACATTGCGAAAGCTTTGGTATTACGTTTGGATGTATCTGCGTCACCTGAGACATGTTAGGGCGTGACCCTGCTTACCGTCGGCCGGCGCACCTGATCACTAATAGAGCGCCGGCAGAGTGGCGCTCGCTCGCTGGCTCTCTCAGGCATTACCAAACCGAATGCCATTCTCCCGCATTAAATATTCCGGCGGCCCGGGCGGTCTCGCCGAAAGGGCTTTCAGGGAAGAGTGGGACGGCAGGTGGCGGGTCCATTACCAGGAACCACAGGCCTTAAACAACTGGTCCTAGCAGACAGACCTATCTCTCAAGGAAAACTATGCTAATCAATTCCCTACATCTCAAATATTCCTGAACAAACGAAAACAACTTATTTTTTAACAGCAATGGGTTCTTATAGGTTATTTATCCATCTTACATAAAACTTTATTTTGGTATACGCGTTTGAATTTTACTAAATCATCATAGGTGCCAATTTTTTATCTCTTTATTACATTTCGGTCGGGAAATGTTCCATCTAATTTTTTTGTGTCCAAGTTTAAATGTGATAAGGGAATATAAAATTGGTACCGATGACGATCTAATAAAAGAGAAACGAGTATGCCAAAGCAAATTTTTATTTAGATGCATTAGACGAATTAAAAAAAAACATGAACCCATTATTATTACAGCAACTAACAAAAAAAAACCTAAATATTAATATGATTCTTTTTTGAAACTGACACTTTTCACACGTTCGACTGTTTATTCAGGCAGCACGTAAAAAAAAAAAAAAAAAAAAAATTTAAAAAAAAAAAAAAAAAAAAAATTCTAAGAGATTTACACAGTTTGACAACGTAGCATTCGATCTGAAATGTTACCTGATTTGGAAAAGGAGCATAGAATTAATATGTGATCAAAACATTAACAAGGAAAAATGGAGTTGGGAATGAAATTTAATGTAATGAAAAGTGGGTATAAACACACGTTAGCAAAGGAAATTGTGATGGCAGGAAACCTGCTTATGAATGTGAACGAAGCCAGTGTTGTGGATGGAATTAGTAGCAACGATGGCTATACAAGGGAAACAGGATTTTTTTATAAGTGTGATATGGAATAACGATGCGAAGCAAAGACGTAACGGGGTAGCTTATAATGCATGTTATGTGTCTAATACACGTACCTGTATGCTACCGAAACCTACTCATTGAGGAAGTGGAATATCGGTAACATTTAAGCCAGTAAAATAAAATTTCTAGGTATCAAAATAGGGGTTGTAAGGTATGGATAGCATAAGGAATGTATTATTAGCAACACAAGGCAGAGGATCGTCTGAAAGTAAAAATAGAGAAGGCAAGCACTAAGATGTTGTAGGCATATTAAGAGAATTGGGGAATATCAAGAAAACCACGTGAAATAAAGAAATATATCAAACGGCCCAGAGAAAGACGATAAATAAATAGCTGGTAGCAGTAAAGGAGTGTGTGCTGAAGAGAGGACAGGAATGTGCTATAGTGATGAACAAGGGTTAGTGGGAAAGAGGAAGAAGGTGGAATCTTGTGTGCAAAGCAGAGTCTGTAGCGGGCTGATGGTGTAGAGAACTCAGAATTTCACACTAAAATGAAATTGTAATTTATCTGTATTGCCATCGAAAGTTAGCAGATTATAGTTTGTGATGTCACAATTCGTATCCGAGTATGCTGGGTAAGCGGTAACACTCTGGCCTTGTATTCAGGAGGTCATGGGTTCAAATCCCCATCTGTCATTGAAATTCGGTTTTCCATGGTTTCCCGAAATCACTCCAGGTGAATGCTAGGAAGGTAGCTTGAAAGCATATTGCCGAATATCTTCCCTTTCCTTTCCCTCCGCTTTTTCCCGCCTCTAATTATCGCGACGTCAACAATGCGTGAAGACATTGGCAATAAAAAAAAGCATTGGCAGTAATTGAGGACTGCCGACAAAAGTGAAGACTTAAAACTATGAAATAACAGTGGTTTTTATGGATTTTAAAATTGATTGTTGTATCAAAAATTGAAATATATCATTTTGCCATTTTAGTATGAATACCTGTTTGACCTGATAATTCTATAGTATGTGCTAATAAACAATTTGAAATAAAAGTCAGTTTACGTGTTTGGATTTTAATTGCAAAATTTAAGGCTTTCTGCAAATTTTATAATCCAAAGTTTTGATATTATAAGCTAATAAACAGTAATTTTGCCTAAGTAAACAATTTTTGAAATTCAACACATAAATCTAAAATTGTTATAAAATTTTATTCAATTATTAATTTTAAAATCCACGGCAAAAATACCGCCCGAACAACTATAAATCTGTTTTACCACGGTAGTAAGATCAGTCCTAAGCCACTACGAAAGTGTCATTGAATGATATGCTACAGAAGTTAAACATCAATAAATAAACAAAGCAAAGCTTTGCCAGAGGTCAATTATAGGTTCCTAAAAATTCCAGCAGAGACCGACATTCCAACCGTTGAACTTCACGTCTCCAGTCACGCGCGTTAACCAACCTGGACCGAACGTAGTGGTATAACGGCTAGCGTTCTGGACTCGCATTGGGGAGGACGGCGGTTCGAATCCCCGTCCGGGCATCCAGATTTGGGTTTTCAATGATTTCCCAAATCACTCCAGGCAAATGCCGGAATGCTTCCTTCATAAGGCCATGGCCGATTTCCTTCCCATTCCTTGCCCCCATCCTTTCCCGTCTCTAAAGACCTCGCTGTTAGAGAGACGTTAAGAAGATAAAAAAAACCCTACCTGAACCACCAGACTTCTGTTTCAAAGCAAATCGTTAACTTATAACTACCGCACTCGTATATACATACTGTTAATATTAGCACTTCGGTGACGCGAACTGGTAAGATTTTACCCACCCAAAAATCGCCTGACGTTTCTAATGATGTTTCCAATTCAAAACTAAAAATCTAACTTAGTCCACAACCAGATAAAAGATCCCCGGTTCGAATCACTGTATCGGCGGCGTTTTTGATAGATCATTAACCCGACCTTCACATCTGGCACAGCTTGCTGTGCAAAGTGAAGTACGCCAGAACGCTTCCATGGTTCGGATTTCACCTTAACTTGTAGGACCCCTGTGCTAGGTAGGATTTCCGGGTTAGGTTAAGGAGGCTACGAGAGGGGCGGAATGCGCAGCCAACAGAAACCTTGTCACCAGGTTCTTGCGAAGACACGGAATTATTATTAAATAAAAATATTGTGTATCAGTAGTTATTCAGCTTGAAAGATCACATCATGATGAATGTGATACCAAAAGAAGAACCGCGGTAGCTTGTATTATGTGACTGTAATTTGGACTGTTTTCCTGGTTACCCGAGACAAAAGTTTTTCTAGACAGTTATGAATGTATGATTTTCTCAATACGAAATTTGGGACACGCTCAGCAGAATATTCTCTGGGGCATTATCTGTTATTACCAATGTAGCATTGACCCCAATAATCATTACAAACTGGATTCATTACAAGCTCGCAACCAATATTCGTCCGCCGAATTTTTATCTGGACCAGTAAACTGGAAAATGCGAGTTGCCCGGATTAAATGCAGGGCCGTAATAAAATGTTGTTATGAGAAAATAAATAACAAATTCTTGCAATACAGTGAAATGAACTGAACGCTGGATTTGCTAACAAGTGCAGAGGCGGAATTTGATTCACGTTACTGTTTCGCCAGAGGCGGCGACAGCTTTCTGAGAGTGGGTTTAATGCTGAACATGACCCGCAAAGAGCCCGCGGTCGTTTCCGATCACAATGAATACCGGTGCACCTGATAAAGCTTTTAATGTGCGTTGTGAGTTAATTGGGTCAATTATCTGTGCGCCATTATTTTATTTGGAGTGGTGCGGAGTGTGCTACCTCGGGTATCACTCGCCAATACGAACCCCGTCTCAATATCCATAGTAGATTATCCGTGCAAAAATTTGCAAATACGATGAGTAGTAAGGTTCGTGGTTTGTAATAGGATGAAAGAAGAACCGCCTTATCTGTTTCAGTTGTTTATTTGTTTAGTGTAGTAGGTACGTAACGAAAATCGGCGCCAGTGAAGCAGTTTATTAATATCTCTCTGATTTGTGCTACTGCTGTCTAGCTGCGTGGCTCTGTACTGTCACCGAGCGTGGTGGGTGAACGGTTAGCGTTCTGGCCTCGCATTCTGGTGGACGCGAGTTCGAATCCCCGTCCGGGCATCTAGATTTGGGTTTTCCATGGTTTCCCCAAATCACTCCAGGCAAATGCTGGGACACTTCCTTCCCGTTCCTTGTCCCCAGTGCCATCCCGCCTCTAATGACCTGCCGTCGACGAGGCGTAAAGCAATAAGGGGAAAAAAAATCTGAACTGTCTAATACTCGCGATTCTTACAGTTATTACTTTTGCCCTTCAAGGCTCAAATTCCGAAAAATTTCGTTCTTAAGACATGATTTGATCAAACCGTAATGCCTCATTTCCCGATTTCGGTTAGATATCAAGGGAGATAAACAGCTGGTAACCAAAAAAATGGAAATAATTATAATTTTCCCTTTAAGATTCGAATTCAGAAAATTTCTTTCTTAAAATGTGATGTGACCACGGCGGATAACTTACTCTTTAACATTATACCTCATTTATATATATCAGTTAGCTATCAAGGGGGATAAATGTCTCGTGACACAAAAATGCGTTGATACTTTTGCCCTTTAAGGGTCGAATTCCGAAAGATTCCTGTCTTAATATATGATGTCACCAAAGCGGAGATCTTAATAATTAAAATGATACTTCATTTCAAGATTTCAGTTAGGTATCCAGGGAGATAAATGGCTCGGTACACAAAAAAATATAGCATTTTAGAAATATTGATATTTTTTACCCTTAAAGGTCGAATTTCAAAAAATTACTTTCTTAAAACATAATATGATCAAAGTGGACACCATAACCTTTAAAATGATACATCATTTACGTATTGCGGTTAGGTATGAAGGGAGATAATGGCTGGTGACAAACAAAATCCCTTAAAGAAGTAATATATATGATAATGCGCAAAAATCTCACAAAGCGTAACGCCAATTTGAGTATGACATTCAACTCGATACTGGATGTGAGGTTTTCTGAATTTCGATAGTATTTCTGTGTAATTTGAATATAGATGTTAAGATTAACAGTTTAATCATCAATACTAATAAAAGGGTAAGCTTGGTCAACGTGTAGTCATGTCCAGCACACCAATTCTTCCTTGCTGCATTAATAACGGCCAGATACAGTAGAGGTTGTAAGGGTTATTTAATAAACAGTTCTGTATGATTAGCATCCGCCAAAAAAATAAATGGCCGAACAGTGAAAGAAAATGAAATGAAATATTTCGCCAGAACATTAGACAGTTTTGACTGGCTTATAGGCTAATAGTTACATAAAAGCAAAATTCTTCTTCGGTCTTTCATATTAATTTATTTCTCGTGGTAAACTAACCGAATAAACATGGAGTTTTCACTCAATATTTCATCACTCAAACGCTCCGTCGCCATCTTCATGTGAAATACTGGCCAGGGCGCAAGACCTGCACTTTACAGCTTGTCAGATGCTCGCATTGTTGGTAGGCTGAAATGCCAAGTTTACTCCCTTAGTTTGCCGAGAATAATATATTAATTAATTAGTTTTATAGTTATATATATACACCGACACTGTAACGGATGCACATATTGGTGCTCCTGTCTTAGGGGGCATCCATAAATTACGTGAGGTGTTTCTCCGGATTTCCGGACCTCCCCCCTCCCCCTCTGGTAAGACTTCGTGAGATCTGGTCTCCCCCCTCTGGTGAGATCTGGTCTGAGAGACTCCCCCCCCCCTCCCTAGAAATCGCCCTCACAACTTTTTAATAATTTACAAAAACCTCACGTGAGTAGACCTCCCTCCCCCTTGGTAACATTTGGTGAGATTTTGCGGGAACCCCTCCCCCTATTTCACCTCACGTAATTTATGGACGCTCCCTTATGCTTCTTACCGAGCGGGGAGGGTGAGCAGTTAATTCTCTGGCCTCGCATTCGGGAGGACGCCGCTTCGAATCCCCGTCCGGCACCCAGATTTGGGTTTTCCATGGTTTCCCAAAATAACTCCAGGCAAATGCCGGGATGCTTCCTTCAAAAGGCAACGGGCGAATTTCCTCCCGTTTCTCGTCCTCAGTCCTTTCCCGCCTCTAATGACCTCAACATGGAAGCGGCGTAACGTCAGAGCAAAAAAAATTATGCTTCTTCAATTTTGACAATAGTCTTCTTCTTACAGCGTCAGCATACTTGAAAGCCGAGGCTAACCATGACAAATTTTTAAATGAGACCGATGGATTGATATTCGCATTCAATATTTCTCCTTCTTCTATGAATGCCTTATCCGTGTGAGAGTGTACGTGAATACCATTAGGGACGTTGACCGCTCGATGGGAACGCCTGGGAATACGAACTGGGCTGGATTCCAGTTGCCTTCACAGTGCGTTAGTATTATCGTAGTGTGTTCAGCGTTGTGTGTTGTTTTTGATGTAGATGAGAGACGAAAGAAGGGAGAAGGCTGCCAGACTTAACCTCATCCGACGGACACATCGTCGTCAACAGTGTCGTAAGCACTCAATCACTACGCAGCGTGCAAAATATTTGTTCTTAACTTAGGACTTTGGTGCTCAATCTGGTGACTAGGAATTGTGCACCTGCATCTCTCTTACTTTGCCGATAAATTTCGCATGATGAAAATTTTTGATACCACGAGGATTCGAACCAGCTAACCACGTGCCGGGCGCCGGAACCATCGCGATGCCGAAAGCAACTGAGCCATTATTCACTATTTATACGAGTGATAATTCATGTCAAACAGTTTTATATCTTTTTAGTTTTATAATCTGCTAAGCTAAGTATCCCAGCAAAATGCTCTTCACTATTTTATATCCCCCTCTTATTACGACTTCCCGATTGGTTCACTAGCGCCTCTCTCCTTCCTATCTTGCTGCTTCCGAGATATATCCTCCTACTCCCTCTCACTTATACTCTCAATCTCTTTTTGACTGTATGTGTGGGACGGCAGCCATGACCACTTTGGCTGACTACTGCAGAGTTAATGGGAGGGAATAAGCGTCCAGTAGCAACCGTGAGTGCATCAAAGGTTTGTAATTTGGAGTATTTGGTCGTTTCATTCACTTTAATTCATTTGATGCGTAACACATTTCGGCAATGTATGATGAACTTGAATCAATTACCCTATAGTTTAGTGAGCAGAAATGGGTAGTCAAAATTTAGTTTTCAGTCAGTGTTGAACAAAAACTAAAAAACTGTGCTGAAAGATATGACTTGAAAATCTTCTGTATGTGGAGTTGCCTCTGTACAGAAACTGTCAGATTTAAAGTCCTGCACCTTATAAAATCATGTCAAACTTGATTTGTTCGTAAAAACAAATCACAATGAATTTGATTAAGAGGATCTATAGTACTATTCAATACTCGCAAAGTCAAAACAATTCCGAATTTGCTCAGTTCCGGTTGACGGTAAAATCGAAGCGAATGGGTTTGAAAAGAATTGTTTAGTACCAAAACTCGATAACTGAGCCATAAATTGAAATTAGGGTATGACATTGTTGGGCGGGAAATTCCGAAGGATTATTCGGTCGTCGATTGACGGAGTTTCCGATTTTCCGCGCAATGCGCCTGTTCTAGTGACTGCCTAACCTAACCCGGTAATCCTATCGAGTATAGGGAACCTACAGTTTAACGTCGAATGCGAACCACGGAAGCGTTCTGGCGAGCTTCAAATTACACAGCAAGCTGTGCTAGAGGTGAAGGTCAGATTAACAGTTTTTTAAAATCTGAACCGAGGCCGGAATTTAAACCGGGGACCTTTGAGGAAGTCCATTAATTGCGTGACCTGTTTGGACCCCCCCCCCCCCCCCTATCTGTTGGTGATATTTGATAAGATGTGAGGTCCCTCCCCTTACTGATATTTACCTTACAATTTTAATTTTTAGATAATTTTATTTATTTGATATGTTCATGTATTTTGCCACTAATACTGATGCGTTAATACCGATGTCAAAAGAGTGTTTTAGAGCGTATTTGAGGCATAATTACCACACCTTCTCAGTAGCAGGAGGCACCGTTGAAGAGAGGTGGCATCGATTCCTACATATACTCGGGGAAGGTATGAACTTGCATATACCGAAACGGACAATCAGGGAAGAGAACGATCCCCCATGGTACACACGGGAGGTTAAAAGGTTACTCAAGAAGCAAAGGAAGATACATGCACGATCAAAAAGGACGATGCATCGGACTGACTTAGATAAGTTAGAGGAGATAAGGGACGTGTTTAGAATGCGATGCGTGAGGCATTTAATAACTTTCGTGAAAATTCTCTCTCTAAGAGCCTCACTGAAAATCCTAAGAAATTTTGGTCGTATGTAAAAAAAGTTAGTTGTAGTGGGAACAATAAGCCAGTTCTAATAAAAGACGGACGGGAGGTTGAAGACAGCCGCGGCAAGACTACCTTATTTAACACCGAATTCAAAAATTCATTCACGCAAGAAAACATGGAGAACATCCCCACTTTACCACATCGTGTGGAATTAGAGATGGATCCGATAGAAATTGATAGCGTAGGAATTGTAAAGCAATTAAAACTCCTGAAGTGGGGTAAAGCGCCGGGTCCCGATGGTATACCGGTAAGAGTATTTTCTGAATACGCGGAGGATATTGAACCATTTCTGTCAGATATATTCCGTAAATCACTAGAAGAGAGAAAAGTACCTTCTAGCTGGAAAATAGCCCAGGTAATTCCCGTTTTTAAGAAAGGTGATCGGAGTGATCCTAGGAATTATTGACCCATATCTCTAACATCGGTCTGCAGCAGAATTCTGGAACATGTCATATGCTCGAACATAATGAAATTTCTAGATGAGAACGAGTTACTATGTCAACACGGATTTCGGAAGAAGAGATCGTGTGAAACACAATTGGCCCTATTTTCCCACGACATAATGAAAGTTATCGATGCAGGTTCGCAAGTTGATGCGTTTTTTTTGGATTTTCAGAAAACTTTTGATTCTGTGCCACACAACCGACTTTTGCGAAGATTTGAGCTTACGGTATTTCGGCTCAGATTTGCGAGTGGATACGTGATTTTCTAACTGGTCGATCACAATATGCCGTTGTTGACCGGGAAGCCTCTTCTAAGATAAATGTTACTTCGGGCGTTCCTCAAGGAAGTGTAATAGGTCCACTTCTTTTCTTAATATTTATAAACGATCTGGGTGACAACGTCAAATGCTGGTTGCGATTGTTTGCCGACGATGCGGTTATCTATAGGGAAATAAGGTGCTCCGACGATTGCTTAGAAATTCAGCGTGATTTGGATGCTATTTTCGATTGGTGCCGTAAATGGCAGCTTACACTTAATTGCAAAAAGTGCAAGGCAATGCGGATAAGTAACAAGAAGAATCAGGTTGTTCACGAGTACAAAATAAACAATTCACTTGTTGACACGGTTGATTCCGTGAAGTATCTGGGGGTGATAGTACAAAGCAACATGAAATGGGACATGCACATAACTTCCGTCGTAGGCAAGGCAAATTCTAAATTACGATTCATAGGTCGTATTTTGAGGAATTGTAATGCTCAAACAAAGGAGATAGCGTATAAAACACTAGTGCGTCCGCATCTGGATTACTGTTGTGGGGTTTGGGATCCGTATCGCAAGGTTCTGATTGACTCAGTTGAGAGGGTGCAGAGGAGAGCCGCTAGATTCGTGACTTGTTGTTACAGCCCTTATGAAAGCGTCACAGAATTGATACATAGATTGGGCTGGGATAGTTTGTAAGACAGACGACGTAGCTTGCGTTCGAATTTATTGGAGAATATGCGAAAAAATTTAAATTTCGAGTGCAATGAAATACTTCTTCCGCCAACCTATTTAGGTCGCAATGACCGGAGGGATAAGATTAGAGAAATAAGATGCCGTACTGATACTTATATGTATTCCTTCTTTCCTTTTCTTTGGAATGGGCGGGTTTAGGATTGGTGCTTAGCACCCTCTGCCACCCACAATGTTTGTGATTTGCAGAGTATGGATGTAGATGTAGATGTAGATGTCTTCAATGTCTACATTTTACTGTAAAATAAGTGGGGAAAAATGATAGAAAAAGTTGACGTGAGATTTTTGTTTACTCCCCCCCCCCTTTTTCCATTTAAATGAAATTTAGTGATATTTTGTCGAATCCTCCCTCCTCCCATATTTCATGCTCACGTAGTTAAACGACGTCGGTTTTCGATATTTAGTCAGTCACTCAGTCACCTGACCGCTCACTGAGCCACACATTTTTTTTTTATAAGAAGATATGTCATCAAAAAGTATAAGAAAATTGTTTGGCAATATGAAACGGAATTTTTATAAGTATTGAGCTTTTTGTAGCATAGTTGATTCTGTAAACAAAACACACTGCTTGCCTTTTGGACGCAATTAAAAGTCCCCTTGCCACACTCGTCAGCCGCCACTGACCAGAAGCCATTAGCCGCTCCTGAGGGCCGCGAGAGGCCGTGTCCCTGACAGCCGGTGCGATTGTTGGTTGATTACGTTTAGGGGCGCCGCGCTGGACGAGGCTCGGTTTTGATTGCGAGATCATTACGGAAATCAATTAGGCGGAGGGAGCCGATGTTCAACTGCAGCCGCTCTTCTGGCGGGACGCTGGAAATGAAAGCTCTGCACCAGGGACACGAAAGTGCAGCTATGAGCACTCCGGATATATGTATAATACAGGGTGTTCGCCTTGAAACGCTACCCACTGTTAGCGCTACAAGGAAGAAACTGCTCCCGGCGAGCGAGCGGTCAGCTTCGGGCATTGTTCGACCGTCGGCCGCGGACTATTTCATAATAATTACGCTTCATAAACTTCATAAACTTGTATGTGCTAAGCATTTAAATGTGACGTAATTCATTAGCTTACCTTATAAAAGATGCTCTCTTGTGTAATGCACATTTCACATCTTCTGAACATATTTCGAGACACACGCTGCCCTAACTGACATAATGATTTTTTGGGTGACTGTTCTAGTCGAAAAGCGATATCGTCAATTTTCTCATCTGTGAGAATACAGTTGACCGACAGTCTCTTTTTTTAAAAAAATGAACCCGTTTCTCTTACTTTTTTAACCAGACGCAGAATTGTTGATTTAGCTGGCAGTAAAGCGGCAGGAAATTCGCGACGAAATTTACTGCGACACTTTTTAAACGACTTCTTCTTCACATATGTATCGTAGAGAAATATTCTTTGTTGCAAACTGTAACGTACCATAATTTTACTGACACTCAAACACGGTACAGATTAGTAAGAGTATGAAGCCCCAAACCAGCCAAACCGCAAAGAAACGTTTATTCACAACACTGATTAATAAGAGACTGAAGTCACAAACTAGCTACAATGCAAAGAAACCGTTCTTAACAATGTAAGGGTCCCATTATACTGCGTCACTGCACTATTGGGGCAGCGGAGGTGTTAAACAGTGCGGTGATTCACGGTGCCGTGTGGCGGGAGTTGCTGGCCCCACTGACCGAGCAAGTTGCCGACGGCAACAGACTGGTAGGGTAGCGTTTTCCAGCGAACGCCCTGTACATCCAAGACTACTGATGGCATACGTGGTATTTATAAGTATTTTATGGCGTATGAACCGAGAGTGATGGGTGAGCGCTAACTGTCTGGCATTGCATTCGGGAGGACGAGGGTTCGAATCCCGTCCGGTCATCCAGATTTCGATTTTCAATGATATCTCGAAATTACTATAGGTGAATGTTGGGATGGTTCCTTCAAAATTCCATGGTTGATTTCGTTCCCGTTACTTTCCCCTAGTCTTTGCTCTCCCCTAATGACCTCGACGTCAACGAGACAAAAGTAAAAATAGAACTAGATTCACAGGTGTTTCAGTATCATACTGATGAGGAGATGAAACTCTGAAACAGAGCTAAGAGCTCCAATAAAGAAGCCCAAGATAGCTTTCGTCAGGAATAAATTCTGAGTAATGAGAGAAATTAATTTAGAATTGAAAAAAAAACATTGTAATGTGGTTCGTCTGGACTGTCCTGATCTTATATGCGTGAAAAATGTCGCTGGCTGCAGAGAGAGTGGGATACGACACTATCGTGGAGACATTTTTCAAGAGGACAAATCACGTCCACACGCGGCACGTGTCCCTATGCACTACTGACGTACTCCCGTGGCCAGAAAGATTACCAGATGTGCTCCCAGTAGAACATGTGTGGGACCAACTCGGACATCAACTCCGTCCGAATGCCAGTATCCAAGATATCGAGAACCAGAAAGAACAGCTGTAGGAAACTTGCCTCAGTAGAGGATACACCGACTTTTGAACTGAATCAGTGCATACGAGGGGGTAAACGACATGCCGATAAGTGGGCTCATAGTATCAAGTTTTTTGGAAATTTTTTAATCACTATATTAACGTTACATCCTTTTTCAACCGGCGAAGTTTCATTTCGTTTCATACTCCTCTTCTGGGTTTTTAATTTTATCTGTCAGGCAGTGGAGTTCAATTTTGCTTCCTTGTTGTATCCCTAAAAGTAAAAACTTCACTTTCGTGCTTCATGATTACAGTATCATTAAGTTTTAACTGAGTCCTAGCTCAATGTTTGGTACTAAATGATTTCTCTTTTTGGAGAAGGTTCTTTCTGGTAACACTGCTGAGATAGTTTGAGCCTTCATCTTATTTCTACTGCCAATATGAATATTTAGTATTTCACTTCCAAAATAACAAAATGATGATCATAATATTTTCTGACTGTCTTAGCGCTACAATAATTTCATTTTCCCGTCTACTAATTTTTTAATATCCTTCTAAGGAACCACATTTCAAATACTTCAATTTTCCTTCTCTATGGTATTCCTTAGGTATAAGCTTCACTTCCGTGCTAAAGTTTTGTAAATTTTTAACTGTGTTTTAGTATAATATTTGATACTGAATGGTTTCTCTTTTTGAAGAAGGCCCTTTTTATTAGTTTATTTACTTTTGGATTTAATCCTCGTCAACTTCGAGGTCATTAGAGGTGGGAATGGATTGGGGACAAGGATGAGGAAGAAATTCAACCATGGTATTTTGAAGGAACCATCAAGCATTCGCCTTGAGCAATCGGAAAATCCAAATCTGGATCACCGGTCAGGGATTCCAACCGGCATCCTCCCGAATGCGAGTCCAGAGCAGTTTTAGAAAGCATTGTTCTGCTTTTCAGATAGTTTGAGCTTTTTTTGTTTGCTTTTTGCTTTATGTTTCGTCGACATCGAGGTCATTAGAGACGGGAAAGAACTGCCATGGTTTTTTGAAGGAACCATCCCGATATTCACGTGGAGTGATTTGTGGAAAATCCAAATTTCCCCTGGGCGGACGGAGATTCGAATCCACGAGCGTTACTGCCCAACCGCCACGCTTGGTCCGAACTTCTATCTTGTTTATTCTATCAGTTGCAATTTCATTCCCAAAATCCTTGTACTACTTCCGCTGCTAACAATGCGCTTCATGATGGCAGTTGTCGCAACCATCGTTCAAGTAAACCGGTCAGTGACTGATTTTCGCCGGGATTATTTCTCAAGGCTCTTGTCTGCAGTGGGTGTGAGGCGTTTAAAGGTCCATAACCCAGTTGTACCTGCCCTCGGAGGCGCTGCCCACCAATTACTGTGTGACGGATGGGGTGGAGGGGAGCGGCCGCCGCCCGGGGCGCGATAGAGGCGCCGCGACGGCGGATTTATCGCCCTCCCCCTCATCACTATCCCTCTTAGCGCCCCCACATTCGTCTCACCCGCCGCCCGCCTTCTTGTTTTCAAGGAGCAGCCGTCCTGGGAGAAATACTCGGCCACTCTGCCACTTGGGATCGCTCTGTCCGTAGCCACAGACACACCAACGTGATTGCCCGTTGATACCAAGGAAACAGTCCTGAACCATCCAACTACGACTTTTCAATTAACCAACATTCCTAACAACGTCTTCACGAAAAGAACATCATTCAGACCAGGGGTGGCCAACCCAAAAGATCTTGCGGGCCACTTTGGAAATGCATCATAACTCCGCGGGCCGCATATAAAATTATATATCTCCATATTAGACATAGATCCACTATAGACATTTTTTGGAGTGAAAAATTGAAACATAATCAGTTATAATAATAACTATTATTACTATTATTCTTACATTTAAACATAGATAATACAATAATAAAGATACCACCACCGAGCGTGGTGGTGTAACGGATAGCATTCTGGCCTCGCATTCGGGAGGACGGTGGTTCGAATCCCCGTCCGGGTATCCAGATTTGGGTTTTCCATGGTTTCCCAAATCACTCCAGGCAAATGCCGGGATCCTACCTTAAAAACCATGGCCGAATTCCTTCCCATTTCTCGCCCCAATCCTTTCCCGTCTCTAAAGACCTCGCTGTTGAGAGACGTAAAGCAATTAAAAAAAAAAATAAAGATACTCATAATTTTGACAGTTAGTTTCTGAGTATATGGATGTATAAATATTGTATTTTTTATAATACATTAGTTTTTACTATTTTGGCTATTATAAAATAAATATATGTTGTAAAATTGTGAGGCATCTCGTGGGTCATAAAAATGTTCTAGGCGGGTCGGGGGTTGGCCACCCTTGATTTACACCCAGTTGGTGAAACTTTGTAAGGACCAAGAATAAAGGAAGGCTGTAATGACAGTTAGGTTGCTGTGAAAATCACGACTAGTAGAAAAATCTTTTCTTCCGGGCTATAAATATGATTAGCACATTCCTCAGGCCACTGGTCCGCAACTAGTGTGCCGAGACATACCTGCGTGCTGTCATAAGATGAATGGTGTTCCGCATATTTTTGTGTGTTGTTAGGGATTAACTATCGATTTTTGTATTACTTATTTTATTCCACTTTCGCTGTATCATGTGCCGCCAATTGTTACATGTTGTCGTGTTATAAGAAATTAAATGTTAATCACTTGTTCACAGTTGTTATTAATTTTGGTTGATTTTACAGTTGTGTGCCGTGTTAAGTCATGGTGTGCCGCCAGTAGAAAAAGGTTGCGGTTCACTGCCCTAGGCATAACTATTCAGTCGAAACAGGTAAGAGAGAAGTAATACAATGCAAATCGTAGGATTACGTGTGGCATTATTAATTAATGCGTAGCAGCTATCTTTATTATGAGTGTGCTCCTCCGCCGCAGGTACATGTGATGATTTTCATGGAGCTGTATTACCTGAATGAAGACTAATATTCCATGGTGTATAGTGGATTCTGAGTGAAGAAGGTAGTTACCATGCCGAGTTTTCACAATGATGATGCCACAAGTAGTTTGAGACGTCTATTGCTGCTAAGTCAGTAATACGCTTCACCGTGTTGTGATTATGTTGAAATGCTGCCTGCACCAAATGGCAACTAATATTCCGTCGATTTTGAGTGAAAAAGGTGGCTGCTATGCCGAATTCTGGATGTTCTGAAACAACTAACTGCGATTTTTCAATAAAGCAATTTCTTTGAAAACTTCTCCAAGAAAAAAATATCGTTTAGACACAGTTGGAAAGACACTCAAATGATCAGGAAAAAGGAAAAGCTGCAATGATGGTTATTAGTGACATCATAAGGAAATAAGGAGTAACATACTGCGGCATACGACGCGTAGAGGCAAGGAAAAATACATTAAAGCGTTGCACAATTTTCTTTTGTGGAAAAAAAAGGCACATACAGGAAGAAAGAAGACAATTTGGACAGAAAAGGTGGCAATGGTCTGATCAACAGAGACCGATTGGTTAGCCGTATCGTTCGGGTCTAGCATTCGGGAGTTCGAGGGTTCAAATCCCATTACGGCAATTCTGATTTCGGTTATCCATGGTTTCCCTAAATTAATATAGGCGAATGGCCGATAGTTTCTTTGAAAGTAAATGACAGAATTCCTTCCCGTTCCTAGTCCCCAATCCTATCCCCTTCACCGCCTCTTATGACTGCCGACAAGGCAATAAAACATAAACATAAAAAATTGATAGAGGAAATCGGAAAAAAAGGTTGAAATTTATCAAGGCTATCGAATCCTAAAATTAGAAAAAACGGTAAAGAAAAACCATAATACAATAAACCGCACCTGGAAGTAGGAACAATGGGGAAGCTATATTGTTGTCACACGTTGAGGAAATGAATTAATTAGGGAAGTACAAATCAACCATTTTAAAGATCATCACACCTATTACTTAGGTAAAATCTGACATCAAATTTAACAGAGGTATATCATCAAACAATTCGATGAAGAAATCGTTATAAGGAACGGAAAGTATGTTCTGAAACATTAATTCTTAATTATTTAAAATTATAGTTCATTATGTATTGTCAAAGTCTGACTTATTGAACAAGGAAGTAATCGTACGCATGACAATAAATTAAACATGTTTTCAGGAGTTAAAGAACAAGACATTTTTCATTTGTAGGTAAGGGATTCTTGGAAACAGAAAAAGGCGTAATCTACTATATTTAAGTAAGTGATAGGAGGATTTGCAATTTAGCTGTATTCTCATTTTCTCCTCATCAAGACAATAATCTAACTATATATAAGGTCGCTTTGGTGACAGTTTCACTGTCAGCGCAGCGCAGAAGTATCGCGCCAGGCCTTCGTAACCGGACTAATTGCGGTCAGAGATGATGCTGCAAAATTGAGGTTATGGACGTCATGTAATGGCAATTCTATTCAGTTAAACAACCGAGAAAAAAGAAATTACCAGAACACTGAAAAAGTATGTATTGCATTTAAATTAACATATTAACGATTAGTTCTTTTTTGTTTATTTATATTCAGTCGGTGTCGTTGTTTTCTTATACTCTTTGTCCAGCGATATCGCTGTTTGAGTAAACTAAGAAATATGTATCACATTGCATAATTTATGAGGGATATTTAATATCTATTGTAATTAGTTAAGCAACTGCGAGGAAATGAACTGCCAGAACACTCCGATCAACCAGTTATTTTTGATGGGCTTACAAGGTATTTATATTCGATGTAGATCATTCCGCTATATACTAAGTCACTGTTATAGTAGACTCTAAGAAATTAATTTCTGGAACTCTGCGTTCAACTAGTTATTTTGATCGTCTTAGAAGCTGGTGTTAAATTTACAAAATATCCCATAAACTTTGTGAGAAGGTGGAGAACAACAAAAAATTCATAATACCATATGAAATTACGTCACCATTCGTCGCTAGGCGGCGCTGTTCATGGGAGCTGATGCCACCAACTCAATAACTGCTGGACGGTTCCTACAGAGAGAGTGATACCAGGACGCATCACAATTCGTGCGACTAAGTATCTTTGAGAGGTAACAGGTATATTGTGGGCAAGTAACGAATGACTCGTGCGCCCACCGTAAAACAAACTGTGTTGGATGTCATAGAGGAATCCACCAATCCATGGTCGAGTAATGAACGCATGCGTCGAATCTAATGGAGGAAACTTCGAAAATCTGTTGTAACATTATGAAATGAAACAAACGTTTTCTCCCTAATCTCTGCATGGTGTCCTTTAATTTCTTTTACCTCTACTATCACTTTCCCAGGGCATTTCAGTTCATTACTTCTTACGCATTTCTGAATCGTTTTGATGTTTTCAACGTCTTTTTGGACATACTGAATAACTCTGTTGCGCATCGTTACCTAGGGATTTTTATCCGAACAGATTTTTATGGAGGTTTTCACAGTTTTAAAGCTTAGGATCAAAATTAAAATTGTACGTAAATCTAAAGAGTCTACGTGACCGGGTACCGTAGCAGAAATTAATCATTTGTCCTTAAGCTCGCAAGATACGCATAAAATATTCTTAGTACAATACAGAATTGGCACACTGCACCAAAGATTTAACCCTAAAATTCCCAAAATTATTATGCCAGTTTTTTTTTAATGCTACTGTTCTTTGTTTGTGGTATAAATTGTACGCCACCATCTCTCCTACCCCGCCAACTTAATCCTGGTAATGAAAATTTCTTCCCCAATCACAACTCGGATCAGGTAACCCCGTTACCTTATTCCGGACGCTGAATTTGTGACTGCTTGCTTGCTATAGTCCTTATGAACGCGTCAGAGAATTGATTCATAGATTAGGAGGAGATTCTCTAGTCGACAAACGTCTTAGATTTCGTCTGAACTTATTGGTAAACATGCGTACATCCACTCTCATTTACGAGTGTGATGAAATTCTTGGTTCACCATCCTATTTGTGTCGCAATTACAGAAAAGACAAGATTAAAGTTGCCGCACTGATGTTTATATGAATTCCTTCTTCCTCGTGCAATTCGGGATTGGAATGAACAAAGTAGATATAAGTTTTGGTACAAAACACTCTCTACCGCTCACAATTTTGTGAATTGCAGAGATGTAGATAAATATGCCGCAACCACATGAGTCAATGAAACGTTCTATTAAGTGTGTACCGAAAACAAAACTGTTTTTGCTTTCTTCTGACCTTAGTATTAACTACATCATTATCCAAAGTAACTGTAAGAGAAACGAAATGTGAACTACCTAATCTTCACGCCACTGGCCGTGTGTTGTTTGTGTAGTAATTATGTATTACACTCAACTGAACTGAATAATTGCGTGTACGCTATTCGTGTTTGCACAAACAACACGACTGAGGTGACTAATGGTATGCGTCCAAACACTGAACCCAACCGTCCCGCTGCAACGCACAAAGGCGACCTCCATCAGCACGAAGTGCGAACGAAGAGTATTTCGACTTTGGGCCTCGTTATCGCCGAGATCATTAGGGGTGAGAAAAGACTGGTGGCGAGGAGTGGGTTGGAATTCGGCCATGGCTTTCTGAAAGAAGAATACCGGTATTAACCAGGAGAGATTTCGGGAAACAATGGAAAACCGAAATCTGGATGGCAGGACTCGGATTCGATCCCGCGTCCTCCCGAATGTGAGGCTGATTTATTAAATCTGCTGCTGTCTCTCATAATCTTAAGGCGATTTGCAGCCTCGCTCTTTCCAATTTTTACAGTGCTGGTGCCACATTAGCTGAGTAGAGAGCCAGTTTAACGGATTTGACCTCCTGCGAAGAGGAAGAACAGGGCAGCCTAACAGAAGCCAGCTCAGATCTTTATTTTTAAAATCAGGAACTAGAATTCATCTATCATTTCAGCAATTTAAAACCAAGTTGTCCTTGCAATTGAAATTTTCTTCTGTTGACGAAACCCGGAGAACTTTTGTTTCAATGATTTTTGCTACTTCAGAGTTTTTTTCCATTGATTTTGTGAAAATTTCATTCCTTATTCGAAGCTATAGGAATAATAATTTTGTGATTTATCAAACTATCTCATTCCTGGCGGAGACATAACAGATTTCAATCATTTCTCTCTGAAATTCTTAGCTACTTCGATTAATATCTTCTATGCCACCATTTAAGAATTGTCCTCGAAGCTAGATATTAGAACTTTTTATCATGTGGTATATGATATAACGAAGTAATAATGACAAATATTCACATTTATATTTCACCAGGTCATTTCTATTACGCTTGATGTGTCATCTTTAGAGTTATGCAAATTGTATGGCGGTTTTAATCATCACCTGAGCTTCAATGACAGATTGGTGATCCTAATGTAACTTCTGATCTGTATGATAAGCGGAAATTGCATACCGTTCCAGCATTCGGATACGTAAAGACTCAAAACCGCCTAAATGTCGCAATAAGGTAAATACTTCTCCCGTAATGATAAACGTCGTATGTTGCCTGTATATGAGTTTACTAATGTGAAGTACCTGGAGAGGGCTATTGTCCTTGAGACGATAGCAGCGGATTCCGCCAGGGCCACGAGGCAAGCGAGCGCCGATCTCCTATCCTGTTTGTGTTAATTGCCTTTTAAATTGGATTCCTCGCCAGAATGGACGAGCTTTTATGGTGCCATAATAATAGGCCGGCTAGCAGTAAATGTGTACGTGTCTGAGCTACAAATCTCGAACCCAGCGTCTCATGTATACACAAATATTGATACAGAGATAAAAATTTAGTAGCTGCGTGTAAATCATTCTAAAGAAACCTGGTGGGGAAATGAACCAATTATCACCTCTCGGTATGATCTCATCATAACCATTCACTGGTTTTTTATTCCGTTTAAAAGTAGAAGAATTTCTATCGTTTTACGAATAATTGCAGTTAAACGTTATTCCTTCAGATGCAAATCACTGCAAATTGAAACGGTTAACATATTAATTCCCACGTTATTTTATATTTCAGCTGTGTTCGATAATTCTATTTCTTCAGCACATGTTTCATATCACAGACTTATAATTTATAAGTTCTGAGAATAATTGGTTGCAAATGCCATACCTCACTTTCTCCGAAACGAGAAAGTCACAAAGAGCCACACAAACATCTTGTGGTAACAGCTTAGTGAACTGAACGCACCAGGAAGCCTACAAATCAACCATACAAAATAGGAGTTAATTTCCTCTGCTTCCATTTTAATCGTTTTTCCATTATGAATCACGTGGTTCTTACCTCTGGCAAGTTTTCTTATTAGCCCAGTATTCATTCATCCTTGCACTGCGATTGTTTTTTCTTTCCTCGGTCCATTTCATCCCCGTGAAACTATCTCTGTTGTATATCTCGTCGGGGTCAAATATCAGTTGTTTGAGATCTTTTCTCACTAGCCTCATCCATTTTGCGTTAGTCGCTTTCCCTCCAGATCTGTTGAAGATTTTGGAGGTGAGTCTATGATTTCCCATCCGACCTATGTGGCCATAGAAGATCAATTTCCTCTTTTCATGGCTGCTGGAATCCATTCCAGTTGTTGGAATAGGTCTTTATTATACCTTTTTTTTTTTTTTTTGAAATTGTGCCACGTTGACATTGAGATCATTATTGATGGGAGAGGAACGAGAAGGAATTCGACCATGGTCTTTAGAAGGAATCAATCCGGCATTTCCTCTGAGCGATTTCCTCACCCACTGGGTTAGGCAGGCATTTACACTACACATTTTTGTGGAGACAAGTTTCAAAAAGAATTCTGAAGGTGTGAAAACGAGCGATTCATTGAACAAAACTTCCAATGATACTTTATTTTTATCATTTTATCTCCTTAGACACAAGTTGAATTCAGTCAGCAGCCAAGGCTGGTGGGTGAGCGATATTTCTCACGGCTGGCGCTTGGAAAGACGTTATTCCGTGGTTTCCAAAAATCACTCCACTCTAACGAAAATAATAAAATAGTAATAAGAAGAACGGCGAAGAAGACACAAAGGTAAGAATACACAGTACACTAATGCTTCCATTATTAAAATATTCAAATAGTATTGTTGGATGCAGTACAAAGAAGATTACCAGGATTTGTTGTTGCATGTTAGATAACGCACTAACGTGCATTTGTAAACAAAAGTATGAAATTCATATATAAGTTATTGTTTGAATTGCAGAAATGCTGAAATTTATTTGAAGCACTGCCTAGTGTGAGAACGTTAATGTATTTCAGTCGTTTTTGTTATTACATCTAATAACTTCTGTTTAGTACTGACATTTCTGTTAAAATGTTGGTGTTTTTAATGATGTCCTTGGTCGTCAAAAAAAAAAAAAAAAAAAAACAGCTGACTGTCAACTGTTAATCTTGAATTGTCCACCAGCATTTAATTGGTACACTGCCCCCTCTAGGGGTCTTCCCACATACTGTATTTGTCAAACCGATTGATTCCCAGCCTGTGATTTTGATAATTCTTGATTGGATTGAAGTATCTTATCTGCAGGTAAATGTTTCCACTCTAGATCGATCAGCAGCCTTGTTCACCATTTTTTTTTTTTTTTTTTTTTTTTTTCCTTGATGCAGCTCTGTGGTTCGGATTCTACGCTAAACTGTAGGTCTCCTATACCCGTAAGCATTAGCAGGTTAGGTTAAGGCGGCTAAGATACGGGCGCAATGTGCAGCCAATGAAAACCCTGTCACCAGGTCATTAGAATTACACGAGCCTTTACGCTAGATACCGGATGCAGCTGTATGGCTGTCGATAATACAAATAAAACTCAAAGTGGAAAATGGCTTGCTTAACAGTATCGTTACAAGGTATTAATTTAATAGAAGAACTTGCAACCACATTAAAACGCTTTATCATTAAATTTCTAACAAAATAATACGTGAAACCGCCAGAAATTTGTCAGTGACTTATAGAACAGTTTGATTACGAAACTTCATCAGACTTAAGCGTAATAGAGTAAAGTTTTCATAGATGCCCGAGATGCGTCGATTATGAAGATCACATTTATCAGAAAGTATTTATAGTAGGAACAATCATTTTTCATCAAGGCTGACAGAAAAAGGTACTAGTGAATTGAAAAGCTGTCACAATATATTTAAAATAACGATTTGGACATTAGTTTTTTACTTTATAAGAAATAATAAATTAAATTTGAAATTTAAATGCATCTCGTTTATATAGAAACATGTACTGAAATGAATACGGAAATACCTGTAGCAGCCCACTGTTTCAAATGGCACTCGGCAAACGATCGAACGAAATCAAAGAAAGAATATCACACCATAATTTTAAAAACAATAATTTCCTTCCTCTTTAAACAAAGGGCTTGAAAGTAAAAAATATCTGGTAGTAACTGAGTCTATATTACGAATTATAGACGTGAATGTGATACATATACTCCAATTAATCGAACAAATAACATCAGTATGTCATAATACCAGTACAAAACATGTTAAAGTAATTTGTGGCTGTGAAAATATAGTTATCAGTAAATCAATGGAGATTAAACAATTTGCACTAATGGATGTGGAAATCAAAATTCTGAAACTGAATATTCTTTTTGTGATTTTCAGCACCGAAAGCAGAATGGAAACTTTTCCAAAATACTTCAATTAAATGTGAACAACAGTTTGGTCCCTTTCTTATTTTTTAATCAACCGTAATGCTCTATTAGTAAATAAAAGTTCTGAGTCACGAACTGTGAGGGAAAAAAATAAAGTTTGTGCCTTATTCGAGTTTCAGTTTACCTCTGAGTTTTAGATTTCGCGCAAAACATCACCGCTTAGTGAACGTGTGATTGTAATACAGTTCCCCGAAGTTTACAGTACCCATTGTAAGCATCCCACGAATGGTTTAAAATTAAATTCGTTCGACCTTCGCCCGAAACAACATTACGAGGGTATGAAAAGCTCACCGATTCTTTACACATCCCCCTCTTTCATTAAAATTCCTGTCACGTTTCCGAAGACCTGTGGAATAAATGCTGCTCTCCCAATCGGATGTTTTGATAGGATTTGAGGGAAAAAAATCTGAGATCGTCAAATGTGAAGGAAAATTCGTGTTTTTAAGCCGATTACGAACGAATGCGGAATGAATTCCACCAGGTGTGATCTGTCCTTATTGATACTTCAAATAAAGCACCATTCATGAATATTTTTTGTTATTACTACTGAGCAGGCGAAAGAAATAGCTTCATGTAATACACTACATTAATTTCCAAACAAATCTTTACGTGATAGCGTTTCTATGGAAGTACAGAAATATGCTTACTGTGCAGTTTTTCTTCTGTGGCACGCACACAAATGCGGTAAAGAGTACTATCAGGATTTTACAGTATATTCGTAACAACATGCTAATGGAAAGTTTCAAAGAATAGGCTGCAAATGTTGCTTGTTCCGAGCTGGTAGTTAGCGTCATATGAAAATAGGTTTCATGTAATAAGGTTATTAAAAGTAGTGGCTAGGTGATCGGAGAGTAGTATAGGACTTACAGCTTATATATTTTCTGGTACATATACCGAGCGAAGTGGGTGAGCAGTTAACGTTCTGGCCTCACATTCTGGATGCCGGTTCGAATCCCCGTCCGGGCATCCAGATTTAGGTTTTATATGGTTTCCCCAAATTACTCCACGCGAATGCCTGTTTGCTTCCTTCAAAAGGCCATGGCCAAATTTCTTCCAGTTTCTTGTTACCAGTCCAATCAAGCCTCTAATTACCTCCATGTCGACAAGGCATAAAGCATTCTTAACATCTCCTCTTGTCTCACCTAACTATTCTAAATCACTTCTATACATGTTCCTTCTTAAGCATGCATGTATCTTCCTTTGCTTTTTATGTAACCTTTTAACTTCACGTGTATACCATGGAGGATCGTTCCGATCACTGATTGTCCTTTTCGGTATATGTAAGTCCATACC
Organism: Vandiemenella viatica; assembly: GCA_031002005.1. Taxonomy (NCBI): domain Eukaryota; kingdom Metazoa; phylum Arthropoda; class Insecta; order Orthoptera; family Morabidae; genus Vandiemenella; species Vandiemenella viatica. The sequence continues at coordinate 28,006,979 of JARYHS010011408.1, forward strand.
TACCCTGACTATACGCATGAATCGAAGCAGCATCTCTTCAACCGAGCCTCCTGCTTTTATAAAGGTAAGGTAATTATCCCTCAAAAACGTTCTTATTTTCATCCCCATAATGTAATGAATTCAGTAACGTGTCACTCATGAAAGCAACTTAGAACGTATATAAAAAATTACCCATGCCTTATGTATTGACATATGCCATATTTCAGTCTAATCAAAACTCCCGCTAATGCTCGAAAATTAAAACTTTTTTGGCAGGCGTATTAATACATTCACTGTATAGTGATATAAGTATGATGCCATGTTTTTTATTTTACTAAGATCAGAGAACATAACGAAAACACCTATATCGAAGGAATATTAAATAAGCAAAGCAATTAAAAATTAATATGTGATTTAAATGATAAAAATACTTTTATTTATGGTTGATTTGCAATTTAAATAACCTAACTTCTTAGCTTGCTATCAAAGCGATCTCTATGGCCACAGAGTTAAGAGATCTCTGGCCACTGTTTTTCTGCCAACTAAGGTCGAGCGTATGGCGTCAAAGCATGATAGAAGTGATGACACGATGTGCAAGCTAGCTCTTTATTTGTATATATTTCAATGAACTAATATTGTAATTACATTTTAAAACGAAACTTAATGTAGCTCTGGGGATCAAAACATTTAAAGCGGTTGATATGGAGAGATGGAAGAATTCATTTCCTCGGATGATGGGTCAGTATTTCACCGCAGGTTTATGTTATTCAGAAAAAGAATTCGCAGTGGCCTCTGCGGTGTGTTTTTATCTCGTCGTGTAATGGAGTTTTCTGCGAGGTAGGTCCATCAATGCGGCACTTATCGTTACCTTGGTAGCGCGCCTCGGAAAACAGTCGACTGATAGCGCGCGCAGTTAAAACAAACAGGGGGCGTGTTTCGCGGTCGTTTAAACCCTCGTCAGGCTAACAGATTCCAGTATGTTTCTGCTCCTGGCTTTTTAATCCGCCTTCGTTGCTCCAGTCGAGATTGCGTGGACTTTATACCAGTTTAATCTTGGTTTGCATTTAAACTCGCTTGTCCAATAGCATGTTACCTTTGCTTAAAATAATACTATATCTACTGAATTCGTTGCAAATCACCTTGACTTAATTGAACTGAATTAAATTGCGATGAAACGTATGCTCCGATGGCAATTTACCCACTCATCTCTTTATCCCTTTTATATTTATCCCTTTTACTATTATTACAATTATTGTTATTATTATTTTATATGCTTTGAGTGTAAATTCCCCCATCATGTCTATTTTTACCATTTACGAATTCTAAATTTAATTTAATTTAATTGCCATAGAGCTCCTCTTCAGGTGGAAATTTCCCTACACACCCTCTTCTCCACTTTATTTTTCCCACCTACTTTATCCCTTTACTAATTTCGCCCTTAAATTCCTTTAGCGTTTTTGATAAATTATTCGTAATTTCTCTTGGTAATTTATTCCAATTCCTGACCCCCTTAACAATGAAAGAAAATCCTCCAACATCATTTTGCATGAAATCGAGAGTCAATTTGTGGTCATGGTCATCTTTTCTCTTGTATGCAAATCTCCTAATTCTTCCACCAATATCTTTCCACGGCTCACCACCAGTATACGCCCTGTACACTCCCATGATTCTATTAACTTTCCTCATGTCTTCCAATGAATACCATTCTAGCTCATTTATCATATCATTTATTGAATGTGCTCTGCGATAATTTCCAGAGACAAATCCTGTAGCCCTTCTTTGCACACCCTTCAGCTCCTGTATTTGATACCCAAAATGTGGGCCCACACTACACTACCATATTCAAGCAACCGCCTGACCATCATTTTGTAACCAAATTCATTTAGCTCTCTAGTTCTTCGCCTCGATAACTCTCTCCAACGAGTGAAAGATTTTGAAACCCTTTCTTATTACCTGACCAGTTTGCCATGTTATCAAATATTATGTCAAGTTATTTACATTTCAATTCCTCAACAAACATTTCTTTCCCCACCATGTAAAAATAATCAATCTAAATTCTCTCAGCATTTTTCGTAGTTAGAAGCTATTTCAATAATCCATAAAAAATATGTGTATTTGTAATCTAATCATTAAAATCGTTAGCATTAATATTTATGAAAATTCCCTAGTTTAACTGTTATTTATTTATTTATCGTATGATTAACAAGGTACTCAATACGAAATGTACATATCACAAGCTTGTACAATTTCATATCTCGAGATCTAATGTTTTAATCCAGTCAACTGCACTGATCGACGCATCATGGATTTCCGCCATTGTTCCCTTGTAGGCCCGAAGAGGACAGTCAGAAACGATGTGATTGATTGTCTGTAAGGTGGCTCCACAGTCACAATTTGCAGAATCTACTCAGCCCCATTTGTATAATAAGTAGGCGCATCTGCCTTGTCCTGTTCGAATCCGGTTGATGATTCTCCACTGCCGCCTGGGGAGATCGAAACCTTGTAACCTTACTGAGGGATCCTCAACTAAATTTTTATTGACTACTGATAACTGCTCCCATCGAGTTGTCCACAGCTTATTGATGTTAAAAGAGGACTCAGTAAGGTTGATTGCTGTGCGCCATGGTGGTTTTCTTGATTTCAAGCGTTGATGTTTTGCTTGAATCATGTCTTGATGTATAGGCAGCTGAGGGTTTTTCAGGATATTTTTCCAGATTTTTAAGAGTTTAAAACTGTTAAAAGTGCCGTTATCTATACTTTTTAAAATAATTTTTGTTTCACTAAGCGCATTAAAAAAAACAGTTAATCATTGAATTACTGAATCTCCAAGCAGTTTTGACGACATCCTTAAATCTCCGAAAAAGTGTATAGAATGAGATAAGAAGTAGTGAGACTAGTTTTATACCTCAATTGCAGCTGACACACCGATTAACTGTTTTAATGCTGTTATCCGCAGTCACGTCGATTCGCAAGCAGATGCAAACTCTCCGTATCCTTCCTTAAATTAAATATATTCTTCAGTTCTCATATGTCGGATTTATATAGGGGTCACCGTTTAGTCATTTTCATTTATTTATTTTTTTAAATAAAAAAACATATCTCCGTAGAAAAGGCATTTCTGTTGGGTTAACTCGGTTTTCGGATATAACTTCTGTGAGATCTTGCAGTAAGTAACATTTCCCTTAAGACTGATATTGGCGTTAATTAGAAACCAGAGAGTATATTACACGGTGTAACTTTATAAGGCAGTCTATATAAGTCTTTGAGTTATTTAGTCATGATTTCTTCAGTATCTTCCGTGACGACGTACAAACATCAATTTGTCTTTGTGTCTTACTGCAGTCGATTAAATACACTACACCATCTCTTTTTTTCCAGCTTCAATTCAATTTAATGAGGCATATAACTTTTTGTGTATATATATACAGTATATATACAAAACTAGCTGCTGCATGGGGACCTGAAATGGCCGGCGCTTTGTTGTATCGATAGGAATGGGGGTACTCCATCTGCACGGTAGGTGTGCATACCGAGGTCCAGGTATTGGCAGGGGCCAGCACGGCTGACTGAGTGACTTTAATTACAGGGTGCGTGGTAGGTACGGCGCGGTCATCCGTCTGCAGTCGGCAATATAACCCTCCTGGCATCGCTCACTGTCGCGGGACAGCCTAGTCAGGTGGCTATAGCGTCTGGGAAAACACTCCACTCGCTGTTGGTTACTGAGTGGTTACTGCGGCTAGCTGTTTTATTTCACAAGTAACGAAGCAGAAATAGTATTAAGTGTAGAAACTAGACGAAACGGGAAGGTCAGCGAGGTACTAGCCTGGTTATATTTCTTTAAAACAAGCGGGTGTCAGGTGTCCTCTTTTAGTGTTTGTTATAGGGAGGTTTTGTGTATGCGAGGGAAACAGTGTAAAAGAAAATAGTTCCTTGCGACTTATTTTTTTAATTTCTTTCAAATTTATTAAGAGTATCACGAATTGTTTTGTATCGTAGAGAAAAAGTATTGAGTTTAAGTTGATACGCTGGGCTTTTGCACCCAAGAGTAGTGTAAGTATCTTTGGGAAAGTCAGTCAGTCATGAGCAGAGTGTAATTACCTTTGTGGGAGTCAGCGCGATGTGCAAATGGCGGGCTGACCCTTTTTTTGGTTTCCCTCGTTAGGGTTACAGCGACAGTTTAAGTTGTAAAGTGGATTAAAAAGAACATTGAGAGAACTGGATAAGAGCAAAAAGTGATTGTCTGAACAATGTAAAAGGTAAGTAAGAAGTACACTGTGAATATACGTGAATTTAAATACGAGTGAAGCATTTTGATTGTTTACGGTCCGTTGAGAGCGATATCCTGGGTTTTCACTCCTAAAATCCAATCCTTCGAAACTGTAGACGGAGTGCAACCAAATATAAATGAAAATATGAGGAAGCACGTGTATCTGGTAAACTTATATGTTGCTTGCTTGAAGAAGACAAAAGGAAGGATTATTACAACAGACACAAATATTTTCGCTAGCTGCCAAAGGTGATTATGCGGATTGTGTGACATATTTGTGAGTGTGCGCACATAAATAGTCTGTTCTGTGCAAAATACGATAGTGATGAGTGGCAGTGAAATATTGTAATGAACATACCTGGTGTAAATATGTGGAAGCTGTCAAATATACAGCTATATACTGTGTACTTCGTTAACCACACATTAAAAGAACTCAACACGTATAAAATGGTCAGTAATTTGCGATAGCGTATATATGAATTTGTACCTGTCTAAGTAGCGAATGGAAATGTTGCTATCACCGCCCGATTTAGACAGCTGGCGTGCTGTGTCACAGCTTATGGTTAAGCTAGTGCAACAGGTCGGTTTGTGCCCCTACGCCGTACTATGCGTTGTCATCTGGCCTGAGTGGATAGGGGAGGTGTGTTTTGTGCGCTTTAAATGTAAGTGAACTATCCTTCAGGATCTTTTCTAAGTCCATTTTAACCACTTGAATATCTTCTCTCTTGAAGATGTCTTATGATTTTTCGAAGTCTTCTTAATTTTGTATCTTTTGAAACTGCAATAATATCTTTTTGGATGTGGAAGGATGTTATTCCTCAGGACTTGATACCAGCTAATTAATATGTTGGGGAACGTTAGGCAAGGGAAGGCTAGGACGCATTAAATGCCTAACTAAGATTCTACCTAATTTACCGAATAAATTATGACTGAGGACTGTATAAAATAAAATTAAAAGTTCGATCTACGAGGATAACTTCGATAGCCCTTGCTACTTATAGAACATTTTACTCAACTGATTGAATGGTAAACTCAACAAAATTGATAGCATAGTGGTGAAGCAAAGCTAACGAGAGACGGTTGGATACTAGATCTTGCCTGGTTGGTAAATATTGACGAAATGAGGACGAATTATCCGCTGTGGCCTCACGCCATCTCAGTAGATTCCAGCGGGACAACCGCTGTGTCAGTTCTAGGATGTAACGGAGGTCACCTTGCGGATGCAAATGCAGATGTGGATGTTCAGTGCTTGACATCCGCGCATGCGGATGTTTTGTGGAAGCGGATACAGAGGTGTAAAAATAAATTTATAATTATTTAGATTTTAATATTTTATTAAAAATAAGTATAGATCCTATCCTAAATTTTATATTTTTCCACAAGCAAAGTTTATTTACACATAATACTGCAACTCTGATTTATTTTTTGACTCATCTTTCGACATCAAAAACGTGGGATGATTTCACAAGTGAATTAAATTACATACATAACTACGCGTGCGTCAACAAAACAATCTTTGTAATATGAACTTCGGGGTTCGCTTTGCTGGCCAAGCACGAGCCACGCCACCGCACGTCTCCGTGCCCGCCACCCGCCTTTCCACCGCTCTAGCGAGCCATTCACAGTTCAACTTGTAGGACCTACGATGATCCGCCTTTGCGATAAAGGACTCATGTTGGACCGTGAAATGAGTTGCAAAGCTATATGTAGGACGTGTTGGATGTCGCTGGAGTCCCTGTCAACCATCACGGGTCCTTGCCGTCTAACAAGCTAGAGCGTTGGATCGCGATTGGAGGAAAGATCCTACGAGTGTGCGGTAAGGACACTGGTGCGCGGCGAGAAAGTACGAATGGAAAGGATTGGTTGGATCATTTTGTTGGACTCCTTCTAGTAGCGTGAATGGGTGAGCACATCCTACAGTAGTTCTGGACTGATGTCCTATAATTTGGACCGCGAATATGACACTTTACATGCAAGTGCAAACATGTAATTTCGTCACTTAGGTAAAGAAAACGTTCAGTTCATTGTCATTTTTATTGAAAGATCGTTAGAAAAAAACAATCACCTTGTTGTTAGCTGTGGATCCAATCTCGTATAGCGAGAAAAGAATAATATATATTGCAAAGTAAACAAAACCTCCGTTCTACATCTGCATTAAAAATAGTGGATGCAGAAGCGGAGGTAGGATTTCACCCGAAAGCTCCACACTTGCGGATGTGGAGCTCCGTTACATCCCTAGTCGGATCGTACGTAATTCTCACAAAAAAAAAAAAACTATGCTGTGGTTAGCGTCTGGTTGGTTTGTAGCTTAACTAACTTCACAAAATATTACAGCTCACTAAAATTCTAATTCCTTCTCAATAAATATGACTAACGCTTTACGCAGAAGAGGATGTTGAATATCTTAAGAAGTAGATGCCTGAACGAAACGTGTACCTATGCAAGGGCCTGTGTTCCTTCAATTCTTCTGGTCCTTGCAAAAAGACGTACTGTTCGTTACAACTTGTTAAAAAAATATTTAGTTTGATTTTCATCACTAAAAAATAAATTCCTGAGGAAATGCATATTTTATGATTCATTTTGTTCGTAACTGTCATCATGGTGGGAATGTATTAGGGGTTCTTTGCTCCATTCCTGCGCTTATCTCGAATCAATCTGTAAATCTACGGTTGCAACTGATGCTTCACTATCCGTTATTTTAAATGCAAATTTACTCAGAAGAATATAATAGTAAGGGTTAAGGCGCTTCTGCCGTCTGAATATATTTCTCTTGGCACATACGTTTCTACCCTCGGTGCAGTTTATCTTCTGAACATAATGCCTTTCAATCCGGGGTTGTTCCATGCCAGAACTACTTTGTTTTTGCTGCTGTTTCGGTATCTTAATTTTTTTCAGTTTCAGTTATGAACTGTTTAACCATAGCTCTGAACAGTGCTTACGTAATATTTTTACTTTGAATTTACCTCCAAATTCAGTTTTTGCGTCTGTAGCCTAAAATATTATGTTTTAGTTGTTTGTTTGTGCTCCATGCAGAATAATAACACCTTAAGTATTCTGCAGCCGTATAAGAGGTGGCAAGATAGGTGTAACTAAGTCCATTTACTTACTTTTCTTCTTTCTGCAGGCAGGGAACGATCCTATTTTGTCAGTTGATCTCTTATTTTCTTACTAATTTTACTACAACTACACTATTTTAACTTGAAACAAAGATGTCCCACCTTTCTTTATCATTACTTTCACCTGTTTTAGTAAATATTTTCTTCTTATACTGTGTCCAATCGTTCCATTTATTTCATATAGTTTAAAGTGTCTCCAATCGCCCTTAAATTCTACATATCAGCCGCAAACTGTTGAACACATTTGGTCCTCTTTTTCAAATCATTACAAAGTGTTTCCGACTGAATGCCACTGTGAAATTTTGTATCCGAAGTGTTATAGAATTTTTTGCGATATTATCAGCAAAACATTTAAATGATTGTCCACGGTTGAATCTCCATTTATATTTGAAAAGTAAATTCCTAAAGTAACGCTTTTTAATTTACTTTGATCATAACGGTTTCTGATTTTGATATGCGCTAATTTCCAAAAACAAATCTAATGGCGCTCCTTTGCACTTCCGCCATCTCCTGCTATGACCAGGCAAAAGTTTGCTAAAGCAGTTCGCTCTCTTCTGTGCTACATCCTCTCATCATATGCTACAGCAAATGAAGGATTTTGAAAACTTTTTCTAAAACCTGCCCAATGTGTTCTGCCCATTTGAGTTAATTATCAAATATTATGCCAAGATGTTTACACCTCAGAAATTCAAAATAAATAAAAAAGTTCCTTTCACAACTGATAGTCATAAACAACTATTACGTTTTTACCTTTTTACCTGTGTACCTAATAATCTCATTCGCATTTAGCTTAGTTCCACATTGACGTCACGTCCAGATCACACAACACTGTTCTCAATTTTCAGTTTTATATTCTCAGTATTAAAGTTCTGGCGTCGTTATATACGAAAACGGTAAATTATAAATAGCTTTTCATTAAATCCACAGATTTTCTTCATTTTAGGACTTTAGTTATATTTTTCTGGAACAAAAAGTGTGATTAGCTATTTCATCAGTAATAAATGACTATAAATGGCGAAATCTCAACAAAACAAAACAACAACAAAAAAAAAATCTCGGCTTGTATGAGCACGTAACTATGTTGCAGGATTCTCATCTTGTCAACATTCAATTTATTCTGAATTTAGTACAGACGTTTATTCCTTTATAAAACACGAAAAACGTACATAATTTACAAGCTTGGAAACAAAGAGTATAATTCACTATCAAGTTGTTCAGTATCAGTAAGATAACTTCTTAAAAAAATAAAGAAATAAAACCTCTTTGTTCAACAGTGGGTGACAATTGCTGATAGTAATTACGTGAATTAGAACTCTTGCAACATAGAATAAAGTAGTGGAAAGAAAAGCTTGAGACAAAACTTAGAACGATAATCACCCTGCGGACACAGCGGTACATGCAGGACGATGCTGTAAGCAATATTAAGCACGCGAGTGTAGAGATAGTGCAAATATGGAGGGAATTCGGTTGGTAATTCTCTCTACCTGATCCCGCTCGTAATTCCGTCATTGGCGTTAATTATATTCGCGTTAATTAATTTACAGTCACAAAAATCCTAATTAAATAATAGTCGTTTTGGCCGTATCAATAAATTAGCATTTTGATTGCGGGATTAGAGAACTCATTGGAACTTAATGAATCGTAACAGTGGCATATATGCCGAGCGCAGTGGACGTGATCAATTGCGTGGAGCAGGCATGTGCTGCGCGTAAGCGAAACCTTACTGTGCCGCCTCACCGCACGGTTCCACTTCACACTAGACTACAAATCCGTTCACGTGTTGAAAACATAAGAAACAGCAATACTACTCGAGTGTCCTTCTGGATCCACAAGAAATAAAAACATTAAATTAGTTTTTTGATGGTACTGTAATATCATGTTCCTTACGATCGTCTTTTTAATCTTATATATTTAAACGAGCAATTCTTGTACTGTATTTGGTATCTCGGAAACGACATTAACGCCATCTCGTAGACGTTTCAGGTACCAGTAAGACTGATGTCTGTTAAGTTTCTCTTCGGTTAGAGTAATGAACTCTTATACCTTTAAATGAACAATTCCCACAGTATCGTGGGCAGTCACGGAATGGTAATATAATAATGTGGTAATAAGTAAATGCACGTATATTTATAAATGAGATGTATTTTATTTTGAAGAGTAGTAATAAATATCACTTTTGTTGTATAACGTCGTTATCACTAAATACTACCTGTTTAACTGTAAAATATTTAAAAATTAAATATTGGCTTTATCATATATAATTTTTTCAAACTTCTTAGAAAACAATATTAGCAGTTATAATATGACCATCGTTGACTTTTTGACACATACTTAAATATTACTGTATCTACAAACTCATAAAAAAAGTCACGTACAGGGTTCCATACGAAACAACTTGATCTGGTAAATACAATCCTGCGCTTTGAAGCGTGACCCCGTGATTTATTAATAGTCATAGCGAAGGTTAATTTTTTTGGAAAGGCACGTTTGGATCAGAAGGTGTGAGGTTAATGCAGGGTATGAGCATAGTTTTATAGGAGTGAATGAATTGAGCACCGATGATGTACTCGTCTAAATGAATTAATACTAATCTTGCACTATTAATTAATCCCTGATTAGCATTAAGATTTCCATTTGTCATAATAATAGCATTTTTGTTTAAAAGCAGTTTATGAGGTGGTAACCGGACGATCCCGGAAATGGTTCTAGCGAATTGGATGATATTTCATTTGTAGATAACATTTGTCTTTTCAAGTTTGTAACACAATTAAAAAAAGAAAAGAACTAACTATTTTGGTGTTTGATATCTCTGAAATGGCTCTCACCTCATCTCATAGAAGTTTCAGGTACCAGTAAGTCTACTGATGTTAGTTAAGCTTCTCTTTGGATAGAGCAAGGAACTGTGCACATCAAAATGCCTAGGAAGCCGTAAAGAAAAACTTTTAACTCTAATCAAACTTCACGCAAAATCTCGCATATTGAACAGAAATCGAAAGATGTCGAGCGAAGATCGGTCACCCAAGTACTTAACATTTTAATGTAGTGAAACAAATATTTAAGAGAACATCCGTGGTATGAACATTACAGGAGGCCAGGAAAACCCATACTAATCGTGCAACGATGATTATCCGGTTACGCAGGCTAGGTGGCTCTCCTGGAGAGGAAATTTAACAAGTGTGTTTTACAGTTTTTATGTGGATGACTTTGATGTTCAGTGTAGTGAGTTGTGGATGAATGAGAGAAGGAAGAAGGGAGAGTGCAAAACCAAGTGCCAGCCCATTCAGGCCTACTCATCCGAGAGACACCTGGTTGCCATGCTTAACGTCCCCAATCATCGTCAAGATTGTATATGCCTCGACTCCATGCCCACTGCGTAGAAGTTTGGGATCTACCCCAGGACTTTGGTGGACAATTCGATGATAGGAATTGTGCACCAATACCTCTCCCATCCTACCGGTGAAGTTCTGATGGTGAAACTTTATTCACCATCAAGACTCGAAAGAGCTAACTCCGTATCAGCGTCGGACACCGTAACGATGCCGAAACGGCCAAATCCAACGTGGTGGGCTACTCATACTGTAGTTTTGTTTGCAGCAGGCTGGTCAAGATCATCAGAACGTGGTTGCGTTTTTCCAATAAGAATTTCTCTTTTGACTTGGACCTCACAAAGAGGTATGGTGCAACCATTTACCCCCCGCGATCTACGTAAACGCCCTAAAACCCCCCCAAAAAAGACACAATCTTCTCAAATAAAACCCTAAATAAGCTCAAGTAATATTACAAACATCATGACCTATCTCCTCAGCTTAAGACCTCATCATTTCAAAACTGTTGTATGAACTGGAAACCATAAAATTTATAATCATTTTTCGAACTGGTTATGTGATGGTCATTTCATGCATGGTTTTGTTAATTTCGTCGTTGCATACTTGAGGAGCAGGGATAGGCATGCTCGTGGGAATATCATAAACCTTTCGAATGGGTTGTCGAGAGGGAGAAATGTTTGCGTCTGTGGAAGGCTGGTTGCCGCCCTCGAGGCGGCTCCCAGAAGGCGCGGTCAATATTGGTAAACAAGTCGGGGCTCCCTCAGACATTAGGGCGTCCGTCCGGCCTTCATTAGTGGTTATGGGGTGTGAAGAGCTGGCCGCGATAGCATTACTGGCGACCCTCCCCCGCCGTATCGCGGCATCGCCTCGCACAGTGGTCTCGTGCTCGGAGGGCGGGCCAACAGCTCTGTCGCCACATCCAATGCTGTCTAAGTCTGAGCCAGTAATTCAGACATTAGTACAATTCTAACTTCGCAAGATTTAGGCTCCGTACAAACACTACTCTTTTCCCGACGTTTCGACCAATGCCTATGGTATTCTTCAGAGGACAATCCATCTGCTGAATCTCCTAGAGACTGGCGTCGTGACCGCTTGTTCTCTATCTATGGTGCGGGGGTAATCGAATCTGTGGTAACCATCAATTACCCAGAGGTATGATACTTACGATTTGATGTCGTTGATCATAGTATTGTTTATTTGTTTAGCACACATTTCAATGCTTGGTTTAAACCATAATAGCCATGTTTATTAAGATTGTATGGGTATTTGTATAGCTCGATACCCTTCCTTACTTTTCTTTGTTTATGATCTTTGGGTCTTGTCAACTTTTTTTGTGAATGGAGACATTCCCGGCGTATTGATGCAGTGAATTCTCCACGGGAGTCCAGCCGGTATTTTCTACAGTACACTATATTTCTCATCCAGTTTGTGTTCGGCAATAGCAGGGGTGCCTCAAATGGATTTTAATTAGCAGCAGCAGGTGGATTTTCACCTTAAGAAGACAATAGACATTGGTAGAAACGTCGGGAAAAGGAGAAGGGTTTGGACGCAGCCTAAATCTCGCGAAGTTATTAACATCACCATGACGGCTGCGAAAATCACAAAATGTTTTATATTTCATCCTATTCAAACACAATTGAACTATGATATAAAAATGGATACTTTCCAGCAGTATGATTGCAATAAATACTTCACGCCGCATTGTGTTTTAAAAACAGCACCTCAGCTAACTCAATCGTTGTCCTTCAGTAGACCAGTACAGATGATTTTGAGACTGAAATATGCTTTGCGGCACATCTATACTTTTCGAAGTTTCTAAAATTCCGAAAGCTTGCTATTAAAATCCAAAGATAACAAGCATAGTGTAACGGACGTGTGTTACGTTAGCTTGAAATTATATAAAAATAAGGTTATTGTTTCTGTCGTTTTTAACACTACGAATATTAAATACTACTAATAGCTATTTGGGAGCATCTTTGGCAGCAAAGAGTGAAATCTGCGCCGGGAAGAAACCAAAAAGGGTTGTTGAAGACGGAGGGACTGAGATGAAAATGTTGGTTAAAGACGGACTGTTTCTAATGAGAATGATGATTTTGTGACTGAAACACTAATAAGAACGATAATATAAATGCATAGAGAAGCGTGATCAAGACTGATTAGATTGGTAGTGGCTATGAAAGAGTTGCGAAAGTGTTATGTAAATAGTTTGACTTCAAACGGTTGAAAGTTGATTCATGTAAAAACAGTTGTAGCTGCGGCCAAGGAAAAATATGTCCTTGTAAAAGTTGGGTTCATTGCATCACGTACTAGAAGACGTGCAATAAATGTGTGATTGAGTGCGCAGAGTAAAGTTTAGTATTGATTGTATAAGCAATGGTTTTCCAGAAGAAAAAGAATCAATTTCGGATATAGTATATCTTTTCCTTTCGGATAAAAAACCGAAGCACATGAAATAAAATTATAACTAGAGGGCAAATGCTAAAACTCATCTCAAGTCTAAAAGATGACATAGAACGTATTCGTTCCTGTTGGAAGCAAACAAAGATCAAAATTAGAAAAATTTAGATTTAAGTTGAAAGACAATCGGAGATAGTAGATTTTCAATAGCTAGATATTGACCACAAGACGATGGTTGTCATAAGGAGAGCTTGAACTAACTTTATACACAAAAATTACGAGTACATTACTTTGTGTCAATTAGTAAAACTATGACTGCTTATTGTCAAGGCCTTACTGCTAAATAAATGTGAAAATACTGAATACCTTTAAAATACTTAGTTGAATCAGGTGGTGTTGCGAAACGAAATCGCCGAGTGACAGATGGCCGAATGTTGAGACTCATAGACAGCGACAATATGTCGGTGTGCACTAGCGGAAATGTCTGCTTTCCAATGTTTTAAAAATGCGTACTCCATGAAATTACTCATACAGCACTAAATTTTTGAAGTGATCGTAAAACAATCAAAAGTAGTAACTAGATCACCAAACAATAATTGTACGACCAATAAAATCGTATAGTACATTATTTTCGTTTTTAATATCCCTCTTTCTCAACTAATGCTAAGCCTACAGCTACGAATAAGGTATCGGTGGAGAGAGTTTTCTTTAACGCCACAAATTTTCTTGATGCACAATATAAAGATGTTTAGACTACAGCACTGTTACTCGTGCATAGCACTAGCTATAGGAGTACAACGTGTGCCCTACCGTTTCACTGTTAATTCGCGTCCCCCGTCATCTTGCTAAGATCCTACTCTCAGAGGCAAATATCGATATATCACACATTCGATTGTATCGATACAACTTGGTTATCTGGCGGCCGGCACACAGTTTATACATAGCAGCGCCCGCGTGGGCGAGACGGAACCCGGCGGCAGCTTCAGAGGCTAGCAGTGCCAGAGATTATTTAATCCATATTCAGCATTATTTTTCTAGTTTCAATTACAGAAAATGACAAACAAAAACTTCAGATTGTCTGCTTTCTAACATATATACAAAAAAAATTGTAAATACTTTCAAATTGATAAACTTTTTCTACTGTTTCTGAGTATACACTTCTCTCACTTATCTTAGTATTTAATTTAAACCAAATAACCAAAATCAAAATTTTTAACAAAAAAAAATTTGCTGAAAAATGTTTTGAGAAAGACCATTAAAATAATATAAACTTTCCTGTAAAATCACATATAGTATTTCTAAAAGGTGTTCTTTTGTGACGATACACCTTTCTACCTTCATACTTGGCCAATATTGATAAATGAGGTATAATTTTAAAGATTAACTTTTCTGCCTGTAACATCATTTATTAAGAAAGAAATTTATCGAAATTCAACTCGTATTAAACGGCAAAATTGTGAATAATCAAGGTTACGGGTATGCAATAGTACAGAGCCAAGCTGATAGACTATATAGCAGCACAGCATGTCATACAGATAGATTGATAACCTGTGTGTGTTTTGTACGGTAAGAGGCTTTTCGGATATTTTCATTTCTGTTGGGGAAACATTTCATCGTTTCCAATTGTTTTCTTTTTCAGTTGACAAAAAACCTAGCGTGGTGGGTGAGCGGTTTACGCTGTGGCCTCGCATTCAGGAGGACGCCGGTTCGAACACCCGTCCGGGCATCCAGTTTTACATGGTTTACCGAAATCATTCCATGTGAATTCCGGGATGCTTCCTTCAAAAAGGCCATGGCAGAATTCCTTCCCGTTCATTGTCCTCACTCCTTTCTCGCCTCTAATGAGCTCAACATAGAAGATGCGTGAGGTCATAAGAAAAAAAAGTCAGCTGACAAACAATTACTACAAACCAGCCGGTTCTTCTATCATCCTAATTCGGAAAATTTTCGCACGGGCCACCTAGTGCTAATATATTTAACTAGAAAAAATATATCAAAATACAATGCGACATTGATTTTGTTGTGTTTCTAGCTCATACCTGCTACAACAGGTTTTGTTTCGTTGAAATCCAGAAAGTAATACAACACTTTGTTAAGGTTCTTTGGTGGGTTTTATATTACTGCATTAATTAATTACAGAAATCACCAAAAAACAAGGTTATGTGATGATGTTCGTTTATTTATGATCCAATCAAGTCAGCGACATTCACAATCACAGGTACAATCCAAAGATGCACTTCTGAATACTGTCAACTAACAACTGAATGACAACTTAATACATAATGTCTCTGTAACACTGAATTAATACTTAATGCAAACCTAAACTCTCTGTCCAGGCGATCTGTTTATATAGAGTCTATCGAATTTACGAGAATTCTTCAAAGGCATCCGCCCGATATTTCTCGATCATTAACAATCACTCAAACAATCAAACATATTAAAAACAATCGGAATTGATACAAAATTAATTAATAACATTACAAAATGATTAGAAATGGTAATTAGAGATACTTAAATACAAAATTATTTACAGAAATCCTTTCAAATGGTGGAAAATTGTCCTGTAGACATCGTAACTTACATTAATATATATAATTACAAACTTTTAAGAAATTCTCTTGCACCATTCGGTTCTTAAACATATTAAATGGACTTTAAATAATTTTCTTACATAAAATAAAGTCTATATACACTGATTTACAAGAATTTACAAAATAAACATATCAAATCACTTTCAAGCAAACTTTGGCTCACTACAAATATTTCACACAGTCCAATACTCTTCAAAATACAGGTATTAGGGCTGTTACAACTTTCTCTGTACTGTTTTATTTGGAGAAGTACTGATCCGTTGAAATCCAGCAGCTGATAAAATACTTTCTATGTACGGTTGCACGTGGGTATGGTAATAACAATAGTCAAATCAATCGATATATTCTTCAGGCTAAGTTAAATCTTCTTTTTACGTCTGTGATAACAGCGATAGTGGTTTAAAGAATTAAGCAGAAGACGGTAGTAAATACAAACCGCAAGGGTGAAATAACAACTTCTTGAAATTTCTGTTGGGCATCCGATTGATTTTAAGAGGCCATTCAAACCGTACGGAGTGCTGCAGCAGTTTCGCGCAGTCAGCAAGTTCTGGAACCTTCCTTCCTGCGAGCACAGACTGTTCGCTTGGCCGGATCTTAACTACGGCAGATACCCAACCAGTCCGGCAGTAATGCAGGAACCAGAAAACAAGCAGTAAAGATAGTGCAGAGTCGCTGAGATCAAGATAAACTGGGTCGCAGGAAGGAAGGACACCTCCACGCCACTTCCAGATAAGAAGCAGTCTCCTCTTCCTCCCCCCACAGCGAATTGTATCAGTCCCCTGAATCCATTATCCGCTACTGAGTTATCCGGGATTGTAAAATACGAATTCTTGTCTAATATAATTCAGTCAAAAATATTTTAACTATCATTGTCAAGAGCGAGTTACTCAGGATATTTAGCTGTGATATAAAAACGTTCGTAAAGGGTTTAATGCAGTATTCAAGTAAAAAATTTAACTTTCTATACTTACCAGTTTTACAGGAACTAGATAGGTCAACTTAAATGCCAATTTATTGTATGATATCGTTGAAGTAATATATGATAAATGAGCAACAGCCGGATATTCGTGTAGAATTTTCTGTACACAAAGGTATTAAATGTTGTCTACAGGTATAGGCAAGTATAAGTTGATCACAAAAATTTTTATGCCAACAAGAGTCTGCTTATTACGTAGAAATTTTTTTTTCAAATACCATAAAAGTTGGCATAATTGTTCAGTTTGAATATTTCAAGAAACAATGACAAAAATGTTCGTTGAGTGTTTGATCAGTGGACATCCCCAAAAATTACCTATTTTTAACAAATTTCTGCACTTTTTTTGAGATCATTATATCTGGGAATTACCTCAGTGTCGTAGACAGATAAAAACCTGAAGATTGTTTATGATTATGGAGTTGGATCAAAATTGCCTGTTGAAGGCTTGGCATAACGTTTGAAAATAAACTCAACTGGGCAGAGCACATTGAGCAGGTGGTAGGAAAAGATTAGAGTATTCTTCATTTACTGGAGAGGTTGATGAGACGATGTACCAGAAAAGTTAGGTTACAAAACTTTGGTCAGTCCTTTGTTCAAATATGGTGCAGTAGTAGTTTAGGACATACATTTTGGGTATCAAATGCAGGAATTGGAGGATGTGCAAAGAAGAGCAGCTAGATTTATTTATAGAAATTGTCGCAGGACCCAACCAGTAACTGATATGATAAAGGAGCTCGATTAGGATTCATTTGAGGGGTGAGGAGAGTGCTGGGAATGTTCATGCCATATGTTGGTGATGGGGCTTGGAGGGATATTGGTCGAAGATTTAGGAATAGCGCGTGGAACGGGAAAGATGACCATGACCACACGCTGGCACCCGATTTCATACACAAGGGAGTGGGAAATTTTTCTTTTGTGGATGAGAGTGTCAGGGACTGGAACAAATTACCAAGTGAAGTGATGAATAATTTACCATTTACTCTGGAGGAATTTAAAATTAGAATTTGTAAATTTCTAAAGTCGATGGGAGAGGAATTTAACGGTCAAATTATATAAGATATTCGAAAAGGGTAAATAGATCACTAAGCGAATTGACACCAGAGCGTGTGCTCCATCGCAATTAAATTAAATGTAAATAATTACAAACAATTTTATAATATTGTAAATGAATGTCGTACATTGTAATGTTACTGGAGTTTATTTATGCATTTAATTGAAGGATTTTGAGCCATATTTTGGTGTTTTAGAGTATGTCGCAATGTTAACGAGAAGGGCGAGGGCAGAAATTTACACCACCTCTGCTTACTGGAAGAAGGGCACTTTTCTGGAGGCGTCCGCCTGATTCCACAATATTCGGAAAAAATGTAAGTCTATAAGTAGTAGTCAGAGCTCGGGAGCAGGGCTTTACCGAGTGTGGTGGGTGAGCGGTTAACGCTCTGGCCTCGCATTCGGGAGGACGCGGGTTCGAATCCCCATGATTTCGTCAAATCACCCCAGGCGAATGCCAGGATATTTCCTTCAAAAAGGCCATGGGTGAATTCCTACCCATTCCATTTTCCCAGTCCCATCCCACCTCTAATGACCTCGACGTCAACGAGGTGTAAATCCATTAGTAAATAAAAAAATACCGGGATTCTTCCTTCAACAGGCCATGGCCGAATTCCTTCCAGTTCCTTGGCCCCAGTCCCATCCAGCCTCTAATGACCTCAATGTCGACGAGTCTTAAAGCAATAAGTAAAAAAAAAAAGGGGGAGGGATTTTCCATCGCCCGATGTGAATAGGTGATTATCATCCGCTGCCAGGAGACGACAAAGCCGTAAAACCGAAATCTTCAGCAAGAGTGAAACATTGCTTATCTAGTTGGTAGCTGAGATCAAATCAACGTTTAATGGGGAGTAAGTGAATTTGGCTGCGTTATGTATCAAGTGTAGTAAGACTTAGAAGATTTAGTAAGGGCTCAGCATATTTCTCTGTTTAAGTAGAGCTATAGAAACTCCAGCAGTATTTAGAGACGATTGAGCCAAGATATTTTTATAATAAATTTGTATTAGTTTCACTACCAGCAAAATAGAATTGCGTAGAGGAGCTTTTTTTCAGTTAAGGGTAGCATGAGCGTGCCAAGTTATGCAATCAACTGATACGTTTTCTAGGGTACATATGTAGGAAATTTTAATGTAAATAAAATTGAAGAGAACATTTTAGATTGATAGCGTTTACGTATCATACAGCAAATAATTTTTCCAGACCTTACAGCTGAGAAAAGGAACTGATAGAAATATTCAGATGTATTATTTTTAAGAAACACATTTGGCAGAATCTTCTGACATTTTATCTTTCTATTCAAATATCGATCGGTAGATTATTTGAAGAGAAAGGAGAGAAATGAATATAAGTATCAGACTATTACGATAAAATTTGTATTTGATTTATTTCGGTAGTTGAAAAGATACCCTTTCTACTCCTGTCTGGATGTTTTGAGTTACAGGAAACTAAAGTTCTTCCTGAATGGATGGCAAAACGCAACCGCCGACCATTACGAAGAAATACACCACTCCCTGAAGGCATAAAACAAGTCTCGGAGAATTGAATGAGTGGACTATTACGTCACAATTGTTGAAATAGGAATAGTCTTAACCACATGGTGCAGAGTGGAAAAAAAAAAGAACAGTTGGCAGTGAGTTGGGACTGCCGACAGAAGTGAAAACGTGAAATTATGAATATCATAGGCACAACAAGTCATAGTTACAGCTACAGACATAGTAAATAATAATAATACATCCGTGAGGTCGTAATCAACTGGTGACAGGGTTTCCATTGGCTGCGCGTTCCGCCCCTGTCTTAGCCGCCTTAATCTAACCCGGTAGTCCTACTAGGTGCAGAGGACCTACAGTTTAACGTGGGATCCACACCACGGATTGCGTTCTGGCGTACTTCACATTGCGTTCTTCACATTGCACAGCAAGCTCTGCCAGAGGTGAAAGTCGGATTAAGAGTCTATGAAAATCCCCGTCAAGACAGGGATCTGAACTGAGGACCTTTCGCTCCCCACTCAGCCGCCACACAACTACGGATACACTGTTAACAGTTTCATGTCGCTAACGCCAACTCACAAAATTTATACTCATCCAAAGATCGCCCAACGCGATGAAGAAAATTTCTATTCAAAATTTAAAAAAAAAAAAAAAAATCCATCCGAAACCGGCATTCGAACCGCTGACCTTCCACTCCTCAGACACGCGCCTGAACCATCTGAGATACCAGACCGCTACTTAATTGTAACACGTCATGCATATAGCTATAGATATACTGTAAACATTAGCATGTCGGTGACACGAACTCATAATATTCTACTTATCCAAAAATCGCCCAACGTGCCTAAAAAAGTTTTCACTTCTAAAACTAAAAATCTAACTTAGTCCACAACCCGAAGGTTGGTCGAAGCTGTTTTGTCAGTGGCAGCCAGGCCATTTCCTCTCCTAAGGGGACTACAATCTAAAATGGAATCAGAACCACGGAAGATCTCGACACCGCTGAGTTACCAGACCGCATTGATTTGAATTATACGTATGCTAAGTACTACCATAATCGGATTAAGAACTGTGAGTTTGTATGAACAACGTTGACGGAAATTAAGGTGAGGGGGAAAGGAGGAGAGGGTTTAGATTTTTGTAAATCAAACGTAAAGAGTATTTTTCCACTTCTTTTTGAGGGGACCTGGACGTGAAAATGAATAAAAAGTTTGATTTTTTTGCCTCTATCTGATGGAAAAATTTTCCCTGTTTTCGGAAATGTAGTATAATTTATCAACTTTTAAATTGTTAGTTTGGCCGTGGTCCCCTTAAGTATACGTATGCAAAGTTCCATCAAAATCGGATAAAGTCTGTGTGTTACAAAAAGCGTCCAACGCGCAACACGTCATAACATGTCGGTGACGCTAATTTATAGATTTACCCACAGCCTACAGCCCGCCTATAGAAGTTTTCACCTCGAAAATTATCTTCTTGGCGTAGAATAAGGTTAATTTGTGTAAGTGAATTGAGAGACAAGATAGAAACTAGTGCGACTGCCTTTTTCAATCAAGAGACTGAAGCACTCTTTCGCTGCCCGCTGAGACTCGCTCCGGAGACTAGGCTGCCAGCGGCCGGTGTGGGTCTGACGTCATTACGGACCCGTGCGGCGCCGGCGCCGGGCACAGGTGTGCCAACTTCCCGCAGTAAATCTCCCCGCCCGGCCGCCGCCGCGCCGGCTCGATAGTACCGGCCTCTGCGGAGAAACTCTACAAAAACCGCAGCCTCAAACTGCGACGTCTCCTCAGCTCATGTTTACATCCCTAAATTGCGTCCACTGCGCTGCATTTTAAACTTTAGAAAAAAGTTTTCATTAGCTGTACTAGCTCATGCCTGTACACGTAGACCCGAGATGCTCTTGATCTTTTGTCGTACACAACTAAGTATTCAACGTTAATTTACGCATTTTCCAAATATCACATTAGTGGATTTACGGCTACATATCCGATTTGAGAACTGAGTCTTTCCCGGCTTGCATCTGACAAAAATTCTTCTCGGTTGTTCTTCCGGATAAGTTCTACCATAAACGACGTTTCGACAGCTGCTTCGACTGTCTTCGTCTGATCAAATGTAGATCGAGGTCGGTAACATATAGACGCAGTATCAACCTCGATCAAGAAGATAGCTGAGGTAGCTTATAAAGGCCTCAGACCCAGACCATTAATGAGCTGTTATTTTAAGAATTATGTATAGCAAGCTGGTAGCTGATTAATTGTGGTTTTGTAAATTTTTCGTGTAATTAATTGTGAATTTGTATAAATGAACATTTTTTTTTATGGAAAGAAACTATGTAAATGCAATATAATACGTTCAATGGCAGTGTTGTGGATGAAACATTAATTAAAAAATTGGAATAAATTTTGAGTTGAGCCACGATGTTTAGAGGATAATTCTGAGTTGTTCGGACTGATTTATGTAGATAATTTTGTTTGTAAATACTTGTAATAATCTTAATTTTTATTTCCGTGTGTATCATGATGATTGTGAATGATTTTGTATTAATTCGGATTGTTTTTGTATGGATTTAACTGTTGAAGTATTTTTAGAACTCGAGAAAGATTGGTCGAAACTCTCTGAATTATTCTGGACGTTTCTAAAGCGTCTATTTAAGCGCGCAGAGATGGCGAGCAGAGAGAGTTGTCAGTTAGTACTTTTGGGTATTTTAATCGCTGGAATATTTGTCCATGGTTGTGCTTAGCGTCTTTGGATCGAGGCGATGCCTTGTAGTGTAATATTACTGTAGAGCGCACGGGTAAACAAACATAAGTAGAAAGTGATTCGTCGGAGTTGTTATTTCAAGCGACCAAATAGTTCTCAGGACTGAAAAGCAAGAAATAGTAATTAACGAGAAGCTCATCAAACTGTCGAAACGTCGTGTATGGCATAACTTATCCGGTAGAGCAACCGAGAAGAATTTTTATAAATATCTGATAGAACAGGTAGATAGAATTAGAATAGCACCACTTGTGCTCCTTTCATAATGTTTTGCTCATATTTTAATTTTTTGCTTCCTACTTAAGGTAATGATATCAATATCAGATTTTACGACTGTAAGGTTTTAAAGTGTGGCAAAATCTGTTTCGTAGTTTTCATGTTACGTCACATGTGAGGAAAAAAGCGTTTTGTTCAGAATTTTTTCGAATTTGTTACTCCGGCGTCAAGTGATGGTGCGTAAAGAGCCATTATTCAGAATTTAATCCATGCTCAAAGGGGTCCAAGTACGAAAACTCCGGTCCATCAGTTCTCGAGTAGGATTACAGAAAAAAGAAATTGTGTACTTCAGAATTGATTCTAATCTCATGCTCTGGTATTAAGTGACGTGCCTTCACAACATATACCTGAGATTTTAAGTAACGCTGTAAATTATTTAACTACAAACACAATCAAAATTTGTATAGTAGCTGACGCTGGAACAGACACATCAGCGTTACGGATTTATAATAGTACAAGCAAATCCGTGAATATTCAGACATCCTCTTCTCTTCCCCTCCTCCTTCCCCCTAAAAAAAAAAATAGGTTAGTATTTTGTTGGGTTGATGAGATTAAGCATTAAACGTGGACGTATTTTCAATTTGCAATACCTCTCTGCACATAATTTTTTATGTCAGAATACAAATATCTTGAATTTTTTGTTTGTCATATTCGGTAATCAAAACACAAATATTGGTTATATGAGAATTAAATACTCTTAGATAATGATAACGAATTTGCAGCTAAAAAAATATTGTTGTGCGTGTCTCGCACATGCTAAAACTCTGTCACGACCACCCATGGACCCACTTTTAACTTGATTTCGAATTTAAGTTTTTAACATAAAATGAATTACAAAAAAATCTTCCCAGCGATATATTTTGTATTAGTAAAGAAAAAGTAATGTTGGGAATAGAAATAGAATACAGGATAGAAAAGCAAAATGAAGCCTGCAGGTGCTTACTCAATTACTGCTGGCCTCACTTAAATAAAAAATAAAAAAACTTCGAAATATGTGATCTTTCAACAATTCACATATTTATTCACAAAATTCTTACGTTTAATTTTTTTAATCGTCAGTTCTTTATTTACCGTCTATGGTCTGTGTCTCTATTTCCAATCCAAAGACTGTACTACTACTGCTGCTGGAATCCAAAGAGTCTCTTATATAAGGTCAGAATCGCCACCTTTAAACTTTGTTTTTTCAGATATGTTTATTGCACCTATTTTTATTTAATGAAACAATAAAATTCACAGTGTCAAAGAGGGCGGACAAGCCGGTTACTTCACAAAAGACGGTACGAATGGCTTTTGCCACTTTCCTACGATTCATACCATCAGTCAAATCAGCCCAGAAATGGACATAAACATTGTTTAGATGAATCGCTAGCAGCGAATCCAACGGTGTGGTTAGTTAGGTCACTAACAGGTGTTATTAGTCGGTTCTCAGTAGCAAGATCCATGGCTAAAAAACTTAACCTTTAATCACCTGCGAAAATTATTAGCTTTAGTAATAATCGAAAGAATTACACAGAACATCATTAACATAAAAATCATTAACATAAAAGTAAAATTATTAATAAAGCGGGATAATTCCGAAGAACCATGTTTTCTACCACCAAAATGCACAGTATATATGTTTTATTCCATGTCATCTTCGTACCGCTAATATGCACAGCATTTGTATGGAGAAAAAAAAATTAATACGTTATTTAAAAACATAATGATTCTATGCGTATTATTCATATAAACTAGTAACCGACTAACAAGATAAGCAATAACAAAACCCCTTTTACCTTAGTTCTAGCCGGTAAGGATAGCAAAAGCCTGTATGCTACATTTCAACAAAGAATTATTTATAAATTGTAACACCTGCTCTGCAGGTATTTTCTCACCCTTGGCAACTTTCAGACATCCCGTGATATAACATGCCATACATCTTGTTTGTCTCATATTTTTTCATGAATTGAACCATCTTCGTATTGTATTCAATGAATGCTTGTAATTTAGCCAAAAATAATCGATTTTATCGCATATACCATGCAGCTTTATTAAGTAACTATTATTAGAACACGGTTTTAGCTCATTGTTAAAGCTCCCGCCTTTCTAACTCAAGTTCTCTGGTTCAAATCTCTCACAATTAAAGACAGAGGCGAAATTCGGGACAAATCGCTACCAGCAGTGCCATTCGTACATAAATATACTTTGCAGAGTGTTATGATCAGCAAGGAATATTTTACTACACTACCAGGATATAAGATAACTGTCTTTCGTAGCAGGCTGTCATACAGGTATTTTGGACGGTAGTTGATAGCACGAGCCTTGCAGCAGTGGAACCCTATGTTCCAAGCAGCAGTGTACACCGTACTCGGGTCCCTTCTCAGTTCGGAGGGAAGCAATTTACATCCCGCTGCTCTATCAGTTCCCCCGCCGATCCCAAACGCTATGAAATGAACTTCTCTGAATGCTTCCCTATTGTAAATAGAATCTCTTTTCCTCGAAGTTGGTAGCCACTGAAGCACCCCTCTGCACACACCCTCAACGCGCCCTTGCCCCTCGTGACCGTTTTGTGTTATTGACTGAACCCCGCCAGGTCTTCAGCAGGCGAAACACCGTGTGACGGGCTTAAAGCTTGCAATCCGAAGGGCATGTACATTTGGGGTGACAGAGCACATAGCTCTCCGTCTCTGAATGGTACGGTGAGCTATTATAGTCAGTAACTCAGTAACCACAAGATTAATTCAAATTATCACATGGAATGCTGCACGTAAAAAGGAAAAATAAAATTAACAAATCAAATGAATAAAAATCTAACAGTGTTTTGAAATGATGGATCCAATTAATAATCTTACATCTATAAAGAAATAGTCGTGTATATCGCTATATTTGAGCCGCAAATACCCAGCACATACCACTGGTGTTTGAGTGTGGTAGTAGACTTGAGAGTCTCCCATCTTGCGCTATGGTGGTTGCATTTCGGTAGCTGAGCTGTTCGGATGTGAGAGATATGGTGGTGTAAATTGATCGACGTAGGGTATTTTCATATTTCCATCAAAGTTTTATAAAGAATCTTCTTCAATATACTAGAATGTTCTAGAATGTTTTTGTATAATGTACTAAAATACACAATTTTTCAGCTATTAACAAATATAAATAATTTATGAGAAAAACATGTAGTGTGGGGACTTACTTTAAGAAGACTTTCACTTCCGGGTTGCTGATTTGTCAGGGAGTGATATAGGCTACTTTTTATCGCGAAATATTTAAGTTTCCTAGCTAAAACACAAAAACCTTCAAAATTCTTAAGAATATTATCTCCTCTCTCTCATACCTGTTATAATGTTCTCCGGTTGTTGGTTATGTCTTTATACTGTTTGAGTCTCTATCTTCGCTCTTCTTTGACGGGACTTATGATTTTTCTCAACATCTTTCTTCTGTTTATATATAAAAAATGTAAATAAAAGAGAAGAAAACTGGAACTAAAGAAATGAAAGATCTTGAGAAAAATCACGGGTTTCATCAAAGACGGGGGAAAATACAGATTCAAGCACAATAAGGACCTATATCAAGAACTGGAGAGCATTACAACAGCTGTGAGAAAGAGGAGATTAATCGGATGACAATCATAGACTCACCTCAAAAGCCTTCAATACTGTCTCATTAGGAAAGCGACTAATGCAAAGTGAACAAGGCTAGTCAGAAAAGATCTCGAACAACTAGAAATCGACCTCAACCAGACTTACAACAGGGATAGGAACAGAATGTTGATTAAAGCATCCAACTCTCCCCAGTCACTAACAGCCAAAACACTACACCCCGAATCTGGGGTGAAATGGACCCAGGGAAGAAAAAACAACTAGCGCGAGGATGGAGGAATACGGGGCTAAGGAGAAAGCTCACCAGAGTTAAGAACCACGTGGTCCATAGCTCTCCAACACGAAAAAGAAGAAAAGATAACTGTGAAAACAGGCAATGTAAAAATGTAAGCCCTTCCAAACCACTTGCAATTTAATGTTTTTACGATGGTTCTTTTGGAAGTCATAGTACTGATGAAAAATTCCGTACCAAATATCGATACCTAAGACACATGCTCTAAATCTATAATTTCATCTATATAATGTCGTGATGAATTTACGAATATGGATCACAAATGGATAGCTGAAGATTGAATTTTTAGTTTCCGATTGAATCATGGTACAAAATCATGAAACTTTAAAAGTGAAGCAGCAATATGAAGGGATCTAGTCACACAAAAATTTATCGTACCTCATTCCATTAAGTGAGTTGTTCAATACAAAATTTCATTTATGTAAAAAAACAGACATTAACAACCTAAAGGTAAAATAAATTTCTTTTGCACCGCGTTTTTTTTTTGTTTTTTTTATATATAAAGTTTTGTTTGTCATTTAACACACATAGGCCAATTATAGATAAATTGGTTCCCTCAGATAAACATCTACATTAATAGGACTTACAACATATAAATCTATCAAAATATACTCCAAAAAGTATTGAACACCTATCAATAATTACTCGTCACACAAAATAAAAATATTAATGAGGGTTGTTAAAAAACTTTATAACAACACTTTCCCAAGATGCATTGGGATTAGTTTTGCGTTAACTGCAAAGTTTCGTTGCTTTTTGATTTGGTGTTTTACGGCTAGACAACGTCGAAGTCATTGGAGTCAGAAGTTGAAAAGGGCTAAGGGACGGAAAGGATTTCGGCAGTGGTCTTCTGAAGGAAAGATACATGCGTTCATCATAGAAAACCGTAGTATGGATGGCCGGTTTTTTTATGGCTTTACACCTTGTCGACGTCATTATATTCGGAAAATGACTGGAGGCTAATAACGGGAAGAAATTCGGCCATGATTTTTGAATGAACCATCCCGGCATCCGCCTGAAGTGAAGTAGAGAAACCATGCAAAACCAAAATGTGGATGGCCGGACGGGGATTCCAACACACATCCTCCTGAATGCGAAGCCATAGCGTTACCACTCAACCACCAAACCGAGCGTGGTGAGTGAAGAACTCTCTGGTCTTGCATTCGGGACGACGCTGGTTCGAATACCCATCCGAGCATCGAGATTTGGGAATTCCATGGTTTTCCCAAATTACTCTAGGTGAATGCCAGGATGCTTCCTTCAAAAGGCCATGGCCGAATGCCTTCCCTTCCCATTCCTTATCCCCAGTCCCAGCCAACGTCTAATGACCTTGACGTCGACGAGTGTAAAGCCATAACTAGAAAAAAAAAGGTCAACCACCAAGCTCGGTTTTATATTCACGATACTACCATTTATCTACTGTGAAATAATCTAGAGAAAAAGAATTTTTAGTTTAATGCTCCTTCTTCCTCTACAAAGAAATGCAGTCAACATTACCGACCGCAAAACATAGCTCCTTGCTTCAGACGCCAACAGAACACGTACCATGATCCCAGGACGGGTCAATCTCTAGTGAAAATCGGTCAAGATTCAATAATAGAATCGATTACTGCAGACTGCAGTAAATTTACGCTTTTAGTGTCATTCTGTATTCATTATAAAAGCTTACTGTGCTTCAAAATAGAATCTGTTGACGGTATGATTGTTCCGGATTATTGTTATTCTAAATTGCGATGAAGTTTCCGCGTTGAGTACAATTTCTCAACAAACCTGATTTTACACTACTTCAAATTTTTCTTTAAATTCACTCACAATTTCAAGTAAAGTATTCAGCACATCTTTCAAAAATTTATTCCCGTACTTATACCGTTTACCTTGTGATAGGTGTTGTATAGAAGATCTATGTAAAACTATCTATAATTTCGTATATGAGGCTTCACGTGCTGAGTATTTTGTAGAGGTAAGAATAAATGTTTTCAGTACCAGAGCCACACACCTGCGTTGGGAGGCAGCAGGAAATAAAATAGAGGCGTGCTCAGCTGGGTCGGTGGCCATCTCCCGCTCGAAAGGATTCTCTTCTAGGCTGTGGTTAGTAGCAGTTCAACTCGCATTCAGAACGTAAGCTGCAAACATTCAGTGTGATCGAAAAATAGTGTACGTTCAGTTTAAATAAATGTTAATTTCTGCCATGCGAAGGGGATAAAAAGGAATATAAAGTGGAAGGTGTAATCGGTGAGAATTACCATCAATAACATATTTTTTATATCAGATTCTCGCTGGTACTATAACAAGGAAATGTTGAAATCTGTGTTCTTCAATCGTTGCTGAATTTATTTGGCTCACAATGTGCAGAATACCGAGGGGAACAACGGTTGCAAACAAACAAAACCCTCACAACTTACAAATAAATCTTCCCGACATCTTTCTGCCTGAAATCAAGTAGTGATACCTGGGTACTGTCGTCTTTTGCATTATCTCATATGCTCGTTTTTCTTGTGTAAAGGTCTTCCTACTGAGTTAGCCTGGGTTCCGGGACAGACTTTAGAGTTTCAGGGCCGCCAATCTCCGTGGGACGCGCCGTTCGAGTTTAGGGTGAGTGGACAGTGGCGACGCATCATTTGTCAGTGGCGAGTCGGCAGCTGCCCGGAGGACAAGATTAACAGCGGCGGCAGCTCCTGATGGATGGTCAGCGCCTCGCACCTCATTAGGCGGCGCCACCTGCGACACAGGTGTTATTCCTGTAGCGCCGCCGCAGGAAGTGGCTTCTCGTTATAGTCCAGCAGCTCAGTCAGGAACCTTGTTTGTTTACTTCCTGCAGACTCTCGCAAGAAGTCGACTGCCACCCACACCAAGAATTACAGTGTTAATAGACAGCCTCGATACCAATATCCGTACCTACTTTGTTGTTTATTTATTTATTTAGTATATGTTTTTTATTTGTGGCTCTACGCCTCGTTGACGTCGAGGTCATTAGAGGCTGGATGGGACCGGGGACAAAGAACGGAAAGGAATTCGGCCAGGGCTTTTGAAGGAAGCAACCCGGCATTAGCCTGGAGTGATTTCGGGAAACGATGGAAAATCCAAATCTGGATGCCCGGACGTGGATTCGAACCAGCGTCCTCCCGAATGCGAGGCCAGAATGTATCATATCCTGTTTCAGAATATCCCAGAACATAGTGTCTGTTCTTTGCCCATATTTACAATTTATTACAAGGTAAACATATAATTAAAATTTTGGTTTGAAAATATCAGTTGAGTTTTGTTCAGGATTTGTATAAATGTTGGTTACTTATCTAAATTAACAATGGTATAAATCATTTCAGAAGGATGTTTGATAGTTTTCTACATTACTAATCAGAATAATTTGTCAACAGTTTCTACCATATAGTTAACTAATGTTAGAAATAATCATTTATAAACGTGCACATACATACACAAATACATTCCGTCATACATACTGCATTCATACACGTGTACATACATACACATATAAACTCACAAATATTTATATATATGATTCAGATGTTTAATTTCTCTGCTTTTGTCTTTCTTTGTCTTACCTTTCGCATTTTCGTCACTTTGGTTCACGTTTTCCATTTCGTCTCAGTTTGCTGCCAAGTGAATTTCTACTTGGAATTCTTTTACTATTTTAAGGAAAATTTTTCACACACGCCCATGAAAATTTATGCCATTCTCTATCTTGCTTACCTAAATATCAAATATACCCATATTCTTATGGCTGACATCAAGATTTAATTTTTGATTATGGTCCTCCCTTCCACCCTACTCATAATTGTTTCCTCTATATCCTTTCAGGTCTTGTAGTTCACATATGCCTTCTTACATACTCACCGTTTGCATCCCACCTCCTGTGTTGTACCCCCTGTGGCGAATCCTACATTGTAACTTGGGCTGAGCGGATTTTGTGGGCTTTAGGGTGTAAGCTGACTAACTTTGTGGACCTTATCTAAGCATCCTAATCCAATTGTGCTATCTTCTATCTCAAAGATGAATCCCGTCTTCAGACATTTTGAACTTCTTGTATGTCTGCGTCCCTAAACAATGTCTTGTGAACTACAGAAATATATTTTTTGTTAGGAGTAATTTGGCGCTTCCCCATTATACGTTGGGAAACGTTAGGCAGGAAAAGGCCAGGTCATAATGATTGACTACCTCATAAATGATGATATGCGACTATAAGCTTAATCATCTTATTTATTGATCACTCAGGACTGTGTACATACAGTTGCGTAAATTGAATAGTACAACATGTTAATATACCAACTGAATGGCGAACTGACATAGCCTAATAGAAGCATGGTGATGGAAGAGCTAACGATGATTATCCAAAACGAACCTTACACGTGTACACTAGTATGACAGCAAACCCAGCAATATAATATCACCTCACTATCTTTAATTGCAGAAAAAAGATCTAGTTGTCCTGCTTTGTGCTCCTCGGAACTCTTGTTTGATCTTCAAAATATTGATCTCCTTTCTCAATACGCTATATATATATTATTTTTTAGAATAGTAAAATATATGATGTTTTCCTGACAAATAACACTTCTTTTAGAAAAAATCAAACAAAATAATGTTATCTTTTTGAGTTTCTTCTTAATTAGCTACAGCACGTTTCTCTAATTCTAGTAATCAAAGTATGACACACTGTCCTGCGTAACTCCGAGTACAGTGCAGAATAAGTTATTATGTGCCATTTTATATTACATATTTTGCAGATACGCCGTCGTCATTAGTTCTCCTTCTTAGAAGACTGCAATGTGGGTAACCAACTAAGTAGAAATTGACTTCGTGGAAACTTCAGAACTATAGCGACGACTGAAGCCTGTCTCTTGCCACTGATGGAGTATCGTCGGAGGAGGGTTTTTGCTGGCGTCCTCAGTTAAATTTTAATAATTAATAGTTCAACTGCCTGTCATTTTTAGCAATTTGTTATACATAATTCCAACTTTCTATCAACTGGCAACTCGAAAATCCAACCAGCCGCGAGTTTTATTTGACTCTACGTCTCTTCTGCGTCGAGGTTGTAAGAGGCGGGAAAATTGGGGACAACGAACAATAAGGAAATCGACCATGGCATTTTGAAGGAACCATCCAGGCATTTACCTGAAGT
Organism: Vandiemenella viatica; assembly: GCA_031002005.1. Taxonomy (NCBI): domain Eukaryota; kingdom Metazoa; phylum Arthropoda; class Insecta; order Orthoptera; family Morabidae; genus Vandiemenella; species Vandiemenella viatica. The sequence continues at coordinate 28,038,190 of JARYHS010011408.1, forward strand.
GACATTAGTAAGCCACTTACCTGTTATAATCCCTTTTTCCGTGGTTGGTATTCAAATGGCTCTACTATCTCAGATTGTATCTCAGTTTAAATCTAAATTATTTTATTTTAACCTTAATATTGTTATTTGTTTGCTTCCAAAAGGAATACGTTTTATGTCATCTTTTACAACATAAGGTGACTTTTGCCGTTTGCCCTGCCGTTATAATTTCAACTTTACTGTTTCCTCTTTTTATTTGGAAAAAAACGTATACTTTACCTGAAATTGTCTTTATGTTTCTTCTGTAAAACTATAGATTGTACAATCAATATAAAACGTTATTATGTGCACTCACACACCCATTCATTTCATCGCTTCTAATACAAGCTGTACTGAACTCAACGTAACTTCTACAAGAACATATTTCCTTCGGCCACAGCCGCCAATATTTTTATCTGAAGCAACTTCCACAAATTTGAAGTCAAGCTATTCTAATCCTTGCTCTTTTATAGCTACTACCAATGAAATCAGTCTTGGTCATGCTTCTTTATGTATTTTGATCATAATCATTCTTAAGGCGTCCATCATAAAAATCATCATCTCAGTAGAATCTATCCACCTCGGTTCGTACATGAACGACGACAATCTTTTTTGGTTTCTCCTTGGCGCCAGATTCGCTCCTTGCTATCAAAGACGCTTCCAAAAGGCAATTAATGTCCAATATTCGTAATTTTAATGAACATATTGATAATATTATTATTATTACATGTAACTTCAAACTGACGTGACACATGTCCTTTGCACACTGAAAATGGAATTTCGTATGACTGACGCGTTTAGCGAATCAGCGTCCTCCCAAATGTAAGACCTGTACGTTACCTTCTCACCTGTCCTACCTTCGAGATACGGGGTAGGTCTCTATTGATTCATATCGAAAGGCGAAGAGGAGTATAAATTATAATAGTCCGCGGACATAATTCAGTGACAACCTGAGAGCCCCATTATCAACAAGATAGAGAGCAGCAAGAAACTGACAGGTGTACTGGGATGATCGTCTCCGTTCCGCCGTAGCACCTTGCACCCCTTGACAGTCGGAGGGTGAGCACAATACAGGGACAGTCTGCCCGGCGACAGGGGAGGTTTTTTCTGTTCGGAGACGAGACAAGGGGTGGCCGAGGCGCCACAGCCCCAGTCCGAGTCTCGGTTTTTCCCCCGCGGACATCCAATACGCCGGGACAGACACTTTGTCTCCCTCGGCCGTGGAGGGTCCTTCAGCGAATCGGGTAACTCGGTTTTATACCCTCGACCGGACTTGCACCTACCTCTGGGACATTATTTACAAAGGAAGTCTGCCATTTTTCAGCTATTTTTAGCTAGGCACGAAAAAAGAGGAAAGTCTGCTTTGCAGGGGCTGTTTTTTTTTTAACTTCCAAGCTTAGTTCTTCTGGGGGAGATGTGATGTAACACGTAGATATTTGTCAACCCCGTATTAAAAATAAATTTTCCTTCGCCAGAAGAGATAACTACAGGTTTCAGGGTTGAAATTTTTTTGTATAGCTTTTATTTGAAGGCGTTACTAGATCTATATTCTTTAATAACACAGGGCAACAAAAATAATTTTTGACTTGTGCCTGGAATATTTTAATGATTTCTTAGGTAATTTTGGCTGAAAAATTCGAAAATAACTTCGGGTTTTCTCTGTAAGGTCTAATTTTTTTTACTGTATTCATTTTCATTTGACTCCATTACATTGTAATACATATTTGCAACAGTTTACATGGGCTCACATTAGTGTGTTTTAGAGGACTTAAACACGTCTGTTTCTTTAGCAAATTTATTTTATTCATATAAGAGGCAAAGAATATTAAGTGAAAACTGTGCTTGGCCCATAAGCAAAACACAAACATATATTTAAAATTTGAATTTCAATGATTTCGTCCGAAAATTAAAGGAACAATTTTACGTTTCTTTGCGCACTATAAATGTTGAGCAACAGGCTTATCTCCTTTTTAAACACCAGCAATAATCTTCAATCATCACAATATCCTTAGCTACTGGGTTTCTATCTCCTTGACGTCCTGATGAATTATTCATCTTCGTTGCTGACATCTCCGAGATTTTTATGAAAGCGATCAAGATGACTAAAAAGTAAAATGCATTTTGATGCTCATATTTACGCCCTTATCACGAAAAATTGACACCATATTACCAATAAGTTCTTTATAGTTTTCACTTTTGTTTCCCAAGGAAATTTTGTACTACTTATACAATGGCTCGCCAAGCTTCATTCTCGTGCATCGTTTACGCAAAATTTTACGAGCTTACAGATCATTGGTCCATCAAATGTATTTTCTGGAATCACACTGCAGATATATTTGAAGCATTCCCATTGTTTGTCCGTAGTTTTGACAAACTGTTTTAACAATCAGAGTTTGATGGGCAAAGGGAGGAAGATGATTTTTTTCTCACTTAACTGAAGGTTCTTCTAATACACTGACTGATCTACAAGGATCCATACCTATTATTCGAAGGGTCAGTCTTTCTTAATGTAGTGACAGTCCGTAATCTCCACTATCCCACATGCAAAGGAAGTATGGGTATTTAGTGTAATCCGATTGCTGTGTTAAGAGAAACTGCACCAATTGCCATGTTGGCGTCTAAAGAGTTAAAACAAATTAAAATTAGATTAATGTGACAAATCGACACAAAAACGTACGTACATACATAATAATCTGAAAAACATATGGACTGGGAGTGAATGAGAGCTTTGTAGCTTAGAATAGAGACGGTTTAAACACAGCATCTATTGTAAATCACTAGGAAAAATGAATTACAGAAATACAGTGAAACTGAACACGACTCCAATCGAACACTACGTTTTTCCATGTTAGAAAGAAAAGAAACATATTGACAGTCACTCACACGCATATATTTGAAAACAATATTCACTCTGTCTAACACTTAATATATCACAGAGGGATATTACATAGCTTAAAATCTAGACCTGATATCACAAAATAACGGTCATATTTGCAATGAGGGCATAAATTTCGTATAAAAATTGTGTTTATTTCCTAAACATAAAAATCATTGTTGCCCAGTGTAACTCGTCCAACTGAATCTCTGTTTTCTACAGCCTATGCATTTATCAAATTTGTCGTATATTGTAAGGATCTTTTCGGAGTCGAATACAATATGCGTAACAAAATTCATTCGTTACCTGAGACAGTTCACTTTTTTTAGGCTTCACAATGGTTTCACATTTCCTGTCGTTTAACTTGCGTGACCGACCTACGAAGTTTGGAGGATATTTCTTGTCCTCCATATCTAGTATTCTGTAACCGCCAGAATGAAAGACTTCAAAGCAACAAATAAAGATAAAATTCTTTTATTTTATAATCTCATTGCCATCAAGGAACGATGACAAAGGAATTTTCATTTTGAAACTCACTTCTGATAGACATCTGAAAGCAAAGTGGTTGCAAAATAATATCTGTTTGGTACATATTTTCGACTTCACCGTTTTGAACTACAATGTGTAGCTGTGTTATTTTTCTTACATAGCGGTCAGGATGATATTTAACTCCGTTGCAGATTATATATAGAGTGTGGTGAGTGAGCGGTCAACGCATGGGCCTAGCATTCTAGAGGACAGAAGTTTGATACTCGGTAAGGCCATTGCCAGGCTTCTCGCTGGATGGTCCTTTGAGATAATGCTGATTACAGCTTAATTGATTAGTTCTCTAATCAACAGGTTTTTACCGTCCGGTAGCCAGGTGATTTTTTTCTCCTTTCAACAAAGGATTATAAATAAAACCTCTGAATTGAATTATAAGTTCAATGAAGTAACAAGAGGGTCAAACACAATTTTCATCACTTTTAATTTCGACGAAATCTTCATAACAAACACATACAGTCTAGGCAAGACTCGTCTAAAGATACTGAAACACTTTAAAAAACAATTTCAGCGATTAAACTTCATCGAACATTCCTGTTTCGCAAGTCACAAACAATTATCAAAACTTCGGACAACGACTGTAATACTGACGACGACTTCCACTGGTCGCCATCTCCATGCTTTTAAATAGGCTCCAGAGAAACATCCATATGCCTGCAGACGTTTCTGGAGCACTAACAATTACATTTACAATAAAATTCGTACGAAAACAGTTAGGACTTGTACAAAATCACTAACAATCATTAGGCTACACTTTAAAATTGATATAAAAGCTATTTACAGGTATTTAAACATAACATGGGCAACTAAACCCCTCTAAATAGCCGAAAATCGTCCTCAAAACACAGTAGCTTATATCAACATTTAAAATTACAAGCTTTCAATTAATACTTCACACATCATATTACTTCTAATCATATTACACATCATTTACACAGTCTCCTTTCGTAAAAGCATTGTGTACTAAAACGAAAAAATACAAATTAATAATTAATTACATCTATCTCTCTATGCTTAATTCCCTAGATTAAAATTCGTGAAAGGCTGGGTCTGAGGGCTGCTACCCTATCCAGATTTTGATGATGCGTGGTTTACCGAAATCATTCCAGACGAATGTCGGAATGGTTCCTTCAAAGGACATAACCTAATTCCTATCCGTCCTGTCAACACAGTCCTCGCCAAACTTTAATGACATCAACGAGCCACATACTCTTAAATAAAAGTACGAACTTTCCAAACAGAAATCACGTACTACATCAATCATTGTGAACAGATTTGTCGTCTTCCTCTTCGTAGCCAAAAACAAATACTACTCTTGGGGTCGTCTGCAGTTATTACGTTCGAGGAAGACAATACCTTTATAGAGTAAAATGAGCTGTGAAGCTAAAAAATCTTATAAACCATGTATTTTTTATGGGCTTTGCGACGCTTAGTGACATCCGCCTAACGCGCAGGCGAACGATTAGGTAGTCATCAGAAGAGGATAAATCACCCGAAATAGCTCTGATGATGGCTCAGGTTTGGTACTTAAGCGTGGGCAGTAACAACATCATTGCAGCAGCTCTAAACTCACAAAAAGTGCAATTTTAAAAACATGACGTCTGCTAAAATCATAAATTTTTACAAAACATCTTTTAGTCTATACGTAAAGTTTTCCGGGCCTTGCACACAGTGTAAAATTTTCTGTGGCTGGAAAATGAAGAAGAAAGCTGCGTGTAATGTTATCCCTCTGTGCACGATCAATAATAACTTTTATGTAATCATTGTAGGTGTTACCTTGCAATAAAAAGTATTTCAACATAGGGAAAGTAAAGTGCACTGGAAACCTTATGTGGTTTAGCGTCTGTAATAAGCATTGCATCTCAGGTTGGCTCAGGAAAAACCAACCCGCCCCACTCTCTTTGTTGCGAGGCTCTCGGGGCAACAGTATGTCCCAGCCGAGTAACGTCATCTAAGGGTCAGCGAGCTGCGTAAGCTCGTTCTATCGATGCTAGCACAGACCTAAATATTCGCGCTGTATAATGCTATTTGTCTATTGCGTACTCTTATTAAAATACGATGAATATTACCTTGGCATCACAGCCTTTCTTACAACCTTGCGTATGTTATAAAATTATACAGAATAAATGATCGCCCTAGATTATATACATAATTAATCTAATACACGTAAGTTAACACAATAAAATACGTCATGGAATGTGGTGCCAAGCGTCACATTACACGTTGGGTAGAAACAGCATTTTGGAGAGAAATGTTTAGTGGTTGCGGAGGGAGCGAGTGTGTCCGTATGAGCGATGGCGACGTGGCACCGTATTCGCCTCCGCTAATGGTGAAGGATGAGCAGCGGGCTGGAGCCTCCAGACAGCCTCTGGAGCCGCCGCAGAGCGGAGCGGAGCGTCCTTCGTTAGTTCCACGCTATTAGCTGCTCCCGGGGCAATTTGGACGCGCTATTTGCGGTGCCCCGGGTAAATATATAGCGGCCGCCGCGTTCCGAGCCGTTTCACGCTCTTTGGCGGATGATAACTCGCGCACAGATCGGCGCAGCAGGTAGTCGACGTGCAAAGCCGTCGCTCGTTAGCTCTGATTCCGGGGATTACGCGAGAGGTTCAGCAGATTTGATACCTCTCCACGAACATCAGTAATCATTACTAATGCTTCAAGGTCCTGTACATTTACCGGTCTCTGTATTACATGATTATCCCAGAACTGAAAATAATACATTCATTTTCGTCTCGATAACTTATGTTTACTCAGCTATCAGAAAAAATATTTTAAAAAACTTTCTACGTTTAGAGTAAAACGGTGTTTCGATATGATGTTAATGCAGAATGCTTTTTTTCTGTTATTAGTCTGTCGATTGGTTTCATCGAATCCTGCACTAACAAATTAACCAATCCCGCATATCTCTAAATTTGACTTACCATCCTGTCTCTTTTTTCTGTTAAGCTCTTCCAAAAACTTCTTTCCTCGCCCATCATTTCCAAAACATGTTCATATCGTGCTTTATCTGTCCATTTAATTTGCAGCATCCTTCTATAGCTTCCTTCAAATGCTTTAATCGTTAAGTCCATGCTTCGCTATCATAAAGTACTGTTCTCCATATATAAAATTTAAAAAAAATGATTTCTTAGTCAGAAATCAATATCTGAAACAAGAGATGTATTTTTTCTTTTCCTACTCTGGTTTCAACATCATTTCTGTTTCAGCCATCAGTTGCAATTTTCATTCCTAAGTAAAGAGTTCACATTTCCTCTTGCACCCGATCCTATTTTCATATTTAATACACTATCGTTGGTATCATTTCTTCTAAATTTGTCTTGTTTTAGTTTACATTTAGTGCAAAATCATCCTTCACTATTTTTTTAATGGCATTCGTAGCTTCTCAAGATTGTCAATCTGTTCTGGTAACGGCACAATGTCATCAACAGATCATACCAAACTGATTTTTTTCTCCCCGAACACTTACGGCACATTCAATTTTTTCTTTCACTTCCTTTATTGCTTCCTCTACATACAAGTTCAATATCAAATGAAATAGACTACAATCTTGTCACACACTCTTTTTAACTGATGCATGTCTCTCATGATTCTCTACATCTATTGTAGCCACTTGTGTCCTATAGAATATAAAACATTCTTTTTTCCCGATATGCAAAATGTATGCCGGAAACTGAAGGAATACATGCATCTTTCCTTCATCTAACTTATTAGCTGTAGAGCCGTATTCTCAACAGCTGGAAATGCTCAGTCATGGAATTTCATAATCAGGTGCAACAGGCGACGCCAAATCTAATGCTTTACTCTATTAAGTGGGGACTTTGATATTCTCCTGTCTGTGACTTCTGAGCTCCTTCCTAGACTGTGGATCACATCATTAAGGAGTGCTTTTCTATGAAAGTATGATAAACCATTCCAAGATATTATCATTGCTAGACCTTCCTTCTCTGACATCGATTTTTGAATGCTACCAACGTTCTAGTCGTAGTATTTAAGGTACATATTTGTATATATCACATTCACAGTTGCTTAGCCATACGATAAATAAATATCCATTTGCAAGGAAATAATCTGGGACTGTGACCAATTACTAATTATCTCCGAGGGCGAAGTGTGTACCTCATCTTCGAACCCCTTGCAACTACCACCTTAAGTCCCACGCATCTATTAATTTTTTTTGTGAAGTTTTATCGATTAGGGAGGATTGGTCACGTGGCCTTTGTATTCCTAGAAGTGGGAGTAGGATTTGTTGGCAGAATTACTAATAAACTGGCATTACATTTCTCAAATTTCCTTCCAAAATATGTCACCCCATGCGAAAGTGTCTGTGACTGCCTTTATTTTTACACCTTTAATGAATAAATCATGCAATGTATGATATCATATGTAATTACGAGTAGATTATGTTATTATGCAACATTAATGTCAAAATAAATTTAATAATAAATAATACAAATTAATAACGTAAATAATATTTGCTATTTGGGCTCAATCTTAGAAAGACAGGGACATCAAGCATGGAAATTAATTACAGAATTACTAATAGACGGAAAGTAATTGGAGTGCTCCATTCAATCTTACGGAGCAGCATTGCTATTAATAGTACTAATCAGAGAGTATAGTCTTCTATGGATCAGAAACCTGGAGACTTCATCAAAAACGTATTAAGAACCTGAAAGCATTAGAAATGGATTACTAGAGAAGACCAGCAAGAAGTTCAAGGAAATCAAAAGTAACGAACACAGAAGTAATAAGATTAATGCAAGAAAAGAATAAATATATGAAATTATTGAATGAAGAAGATTGGAATGTTATAGCCATATAAGAATAATGAAAGATGCTAGAATACCAAAACTTGTACAGATGTGGGAAGTTTAATGAGCAATACCTGGCTACGAAATGTACAAACAGCAATGAGAATATTTGGTGCATAAGAAGAAGATACACGAGACCGAAGTATCCGGAGAAATATTTTGAGACATTAAAGTGGAGTACTGCGTTCCGAGTTATTACTTTTATATTGGAGGAAAAGCTCCGTAGTGACTAAAATCTTTAGCAGCAAAAACATGGAATAATTAGTTAAGCTAACAGAAATTTTATCATTGACTAAACAACTTTATCCTCCCATTAAAACTTGGTTATTTAAAATGGTGAAAATAGGATACAATCCATCATCAAGTGATGCACGGTAAATATCAGTGAGCAGGGTGAAAGAATACAAGGAGGGGAAATTCTGTAGTTACTGGAGTCGATCTACAGTCTACACTATTACGCCGATGAGTAACATATTTTTCGAGGAATAGATTAAATCTGCCAGAGCAGACTTAACGGCATGAATCACTAACCATCTCTCACCACCGACCTTTTGGAGAAAAATACTGTCCGCAAAATCAATAAAATAGAAAGTCGAGGATCGTTTGCCCTAACCCGGTGCTCAGTCGTTGCTCTTGATTGGTGCCCAAGTATTTTTGTTAATCCGAGGGCACACTTTGGCCATCTGCTTGACCGCTGCTCAGGCACAATTTGTTCTGAATAGCTACTTGTAAAAAATCTCTTGTTCATGTTAGTGACTGTCATTGACTACCACTATTCACAAGTGAGCTACTAGTGACTTGATGTATCATCTCTACCAGTGTCAAGAGATTTAGAGAAACTTACAAATTTCTCCGAAATAGTTCACAAATTATCAAAATCAGTGGCCTGCCTAAACCTCACTAAGTAAACAAACAACTGTTGTGCTGACTGGTGTATTTTTTATTTTCTAGATGCGTTTCACATGGTGTGGGAAATCATCGGTGGCTGTAAATGTACGTGTTTATTTGTGAATTATTACCATTATTTTATACAGTACAAACCATGAATGTAATAAACATACTATAATAACAGATATATTGTTAATCTTCATATGACAGTCTGGAACCGCGCTTATGCAATTTACAGACCTGTTTGTTAAAGTTCCAGTAGAACATTCGTTAATAGTTCTGTTATATGCCTTATTTGTTGGTACAGTTAAAGTTATCATGTCAATTTATACATGTACGCTACACACGTTTTGCTTTCACCTTGTTGCTATGTTTATGATTGCAGTAGTGGAAACCTAGTTTTTGTGTGTTATCATATCTGTATTTTACATTCTGTTAAATTATAATCTGTTAAATTATAATATAATTATTATTATTCTGTTAAATTATATTTCTCCGTGTGTCTGTATTACTTTTCCAGTTTTGTGATTATATCTGTGTTTTAGTATTTGAATAGTATTTTATTTGTTAAATTTGGGAATTTGTTTAGTATTTGTTTCCCAATTCCTATGAATTTGTGTTCTGATAGCTTTTTTTTTATCCCTTCTCACCTGATTTTTGTGGTTGCAAATTGGTTATCTTCTAATACATGTTCGGCAAATGTAGAGCGCATGTTATTGCTAGTATGTGTTCCTTATATTATGTTGAAGTTCCTGCATGTCTGTCCTATGTATATTTCTAGGCACCGTTGGCATGTTAGTTGACATATTCGCACTTGCTGGTACAGGTCACTTTCAGATGCTTGGGTAGTGTGCTATTTGTCTTGAATACAATATGTATTCCTCTTCAGCAGAGCTTTCGGAAGCTCCGGCGTTGCTAAACAGTGTATTTTATACACCTATAAGCTGTAACAGTAAAATCTACTCGCGGTGTCGTGCGGGGCTGCAGCTTGCGGTTCGGTCGGCTGCTCGCTTGTGAGGAAAAGTGGCTGCGATGGCGCCGTGATTTATCCGGCAGCACGGCGGCGCGGCTTATCGGGTCCAGCGCACGCATACCGGATGAGAGGAGTTATTATCGCCCACCTCCCAGCGCACTTCTTTTTTTACGGGGCGCCGCTACATAACGCGTCGCCTCGGGCGTGCGTGCCGGCGAATTTTCACTCCGCCAGCCGATGACGCGGGAATAGGGTGAGCGACGAAGGTAGCGCGACATCCACAGTGTTGATACGACGCGTCGTGCACTAGCGGAAACTGAAAGTGCGGCACCCACACGGAGCTGTGATAAATGAATGAAACTTGGCCCCAAGCATACCCATATCAAGAGTATTAAATGATTAAAAATTGAAAGTTTTATACCTACATCTACTTCCACACTCTGCAATTCACAAATAGCCGGCCTGGGTAGCGTAGGAGCTAGAGTGCTAGCTCCGCGTGCCGAAGGTCGCCGGTTCGAATCCGGCCGCTGGCATGGATGTTTAAGTGTTGTGTGTCTGTGTGAATGTCCTGTCCGTCCTGTGGTGTTCATACTTAGGAACTGAAAACGTGATGGAGAAATTAATTCACTGGAAGATATATCATAAATACATTGGGATGGCTAAATGGCTTAGTTGCCAAAAGCAAAAAAAAAAAAAAAAAAAAAATTAATTGTGTTTCGCAGAGTGTATTTTGCAACAAAACTAATTCTGGACGTTCAACTCTGGAATAGCCGAGGAAATAAAGAATACATGTAAGGAAGCGTGCAAAAACTACGTGGCTCGGTCCAGGGAGGGGGGGGGGGGAGGGGTTGGTTCGAAGGCTGCGCTGAGCTACGTCGGGGGACGGGGGGGGGGGATTCCGAGCCAGGCCACGTAGCTTTCCTTTCATAACATTTTCACAGTTATAATGAGGAACAAAACACAACAGCACGTAAATATTTATTTCCCTCATTTAACTACCTCCGTATGTAATTTACAATAGTCTGACAAGAGAAAACAGTACGAAATGTCTTCTGAAATCAAAGGGAAAAAAGCTATGTGCTACATGGGGAGGGGAGGGTTGAAGAAAAAGCCACGTAAGGCTACGTGGGGGGGGGGGGGGGGGTTCACAGGAGGCCAAAATGGAGCTACGTGGTTTATACACGATCCCTAAGCATCGGTACGGCGCTTTAATTGTCTAATCTTATCTCTCCTGTCATTACGACCAAAATAGGTTGGTGGAAGAAATATTTCATTGCACTCGTAATTGAAAGAAGAATTTCGCATATTCTCCAATAAATTCAGACGAAACCACGTAGTAGTTGTGCCATACAATCCCAGCCAATCTATGTATTAATTCTGTGACGCAAGTAGTCACAAATCGAGTGGCTCTTCTCTGTATTTTTCCGGTCCTTTCCCGCCTGTCATGACCTCGAAGTCGAGGCGTAGTGACAAAAAAACCAATCCCTGGCGATAAGGATCCCAAACTCCACTACAATAATCCAAATGTGGATGCACGAATGTTTGATAAGCTATTTCCTTTGTATGAGCGTTGCAATTCTTAACCTAGAATTAGCTTTATCCACGATGGAAGTTATGTGCAGTCCCATTTCATGTTGCTTAGTAAAATTGAAACAACAAATCATATGATCACAAAGTACACTAATAAAAGCAACACAAGAAACAGACAAAAGTTAAGTATGAAGGAACTATGTATTCCGGTGTTAAATCCCCTTCATTAAATAATGCAAACACATTCACCACAAAATTGCTGATAGTGTTTAGTATCGTACTCTCAGACAATAATTCAACGTTTGCGGATATAAAATATCGATTACATCTGCGATATCAAGGAGACTGGTTTCTTCGTCTATACTTTCTTCTTCTTCTCTCCGATTTCGGTTATCTAAAGACCGCGAAAAGTAATCCCGTGGATTTTTTCGACGCTTCTTTTCTAGATTTCCAATATTTCTTCGTCCACTCACTTCTTTACCTCTTCTCCTGCGAACCATTGAAATTTTAGATCAATCTCCTGAAAGTTGCTATATCTTATAACATATCTTCTTTTATTCCGATCTCAGTGTTATCTTTCTTCACTCCTTGTATCCACCGGTTGCCATTCTTACTCTTGTAGACGTAGTTGAAAATTCTTTTTGTAATTATGCTGTTATCCATTCTCGTTATGTGACCAAAAAAACTGATTCTCCTCTTCTAATCGTGTCTGACATTCTTTGTTCATTCTTTCATTTAACTTATTTATCCCCAAAATTTTGTGTTTACGTTCTTTCAGCGAATCAGGGATCAGGAAAATCAATTTATCGTAATAGAGAATAATTAGCTACCCCTTTGCTTACAAGTAAGCGTCTATGATAGAGAACTTAGTGACTTTTAGCTGATTTGTATGCCTGTTAAGCACTCGGTCGGATCTAAGAGATATGGTTTCCTGCCGAACTACATCAAAAATGAGTCAGCGCCTCCAATGTGGAAGTCTTCTCCTCCGTCTATTAGGTTTCATATTTGCCTCTCCCCTTCCATTGTAACGGGATGCTGCGGCTTATCTCTACCCCGCACGCCGACCCTCCCGGAAGGTCTCCTAATATTCAAAACCCGCCGCCTAGCGAGTAGGCAGGTAGTGCCTCTGATATATACGTATTGCTCAACACATTTCGGTTTCGCATTAAGAGCAAAAACTCATTTGCAGTAAATTCGTAGAAATTAGCCTTAGGTCTGGGAGGTCTTTCCCGGCTGTGTTTACTCGCCGAGGAAAACCACTTTGCTCCGCCGGCGAGCCGTGAGTCGGCATAATGAGATGACGCGCAGAGTGCGTGAGACGTCGGGACGCGGAGGAACGGGGCGTCGCGGAGAGCAGAAACCACAAGCAGATGGCGAGCAGTATGAGAGGGCTTCTACCAGTACTGCCGGTCTCACGATCTCTAGATACTATTCTCTAAAGCTGCTAAAGGCGGAAGGTCTTTAATTTAATGTATTTAATTGCGATGAAGCATAATACCCGGTAACAATTTTCCCACTCAAACATTTTCCCCCCATTCTTGTAACCCCCTACTTTCACCCCCTACAAATAATAATTTCAAATTGAATCAGCGTTGTTTGTAAATTATTAATCTTTTTTCTCGATAATTTATCCCAACCCCTCACCCCTTACCCACAAACGAAAACTTTATCCCACCTTCATCCTTTTAATCGAGTACCCGCTTGTGGTCATTATCATCTTTTCTATTTCATGCACTACTCCTAATTCTTACACTAGTATCTTGTCACGCCTCATCACCACGCCTTGTACACTCCCACAACTCTCTTCACCCTCCTTCTGTCTTCAATGAATCCCACTCAAGCTCCTTTATCATATCGCTTGCTGATTGTGTCCTGGGTAATTTCCAGTGACAAATCTAGCAGACCTTCCTTGTACCCCCTCCAACTTCTGAATTTGGTACCCAAAATATGGCTCCCATTGTACACCACCCTATTCAAGCGAGGTTCTGACCACAGTTGTGTAACCCAATTATCATCACTTCTCTGGTACATCCCCTCATTGCTCTCTCCAGTAAATGAAGAATTTTGAAAATTTTCTCTACCACCTACCAGTGTATCCAACCCAGCTGACTTTGTTTTCGAATCCTATGTCAAGGTGTATACATTTCAAGTCTTCGACCAATCTTTAGTTTTTTTTATCAGTGTAGACTACCTAATAAACTGACTTTTCTTTGCATTTATCTACAACCCGATGTTCGCCTACCCAGTTATATTATATCCTGTCAAGATAACCCTGCAGCTGCTCACAATCTTATGCCGTTTTGATTCTTTTTTGTAACGTTATGTCAACTGCAAACTACTAAACTTCTGACCATGAACCATCAACACAGTGCTTCATTAGAATAACGAATAGCAATTATCCCAATACACTACCTTGCGGAACTCCCATTATCACTTCCACATGTTTTGATAATGCATTTCCTACTTTGCATTTTGCTTTCTACATTTAAAGAAGTATTCTATCCATCAAATCGCATTTTCATCCACTTCAATCGTTTCTGCCCTATTTATCACCATTTTAAAGATTACTCTGTCAAAGGCCTTTTAAAGATCTGGAGCTACACTGTCAATTTGGCCTCCCTTGTCAATTTCATCGTAAGTATCTTGCATATATTCCACTAACTGAGATTTACATGAATATCATTGCCCAAGCCACGTCGTCTTTACCACTCTTTATACTGTTTCATAGAACTGTTATCTGGAATATTCTAGACCTTTCATAACGACATAGGAGCAGTCTAAAATCTTCTTTTTAAACTATACAATCCCATTTTCCGACGAAGACCTTCTACAAACATGTAAATTCATAAAAACAAAATTATGAACATTACTTAACACAAAGCCTTACGTTTCTTTCAATACTAAGAAAATTTATTTATACTTACAATATATTCACAATGAGGTTAATCTAGTGTAGAAGGTGGACGTCAATTTACATAAAAAAAAAAAAAAAAAAAAAAAAACTCGCACAGTAAAGAAAGTTGAGACTGAAAGGAAAAAATAGTCAATTTTTACCAATAACTTACAGTATTTCATCCAGATTCAAATTAAAAAGTTGGTTTGTGGTAACATAAAGTAACAAAATTAGATATTCATTAAAGGCAGATAGAATGATCGTTCCTATACAAATGCCGAAAGTGAAATAAATAAAAACGAATCGTTATGAAACACTTGCAAACATCGACAGCGCAAGATGTGTAATACACAAAAACAAAATTGCTTTTTTATTTCTACACCATTTGTTTAATGGAGGCAGTTGTGACTGTAACACATTGGTTCATCTCAATTTCTATTTTTTTTTTTTTTTTTTTTTTTTTATTTCGGTGTTTACATCTTGCTGACGTCAAAGTCAATAGAGACTGGAAAGAATGGGTAACGGGGAACAGAAGTAAATTCACCCATGACTTTTTGAACGAAGCATCCCGGCATTCGCCTGGCGTGTTTTCGAGAAACAATGGGGAACCGAAATCTGGATATCCGGACAGGGATTTGAACCCGCGTCCTCCCAAATAACAGGTCCTCGCTTTACCTTTTATCCATCGTGTTCAGTTTTATAATCTAGTATACTACAATATCTTCGTTAATCGTGCCTTTAGTAAGGAGAGCCTTACACTTCACAATGGTTCGTAAGTACAGTTCTTTATTGATCACACGTCTCAAACATTGTTGACGGCTTTTCTTCATCCTCAAAACATATCAATTTTAATTACGGCATACGTGAGGCTGTAGTAAGAAAATCCGAATAAAATTTTGTAGTTAGCAATTCATTCAGAAGACATACACTTCCGAAGGTTCTTTATTACAAGCATTATTTTCCCCTTTTTTCCCTTTTTTTGATTCAGTATCCATTATTTTTACTAACCTTTAAAAATAGGAACCTCTTAATAAGATTGCAGTAGATAGTGTAATAGGTCACTTTCCATCGTATAGCCGTAACATTATTTTAAATTAATTGTTCTGCATCGTAAATTATTAATACCATCCGTCTTGGGAATTTCGATTTTAAGCCTCGAAAAGATCCATTTTTCGTCTCTGATCTTTCTTACAACTGATATACAATTAAAACGATGAAGATATTTTATGAGCATTTTCAACATACGATTTTAAACTAACATCGATTTCGATTCGCAGTCAGATGAAATAGTTTACTCTACATTTCCATTTAAATGCTTTACCATCACTGCCCTTGTCACATTCATCTCTTACTTATCAATAAACAAACACGAGAAATTAAACAATTGTTGTTATAATTCGTTACTTTAACATCGAGATAGTGCACTGCTTCCGCAGGGGAATTTTCAAATCGAAGACTTTATAATTAAATGCGACACTACAAGATTTATGTCAGAATTCACGGAAATCCTTTCCGTGTTTATTATGTGTGCTAAGTTTGGTTGCCTCAGATATAATTCTGTTCCAAAATTAAAGTATTAGGGAAATGTGAATGTAGTTATTCTAATGAAACATACTTTTTACTAACTATATTATTTTAGAAGCCAAAACCGTATTCAATCTAAACAGCATATGAATGCATCCATTAAGAAACATTATATCAAAAAATGTACGAAAGCAACACAGTCTGGTTAAATCACTTATATAAAACTAAAGGTAATAACGAGTTGTTTATCCAAGAAACAAAACTGTACTGATTAAAAATATTAAGTTCAATCGCCTTGAATCAGTATAAAACGACATCACAACTTCTGAACAGTTTGCGAGATGAAGTTCAAACTTCGTGGTTGACCGCAGGGCATGATGGGAATTTGATGCGAATATGGTTTAGTTTAGCGACGAAGCCAACTTTCATTTGGAGGGGTTCATCAATAAGCAAAATTGGCGCATTTGGGGACTGAGAATCCGCATTTCGCAATCAAGAAGTCTCTCCATACTCAACGGGTGACTGTGTGGTGTTCAGTGTCCTGTCACGGAATAATCGGTCCGATGTTCGTTGACGGCAAGCTGACTACTGAACAATACGTGAGAGGGGGGAGAGGGGGGGGGGAAGCTATGCTGGGCTACGTGGGGGAAGAGAAGGGGTTCCGAGACGAGCCACGCAGCTGTCCATTCATATTATTTGTCACAGTTAAATATATGGTACAGAACACACAACAGCATGTGAAGTTATATTTCCGTCTTTTAATTATCTCCGTATGTAATCTGCGATAGTCTGACAAGATAAAAAAGTACAAAATGTCTTCTGGAATCAATGGGGAAAACAGCTACGTGCCACGCGGGGGAGAAGAGTGGGGGGGGGGGGGTTTAGAGGCAAAAGTCACATCGAGCAACGTGGTGGAGGGGGGGGGGGAGGAGAGGTTCATAGGAGGCAAAATGGAGCCACGTTGCTTATGGACGGTCCCTAACAACCTGAAACAATCAAATTCACATCAAAAACTCTTTCAGCTTATAGGAAAGCAACACTGATCATTGAACAATTATTGCAAATTCCGATCTCATTAATTAAAATATTTTATTGTTTTGTATAAACTCAAAAGTAATATATATATATTTGTGAGTGAGTGATTTAGTTATATCTTAAGTCATATCATAAATCATAATTCTAGCATCAAGGATTTTAAGATATGTTTCTTTTTATACTATACTTTTGCATGAATAACTTCATTTGTGCATTCATGTTTTCTGATAATGATAGCCCGCTGAGGACGATATATGGCCCCAAAATAACATCTCGCACGGATATTGCTATCACCTCGCTTTACCATGTAGTCATATATCTTTTTATGATTCAAAATACCTGTAGGTTGTTTTAGAACAAGTACTATTTATTCACACTCAGCTCAAACAATACACTTTCTCACATCCATAAAATCAAATATACTATATTCTATACAAACAACACTCTCTCCGCCATCTTGGCTAGAAGGCCGCGACGCTACAGTCTACCAACTTCAACAAAATGAAATATACAAAGAAAATTTAAATTTACCCCTTTTTTTTCTTAACAGACTACTATACTATTTGGTCCTCTAAGAGGACACAGTACATACATACATAGGCTATATTATTTACAAACTAGCGTTATTATTTCCCAATGTATGGTGAAGTGGAACCTCACAATGTGTGTAGCGCAATATGCTTCCCCGAAGCCGGTAGTGTAAACACCAGAATATAAAAAAGTGACGTAAGCCGAACTCACAACGAGACTTTTTCCGTTTTTCGTCTTTATTTCCGTCGCAAAGAAAATCTGTTTGTCGCGGCGCGGCGTCGTGGATCGCGTGTGAATCCCGGTAATGTATGCGAATATTACGCGCGGCCCACGCCGTACCAGCTGATCGTTTTCCGATAATCGTCGCCGCAGCTACGGTATTGAGTTATTTCTGTTGCCACTGTGCGGCGACCAGCCTACCGTCTTCAGTGTGGTGTCAGAACCCGAAAAGACGCGGGAAATTCTGCTTCCTTAAACAGATGTCTCTGCGAAATTCATCCAGCTAAAAATCAGGCCTAAGTGACAATTCTTCTCAGAAATGTCTTGTGTTTCCAAAGCAGGAACCCTGAAAATTGCAACGTGTGATATGAACAGTACCAGAGGGCAAACTAAAAATATGATGTTGAAAACAGTGAACAGCCGAAATTGCATGTAGACCAAAGAGTAAAATTCAAGCTGTTGCCATAATCACACACATTGTGGTATACTTATTGTTCCACAATTATGCGCAATTCACATCGCAACAAAATAGTGTATACGCCGTCATTATCGAGAGACTAAGATTAAGTCCTATTCGTTAATGTCACATATTTAGATTTCTTCATTGCCTTCCGGTATACTTCCAATTAAAACAAACCAACAGAGAGTACTGTGGAATCATTGGTACGATTATCACAAAACTTGTAAATGTCCCCGGGGTTGAGAATGACCGAAAACCGATAATAAGCACGTTTGCAATAATGAGAATGAGCGTGGGTTTAGGAATTAAAATGGAGCACCGATTTGTGAGTGAGAATTGAGCACTAGATCGAGAATGGAAGTAGAGCATTTGTACATTCGAGAATGAGATTTCACCACGAATTCGAGAATAAAAGCTGATCAGCAGTTTTGGATATTCAATGTGAGATTTCAGCATGGTTTCGAGAGTAGGAATTCTAGAATGAAGTTTCAGCATGAGTTAGAGAACGATTATAAGAACTGGTACAAAAGCGATAATTTTACTGATTAGAAATAAGTACGTATCCAAAAATGTGAATTGAGAGTGAACTGTGAAATTAGGAGGGATTTGGGAATGAGAATTGGGTTCGATAATAAAAATCGGACTAGAGGTCAGGAACGTCATTTCAGCACGGGATTGAGAATGGAAATCGAGCACGGGTGTGAAGTTAAGATTCCAGAATTGATTCGAGTATGACAATTGAGAAAAGGTTCGAGAATGAGATTGAAGTATGGGTTCAAGAATGAGAATTGGTGAGAAGTTCCACCATGACTTTGAGTACAGATCTAAAAAAATGTACTCGTTAATAATAATTACGCGTCCCAAAAACACGAATTAAGAACGTGTGGGTAAGTGTGAATTAATCCCTGTATCGAAAATAAGAATGAATAAATTTGGCACTAGTAACTGAACGAGACAGTGAGAAAGCTGCACCGAGCGAGGTGGCTGAGCGGTAACACTCTGCCCTCGCGTTCGAGAGTCGAGGGTTCGAATCCCCGCCCGGGCATCCAGATTTGGGTTTTCCCTGGTTTATCCAAATCACTCCAGGTGAATTCCGAGATACTTCCTTCAAAAGGCCATGGCCGAATCTCTTCCCGTTCCTTGCCCCCCGTCCCATCCCACCTCTAATGACTTCGACGTCGACGAGGCGAAAAGCCATAAATAAAAAAATTCGTCATACCAATTTAACCTGACGACCCCTGACGTCCTTTTTTTTTTTTTTTTTTGCTGTCGTCAGTCTTTAGACTGGTTTGATGCAATCCTCCATCCCTTCCTATCCTGTGCTAACCTCTTCATTTCTACATACCCCTTACAACCCACGTCCTCAATTATCTGCTTCATATATTCTAATCTCTGTCTACCTCTACAGTTCTTACCTTCGACTGTTCCCTCCACTAACAAATTAACCAATCCAGCATGTCTCAAAATATGACCTACCAGCCTGTCTCTTCTTCCTGTAAGCTTCTTCCATAAACTTCTTTTCTCACCCATCATTTCCAAAACTCGTTCATTTCTTACT
Organism: Vandiemenella viatica; assembly: GCA_031002005.1. NCBI lineage: Eukaryota > Metazoa > Arthropoda > Insecta > Orthoptera > Morabidae > Vandiemenella > Vandiemenella viatica. The sequence goes on from JARYHS010011408.1 coordinate 28,058,048, forward strand.
TTGTCTGTCCACCTAATTTTCAGCATTCTTCTGTAGCACCACATTTCAAATGCTTCAAGTTTCTTTCTTTCCGGTATTCCTAAAGTCCATGTTTCGCTACCGTAAAGTGCTGTGCTCCACACATAGAGTTTTAAAAAGTTCTTTCTAATTCCTAGATCAATATTTGAAACTAAAAGGTTTCTCTTTTTCATGAAGGCTCTTTTTGCTAGTGCTATTCTGCTTTTAACATCATTCCTGCTTCGGCCATCGGTTGTAATTTTACTTCCCAAGTAACAGAACTCACTCACTTCTCCTATTGCATCCGATCCTATTTTTATATTTAATCTGCTAGTATTGGTATCATTTCTGCTACATTTCATCACTTTTGTCTTGCTTTGATTTATATTCAGTCCAAAATCTTCCTTCAGTATTTTGTTCATGCCATTCAATAACTTCTCAATATCCTCAGCCCTCTCTGCTAACAAGACAATGTCATCAGCAAATCGTAGCATACTGATTTTTTCTCCCTGAAAACTTATGCCACATGGAAATTTTTCTTTGACTTTCTTCATTGCTTCTTCTACATACAAGTTGAATATTAACGGGGATAGACTACAACCTTGTCTCACACCCTTTTTAACTGATGCATGTCTCTCGTGATTCTCTACTTTTATTACAGCCACTTGATTCTTATATAGTTTATATCTTCTATCTCGATACTTTAGACCTGACTTCTTTAAAATTTTGAACATCTTGTCCCACCTAACATTATCAAAAGCTTTTTCTAAATCAACAAATGCCATAAAAGTATCTTTGTTTTTCTTGATCCGCCCTTCAAGTATTAATCTTAAAGACAGAATTGCTTCCCTTGTACCGCGATTTTTCCTAAACCCAAACTGATCTTCACCTACTATCTCTTCTACTACCCTTTCCATCCTTCTGTATATTATTCTGGTCAGTAATTTTGAAGCATGTGATGTTAGACTAATGGTGCGATAATTCTCACATTTGTCGGCTTGTGCTTTCTTTGGAAGTGTGAAGATGATATTACGTCCTTAGAAGGATATAAAAAGAAAGCTGGGAGTGTATCGGACTGTGAGGACGGAGTGCTGACGCTCGGAAACTAACATCGTTTGAGAGGACGGCAGGCGGTTGACGACGGCGAAGAGTTGTCTCCCTTGTTAGGAGGTGACACGGCTGCGAGTTAAGTTGTCTCGAGTTGGCAGCACTGTAACGAGGTGCTAATTCGGCCGGCTCGCAGCCTCCATTAAACACGCGTCAGCTAATCCAGAGCTCACCTGCCGCCAGCGCTAATCGAAACCCGTCTGCCTCACTCGGCACCTGCCACCTGATCGCTTCCGCCCCCGCAGTTCCAGAACTAGCCTTAGGGGCGTCCATAAACTACGTGAGGTGAAATAAGGGGGGGGCCAGGGTAATCTGACGAATTCTCACCAAGGGGGAGGGGGGTCAATGGAAATCTCACGTGAGGTTTTGGAAAATTTTTTGGACTGTAGAGCAAAAAAAAAAAAAGGGATGTCTACAAATGACGCGAAAGTCGATTTTAAGAGGGGTATTTCGTCCAAAAGTGAGGGTGTAAAGGTCTCAAAAACTTGCGAGACCGATTTCTAGGGGGAGGGGCTCAGGAACCGGATCTCACAGGAGGGGGGGGGGTCGGACCCGATCTCACAAAGTCTCACTAGAAAAGGGGGGAGGGTTTGGAAATCCGGGAAAACATCTCACGTAATTTATGGTTGCCCCCTTAGGGAGCAGTCTGCAGTCATTTATCTCCGCTTCTTACTCTCTCCCATATTTAAATTTCTGGGTGATAATTTTTTTTAAAATTTTTACTTCTAGCTTTACAACTCGCCAACGTTGAGGTCATTAGAGCGGGATGGGACTGGGGATAAGGAACGGTAAGGATTTCGGCCATGGCCTTTTTGAGGGAAGCATCCTGGTACTGGCCTGCAGTGATTTGGGCTAACCATAGAATTCCCAAATCTGGATGTCCGGTCGGAGATTCGAACCGCCGTCCTCGCAAATGCGAGGCCAGAGCGTTAACCGCTCACCCACCACGCTCGGTTTCCGGATGAAGGATTTTAAACTAACCAGGTGAGGCCGCCAATAGTAAATTTAGATTCGATTCGTACTATTTGTAGTAAAAGCTCAAAGCGAGAGGTGTAATGTGGCAAAACAGTAACATGCGCATCTTTGTCGTTTTCGAGAAAAACGGCATTGAAATATTCAGTTCCATTCAACTACCTTCATCGATCGGTAGATTTAAAGCGGCGCGTGGTGCAGTGAGCAAGTCTCACAAGTCCTTCGTCGCCGGTTCGTATCTCGCTGCAGGCAACATTTATTTATTCAAAAACGTATAGAGACAATGCTCGGCAATAATTTTCAACAATTATGCATAAAAAGTTTTTTATGTGAAAAAACCGACGGTGTTGCGTCCCCTGGTGCGGGAATGAACATCTGTCCTTCAACTGTAACGGTCGAGTAACGATATTTGTATTTCAGACTTGCCGCAGAAAATATTTATATTTTTGAAATACAACTTTGTTTGCGGACAGCATAATGAAGTCCGAAAGCGTCGGTTTTTTTTCACATTACCGTATCTGAAACGTAATTTTTTATTCTTTAAATTAGCTGTTACTTCGATGCTATATTGCACATCACAACAAACGATCTACATTATTTCTTCTTATTACTTTCACTAATTTAGGCGTAGCATTATAAAACTTTGATTTGCTTAAATTACGTTAATGATTAATAGACTTTATATGCCACGTTGTTTATTTCGTTACATGAGGTTTCGGCTGCCATGCTACAACCTTCGTCAGAGATATTGTTTATGTTGACATAGCAACGAGCTCAAGCATCGGAAAGAAAAAGGCCGCTATCTTCGTTGATGTTGGTATTCTGTAAACTTTCTGCTGCCTCTTTCACACGTCGAGGCCACCACGGGTCTTCCCACCACAGCAGCCTCGTTTCTTCAAATTTTATTTCGTGCCCAGTGTTAATGGCATGGCGAACTACGGCGGATTTGTCGTTGTTGTTGTATTTATAGTGGCGGATATGTTCCTTAAGTCTCTCCGCCACAGTGCAGCCTGTCTCGCCGATGTAACCACTGCCACAGCTGCAGGGGATTTCATAAACACCCGTAAGCTGGTGTGGGTGTAATCTGTCTTTTACCCACTTAATGATTGGCCAAGTTTGGAGTAAGGCTTATATAGATTCGCACTTCCACCTCCTGTAACAGTTACCCAATTCGGTCAATGAAATCATGTATGTATCGGAGACAGGCGGAATTTTCTTGGCACGTTGATGTCATGGGATAATTTTACGTCTTCCATTTTTTTGGGGGGGCGGGGGGCTTAAAATTCTTCTGATGTAGGATTCACTATAGGCGTTGGATCGGAATATTTTTGTACGTGTCTCCATTTCTTCATTCAGATTTGCCGAGTCACATACTGTCCTCGCTGTTAAGTCCAGTAAAAGTCTATTAATCATGAACAAAGATGGCTGCGGAAGTCTTAAAAATCATTTAAATTACGTTAAAATATGCAAAATACCTCAATCAAACCTTCGAATGTAGGAACACCAGAAATAAGAAAATAGGTAGAAAAAACGGAATCTTGTTACATAAAATTTAAGTTTTCTTCCTTTTAATGGGTAATATTACCTACAGTAAGGCATCAGGTTACACTTTTTTTTGTTGGTATTGAGTTTACGTCTCGTTGACGTCGAGGTTATCTATTCTTCTATTCTATATCTATAAAACGAAAACCGGGTATATTGGTACCAGAAAAAAATAAAAAACTGCTGCGAAGATTTCGATGGGATTCTCACCGTTTTAATGCTTAAAATCTCAACTCAGTTTTTTGGTATGTCTTACGCCTCTACGTTACATAACGCCGGAAGATTAAATAAAATTCTGAACGTATGGTGAGGAATACCACAGATGGAAGGACTAGATGCAGCATACTTCACACTAAACACATAATTACAATGTCTCTGACCATAGCCCTTGATGAAAGCAATAAGATAAATTAACAATAATAACTATTTTGTGCATTAAACAAAACTTGAAGTATTCTTTCCTTTAATTCGGGATATTCAATTCTTAAATGAAGAGGTTTTATTTAACCACGATCTCTGGCAATAGGCCTACAACTACATTGTCTCTGGCCATCAGCATTAGTCTTCTGTTTGAATGAAATCGTTTATTTACGATTATATTATTCTGGAGTCACTTTAGATATTTGTATAAAAGGCTGAATCTGTGGAATTAAAGTATCAGCTGTTTCGAGCAAAAAGTATATCCACTCATTTCGCAATTGAATCAAATGTGAGTTTCTAACATAATCTAGCGTTGTTTAGCAATGTAGTAATGCAATTTCTTAACCAAATTAATGAAGCTTCGTACACATGAATCTTTTCAGATGAATGAAAATAGTGAACGTGCAAATAAACTTCAACCCACCCGTTTCTTGATAAGGGGCAGGTGAATCTAGGTTTGCTTTAATTCCGATAAAAGTTGGCGCGAATTTTATGAATCTTTGTACAAATGATTCTCATTGCGGGAATAAAAATAGCCAACTATACCGGACAACGCCGGGAACTCCGCTAGTTATAGATAATAAAAAGGACTGTGGGAAAAGAATGGGAAGGAATTCGGCCATGGCCATTTGATGCAACCATTGTCGCAATAGCTTAAAGTGATTTGTTGAAACCATGGAAAATCCAAATCAGTATGACCGGACCCTCCGGAATGCGAGGCCAGAGTGTTACAGTGCAGACGAAGCTTCAGTTGTATGGTGGTACTTTATATGGTGGTACTTTGTAAATGTCCTTTTTTGTATACTTAAAAACCGTATTCTAAGGAAGGAAAATTTTCTGATAGAAAGTAACGGCGCACCTTTGTTTTTACGCCGTTCTGTTTTATGTGTGCAGAACCTTCTAAGCCAGGAATATAGCGTGGTTCGGTTGGTAGCAGTGTTTGCAGACCCCTGATCGTGATCTGGGCTGCTGCCGGCTGCTCCATTGCTATTCAGGACGCTGCGCGCTCTATAAATATCGGTTGCAGTGATTCCGGCTCCGTTGTACAGAGGGCCGCTATTTCTTAAGCCCTGGCTCCCTAAGTCAGCGCCAGCATCAAAGGGCGATATTGAATCCCGCCAAGCCCTGCTCCCTGACATTTATTCCCAACACCCTGGAGACTCGCCACGGAGACTAGCTTAATATCTCGCAGAACACAATATTATTCTCCTATCGAAGGGAGACTGCACCCGGTACACAGATATTATTCTTTCTTGTTATGTGCTTTGCGTTCTCTAGTACCTGCGCAAGAGCCACGTCAAAATGACTGCATGGCATTTTTATTACACATTAATTATCTTCCTGCAAACTTATCTGACAAGCTAAGAGCGTTTTATTTGCAAACCACACCAACCTGACCGAAAAAAAACACCAAAACGTAATTTCGTATGTAACACAAATGAAATACTTAGTGAAGCATCAAACTGGTTTAAGACAAACTCATTAAAATTTAATTTTAATAAAACACGCTATTTGAGGTTTAAAACAAAAAATTATGTGCAGACACAATGTTGCAAACAAGAAGTTAAAAATTTCCTGGCATTCCGACAGATGAGAAACTTACTTGCAACAGCAATATCACATTAGACCCCTACTACTGAAGAAATTAAGTAGTGCCACCTTTGAAATAAAAAAACTTTCTCTAACGACAGTTCTAGAATAACGAAACACGTGTACTACTCTTATTTTCACTCCCTCATTTCTCATGACATAACTTTTTGAGGAATCTCTTCACACAGTAAAAATATTTTTCACAGCTCAGAAAAGATCTATCAGCATGTTTTGTAGGGTAAAACCAAGAACTTCTAATAAACAACTATTTAAAAAGCTCAGAATCCTTACAAAGACTTCACAGGTTATATTCTCTCATGTGCTTTCTCATAGAACATTTTAACTTGTTTACATCAAACTCATAGGTACGCAATTTCAATAAAACAAACAAAATAATTTGTACAAAACTTCGCTCTCATTAGAACAAAATGGATTTATTAGTTATGGGACACATTTATTTAATAAACTTTCTAAAAGTATAAAACAGTTTGTAGATAATAAAGATATATTTTTAAATAAGCTGAGAGATTACCTTTTGGTGTCTCTTTCACTCTATTCAACAATTTGCGCCAAAGATTCAATTGTATCTAATATTCCTATTGGAAAATTCAGTTGTAAAAATTAATGTTTCTTTTATCTTAGGAACATATAATAATTTTTTCACTATGGTTATTATTCATCTTGTATGTATATGTATTAACCATGACATGTTTCACATTCCACAGGTCGTTCCTCAGCAGCGATATATGGAAGAAGAGTAATGAATAAATAAATAGATTCACTACGACCAGTCAGGACATTTTTGTATCTGTTGCTGTTTGTTGTATTTATTATTTAATTGATTTCTTTATTTGTTTATTTAAATTGATGTTTGATTTTATGAAGTTCGGTATTAGAGTACACAAGTGTATGCACTACAAACCATGGAATACAATGAGACAGTACAGTTTTTTTTTTTTCCACCCAGCCTGGACATTCGACCAATCACTAAACTGTGACACCACAATGTTGATCCCAAAAGAACTTTTCAACAACACGGTTTCTGTAGCTACAACATTTTCGCTATTCCCTAGAAATTCTGGAATAAGGTATTACCATTCTTCGTAACAGTAAATCATGTGTAGAATGTTACTATAACGGTTAAGCTCTACTTCAAGTCTTTTTACCTTTCTCAGTTCTTGCTTAATTATGTAAACCGTCTCTTGTTACAACTATGACAATATAGTACTTTACCTCTTTGGATCCTCCTAGTAAAGAGACCGACAGTGGTGGGTGAACGGTAACGCTCTGGCCTCATATTCGGAAGGACGTGGGTTCGAATCCCCGTCCGGCCATCCAGATCTGGGTTTTCCATGGTTTCCCCAAATCTCTCCAGGAGAATAACTGATTACTTCCTTCAAAAAGGCCATGACCGAATGCCTTTCGTTCCTTGCCCCCAGTACTTTCCCACCTCTAATGACAGCGACGAGGCGTAAAGCCATAAGCAAAAAAAATTAATAATAATAATAGTAAAGAGACTACGTTTAGCTTCTGTTACGCGTTAGACGACAACTAAACCACCAATGCAGTGAAATCTTCTCGGGAGTGCAGCCGGATAGTGTCGTAAAATGACGACGTTTCGACAACCTGCTCGGTTGTCTTCATCAGGTCTATTTTAGATATTATTTTTGTGATTTCAAGCAATAATATCCAAAATAGGCCTGATCAGGACAACCGAGCAGGTTGTCGAAACGTCGTCATTTTATGATTCTATCCGGCTGTACTCTCGTGAAGATTTCACTGCATCAATACGCTGGGAAAGTCTCCACTCTCATAAACCACTAATGTTTGTTCTCCCGTCATATTCTATGTCAACAATGCTTCCTTATACTCCACCGTTGTTTCTCTCGTCTATGTAAACAGACTCATCTACTGTTTTGTGGGTTCTTTCTGCCTTGCAACTAAACCAAATGCTTTTGATGGCATACGCGTTTCGCCTTTATTCAAGGCATCATCAGTGCCCTAGATAAACATATATACACGTAAATATACAATGCTGTTGTTTGATTTTTGTACAGTTTTCTAAAAAAGTATTAAGTGGGTACTTACAGTTTTTATATATTCATTAACACGCACAAGTTCGTGTTTCCATACCAGCTACTCTTTTTGCACTATCACTACTGTCCCAAGTTTGTGTAGGCTGCATTTTTGGTAAATGCAGCCTACACAAACTTGGGACAGTAGTGATAGTGCAAAAAGAGTAGCTGGTATGGAAACACGAACTTGTGCGTGTTAATGAATATATAAAAACTGTAAGTACCCACTTAATACTTTTTTAGAAAACTGTACAAAAATCAAACAACAGCATTGTATATTTACGTGTATATATGTTTATCTAGGGCACTGATGATGCCTTGAATAAAGGCGAAACGCGTATGCCATCAAAAGCATTTGGTTTAGTTGCAAGGCAGAAAGAACCCACAAAACAGTTATCATAGCAACTAAGGACTTGGGCCGAAAAAATCACCAACATGTTAGACTCATCTACGTTTTGACCAATATTTAGCAATTTGGATTTCACTCGAATGCACATTTATCCTGTAGCCTCACTTACATTATACTGTACTCGTCTTAACTTTTTATACCACTACACCTCTCTTCTTGGTCGCAGCCGTAACAATGTTTACGTGATTCGCCTTTCTGACAGTCTGAAGTTTATCTACACTGCCTAACATCCTTTGCAAATCAGCTCTTGCCTCTGTCATTATATCTTTGTCTTTTGTTCATCTCTTCTGTTACTATACAAAATTTCTCCTATTCATCGGATCTTCTGTAGCTCACTTTATTCTTTGCTGTCAAGGAGGCTCCAAAACACTATTATTAGGATTCATGACAATTCATGCACATAATAAAATACACTTGGAACTTAGCGTGATATATATCTTTTACAGTACACAACTTCATCACATACACACATACAATATTATCAGAGACAAAAATTGTTTAAGCAAGTCCTCAAATGATTCATGGTCTAAGATCTCTTACTTTAACCAAAATCCTAAGTGCCATTGGTGCTTCAGATGAAACCATGCAATTCGCATGCTGTTTAAACCGAAACGTCAGCAGAATGTTTCTGCTGCATTCGCGAACGCATGCGTTGCTGGAACATGTTTTTCTCTTCCGTTCTGCCGAGCATGTTACCTAACCAGACTACAGAGTGAGCTCAACGACAAATATCACTTTATCCGGAATACCGTTACACAACGCGGAGACGGGGTTTCATGAAAAATTCATACCAGAGATTTCTTTTACTCTAGTTGTGCCGCAGTAAGGAAAAGGCTTCATGAAGCGTAGCACTAAAGTTGCCGCACTCTCATCACTCTAGAGAAACGTAGAAAATTCCTGAAAATAAAAACCTTAAGCTTTTACGACTAAAAGTGAATTTGTTTTGTACAAAAATATAAACCTTCGCATTATTAAAAACGCTCCTTACCTCACAAACACGGCCAGACGAAGTTTTAAAATTTTGCCCACTGAAAGAAAGAAGGAATAGTTGGAAACAGCATTTAGATATTCACAGATTAAATTCATCTTAACAATATTCAAAAGTGTAGTAGATGGTACACTTCCAATGGTGTAGGTTCCTATAGAACGGCTGATAAACGTTAGTAAAATCACAGTCTAAAGGGAAAATTCACTTCGTTAATCTGTTGAATCTCGCATCACTAAATGTACCCTCTAGGAATAATCATAGCCTATCGGATTTAAATAGTACATAGAGTACGAATGGCATGGTATTTTGTATCTAAATTATTATTTGACAGTAAGAATTATCTGGCGGATTAAGGTGAAGAAATTTTAGACATTCGTTATTGTTCATAGCTTTGTGTTGTTGTCCAAGACGTCGAAGGAACGACATCTTGAATATTATAGGCCATTTATTCTCAATTGCTTAACTAAATTGGGTCGTTATTAAATAAAGCAAATTCATTTTAAAATGATTTATCGTTCTTCACTTTTCGTGTGGTATTACAATGATTTTTCTTCTTTATGGTTTTACGTCTTGTCGACGTAGAGGCGGGAAAGTGTGGACAAGGACCGGCCATGGCCTTTACCAAGAAAGCATCTCGACAATCGTCTGGAGTGATTTGTGGAAACCATGGCAAACCCAAATCTGGATGCCCGGACGGGGATTCAAACCCGCGTGTTACCGAATGCGAGGCCAGGCCGTTACCGCTCACCCACCACGCTCGATGTTTTACTCTGCAGTGCCAAAAGTCGAGGGTTGGATGATGTAAACATCCAGATGGCAGAATCACCGACGAAAAAACATATGAATGTGCCGTACTGTGTTGGTGCTTTCATTTGTATTCTCGAGACTCGTGTGAAAGGTTTTCGGACGTAATTATGGTTGTAGACATGAATTAACAGACTTTGAACACCGAATGGTATTTGGTGCTAGACTTGTGGGGTATTCCATTCCTCAAATATTTCCTGAATTCAACATTGTTCAATCCACAGTGTAGAGAGCATACCACGAATGTGTAGTTTCCACCATAGACAATGCAGTGACCGACAACGAATACTTAATGACCGAGAACTGCAACATATGCGTCGAGGAGTCAGTGTTGACAGTCAGGCAGGAACGTGCTACAGACGTTTCTGTGCAAACAATGCAGCTAAATTTAACACTGATATGATATGGAGCAGAAGACCGATGCGGTGCCTCTGTTAACAAAACGCCATCGGCTGCGGCGCCTCTCCAGCGATCGTGAGCATATCTGTTGAGCACTAGAACGCTGATAAAAGGTTACGTAGTCAGATGAGTTACGATTCCAGTAGGTACGAGCCGAGAGTAGGTTTCGAGTGTGGCGCAGACATTCAAGAAGCCATGTACTCAGCTAGTGGCTCCATACTGGTATGGGCTGTGTCTACATGACATGGGCTGCAAACTCTGTTCAAGGTGAACCGACCACAGACTGGAAGTGGTCATGTTCAGCAACCTTGAGACCATTTGCAGTCATTTATGGCCTACATGTTCCCAAACAACGATGGACATTTCCAGAACGACAATGTGCCATGTAACCTGTACAAAATTGGTTTTAGGCATATTCGGGACAGTTCCAGCATACCTATATCACCAGATATGAGTCCAGTAGAACATATCTGGGACATAATCGAAAAGTCAATTCGTGAACAATTGTGGACGATTGTAGAGGAAACATTGCTGAATATTTCTTCGGGGAACTTCTATCAACCTTTTGAGTCAATGCTTCATCGCTTTGCTGGAGCTAGCCAGGATATTCGAAGGTATCCCATGACTGTTGGAAAGTCAGTGTAATATAGTTGCTAGCTACCAAACCAACGAATACCAATGTAAAATATTCGTTGCTGATGACGAGAGGCAAAATGTATGTGACAGTAAACATTCAAAAAATAAAAAATAAAAAATTGCCAAAACAATAAACATGAAAATATACAAGAGAAATATAAAATCGTTGCCACGGGCCATTTTGTTTACTATCTTTAATTTCTAACTAAAAGATGATATAGAATACATTAGAAATAAAGTTCTTCTATCTTGGGTTAAATGGAGTTTTTGCCATCAAATTAGAACACGACACGTTGAATTTGTAACTGCAGTAATACCACGCCGCATGCTTTTGTGGCTGTCCTGTACGAAAACCTCCTAGACAAAGTAGTCAAATGAACACGAGATGTGGTCGCCATACGAGGCCCGCTATGGCTGACATAATCAAGAACACAGCCCGTCCTGTCAGCATTCAGTAATGATGAGTGTTCTTACAGGGAAACAACAGCAACACAGTATCTAGCGTAGCAAGAAGGCGGGCGAAACCCATCTGACATATACAACAACTCATCGAGCCACTTGCGATGCCTCGCCACCCAACAGTTGGCTCCAGGCACACAGTCATATGCAGAACCGTCACTGCTGCCAATATAACACTGAAAATCAATCGCCAGCCCAGTTCGTAACCCAGCTTTCCACAGACATGCACGTAATTACCCCAATGATGATGACGTTGATAATTTATTCGCTTTATTTCAGACTGACGATCTGGCAAAATTGTGACAGAAAGAAAATAAGCCAAAGAAATGACAAACCGACTGTGTCACCGTGACCTTAAGATAAACAACTACGAGTAAATATCAGTAGAAAAACACTCTACAGTACACTGCCCATAGAATGTGCGAACAGAAAATGACTGAGGCTGAAAGGTGAGAATAAGTTTCAGCGAAGAAATAGAAAGAAAAGGTTGTATCCATCTAGCATGAAAATTTTTCATATGATCGAGATTTTTCCTACGTAATTATGTATCAGCAGATTTATAAACCATATTTGCGACTGCTGGTTTTAAAAATGATTATTTCTTCAGCAATAAAATTTATCAGGAAGCAAATAATTTTAGAAAAATTGTAACATCACACAGAAATAAAATTTAATACTATTTTCCCCAGTTATAACACTTTATTAACTATGACTCTACAACATAGCACAATGGACTGTATTGAATACTCTACATAATCTACCACAAACAGCAAGAGAGCAACATTAAATGCAATATTTGTTGTAAACATTAATTAATTGACACGCATTCTGAGAAGTTAGCGATCCGGTTGCGTGCGTGTGTTAAAGCATCACTATTAATGAAAGACGTCATAGAAAACATTGGTATTTAGAATCCAAACTGCAGCATAACTATTGAGTAGGTGATGAAAGCTCCGGTGAAATAATAGAGGAGACATATTTCCAGATGGAAGAAGCGTCCAACGGTGAATCTGGGCTGGCCGAGTGTGAGCTGTAGATGTTGAGCGATTCCGATGCGGTGTCTGGACATGAGCTGGTGTAGGGAAGTCATCAGCTGGCCCGTCCTGCGAGCTTCTGCGACGGCCGCCTCGCACCAGAAGACGACCCACGACACTTTGCCCACGTTGAGCAGGACCCACAGGGAGTGCAGCAAGGTGAGACGCCACGTGGACATGTCGTTAGGGCCCTTGAGGACGTAGCTGCCCAGGACGTAATAGCTGCCCGTCAAGGTCGACAAGAAGGCAGCCGCCACCTCCACCAGCACGGCCCACATGAAGAGTCCGTTGACAAGGCAGCCGATATCGCACATCACGGAGTGCATGAAGGCGATGTCTTGGATATCCTCCACAGTGACGTCAAAATCACGACTAATTTTTTGTTTAAGATGCAGAGAACTTTCAGGACCACTGGCAACTATGACATTTCTTTTTGATCCACGAGCAGACAATCTTCTTCCAAAACAGCAAGTTGTTAGTCTGAAACAATTGATTAAATAGTTCTGTAGTTCTTGCTCGTTAGTGAAACCGAAAATATTCAGCAGATAATTATTCAGTTTTCTGAAATTGTTCCTCATGAAAAGACTGTAGGATGCCAATTCCATCATTCTCAAAACTCTGACAAACTCGAATAGCAGCACCGGTATCATCATTCCGGTGTTGAAAGTTGTAACTCCCATGATATCTTTTAAAATGCCGATAGATATTAGTACGGAAAAAGCCACAATAACTACAACCAGGGAAGGCACTTTCGCTTTCTTGGACGTGCCGCAGTTTAATCCATGAAATGCTGTCTTCACTACCATCAATTTTGTTGAAAGTTTTTTGACGTATTCAGCGCTTGCTGTGACAAACACCGCCTGCCATACAATAGGAGCCAGCACAGCCATAGCTACGTTGAGCGTCCTAGAATACTTGGTGAGTTGTCCAATGGGAAACGATTCGTCAACGTTCACAACTTTCAAAAACGCAAAGAGAAAAACTACTTCCATCGTTAGAAGCAGTAAGCATCGCACTCTAGAGAAGCCTGTGACCATATATCGTCCACTCTTCTGGTTGTAAGTGATCGGACTCAAACACAGCAGGTTCGACGCATATAGGAAGCAGTCCAGCTCTGTACGGTGATCCATTTTCTGTCGGCTGCAGTTAGTGGTGAACAGAACCACTGCAAACTGACTCTTCTTCGCCTCAGGTGGAAATTCTGTCCAATAGCTCAGTTGCTTGGCAACTTCCTTCAAAACACTAACAGAACCGCGTACATTAACTTGATTAACTAAATGAAATCAAACTAAACGAAAACGATCAATAACAACGCCTGGGGCATGAAGATATTATCTTCATAAACATAATAAGATTGCATATTGCTGTATTTTCTTTCTACAATATTGCATTTTTATTAAAGTAATTAACCATTTTAATTTTCACATGTACTTTATTGTGATATAGTACTCCTCCACGAATTTATTTCATGTAAGCTGGTTTCATTACACATATAATGTCGGTTTACAATTCGCAGAGGGATCTTTGCACAAAAACTAGTATCTGATCTGTCAATTTACAGTCTTCAAAAGCACCAGGAGAGAAAGAATACTTGCTCGCGCTGGAATAATTCTCATCTACGCTGTAATTTTCCTTTTGTTCCTATATTTACTTATCATTATTCTTAAACGATCTCCATGGTTAAGATTCCACTTTTTATTCTTTTTTGAAGTATAAAGAATGACAGAGAACAAACTTAAAATTAACACAGGTCGGGAAGGTTGAAGAAATGTTTGTTCCAAAACAGAAATTAAAGAGACAGACAGTACATACATTCCATAACATTGAGATGAGGAGGTTGGTGAGAACACAACAGAGCCTAGAGACAACAAGGCAGTAAGAAATACTTGAAACAACGAAACAAGTAATTTATAGTAGGAAAATAGAAAGAAAAAGGTTGGTTTTTGAAGAATATCATTAGGGCAGAGGGACCACCGAATGATCCATCCAGAAATTTCTTTGGCTGTGTTAAAGAAAACTGATGGAAGGGAAGATATTCAGACAATTGTAGATATGGATGCAGACGAGGTTACAGTGGATTTGAAAATGTCAGAAATATTGAGTGAATGGTTTAACGAAACCATTATGGACCATCATCGTGGGATAGAGGGAATAAATCAGGGAAGGAGCTTCTCCGTACAGTTAGAAATGAGCAGACTACAAAATTTGGAGGGAATGATAAGGGAATTAAGAAACATTAAAAAGAGAAAATGTCCAGTGTAGATAATATAATTACAGATACATTAAAGATAGCGAAGTAAGTTATTGTACTGTACCTTACACTGAAATATTATTTGTGTTAAATCTGGAGTTTTGCTGCTTATCAGAGGACTGTAAAAGAGCGATAGTAGTACACGTACATAAAGGAGGGACAACAAAAATGAATTTGAAAATTACAGGCCAATTAGTTTTACATCAGTGATAAGCAAAGTTATGTAAAGAATAATATGCAGCCACATCAGAAATGTCTGTGAGGTTTTCAAGTCGACAACATGGCTTTAGGCAAGAATTTTCTTGTAAATTTCAGTGTGCTACATGAAACATATTTAGAATGAATTAGAATAGGGAGGCCAAGATGATAGCGCTGCACTAGATGTTTGTGATGAATTTCACAGAGTGAGCAATAAAATATTGGTAAATAGGGAAAATACGATTAGAGTGGATAAAAAAATGATTTTCTGAGTGGAAGTTAAAATCTAGAAATCAAAAGTTAAGGAAGTAAATGTGGTATCACAAGAGGTGAAGGTGGAAATGGATGTGCCAGAGAGTAATTTGTTGGAACCACTGCTGTTGGTGTTTATTATTCCAGTGAGTGATTGTGTTGTTGGTGTATAGTCAGGAGTTAGGTTGTTTGCAGACGACATAATGTTATGTAATAGGAGAAGGCTGAACAGCAGTAAAATGATTTGGATAACATATCTAACTGGCTAGGTCGAAATGGAATGAAAATAAATACCAAAAATAAAAAACGAAAAGTTGTTTATGATTATAGGACAGATATAATCTTTTATTTTGTGGAGAGGGCGATGATGGATGTACCAGAGATTTGGTCATCGCTTGAATATGGAGGTGTAATTTTGGTCTCACATTTTGGGTATTAAATATAGGTGTTGGAGGGCGAGCGTAGAAGGACAGAAATGTTCATGGAAATAAACACAGTAACCAATCACTAACTCATATGATAAATGAGCCGAATTCGCAGTCATTGGAAGGCAGGAGGAGGGTGAAGTGAGCGCAGGGAGAATAGAATGTGTCTGTCGGTGATGTGGCTTGGAAAGATATTAGTCGACGATGTATGAATAGCGCTTGGTAGGGAAAAGATGTCCATGGGCACAAGCTGGCATTCTACTATTACTCTTACTCTGCGATTCACTAAAAATGTGTGGCGGAGGTTGTAATGCACATATCCGAAAGGGTAATAGTTTGGAAGGGATATACGGGATATGGCAGAAGGCGCCCATGGGCTATTGTGAGGAACCATCCCAGCATTCGCGTGGAGTGATCTGGAAAAACCATGGAAAACCCAAATCGATTTCATACATGACGTGGTTGGAAAATTTTCCTTTTGTGGTGTGACATAGAACCACATTAACATGAGGTATCTGGGAAACGAAACAAGGCTGGCATTACGCTGGCCTGGCTTAACGGAAATTCCAAGTTGTACTCTCTGCAGGACAGGGGTCAGCGAATTCTCCATTCAGTCTGGAAGAAAGACTAAACACAATAGGACTTGCCAGTTTGAAAAGGCAGATTTACGACCTTTCACTGCTCAATATGTACTCGGCCGCAGTTCGGTGCATGGACAGCGTTGACGGATGAGATATATATCGCGTGACCAATTGCAGATACGTGATAACGTCAAGACACGCCAAATTAGATATTCTGTGAGTGCTCAGTGCGAGAAACTAAGAAAAACGAGTGAACACGAAAGAAATACGACAGTTTCCGAACAAATCCTCCAACCCCGTCAAAGGAATGATGTGTTGAACCTGAGAGTGCTTGGAGGGGCGAATGTTTTGCCTATAGCATTTAGTTTATAGAATAATTCTTATTTTTTTGTATAATCTTGTTTCGTGTCCACCAATGAGGAGAGAGGCAGGATCTTCTACATCGACGATAGGACCAGAGAAAATAGACGAAGGAGGAGAAGCAGCATCCCGAGGATTTAAAAGGTGGCGCAAGATGCTCTTCGTGGTCTTTTTTGGGTCTGACTGGTTCGTGTTCAATTGTGCTGGTGCATAAGAACGACCCAGAAAGACGACAGCATATCATGCGATCGGTTGTGTCTTCATTTTGAGTCACAAGATGACAGATAAATTCAGTGTGGGGTCGGAGTTTGCTGACTACATCAATGCCGGACAGACGGTAAAAAGACAAACATTGCATCAGCTAATAATATTGTGTTTGCACTTTAAACCTCCGTGGTCACCCAACATAACGCTCTGAGCGGAGAAGTCCGCACGATAAGAATTCTCACTCTCCGATATATAAACTGAGAGAAAAACTGTGGCATATTGTAAATTGAATTTAATAGTTTCTGTGATTGAAACGAAGGACATTAGCTTTTAACAAATAATCTGTGTCCTGCCGAAAACTGTGAACTGTTAGTGCGTTTATAAAAATCTGGACGGATATTTTGTTGTGTTGTATTACTTAATTTTAATGGCCATTAATGTAGGGCAAAGGTGTTGTTTGTGAATAATTTTTGATTGTTTATCATTATTAAATTTAAGTCACCTTATGTCTGTTGGCCTTCATTCAAAGAATATATGGTCAGGTTATGACTTTTTCATTCTTATTAGTGATCAATAAATAATTATGAGAACCCTTTTTAATCCATAATAAAATTATCATTTGCATTTTGATAAATTTAAAGTAATAATTAATTACCATTTATAATGGCGGTATACCATACCCGCAGTTAGTGGATTCAGAGATCGTAATAAATTATCAATTAAGGGATTATTAATTTCGCCAAAAAGCTAAATGAATTTAAAATTTTTAATGGGCAATAGTGAACGGATGGGGGAATGGACACACAAATGAAATAAAATAATAAACAAAATAATAAGAAGAAAGGGGTAAATGACTAAGGAAATTGCCAACGGAGAAAATAAGACAATTGTTATAGCAGCAATAAAAATTTGAAATGTATTCCACAAAAAACTATCTGTCAACAACAGTAAATTATGATCACCTGACCGAGCGTGATGGGTGAGCGGTAACGCTTTGCATTCTGGAGGACGCGTGGTAGAATACCAATCAGCATTTACAAGGTTTCCCGAAATCACTCCAGGCAAATTTCGCGATGATTTCTTCAGAAAAAGGCCATGGTCGAGTTCGTTAACGTTCCTTTACCATCTGTAATAATCTCGACGTCGAAGAGAGGTAAAGGCATAAGTTAAAAAAAAGTGAGCGTGGATCTTAGTTTTGAATATAAAAATGTGCTGGCGAAAAGGTTCATAAAAAAAGGCACAAGAAAGTGGGAAAATTTTCTTTTGCCACTGAAATAATATAAATTAAAATTCGTGAAGGGGAAAAGTAGATGTATGGGTAAAATTCACTCAAGGAATTCAAAATAAATAATAATAATGATAAGATGAAGACGAAGTAAGTAAATAGGTATGTAGCGAAATTTTCACCAGGGCAAGCATTCCACAGCAATTAAATCAAAGAGAGTGTTAGCATTGAGAATGTATAGGGGATGAAACCAAAATGGATAATGATATCTTCATCACCTCATACTAAGCCTGATTTCAGTAATAAAATTGCGTGAATTTTTTTTTTCCAGTACAGTGAAGTTCTGCGGTAAGATACGGACGGAAATGCTAAACCATTTAGCTGAAACAATGAAACAAGTGAAGGTGAAAATTCACGATACCCTAAAGTTAGTAATATATCTCTACTGCAATGAATTAAATTTTAAAATTAAAATACAATTCAAACATTTCCACCTAATTTATACATACAGTCAACGCTGTTTCAGTATTCAGAGATACATATTTCTGTATTCACGGCTGAAAATTTCATTATACGTGGATTCGAAAGTAATGTTGTTATAGTTTTAACAATTTCATACCTATTTATTTACCAGCTACCTAAACGGAATAGCATACCCTTTGACTTATTTCAGCTTCGCCGCCGCCTTGTTGAAAGCCGCGAGGATACAAATGCTGCTATCACTTCCCATAAAACTCGCCTCACGGC
The DNA here is from genome assembly GCA_031002005.1 of Vandiemenella viatica. Taxonomy (NCBI): domain Eukaryota; kingdom Metazoa; phylum Arthropoda; class Insecta; order Orthoptera; family Morabidae; genus Vandiemenella; species Vandiemenella viatica. The sequence continues at coordinate 28,076,726 of JARYHS010011408.1, forward strand.
TGGCGAATTTCATTTGTATAATTATTTTTTCTCATATAATTTCGGTGTAAAATTCCTCCACTCATTGTCATTCACGATTTTAATTTTAAATTACTCCAGCGTTTTTGGTAAATTATTCATCACTTCCCTTGGTAATTTATACCATTCCCGCACACCATTACCCACATAAGGAAATTTTTCCACTCCTTTATGCATGAAATCGAGTGCCAGCTTGTTCTTAGAATCGTCTTTTCGTTTCCAACGACTACTCCAATTTTTAAACCAATATCATTTAGAGCATCATCACCAACATATCCTCGTACACCACCAGCACTCTCTTCACCCTCCTCCTTTCCTCCAATGAGTCCTAATCCAGCTTCTTTATCATATCAGTTACTGATTGGGTCCTGCGGTAATTTACGCAAACAAATCTAGTTGCCCTACTTTGCACGTCCTCAACTCCTGTATTTGATATCTAAAATGTGGGTTCCAAACCACTCCGCCATACTCAAGCAATGGTATGACGACACGCACACTCACAATTTTTATTTATTTTTTTATTATTTTTTAGGAACAGATGTTTGGAATTTATAATAAGAAATCAGGAAAATAAGTAACTGATCATATGGTTTTAACCTCACAATCAGCAAAAACTGCTCATGATTCTTTATATATATCGAAGACCACAATCAGAAGCCTGATTCTGCAATTCTTCACATTTTACAGGAATGAACTTTTAGATTGAAGATTTCAAGCGTCAGAAAGTTGTTTAAGTTTAAAGAGCGACAATCGCTCCGTAACATCAAAATTGTTCCGTAAATTTGGAACGTATCGCCAATAACCCTATACAACTTACCATTCCGTATTCGCGATTTCTTTACTGTCGGAATATTTACGGAACGTAACCTCCGCGATAAGGAGCTTTGACTGTGCATAAAGCTCAAAGTCTCGGCCACCACATTCCATGGATTTCAATAAAAAATAAATAAAAAATTATCTTCTCAACCTGATGGATGATACTGTCCACACACTTCACTGATTTCTGACTTCCGCCCCCTTCCCTCCTCCTTTACCGTGCCCAAATGTCGACAATGTCGGTTACCAATACGGAATTATTAAAGATGTAGATAGACCGGACATTCCAGTTTTAAGCGCACTGAGATTTAATGCGTAGTAAATAAATCACGGGATGTGTGAAAAGATACAGGTTCAACATACCTATGTTTACTCATCACATATAACCAGAGCAGAGAGTGGCATTAAAAATGAGATGGAAATCTCTTGTAGAAGGCTCGACAAACGGATAATTACGCTTTATTATTTGGAGTCCGAAATATTTTACTACACACATGCATTACTGATGGCTTTCGATATATCTAACGCATTAATCCTCAACAGAGCAACATAGATGAAATTTTATCTGTAAACAAGCCTAGTGAGTAAATTTTACAATGGCGGCAGAGTTATGACCGCCGAAACGTCATTTTACTCAAACGAACTCACTCGGCTAGTTTCCCGTAAAAATTTCACTAATATACAACGCTGAGAAAGACTCTACTCTTATATAACAGAACTACGTGGTTCAATAGGTCTACGCCTGTGCAAGTATTTATCTAGCCATTACTTAAAGCACAGAACACACCAAACATCGATTGACGATATTGACCTTGTATATTAGGTTAATTTGAAGCGTTTTTATTTCCTTGCTGTGGGTTCATTAATCAATTGTAACTTATGTTTTTAAGTTCACTTTTTGCGGATGATTTTTTATATTGAATTATTCATTGTTGCAGATGCTGAGCGGAACCATACACGCTACCAAATGAACTGTCAAGCTGAGGAAGTGTAAAATTTTCGACGTATTGTTCTGTTTGAGTTCAGTACAGGTGCGAAAGCAGCGGAGACGGTCAGAAGCAATTCCATTGGAGAGAGCACGCCAAGAATATGTTTTTCAAGTTTTAAAAAGTTTCGTCTCGACATCAGTGACACTCCATGCTCAGGAAGACCTTCGAAGTTTGGTAAAGACCGTTCAAACACATTTATCCGCAGTAATCTATGTTATTATTATTATTATTGCAACAAAATCATCTCGGGTGTCCAGCCGGATAGTGATGTAAAAACACGAAATTTCGACAGCTGACTCTGCTGTCTTCATCAGGTTTCTTGTGGTTGTCCTCAGCGACTGTCTTTGCCTCGACAGTCAGCTGAGGACAACCACAAGAAACCTCATGAAGACAACAGAGTCAGCTGTCGAAACGTCGTGTTTTTACATCACTATCCGGCTGGACACCCGAGATGATTTTGTTGCATCGATACGCAAAGGAAGTCTCCACTCACACATTATTATTATTATTTAATTTTTTTTATTATTATTTTTTTTTTTTTTTTTTTTGCTTATGGCTTTACGCCTCGTCGTCTTTGAGGTCATTAGAAGCGGGATGGGGAAGCATTCGCCTGGAGTGAAATGGAAAATCCAAATCTGGATGACCGGACGGGAATTCGAACCCTCGTCCTCCCGAATGCGAGGCCAGAGCGGTGCAGTGATCCAAGTCACTATATTCGAAAATTGTGATGAACTGTGACGTTTCCACCATCATGCAACAGAAACATACTTGCAATGGGCAGAGTTCTAAGCCATAATCACAAAAATCAGTGGGTGGCAATATGTGCACTCTCCTTGCTCGCCATTGATTGGCTCGTGAACGACATTGAACATTCCTATCCAGTATCGTTAATGGCGACGAGAAATGGTGTCTTTATGTTAACATAAGGAAAAGAAAGGAATGGCTTAGTCCGAACAAAACGGAACTCTCCATACAATCCCTCCGCGCATCCACTAAAAATAACGTTATGCATAAGATGAAAAAGCAAGGATGGGTTGTATTAAGACTTGCTTTCTCGAGGTGTAACTGTAATTATTGAGATGTCTTCCACACGAAAGCCATGAAAAACACCCAATAAGACCGGGTGAAATGATGCTACCGCACTCCGCTAACCTGAAAAAAAAGGAGTTGATTTTTTAAGTCATTCCGCAGCCATCTTAATCCACTGATCTTGCGCCCTCAAATTTTTACCATTTCCGCTCTTTACCGAACAATCGTCAAGCAAATTCATTTACTGAGGCAAGGCTGAATCACTTCTTTAACTCAAAACCAAGCAATTTCTACAGGCGTGATATCTAAAAACTGCTCAGCCGTTGGCAGACTGCTGTAGATAGTGAAGGAGAATATTTTGTTGATGATTAACTCGTTTCTTACATATAACTGAAGAGTTTAACAAACTTATGAAAAAATGCAACGTACATACACTCATCAGCTAAAACATTATGACCACTTGCTATTATTGTGTTGGTCCATCTTTGGAACGTAATGCAGCAGCGATTCGGCGTGCATGGATGCGAAAAGGTTTCCGGAGTTGTCTGGCAGCAGATGTGTACGCACAAGTCGCGCAATTCCCATAAATTACTGGCCGGTGGTTTATGAGTGCGTCACCTGGGAACGAGCATCTCGGAAATAGCGAGGCCGGTCGGCTGTTCGCGTGCTACTGTAGTGAGCATCTATGCAAAGTGGATGAAAGACGGTGAAACCACGACTGGGCGACAAGGTGGTGGACGTCCACGCCTCATCACAGAAAGTGGAGGTCGGAGGCTTGTCTGCTCTGTAAAGTGGGATAGGTGGCGATCTGTGGCACATCTGACAGGAGAATACAATGTTGGTGCAGGCACAAGTGTTTCGGAGCACGTTCCCAGGCACCGAGCCCACAAACCACCAGCCCGTAATTTAAGGGAATTGCGTGATCTCTGCGTAGACATCTGGTGTACAGACAATGCCCAAAACCTAACAAGGACTTTTTGAATCCATGCCATGTCAAATCCCTGCTGTATTACGCTCCAAAGATGGACCAACATACTGATAAGCAGGTGGTCGTACTGTTTTTGCTGATCACTGTGTTATCTATATATATAAAGATGAATGTATGTATGCATGTTTGTTTGTTTGTTTTTCATACAAATCCACAGTTTTCATCCGATCTCGATGAAACTTTGCACACATATCCTTTCAAACAAGGAAAAAAAATACTGTATACATTTGGTTGAAAAATTATCTGTATAAATAATACATGTTGTCTCATAATTTCGAAATATTACTGAACGGCTATAGACAGACGCGTTGCATATGGAGGTCTGTGTACTGTTCTTCCGTGTAGTGGTCGGTTAGCTCAGTGGTTAAAGCGCTTGCTTACTAATGCTTGGGTCGTGGTTCCTGGTTCAAATCTCCGTGGACGCTAAGATTTTTAAAAATTGTTTTTGATCGTAAGAGTCACGCCTGGGCCGTCGGTTATTCGGATTGAATGTTAAACTGTAGATATCACAAAGTTAGGGGTTCAATGCGAGGCAAATCGTAGGTAGTCTTGCAATGCTGTAGGTGTACACTTTTTTACGTTATATTGTTCCCTCAGGGTGATTCGCAGTCAGTGTGTGTGTGATCTACAGTAATAATACTATAAATGCGGAAGTAAGTTGTTACGTTTTTTACAACTAAATGCCTATACCGATATTGACGGAATTTGTCAAGAAATCTGTACAGGACATTTTTTTCGGTAGTCACGAAATTTTGAGAAGTTATCGAATGGTATCAGAGAGACGGATGTGTGTGTTAGTCTTTAATGTTACGTCGCTTGCTCAAGCTATGCTTCTCGCGCATTATGTTAGTGTATAATTTGTTAATAAATTTTGTTTGGGAAAAAAACCGTATTATTTAGATAGATGTCGATTTTCTCTGTCCTTTTACTTTGTGTCTGCTTAAATGTTTCTGGCACCAGTTTATTTTCCCTTGTTTTTTGACATGCCTTGCGGGCGTAAACTGGCCTAAGTTGTAGCTCTAGCAGAGCACGAGCAGCTAAAGTTATTAGATCCCAAGAATCGTATGCTCATGCTGAAGAAAGAAGAAAAGTCCATGCGGAAATAAAGCTGCCCTTAGTTCACACCCCCCCCCCCCCAACTATTCTTTCATCCTCTCACACTTTTGTTTTTCTGTTTTTAAATATGTTGGAAATTGATTCTCTTCAAGAGACAGGTTCGATGGTAGAATGATATAGTGATGGCTTTCCGGTCACATTATGACGATTCGGTGTTGTTTGGTACGAATCCTTCGCTACCAACAACTTCCTATATTCAATTCTGGCAAAGATATTCTAATCCACGCGTACGAAGTCACGGGTATTAGCTAATTTTACATAAAGCTGTCATCAGTTATGTTTGCATGGTGCAAGTCATGAAACTGCGGACATTTATGGATCTGAGAATAATTTCATTAAATTTACATCAGTATCTGAGCTATATATGTATATACTACGCGACCTGGCTCGAGTCCTGTATCCTGCATACCGGCCGTCCTAATTACAGTTTTTAGGTGGTTCTCCGCAGTAACCTAAGGAATATTTGGACGGGCCTCATAAACTACACATTTCACAAACAATATACACATAGAGAAAACTTAACTTACACTAATCGCATGGAAATGGTAACACTTAAGCTCCCGTATTAACAATCCCTGGTTCTAACAACCCAGTGGAATTATTGCAAATTCTCGATTACGCGATTACGACCCACGATGAGAATCAAGACTTTGCTTGATCTGATAGGATCCACTAGCAATTAATAATAATAATAAGGAAACAGATGAGAAAGCAGGACTACAAATATCCTTTGAAAAAACTGAATACATGAACATAGACGCAGAAGATGAGATCTGGACAGCGGAGACTAAATATGGTGGTATTAAAAGAACACAGAAGTTCAAATACTTTGGTGAAATTTTTACTCCCAATGTTAAAGAAAAGGCTGCAGTTAAAGATGGAAAAAGCTTTCAGTATTTGTCAAAAGAAATACAAATCTAAATTACTTTTCCACCAGGCGAAATACAGGCACTATAGCAAGGCAGTGAAGCCAGAATTTCTATACGCAGCAGAAACACTAGCCAGAAAGGGATTGACAGAAATCGAAAAGAAAGAAAGAAAGTTTCTATGGAAGATATTGGGGCCGAAAACAGTGGCAGGAAGCGAATTTAATTTCAGTTTGAAATCAAACAAAGAATTATACAATAAGTTTGAAAAGGTATCAAAGACAATACATATAAGGAGACTAGCTTTCTATGGGCACATCAAGAGACTGGAATTAGAAAGAATGGCACAGAAAATACTCAACTGTCGAGAGAACAGGAAGACTCTAGTTCCATTGGTCAAGGAAATCCATCAGGATTTGAAAACATGTGGAATCAGTATGGAAGACAGAATACAGGGAATTATTCAGAGGAAAAATTGCGGAGGTAAAGGATCTGACTGAAGAAAAACAAATCAGGAACAAGGAGGGCATTATCAGAGGAAGTAAAAGCAAAAGTGAGCCAGAAAATGAAAGAGTACTGAAGACGGAGGAAGGAAACTCAGAAGAGGAAATGAAGTAGCTTAATCGTAGTCCTTAGATGGCTGAAACGTATTATATACATTATATGTAATATATTTCTAAGGACATAATTTCTCGTCAAAATCTGAGTCATTAAAGCCGGGACAGGGTGGGGGACTATAAAAGAGAAAGAATTCGGCCATGGCTTTTCGAAGGAACATATCCAGCAACTGCGTGGAATGATTTCGGGAATCCATGAAAAACCGAACTCTGGAAGGCCGAACAGAGACTTGAGCCCGCGTACTCCAGAAAGCCTGGCCCGAGCGTTACTGCTCACACATCACGCTCGTTAACATTGACTAACTTCACTGCAGAGTACCTATAAACATGGAAGTATACAAACGAGTCGCATTACCACAGAGAGTTGATAACATTTTGCAACTCAGTTTTTACGTTTTGACAGCCCTCTTCCATTACAAAGTGCTAAGCGTAAACTAACAAGTGTTTTCGGTCTGGTTCATGTCAGAAAACACACATGACAAGTGTTTGAACAAGCGTTTTTATCGCCGTGCAGGGAGAAGCGAAAGGCGAGAGGACGCACCTGTTGCGGAAGTGTTACGTTTAGGCCCTCTGCTATCCCCGACTATAAATACAGAGCGAGGCGCGCCTCAAACAAAAAGCCAAGTGCGAGGAGGCGGTGACGTCACAGTATTTACCTTGCGGCTGGCACCTCGCTGCTCATAACTCTGGCGCCGGCCAGAGAGGTTCCTTTGAACGACCGCCCGCTGCTGATATTCAATATCCTTGACGGCACCTCCGCATCCGCCGTAAATACGAATTAACCGAAATATATATTGCCCCGACCGGATCACTTGTCTAAATTTACCTCAAACTAGGTTACAAAATATTGCCGAGCTTGTGAACGCCAAAGCTAAAATCTTTTTTGAAATCAATATACTTTAAATTTTAGCGAAAACCGTTACAAATAGCATTCAAGCAAATTGTTAGTAGCATGTTCCTGATAGTCAAAAAGGAAGCTTAATTGTTGATTTTGTTCAGTCCTTCATCTTCAGTGGATTCTACTCGAATTAAACACTTGAGAACTACAACGATTACAAGCAGTTTAAGACCCAGGTGGAAATAATAATTCCATGGTAGCCAAGCAGATGTATAAAACAATTACAATTTTGCTATTGTAAGGAAGTTGTCATGAAATAAAAGTAAAACTCACCTAATTTATTACTTATTTTGACTCACGTAGTAAAAACGTTCAAAGGTACGATTACAATTCAGTTTCTGTGTAATTGTCTACCAGGACACTCTTTAGCTTGTATAAGTGAGTAACGTTCTGATCTCATTGGTTCGAATCAGTGTCCATGAATTCAGAAAATCCCTCCAGGCGAATGCCGGAATGGTTCCTTTCAAAAGTCACGGCCAAATTCCTTTCCGTTCCTTGCCCCCACCCGCCTCTAAATACATCGACGTCGACGAGGCGTAAAAAGCGAAACAAAGAAAGTTTATGATCGTACTGTTTAGGGGCATTAGGCGTCATCGACGTTGAGGTCATTTAGAGGTGAGAGCGAATTGGGCAACGGTTTTTTGAAGGAATCATCCCGGCATTCGCCTTGAGTGATTTCGATAAAACATGGAAAACCGAAATTTGGATGGCTTGAAGGGGATACGAAACTACGTACTTACGAATGTTAGGACCGAATGATTCCGCTCACCCACCATGTTCGGTTTCAGCTTGAATAACATGCATGCAGTCTCATAACATAGACAGATCTCTTAACGAAAACATTTTAAATTTAATTTAATCACTAGACCGAAGTAACTAGAATTTTTTGACGACATTCAAGGATTAACTTAACTACTGATAAACTATCCTTTGCTTAAAAAATTAGTCAAAATGCTTCAGAAAAATAACATAACAATTTTGGAAACATCGTTGCTTTATTATTAACTTATGATACGAGTGTATGGCCACTAAAAAGGCACAATCTCCCCTAAATATCACCACATTTAAATCTGAAGTACAGGACGGTAGGGAATTTAACTCAAAGAATTTAACAAATTGATTAGAGGCCATCCATAAATTACGTCACACCTTGAGGGGAGACGGAGGGGGTCAACAAAGTGTAACAAGGGGGGGGGGGGACGTGTCATAACCTTTGTGACATCACATACATAATTTGTATCACTTTTTGGCTCGTGGCGGAAGATGGAGATGATGTTGACACATCGAATGTTCCCAACACTATCGAAATCAAGAATGAAGTGACTCTTAAGCCAATAATAAACAGTATCAAGGAATGGGTTCAAAATCCATGGACACATGATGACTCAATTTTGTATCATTAATTCGATTTTTTATGTTTTTTTATTGCATTTTCTTAAATTTTTGATTTATTGTTGATATGATTTTTTAACTAGAAATACATAAATGATTTTGGAAGTGTTGTTTCAATTTATAAATTTAAAGTTTCAAAATATGTAACGTCACACCAGGGGAGAGGGGGTTCCACAAATGTGACAAGGAGGGAGGGGTCCAAAAATAATGAAATTCGTGTGACGTAATTTGTGGATGGCTTCTTATTGAGTAAGAGCGAATCCAATAATTCCTCGTACATAATGTTTTTAGTTTTTGTTGTTTTATGGCCATGCCTCTTTAGTAAATGCTTACTCCTAAATCCAAATGGTTTAATTAGACCAGAAAATGTATTTCCATATTGTTCATGTGAAATTCACATATAGCTGCATCAATGTTAATATTTACTCCTTATTATGTGAAGTAATAAAATAGTTCAGACATAAGAAACTTGAGCAATTGTTTCATTTCTCTATGAAGTGCTTTCCAGTACACTGAACTGTTCCCAGCTGGTGCTAATCGTTGTCATTAATCAACTCTTAAAATTTTTATTCTGAAGAAAAAGGCACTGAAAATGTTGAGTAAGAGTTTCTGAGCTGAGTTGAGGACCTGATAATGCAGGAAAAATAATCTTCCCATCAACAAATTATGTTAATTTGCTGAACATTAGTAATATGAGAGAATTATTGTTCATTGTCATCGAATTGGTTTGGCAAGGTATAGTTATATTAAACAGTCATACACGCAGAAGAATTATTATTTCTAATATAAATTGTAAAAGTTAATTTTTAAATCTGTTATATAAAGCTTTGTGTTTGCGCGTAATACGTTTATAAATATATTGAATCCAAGTTATAACAAAGAAAATTTTTTTCGAAAAAATCTAAAGAAAATTGCTCAAAAGTCCCAAGCTGCCGAGAAAAATTCAAAATAGCGATGTAGATTAGAACAAAAACAGGACAGAGTTCAACAGACTTCGTGGGCGTTGTGACCATAGAATAAAGGTGTGAAACTTAATGTCAAAAGTAAAAAAAAATTGTTAAAACATGGTTGTATTAGGTACATGATTTATGATGAAAGTTTTATACAGAAAAGAACAAATAACTATAAAAACTACAAACAATTAATTTTGAGTTGACTTAATAACTGATCCTCAGTTACATACATACATCTGAAGTACAGATATGACAATAATTTAGAGAAAAATTTGCATACTTTTGCCTGTAATGAAATTCGGACGATGTTTGTGAATATTAGCAGTTAAATTCATGAAAATTTCCTGAAATAATATATGAACTTTTTAGCACTTCGTGACGGTAATCAGAATCCTGGAAAAGAGTATTTTTTCAGATAAAATGCTATATCTTATGATACGTTCTAGAAAATATTCAAAAAATTCAGATTCAAGGGAAAAACTTATGAAAAATGGTGACTAGTATTTACAAGATTATAGCTTTGAGAGAGCGGCATTTTTTTTTTTTTTTTACATCGCTTATTTCAAGTTATGATATCATTTACGCTAGTTAGTAACCTCTTTAATAACATACATTTATTTCTGCAAGATTCCTTGCATTCAGCTGGAAGTCTCACAAAGAAAGTTCCTCCAAGAAATATAGAGATCATAATGTCAGTAGTAAAAACTTCACATTCGAATAGCGGTATAGATGTTCAAAGGGCCGGACAGACAGAAAGAAACAACAGTGACTCTAAGGAGCCGCCTTCGTTTTGCACGCGCAGTCACTCCGTCCATTGCAGTTTTCATAAATTCAGAACCGTCTTCTGCCAGTTGGGACAGGTCCAGGTCTATTTCTGCAAAATAAATAACTAGACCGAACAGTATAATAGTTCGCTGACCCTGATTAAGAGCGTCCCACTTGGTCGTAATTAGCGTAGAATGCAACAGTTAGTCACAATAACATTTTACCTCGAGTCTAAAAACATCGTCCAAATCACAGACAATTTCTGAGTTCTATTTTTAATTTTTAGTCTTCCCATCAACATAATAGAAGAGTTTTGATTGCAAAACTCTCACAGCCCAGCATTGCGTTAAAAACTTGACATTTATTACACGCCGATTCGTTCAGAATATAAAACTACTATCATTTACAAGTAGCTTTCCACGTATTGATCTAGATATATAGACGAACAGACGTACGGTGCTGGTTTGGATTTTTCGAGCAACAATATTAATGGAGATTGTTGTTATGTCGAAACGCAGTCTGTACTATAATTGTTCTTGACACTTCCCTCACTTTCCCTCTGAGACCAAGTGCTGAATGGTCCATTATTCCGTGATTTTACTTCCACTAATTCTTTGCTAAATATTCCCTGAATTCTAACACTTTATTAAAATAAACAATTCCTTTAAGTGTCCAATAACCATATAAAATGTTCTCTAAAGTTTTCCCTTCATCATTTGTTAAATTTTGAGGTGGTACTTTTTCAACGACCAGAACCGTAATTTTCTGTTTTGCCGGTACACTGTTGTCAGAATTTAAACTAGTCTTTATTTTGGCCTCTTACCTAATCGGCTATATTCCATTAATTGTTTTGTCTGTACGTTGCAGTCAGAATTTAAAACTATAAAGATTTTTGTGCGCACAATAAAAAGAGCAAACATTCCACTACGGTATATATAAAACCCAAAGAATGAAATAGAAAATCCGCCTCTTGAAGAATCAAAGCTTAATGGAGGAATTTTCTGTAAGACTAATTGTATTTAACAAACAAAAAAAAAACAAAAAAAAAAAAAAAAAATAAGAAATTTTGTACGAGTATTTTTCTTTTCCAGCGAAACTTCCTTAGTTATGGTAGGTAGAAATTTACTAGCGTTACTCTGTTTATGCGCATGTTCATTTGACAGTCTGCACATGTGCGCATAAATGGTAAAGCTTAAATTGATTTAATATTCGCTGAAAATCAAGTGACGACGTCTGGATATTTACATCCAGAGGAGCTGCACAGTGAGACATGCATCAGTATTTGTGTTTTATTTTTTGTTTTGTTTTTGTTTATTGGTTGCTTTTTGTTATTGGTTGCTTTTTGTTTATTTATATCCGTTCGATGTATATGGTTTCATGATATTCCATGAACGCTGTTATAGTAAGAAAAAAAATACGGAATGAGGTTTATATCGTGATACAGTGAATGTATTAATGCGCGTGCGATAAAAACTTTCATTTTCATGCAGAAATATTAGCATTTATCTTTACAATGGAGGTGTTACATAAGCTTTACTAAAAAAAAAAAAAAAAAAAAAAAAAAAAAAAAATAATTTTGGGCCAGAAACCTTAGTTCAAACCGCCATTTTTTAAGTGTTTAGAAGTGAATTATTAACGAAATTTTTGAACACTGATACATGCACTAGTATCTTCAATCGATTTTTATTTTAATTACTAGAATGAGCCAAAAATTTGCGTTCGACCTGCCATTTTTGTTGGGCGTAAAAGTTACTTGTTAACGAAAATTGAATGTAGGAACAGTTGTCAAATAATTTTGCTTAAGATGTAAATGCACTAAATAAAAAATTCAAGCTAAATCTCGATGCAATACTCCATAATCTAGGGAAGTGTGCTTTAAGTATTTAATACTTTTCATTTGCTTACGCGAATAACTTGGACATAGTTCCTATTAACTGTACAAACGCAATGTACTTGTAGTATCGTCATTCGTTCACTCGAATGCGAAAGAAACAAAAAATACGGAGAAAAAATATACAGAAAATACGTAGAAGTTTCAATTCTTGTGCATGTACACACTGATATACGAACCAGTATTTTTATTTTATTTTGTTGTTTCTCTTTAATGGAGTGTGTGCCCTTTGGTCGATATTGTATTAAGAGTATTTAGTACGTATCTGTTCAAGTTACCAACGGATTTTCATTTCTTGCTTTCGCGCCCGGTTACGTAGTCTTAGGACTGACCACTAACTTTATGTTAGACCAGGGGTGGCCAACAGGCGAGATTCATCACACTTTTACAAAATATATATTCATTTTATAATGGCCAAAGTAGTGAGAAACAATGTATTTAAAAAAAATACATTATTTGTGCATCCATATATTCAAAAATTAACAGTCGAAATTATGAGAAAAAATTAACTTTTATTTTATAATAATTATCTTGCGAATATATGACTGATATTGCCTGTTTTATTTCTGAGTTTATAGTTAATAGTTCCCAGAGTAATTAAATTATATTCACTTCAAAATAATGTCTATAGTGTAGACTTGCGCATAATAGTTAGCGAAGGGAAGCGCTCAGTATAGTTCGCAGCTCCCTCGCGAACTAGTTCGCTCTTTTAGTTCGTTAGTTCGCATCTCAAATTCAGAGAAACAGATCATTGGGTCGCTTGCTACTGCTACTGCACCTGCTATTTTGATTGTTATGTCAGTTTTATTAGGACATTACTTAATCATTTATTTGTCGTTTCTAAATGGAATTTAATATGACCTTCTCAACAAAAGTTATTACTTAATAATAGCCCTTTCAAATGACATTAGCATGATCAATGGCCACCAATAAACCAGAGTGTTCATTGTCTTTTGCACAAATGGATAAATTGAATAACTGTTCTGTTTTTACTTTATATGCATTCGTAGAATATTAATTTTTAGAAGCTAAATTCTCCACAGAAAGTGATAATATTAATGTTCTAGTATTCGTTGATAAATGTCTGGAGTTTCTGAATAGATGGTTAGATTTTAATGAAAGCAATTGGCTATACAAAATCCAAAAATTAAATTCAAAATACGAGGTTACATTTGATGACTGTGAGACAATATTAGAAGTTCTAAATTTACGAGAAAAAAAAATGAGTATCAAAGTGAACGAACTTTGGTCTGAAATAACATTATTACACGAAATCTAGGTAAAATTAAAAGCAGTATTTCATTAATAAACAATGAGCTTTTGATCGACATGAATTTATCATCTGAAAACGATATAGCGTATGACAATTTTACTGTAGACAAAAAACTGTTAAAGATGCAAGAAATGCAAAAAATATAGCTTAAAAAATAAAATAGTAAAAAACATACCTTTGTCCTTTTCTACTCTTTCGTAAAATATTATGTTTTTGAAATGTACTATATTTTTACTTATTCTAAAAAACATACTACCATCAACCGAAAAAATGTTGGTAACGCTAGCGGCGAATGGTGCTAGTTTGCGACCGGGAATGCTCAGTTTAGTTCGCGACCGGTAGCGCTCAGATTAGTTCGCAGCTCCTTAGCGAACTAGGTCGCTCCCCTCTAGAATTCTAGAAAGACAGGTCGTTCGTTCGCTTTCCTAGCGCTCTCTTCTTTGTTATAGTAGTTATGGTTGTAGTTGTGGTTATAGATCGTTGTCTTTTAATTGTTAATGGGATCAAAGTGTGTTTTGTTTTTACATTCCATGCGCAATTTCCTTTTGTGATTTCTGCAATAATTACTAATGTTGAACAGTTATATTTCTTTCTTTTCTTCTTCTTCTTTTCTTTTTATAGCTGTGTCTTCAGTGAAATGTGTCCACAGTGATCTGTGTTTCCAGTGATCGAACGGACTAAGGAGCGAGCGATCTGGGAACTATTTTGCGTAGTTGGCATGTAGGAGAGCTCTTCCGAACTAGTTCGTTCGCGAACTACACAAGACTACTATAGTGGGTCTAAATCTAATATGGGGATAGATAATTTTATATGCGGCCCGCGGAGTTATGATGCATTTCCAAAGTGGCCCGCGAGATCATTTGGGTTGGCCACCCCTGAGTTAGACCATAAGATTCCAAACAGTGAAAAATCTTATCTCAAAATGGCACACGTACTGCATACTGTTACACAATTTCGTTTGTGATCACTGACGGTTCCTAAGAATCCTATGATTACTTTATTTTCCAATGGCTTTCAGCTACTCAGTCCATACAGCCATTTTAAGTGAGATTATTATTATTATTCCAATGTATCCGTTTCTCCAGAACAATTTTGCCACAAAGAACAGACACAACACGCCGGACATGACACACACCACACTTAAACACCCATACCCTCGGACGGACTCGAACCGGCGACATTCCGCATGCGGAGCCAGTGCTCAGCCCCTACACTACGGAGGCCGGCAGGCATATTTTTGTGAGCACAGAGGCGGTGAAGGCAAACTGGGACCCTCCCTACCTCGACGCAGGCGAAGTTAACGGCGCTGCTATCGCGACTCCCCATCTACTGTGCAGCGCCGGGTCTACTTGTTTACAGGCAGTCGAGTGCAGGCGAGCCGCCCTTATCTAAATTGCCCGCTGGCTCGCGAAATATGCGCCAAACATTTAAAACGTTTAGCCCGGCGATAGCGGCCGTCCGTCGACGCGCTATGTTTCCGGAAGGGGGAGGGCGAATGAGGAGTGTCCTAACGAGCAGGGATGGCACGGTCCCAGCCTCCGTAGCAATCACTGCTGCTATTACAACGTTAATTTTCATCCCGTCCTCTGTGCCAACAATCTCTACTTCTATAAACACTTACAGCAGATCTCGTCCTGTATGCACGTACGCTTCAGTAGAAGTAAAACAATCTTACGGCGAGGAGTATCGTGAGTCTTACAAGTATAATATCCAAGAAATCTGTACTTTAGTTAGGGTGTTTTCACATAAGTAACTCTGTCTCTCTTTCTGTTTGTTACTTTTTCGCTAATAAGTAGCTAAATGGTTCTTGATTAAATTTTACAATCAAATACCACATATCATTAACTAGGAAATAGGATACTTTCCGAATAAATAACATATTTTTTTCATTTTACCGGGAAGATTTGAAAATAACCGGAGGGTGGCAGACAGACGGTTAATGTGTGCAAGTCTTTGTAATGTTATATCGGTCGATCAGGCTTTGTTTCTCTCGCATTCAGTTTTTACATGATCCTTTGATAAATTTCAAGTACAGACACAACTT
This sequence comes from Vandiemenella viatica, assembly GCA_031002005.1. Lineage (NCBI taxonomy): Eukaryota > Metazoa > Arthropoda > Insecta > Orthoptera > Morabidae > Vandiemenella > Vandiemenella viatica. The sequence continues at coordinate 28,092,381 of JARYHS010011408.1, forward strand.
ATTATAAATTATAGATGTGGACTTTATCCAATTTTAGCAACAGAATTTCTAAATCCAAGCGTACGAAGTCGCGGATAACAGGTAGTCTACTACGTATTCAGATTCTCTCTATTCCTCTTCAATACATCTAACTCATCAGATCAGGAATACTTTAAATTTTACATAGGAAACTGTAACGGCCAAATATAGGTCAAGTTCGTCAGATCAAGTGGCGTTGTCATGACCAATCAACCCCAAAAAAATCATTTTTGCTCGAATGGGGAATGTATTCTTGATTTTAAATCCATATTAAGAGACCCAACAATGATCAACAGATAATGTCAGGTAGTTTAGTCATCACATGTGACACTAAAAACTAATTTTTTTGGCCCTAAAAACTCATTCTTTGTCACTTTTATAATACATGGTACATTCGGGAGGACGGCGGTTCGAATCCCAGTCCGGGCATCCAGATGTGGGTTGTCCATGGTTTCCCAAATCACTCCAGGCAAATGCTGGGATGCTTCCTTAAAAAGGCTATGGCCGAATTCCTTCCCATTCCTTGCCCCCATCCTTTCCCGTCTCTAAAGACCTCGTTGTTGAGAGAGGTAAAGCAGATAAAAAAAAAAAAATACATGATATGCAGTTCTGGTTTAAATCGATCTTAAGAGGTGCAACAATGATCAAACTAAAGAAATAGTTCGGATACAAGAATACTGGGGACAATGTGCATCCTCGCCTACCACAATTCAGCGTTTGTGATATGGTCTCTCCAAGGCTGATCGGTGCTGTTTGATTCCTGTATAGCTTTCTGATTATATTGATGTCTTTCCTGTCAGTACCTGGGTGCTTCAGCTTTACCATAAAGCTTCTAGAGCTATCTTGCGTCACTGCTGTTGCCGACATCAATACTAATAAAATGCTAAGCTTAGTCATCAGTCCGTAATGCTGTGATGCCACGCATCCGGCCTTCGTTCCTGTATTAACAATTGCCAGAGATTCTACTGCATTCCTAAGGTTATGAGCGTTATTTAATAACAGTTCTATTTAATTAAAAGCAATTACGAATAAATGACTGGCCAGAACACTCCATTCAACCAGCTAAGAGGCCACAAAGTTTATAGCGCAATTTTGCGACCCTACTGCAGGCGGGATTATAAAAGATCGTATGTACATATTTTTCTTCAGGAGGGAACGAAAATAAGAATCCGTAAAACAACGTCATGATGTACAGAATCATATATATATTATTTCAATAAGGTATTTTTTTGTGAGAAGCCACTATCTCCCTTCATACTCAACCGAAATCAATGAATGAGATGTCATTTTAAAGCTCGTGGTCACTAATTTGGACACATTATATTTTAAGAAAGGAATTTTTCGGAACTCGACCCTTAAAGGGCAAAAATGTTAATATTTCTAAAATGCTGTTTTTTGTGTTACGAGTCGTTTTTCTCCCTGGATACCTATCTGAAATCGTTTAATGAAATATCATTTTAAAGATTAATATGTCCGCTATGGTGACATCATATATTAAGATACAAATTTTTTGGAATTCAATCCTTAAAGGCAAAAAGTATTAATGGTTCTTTAACGTATTTTTATGTCACGAGCCATTTATCTTCATTAATATATAACCGAAATAGATAAATGAGGTTTCGTTTTAAATATTAAAGTATCCGCTTTGGTAACATCATATTTTAAGAATGAAATTTTTCTGAATTGAACCCTTAAAGGGCAAAAATATCAGTATTTCTACAATGCGTTTTTTGTGTCTCAAGTCGTTTATCTCCATTGATAACTAAACAAAATTAATAAACGAGGTATCATTTTAAAGACTGCGGTTTTCGTAAGGTCTTCGGTTTCGTTACACCATATTTTAAGAAAGGAATTTTTCAAACTCCGACCCTTAAAGGGCAAAAGTATTAATATTTCTAAAACGCATTTTTCTGTCATGAGCTTTTATCTCCCTTGATACCTAACCGAAATCGATAAATGAGGTATCATTTTAAAGATAAAAGTATCCGCTTTGGTCACATCATATTTTAAGAAAGAACTTTCTCAAAATTCAACCCTTAAGGGGCAAAAATATCATCATTTCTAAAACTTTTTTTGTTTTACCTAGCTTGATGCCTAACCGAAATCAATAAATGATTAAAGATTAAGGTCACCAATTTGGTAAAATCATAAATTAAGAAAGAAGATTTCAGTGCAAAATCCCGAGATTGCAGTAGCAGATATTACAGAGATATTAATAAACTGTTTATTATACAATAAGTAGATTTTCGGATACTTTTTTCTGTTACGGAGACTTTATTGTTTTGCTATACAATTTCAATGTAAACATTTTATTAGCACAGCAACACACATCACAGAGATGTTGATATGCTGTTTTCATTTTGTTCAGGTTGGTTGTACTCTGTTAAGATCAGTGACAGTGTGTCGTACATACAGTGTGTTTTTAAATTTTCCTGTTTTGTAATATGTTGTAAGTATTTTGATGCTTAGATATTACATTAAACAAATAAATATGTTCTACAAAGTCCGGTTCTACTTTTCATTATATTACAAACATTCTACCATTTATTCGCGAAATCCTCACACGGGTCATCTAGTCTACTCTTATTTTTACTTGATGAAAAAAGGGTAAGGGTTATGGGGTTACTACGGCTTGTGCTTCTTCCCGCAGGATTCACGAAGAAAGGGCCCGCATTCCCGTTTTACAACCTTTTCGGCACTAGAAAGGATGTGATGTGGTCAGCGTCACGCTGCGGCCATTCCTTATCTTCCCGCGGACTTTCCTCCTCAGTACTCACTGCATAGCGTAACGAGTGAGCCTGGCGATCCGTTTCGGACGATCATCTTCGAATAATTGTTTTAAGTTTACCCCACGCTGTACGTGCAACAAGTTTCCGTTCCAGCTGTGACTGCCTGGGATTGAGACAATCTGTGCCCGGGTGCCTCGTGAGACACATACGACACCGGAAGCTGCAGCCACGTGACCATGAGGTCATCTCCGCTGACAGCTCGCAGAGGGAGTCGCCCAGCCAGCTTGTTGACACTCGCAGCTGTAGCCAGCGACATTGTTACGGCTCTCCCCTCAACAGCTGCCGCCCGTCAGGCTGCAGGACTGAAAAAGCGGACGTCTTTCGTATCGCGTGTACTTCACTTCCGTCACGAGGATTCTGGGAATCGCAGTGGCACCCCTCAACTGCATCTAAAGTCAGTGTCTCAGTTTCTGGATACCCCGTCGAGATACCAGTATTCCATCACTTTACACCAAGGGTCCCCAAACTTTTTATCCATCCCGCCGACCCCTTCATAGGATATTTGACTTCTTGTCGATCCCAGATTAAATATTTAGTAAAAACATTAAATCGTTTTCTAATGCTAAGCAATAAGGAGACCTGAATAACAACCCAACGAAATAAATTACGGTTCCCATATGTTACAAAATCCACCCATTAATATTAAAAGAAAAAGGAGATATTTACCACTGTTATTATAATCTCAAAAAATAATAAAAAAATTATCGACAGGTGGAATAAATTTCAAATAAAGGTATGGCAAATAGAACAGATGGTTCTTGTACTGTTTTTACTTGTCACATAGCGATGGATCCACCTTCCTAAGAAACTCTTCAGATGAGCCTCTGCCAACTATCACCTCTAACAACCACTTTACTTCAGTGTGCAAAATTAATTGGTTGAAAGTTTCATTATGTTCTCCCATATCTACGCAGACAGACTGGAATTAAGACGATGAGATTTAATTTTATTTATTGACCTCATTCTTATTGGAATATTCCTATTATTCCATAGACAGTTACATTGATCACCTTTAGTATTAATCAACACCCTTTCGACCCCCTGTATTAATTTAACCCTCGCAAAATTTTGTAGACCCAAAGTGGTCGATATCGACCACTTTGGGAGCCCCAGCTTTACACCCTCACTATTGTGTCTTCTCCCGATTCTTCAAGAAAGGGCAAAATACATGTTCCTCTTGTGTGTGAAGTTTTATTAGTAAACAGAATGTCCACCTCATGGATTTCAACCCTATAGCAGAGGGAATGTGATGGGGATGCCATCTAGTGGCTCCATGACTTGGCAGCTTTTTGTTTCAGCTTTTCTGAAGTAGAATAGTTGTTTTTATACCCCATCTGATGATTCACAAACATACAGCTAACCCTTTCGTGGATATCAGGCATATTAGTTTTGGTCCGCCTCGAATATTTCATTTTCTCGGTACCAGCCAACTAGCAACACCCACGGAAACTATTGAATGAATAACAATACAGTATCATCTGAGTAAATGTCTCCCTTACTATCACCACGCAAAGAAAACAGAATTTATGCTACTGTAGATACGCATTTCTTTTTATATCTAAATGGACGAGATAAGAATAATAGAGTTTAGGGTTCTTTTCGTTTGTCTAATGACATTATTTTGTAGATTTGAAATCAGTTATCATGAAATTTACATTAACGTCGCATGCTTGTCAAACTGCTTGAATTTGCCAAGGTAAAGTTAAGATTGCAGTAACATCTACATTTGAGATGGGACGATAAATCGTTCAGACCGAAGGCTCAATCTCCATAATCACTCACTATTCCTATTTCTCTATACATGGTATGTTCTCACGGCTCCTCCTGCACAAAATGCACTACACATATACAACTGCCACATAAAATTTTCCTTGTGGTAATCGTAACCTACTCAAAAATGCCTCTAACATTCTCCTATTCTGGTGGTTTACTGATGGCATGATTAATTCAACCATACAGCTTCGATAGATATTCTTCTCGGAAGGGACTGGAAAAAACATTCGAATGATTTTGGAATTAAGAGTTACTGGATAGAGAAATTTGACTATATACATAAATGTGAATTCAAAATACGAGACATTATAAACAAAGTTGTGTCTTTAACTTAAGTCCTAGGTCCAAAACTCATTACAAGGGCCTTTGAAAATGAGAGTTATGTGTTTATCTTAGACGCGATGTGATCTGTGGTGCGTATCTGTTCAGGCTCAGAAGGAAGTGTTCACAGTTGATTAGTATGATATTTGGAGAGTATGTGTGCATAATACAAACATATGAACATTTACTGTGCAGAATACTAATATATTACCATTTATTCTTTCCTTTATAGTTCATCTGGGGTCGTAAGATAGACGGTGGGTTTTTAAGTTAAGTATCAAGCTTTCAAACCGCCAAAATAAATAAATAAAATACCATTCAAATCGGTTCGGTAATTTTGCATGAAATTTCCAGAAAATGGCCGATTTCAGTTTTATATATGTAGCAACTATTCGGTATTGTTAGTATCGCTCAGGAAATTTGATTTCAACAGTTGGTTCCTCAGAATGCTGGGATCGGACCTAAGAAACTGGGACAAAGGATTGCAGTGCACTGCGAGAAATGAAAGGACAATGCTGAAGTGTCAGTGTAAGTGGACACGTGACAGGGGGTCGGCGGGCGTAGTTACCACGTGACACTAAGTGGCATTACGCGTGTCACTGCGCGCATCACAATGGCCCGCACACGTGCTGTCCCATTAAGGATTCACGAAGCCCCGACATTACGTGCATGCATTCCGCACGTGTAATCTCGCTTTCCTTAATGACGAAATGCATAGCGGCGGATAAATATTTAAGTGCGCTAACTGCGAATTATTGTATGAGCGCGGTGGAGGGGGACGCTGATGTGCCATATGGTGACGTCATCAACTGGAGACGCAGCTGGCAGTTTAATGTCCTGTAGATGGACCGCGCGTACTAAGGACCGCATGCAGTAACCCTTCCTGATGGGCCTCTGGCTGTAAACTGCTCACGTAGCTATTAACTATGTATAAATACGAGATAAAGTTAGGATGCTACAGCAACGGTTAGTATTACATCATACGAGCTGTACCAGCCACTTTGTCCACGCGGAATATGATATTGTGCTATTAATTCACAAATAAACTATCAAAAAAATGTTGGAAATTGCCACCAACTTCGTTTCACGTAGGGTGTTAAAGTATTGACCTCCCTCTTAAACCGACTATGTTACAATTAACACCATGTCAGTGCTGCAAAGAAATTAAAAGGTTGCGTGAATCGAGTTCAACAAAACATGTTTACTTATTTGTGGAAACTTTTATCTTTAATTTCTCAGTTTTCTGACTTCACATCAAAATCAAACATATCTTGTTTTACCTAAATTGAAGAGCGGACTGGTGGCTCAGTGGTTAAGGAATCTGGCGGGAGGGAGGGACCTTCACCACTGGCACAGCTTGCTGTGTAATGTGAAGTACGCCAGAACGCTTCGGTTGGTTCTGATTCCACGTTAAACCGGTAGGATTGCCGGGTTAGGATAAGGCGGCTACGACAGGGCGGAGTGCGCAGCCAATATAAACACTATCACCAGATCATTACGACCACACAGCATTATTATTGTTACCTACATTAAAACAATTTCGATTCTTAGCTGACACCCAAAATAAGCGATGCTAATGGTTCAGACGGCGTATTCAGTTTTGGCGAGAACACTTTTCTAGCTGCACAACAGGTTCCAGATGCTTCATTTTTAAATTTGAAGGCATTGTCATGTTATCGTATTTTATCCGTTGAACTAGTGTCCATTGCGGAATCTGAACAGCAATCAACTTCAGTGTCATATTGAAATGCAATACGATTTCACAATGACAAAGATTGACGACGTATTTGTCGTGCTCGTGTTTCTCTTTTCCATCTTTTTATTTATTTATTTATTTTCAAATAGCCTGTGGCTAATATATATACATATACAATTACAATTCATACATCACATTAAAATAAAAGAGAAAAAAACGAAAATATTACAATCTCTTTCCTCTAGCCATTTATCCAGCTTTTCTCTGAAACTTGCAACAGTTCTGGTCCTTTTTATTTTTTCGGGTAACTTGTTATATATTTTTAAACCTTTGGGCAAGTTTTCTGTGCTTTACTACTTCTATTATATATTGAATGGAAATGATTTGCATACCTTGTCTTATAATTATGTACATCACTATTCTTTTGTACTAATCTAGACACATATCTTGGTAATAATCCACTTTCCAACCTATACAGGTACAAAAGTCAGTTCATCTCTAAATATTTCCTTTACTATATACAAATTTCCTACGTCCTTAAGCATCTTACTGACATTTTCAGTTCGTCTTTTATTTAGAACATCCCTCATTCCCTTATTAAAACTATTTTGCAACTTCATAATTTATCTTTTGCTTGCCATGAATAATAATTTGGTGCATTATCTTATGTGAGGCAGTCCAATTGATTTTAACAACAGCTGTTTACCTGGTTTAGATAACACTTTTCTTAATTTGCATATTAAATTTACCTTTTTTGCTATTTATTTATTTATGTAATCTACATGATCTATATACTTAAGCATATTATCTATAACTACGCCAAGATATTTATAATTTTGAATCCAATTAATTTTAGTTCCATTTATCACAACAGAATTTTGTGCCTCTGCCTGTTGCCTAAAAATTCTCTTTCCCATCACCATACATGTTGTTTGTTCCACATTCAGACTTAACTTATTTTTATTTAGCCATTCATTAACTAATTTTAACTCAGTATTAATTATCTGTATAATTTTTTCTAGACTTTTCCCACACAAGAATTTGGTGTATGTATCATGGTTTTAACTATAAACTATATTTACGATATAAACTCTCCTCGTCTTGATAACCGATCACAGCTGATTAGATGGTGGAGACATACTTCACCCTCGATCAAATCTACATCCTTTTTCCCTTATGACTTTACGCCTCGTCGACGACACGGCCGTTAGATACGGGAGTGAGCCCGGGACAAGGAACGAGACAGGATTTGGCCATGGATTTTTTGAAGGCACCATCTATGGTTGGTGAGTGGTAGAGACATGTAAAGAATCCTGTGTGCTGTTCTCACAAATTGTTTTGTCTATGTAATAACACGTAGTGTATACTATACTTCATATGTAATGTAACTTTGCTGAATACTTTTAATGCACATTTACCCTTGCTGATGATTCCAAAGACAATAAGAACGAAACGAGTATCGAATTAATTATTTCAGTACAAAAAAAAAAAGTTGTTTAACGGTTTAATTGAATGCATGGATATAAATGAGTCAGTAGTAGAGATATTTTAAGGCAAATTGCTTCGACTATAATAAATGCTTAAAAAGGCGTTTTCATATTAACTCCGCGTAGGTAAGAGGTTACCCGCTGTTTTATTGCTGTTAGGTGTAAATGGCGTCAATTAAAAGCTCCAGGCCACGCAAGCAAAACCGGTTTCATTTCTGCCGGAACGGCTGTGGAGAAATTACTCGTGTCACCGGCAGATGAAGTTATTTGCAGGACCTTCCATTTGGACGCCGATAATTACAGAGAACAGCACGTGACTGCGGCGATAAACTTCCTACACGCCGCGAACGGCGTAGTTCGTGCGAGACAACTGCCGGGGAAGACTTGCTTTTCTCGTTAATGTCGCTCCCTTCTTACGAAATATAATGAAGTTGAGAAATGTGAAATTTCACAGCTTCTGCTATGTCTGTTGCTTGGCCACGCGGAATATCACCCGCTTTGAGTTAAATATAAAGCTGCAAACACAAGACGGCATCTACAGTAACCGAAACTTTTCCATTTAAAAGAAGTAACAAATGCTTCTTAGGTTATATCTGCGTAATGTAGAGAATTATTACTTTTTACGCCCGCGTTTAATTGACGGCTTTATGTAAATACCGTGATTGTTTGACTCTGAATGCAGAATTGTAATGACATGTTTTAGAGTCAAAAGTTCGTATTCTAGCATTTAAACACTTGTGGATTAATCCTATGTTATGAGGTTTTACCGTTTTGGTCATAATAAATTAATCAGATGCACAAGAATTTTTGTACTAAGCAACTTTTGATTATTACTTGAGCTGCACATCACACAGTTAAAGTCAAATTTGAAAAACTAATATCAACCGAATCATCACACATAGGAACAGGCGTGGGCAGAATTGTCAATAAAATCCACAATTATAATGTGATCTACAGATGGTATTTATTGTTCATGTTACATAAAATAAATGATTAGCAACTTCATTGACATTGAAATTGACATAACATTGATTAAAAAAACGTAGCCGACAGACAACTTATTAGTCCGCGAGTAAATTAGCTCAGTCGGAGAAAGCAAGATCTCAGGGACTGTTACGCCTATCTTCCAATGAATCCCAGCCAGTTTTCCCATTTATAATATTTTTATTTTTCTGATGTAATTTCCACAAACAAATCTAGCTGCCCTGACATAGACCCAGGGGCGTAGCTACTATAGGGCTAGGCGGTGCAGTGCACCGGGGTCCCGACGCTCAGGGGGGCCCAAGAGTACCTCAGGAGGCCCCCAAGCGCACCTCTGGGGTCCCCCAAGCGCAGTTCAGAGCGCCCCCGGACCCTCACGGCAAACTGGCGACCTCAGCTGAGGAGGCCCCTACCAGCAACCGTTCCACCTCCTGTATTTGAAGCGCCAAATTCACGTTTAGTAGTACTCCCACCACGATCAGCCTAGGGTCCGACCAGAAGGTGGGGACACAGTGGGCAGGTTGTGGGAAAAGGATACAAAATCCTTCATTTATCGGAGAGGGTGAGAAGAGGTTGAACCACAGAAGTGAGAGAAGTTTGGTGAGACCATTGCTTGATTGTGTCGGCATAATTTGCACCCAAATTTTTTATATTAAATGTAGGAGCTGCAGGACATACAGAGGAGAGCAGCTAGATTTGTTTGTGGAAAATTCCGCAGGATCCAGTCAGAAACTGATAATGGAGATGGAATGCTAGGTTAGAAAGTATGCTGGTAGTGAACATGACGGGTGATGGGGGTTGGCACGATATTGTTCAAAGAATTAGAACACTGAATGCAAAAGATGACCGTTAGCACAAGCTGGCACTCGATGCTAGGCAGAACGGAATGGGAAAATTTTATTTTGTAGGTAAAGGTGTCAGGGGTTATTAAGGTAAGTGATACATTATTACGCAAAACGCTGAAACTATTCAGAACTAAAACTCTTCAATGGCAAAAGTAGATTGGTGGGGGGATTTACACTTAAATAATATAAGATAATAATAAATACTAATAATAAGAAGAATGGCGTAAAAAGCTGAACAGGGAAATTGCCACTGGAACATGTGCTCCATAGCGATTAAATTCATTTAAAAATTCAATCAAGATTAAATCTCTGCGTAGAAAAGAATAGTAGAAGACCGTACTATGTATGTAGTACAGCGAACTTCAGATAATAACGTACCGTACATTTGTACCATATAAAACGAAATCGCCTACTTGAGTAGCGTTACTTAATACAAATTTTGTATTTAATTATATTAGTTTTGAGTAGTGACAAATCGTATGAGATAAATACAGTCACGCTTTTCGTCTTATTTGATATGCAGTCTTTATATATTGATCATAGATTTCAACAGTTAATAAATTCTTAATGATAAATAAAGTTTTTTATTTTTATAATTCTATTTGAAGACCGCGAAATTCTGAGGATTGCGTAATAGTGGCATAAAATTTCACATGCTAGAACACAGGTCTCAAATCCCAGAAACATACGGCGATTTGTTTACTCAAATTTAATGTAATTCCACTAGAGCATATGCTCCGTTGGCAATTTTCCAGCACACATGTTTTCCTATACCATTATTTCTCTCTTTACTGATAGTTTCATCATTATCTTCGGTAACTTCTTCCAACCCACGACTCCCTTATCTACAACAGAAAATTTTACCACTGCCTTATATATGAGATCAAGTGATAGATTATGGTCATGATTATTTGTTCCTTCCATGTACTGTTCCTAATTCTTCCACCAATATCCATTATGGTCTCATCATCAATGTACGCCTTATATATTCCCAGAATTCTCTTCACCCGTGTCCTATCTTTAAGTGAATTCCAATCCAGCTACTGCATCATATCAGCTACCGATTGTATTAATTTCCACTAACAAGTCTATAGCTACCAAACACCCTCCGACTCTCGTATTTGATACATAAAATGTGCCTCCCATACTGTACCGTTATATTCCAGCAATGGTCTGTCTTTTAATGCTTATGGTCTGATTTTCTTGTCATCAAGTCAATTTTTCATATTTCTAAAGTGTTTCGGGGCCACTGCTGAAGATAAAAAATCAAGAAACCATTACTCTATGTTCTTTTTTGCCCCTGAAAACAAAATGATATTTTAATTTGTTTATGGTACACTATATGTAACCTAGAGTCTATTAATCAATGCTCCAACGTTTCGACCGAGCGTGGTGGGTGAGCGGTAATACTCTGGCCTCGCATTCGGTAGGACGAGGGTTCCAATCCTCGTCCGAGCATCCAGATTTGTGTTTTCCATGGTTTCCTCAAATCACTCCAGGCGAATGGCGGGATGCTTCATTCAAAATGATATGGCCGAATTCCTTCCCGTTCCATGTCTCCAGTCCTTACCCGCCTCTAACGATCTCGACGTCGACGAGGAGTAAAGCCATTCTCAAAAAAATTCAAATGTTTCTTTCAATCAAGGGTAATATATTTTTCTTCTTCTTCTTTTCCGTTTTGGCCTCTAAGGAGCATTTGGTTCTCAACTCTGGAGATTTTTCTTTTTGGCCCAATATTATTTCATCATTGCACTGTGGTTGTGTTTTCTTTCTTGGTTCCCTTTCACCCCAGATCCATGGCGCAGTGTTTTCGCTGTTAGTGTCTGGAGAGAATCGGGTGCTTTAATCAACGTTCTGTACTTATCCGTGTTTCAAATTTTATTGGGGTCAATTTCCAGATGCTCGAGATCTTTTCTAACTAGTATTGTCCATTTTGCGTTAGTCGCTTTCTCTTTAGAGACGATGTTAAAGATTTTGGAGGTGAGTCTATGTTTGTCCAACCGTACTATGTGACCATAGAACATTAATCTCCTTTTTCTCATAGCTGTGGTAATGCTCTCCAGTTGTTGATACAGGTCTTTATTATGCCTGAGTCTGTATTTTCCTTGTTCTTTGACAGGACCCATGATTTTTCTGAAGATCTTACGTTCCTTTAGTTCCAGTTTTCTGAGTTGTCCCTTTCTAACCATGGTCAAACACTCTGATGCATACAGTACTGATGATCAAACTACAGTATTATAGTGCCTGAGTTTGAGGTTAAGGGAGAGGGGTTTAGATCCATACATCGTCTTACAGGAGTGGTATGTTCTCTCTAGTCTGGCACATCTGCTATTCATGGTTATGTTCTCGTTGGTGTTTGGAGTTATCCATTCTGCAAGATATTTGAAGGCATTAGTCCTTCGTATCATTGCATTCCCCATTGGGATTAAGTTGGGTGATATTGGTAATGAGCTCAGTTTTGTTTATGGAAATCTTCAACCATACTTTAGCTGATATGTTGTTGAGGGAGGATAGTTGGTGAATAGCTTCCCCCACACTAGATGCCAGGAGAGTGAAGTCATCTGCGAATACATTTTATTTATGCAAATTAATTTTATTTTTCAAATCTCAGCATTTTTGAGTACCATGATGTGAAGTGTATAACTTTGATGTGCATGAGCTAGGATTTTTCCAATCATACAAGGCGCCACAGCCCTTACATGAGTCGAGACCATGTAGTTGTAACCCTTTCACGCCCTTCAGACCTTGTCCCTCCGGCTACTCAGACACTCCCAGTCAGCCGAAACTGTCTCCCTTTATGACTGTGTAAAAGTCATTTATTTCTTTCGCGACCGTTTAGTGAAAAAGAAAACAAAACGCTGCGAGCAGTTTTTGTGGCGCGCCTGTTGGCCGCGCATCTGCCGTTTGGTCGCGCAGTGACAAAAGAGGAGCGCCGCGCGCAGTAATATATGACTTTCATAATGGCGCGACGTGTGACGGGCGAGACGAAACAATTTGCACACACGCCGCGTGTGACAGTTATTTTTCAATAAGCCTTCTGGCAGGGGTCCTGCGAGCCGCACCTGGCCCGACCATTCACAAAGGCAGGATTACGCAGTCACCCGTCCGACAAACAGCCAGAGGCCACATCGCTGTATGATTCCTGAAAGTAAGTCGTGCCAGATTTCATTCACAATGATTCCTGGTAGTGGAAAAGATATACCTTCTTAAGATAAACATCGTAGCAGAAAATAATAATAATATTTATCCATTCTTGACTTCGGAAATATCGTGCCTAGTTGATACATAATCATCCATTCTCAGAGTATTATTAGTTATATTCAGCTGGTTCTTTAGTTAAGTTAGGAAAATGGTATCATAACATCTGCTAAGTTGGCAGAGATAAAACAGAGCCATTTTCCCGAATTGCATGCTTTATTGGATACTTCCTGCCTTGCCGTTTGCTAAGCCGACAGAATACAACAGTTTAATATCACAAAAACGCGCCCCGTTGGCTCAGTTGGCTGCAGCAACGACGCTGGAGTAGTTGGTTCTAGTCCTGGAGGTGGAGAAAATTTTCATTATAAGGGCGTCGCGGGCAGGGCATGAGAGAAGGTGGTGTACAATACCTAGTCACCCGATCGCGCACCAAAGACCTGGGATCAATCCCAAACACCTCCGCAGTGCTTATGGAGTGAGGATAAATTACTAACTGTACGATTCTGTTATATTCGTGGATGTTTTCCCACAGTCGACATGGTAATATGCACCATCAAGAAAAGAAAAATCAATATAGGCATACATATACCCTTTCCAAGGAATTGCATTTCTTATTGGTTGATTCCTGAAGTATAAGTTAAAAAAATAGGAACTCATCTAAGTAGAATGTATTACATGTTAGCTGAATTACTTAGCTTTTGTGTCGAATGTCTAACGTCTAAATATGCAATTGTTCTGTAATTATCGGCGGAACAAGTTAGTTTCAAAATATCGGGTCTAGTTTTCAAGTAGGAATGGAGCTCGTTGATTGATTTGTTGATGGTAGTCTTGGTAATCAAAATGGCTTTCAATACTGTGACACCTAACTGTGTTTTGTCACTTGTCCATACTTTATTCATCAGAGAAAAAACTCTTTCGGCAGGTGCGTTACTTCCAGCTAGACACATAACGTACTCAACAGTTATACGAATTTTCGTTAAGCTGAGAGTGTTAGCACGGAAGTGTTGAAATAATTCCACCCAACGGTCTTCAGCAGCAACATTCTGAGCATTCCAGCAAGTGATTTTTTGATCTGTGATGTAGTTGGAAATAAGTGAAAATTTGTTGAACATTTCCATATCTTGATTGCTGCTAGTAAATCCTTGCATGATCAGCAATGATGGTCCATGCGTCGACTCGACCGCCGCGCGGCAAAACTGCATCGTCAGTTTTAGACATTAATAGACAGATATATTAAATTCTTGTATTGTTTGGGAAAACTGGACATTTTTACTCTCGCTGGGGACAGAGAGGCTGATAGCGAAACTGCCCCACCCTAAGCGGGATATATGGCCACGTTATAAATACTGCTACAGGACTGATATAAGACAAAAATAAAGTATCAAAAAAATACAGGATTCAGTAAACTAACCACACCTTCTCACACATAAGCAAACATAAACTTTGGACAGAAAGTATCTATTTCTGCGCAACAGTCAAACTTACTAACCATAGCAGAAATATTACTCAATTGTCCATCAGTTTTATGTTGTTTCCTCGATGCATCTAAGTAAACCAAAATCTGTACTTAGTCTACTTGGAGGAAAAAAAATCCGGATATACATTTATAACATGTTTTTATTGCCGTTCGAAATTAACAGCTTACTATACTCGCCTTCTTAGTTCAGATCATTGTTAAAGTACTTCTCGTAGCGGTGAACCAAGCGTATAACACCTTTATCAGAAATTTGTTACTTATGATTTGAATCACCAATTAATAGTTTCTTTGTTGTCACAATCGTCATTGAATCGATAGTCACCAAGAAAGAACTTCACCATCGCCACATACATTTTGCCTGCCTTTTTTAAAAAGTTCGGTCCCCGCATTTGCGTAGAGTGATTTCGTAAAAACCATGGAGATCAGAAATCAGGATTGCCGGACGGGAATTTGAACCCGCATCCTCCCGAATGCCAGGTCGAAAGGTTACCAATCAGCCATTTGGCTCCTTCGATTTATTGTCTCTTGTATAGAGGAATCACAATTCTCACTCCATGGGCATTTCGATTTTCTTGATGCCTGCAACGAATCTTATGCAGCGGCACAGCTGTTCACACAACGCATCCTTGGCTTATTAACGAATCATCAAACCCCTACTGTGACGTAGATGTATATGGAGGGAGTATAAAATCTTTGTAATACTGTGTACAATTTTGTATATGAGGTTTCACGTGCCAAGTATTTTGTTTAGTTGACGTAAGAATAAATATTGTGAATGCGAGAGACACTACGCTGTGTTGGGATGCAACAGGAAATAACAGTTATGCGTGAACAGGTGTGTCGGTGGCCGCCCTCTGCTCGAGAGCGAAAAGGGATTCTCAGTTACTCAGTAGCCAGCGACAGACGCATTCGTGTGATGTGGTTGAGATTTATTAGATACACAAATAAAAAACTAACGTTTGATTACGATTTAATGCGGGAAGAATTGATTGTGGAAGACCTGAAATGTTAATATTTTGACATTACATTTGATAAGAAGCTTAACAGGGCAGGACAAATGGGACGGATAGTAGGAAAAGGTTTCAAAATTCTGCATTTGTTGGAGAGAGTGATGAGGGGATGTACGAGAGATGTAAAGGAATTGAGTTACAAAAATTTGGTCAGACCATTGATTGAATATGTTGGTGTAGTATGGGACCCAATTTTGAGTATCAAATACAGGAGTTGGAGAGGGTGCAAAAAAAAGGACTGCTAGATTTGTTTTTGGAAATTACCACAGAACGCAATCAGTAACAGATATGATAAAATAGTTGGAATGGGATTTAGTGAAAGACGGAAAGAGTGTGAAGAGGGTCGTGGGAGTGTACAAGGCGTATATTGGTGATGAGGCATGGAAAGATATTGGTGTAAGAATTAAAAGTAATGCATGGAAGGGAAAAGATGACCATTTCCACAGGCTGGCACTCGATTTCAGGCACAAGGGTGTGGAAAAATTCTCTTTTTTTAGGTAAGGGTGTCGGGGATTGGAATAAGCTACCAAGAGAAATGATGAATAATTTACCAAAAACGTTTAAGAATTTAAAGTTAAAATTAGTAGAGGGCAAAGGAGGAAGATGAGGATATCGCCACCGGAGCGTGTGCTCCATTGCAATTTTAATAAAATATTATACTGTTTAGAATGCATCATACTGAGTGAATATTCAGTACTGATTTTAGAGCCGCTGTATGTAACGGTTTATTGCCGCCCAGTGTATTTATGTTGATTAAATACGAATTACTATTTGGAACATCATATTTATCATTTCAAAAAGTTTTTTCTTTCCACTTCGGAAATATCATTACGGAAATTTTCAAAATTCATTCTGTAAATGGCAAAATTATGAAGAATGAACGTCAAGGGTATGCGATAGTTCAGAGGCAAGCTGCTGGCGTGGATAAGGAGCGATCACATTACCGCTATATAGCAGCACCACATACCACAGAGATATTCATTAAATGTGTTCGTGTTCTCTAGAGTAAGACTCTTTTGGGATATTATCGTTTCTGCTACGGAAACATTTCGTGATTTCTAATCGTTTCGTAAGATGTAAATGTTTTGCCAACTGCCTGTTTCAGTTGAAAAATAAACAATGCCTGCGTATGAGTCGGCTCTTCTTTCATCCTACCACGAACCACCAACCTATTCGTCGTATATCATACGCGAAGTATTCGCACGGGCCACATAGTATCATTTATACCAGATTCAAGGTGGTACTATCACAAGCAAACGTTGAAATGTATATTCCACAACTCTTCGTGGCACAATTGCTGAATTGATTTGGCCCACAATGTGCAGAATACCAAGGAGAACGAAAGTAAATAATAATAATAATAAATCTCTCGCACTATGTATGCACTAAATTTTGGATGCCGTAATATCATCGCAAGGGATCTTACTTTCTGTGTATGGTACAGTGGAACTTTTCTATGTCGAATGTGAAGGGACCGTAAGTGAACTTCGAAGTATCGAAAATTCGAATTAGGAAGTGTTTACAAAAAAGGAAAAAATCCAAGAAAAAGTCCTTAAAATTAAGTTTTAACTTTTTTATTTAGACATCACTCAGTGTTACAGTTTATTAAATTATTATTATTATTAATATTATTTTTATGGTAAAGGAGTGAAGCGAAAATCACTGATGTTATCCTGTCTCTCGATGTAGCGATGAAATTCGTGGATATTGTTAAATCTAAGGTACTGTAACAATAAACAAATAGCGCATAAAACAGCAGCCAAACCATAAACACAAGCGCGAACTGTACACGCTAAAAAAATGGTATTTGGCCATATTAGCCATACAGCCAGCTCAAAGTGTGTGTTTCTCGTACAATGCATACATTTAATTGCGATTGATGTCCCTCTTCTGTTAGGACGACACAAGACGAACACAACATTTTATTAAAACCACCCATGTCCTCGGCCGGACTCAAACCGGCGACCCCTGCAACGCGAAGCAAGCACGCTTCCCCTACTCTGCAGGGGTCGGCGTATGGGACTCTTAAAATCGAACACAAAACTGCAGATAAGACTCCCACAGTTGACTGAACTGCAACTGGATTACAAAACTGTGGCTGGCTGATTCTTGGAAACAATAACAACGGGGAATAGTGGCTTAGGTTCACTGGACAGTGACGTTAGCGATTACAAGATAGCGCTCAAGAATAATATTTTTCAACAAACATTATTTACATGAGAATTACATGTTCTTCTCCTAAATACCAACAAATGTTATTCGAATTAACGAAAAAAATAGTTCGAATTATAGGAGTAAATTTTACAATAGATTAATACAAAATTCATGGGACCGAAAGAAAATTTTAAATTATCGAGAAATTCAAATTAGAGAAGTTCCACTGAACTATGTAAATGAGCTATTGGTGTCGAATAACCGAATGTTACGGTCACACACTTCCAGCTTGGGTGGTAGCGGTTTCGTTGGTGATCTGCGCGTAGACGTCTTGTGCCAGACAACTCCGAAACCTAACAAGGACTTCTCGAATCCATACCTCGCTCAACACTGTTGTATTGCGCTCCAAAGATGGACCAACACATTAATAAGCAGGTGGTCATAATTTTTTGGCTGATCAGTGTATGACACAATTCACTATCATTCAAACAGGGCGTTGCACCACTCAGTTCATTACTTCTCGCCTGCCGACAACAATACGAGCGAGGGACACCCCACGCGCCCGCCATCATTTCTTTTCGTGGACTCCAGTCAAAGATAGCTCCACTCACAGTTTTCTGTTCAAAGATACCCAAATACATACACTGTCTTCGATAAACTCTAAACAACTTACAATACCTCTTGCCAAAATTAATTGAACAGCAATTTGTTAAACAAAAAATAACAAACCAAAACAAAGAAAAATATTCACCAATAAATTTTAGTGTAATGGAACTTACTTTCTGGATATGGTTCTACGTAAATGATCTATTAGTGTCGAATAGCCACAAGATGTTGCGGTCACAGACTTCCATCTTCGGCGGTATCGGTTTCCTAGGTGACCTTTCGGTGGAGGGCATAGCCTGCCTCGCCTCGGGCGATGAACCACCGCAGGTGTCGCCCTGTAGGCACAAAGGGCGACGTAGGGCGACGCGACAGCCGCTTATTAAAATACAGAGCGCGCCGTCGCGTCGATTGTTGGGCGGTGTGAATGGGCGCAGATGTCGGGGTATTACTGCGCCCTCGACTCAGCGCTCGCACAGTGCTTATAAATGGTCGCCGGCTTCAATGAGCTGTCGAGAGACTCGACCCCTCCACGACGTGATAAATGGCTGGCACCGTTTCTTGTGGCGTAAAAGCTGGCCACATTCTGACAGTGTAGACGTTCGGTTGGGGGTGATGTCAGAAACGTAGTGATACGGCAAACGATTGTTTCAAATTCGTACATGATTCAACATTAAGTCATGTTGGACATTATTCTCGAACATTAAGTCATGTTGGACATTATTCTCGTTACAAACATATACTGACCTTCAGTTCATCTAAATGGCTTCATTTCGTCTGTAGTTTAACTGGGAAATTGGTCTTGAGGAGGGGAAACCTGGATAGACATGAAATGGACTCAATGGTAGGATTTATTTTCGAGTCTTTGGATGGTCTGTTGAAGTCGACTCTACAATAAGTAGGCAAATATCTATTTATAAAATAATTTCACATTTATTTATAAACCTTGGTGACCGATCTTTGCTCAGTATCTTTCGATTTCTATTCAATATGTATGATTTTCCGTGAAGCTTGGTTAAAGTTTTACGTTTTTCTTGAAGGCTTCCCAGGCACTTTGAACAGAGGCATTCCTTGCTCTGACCAAAGATAAGCTTCACAAACATCAGTAGGCTTACTGGTACCTAAAACTTCTAAGAGATGAGTTAAGAGCCGTTTACGAGACTCGAAATACAAGATTTTGGTAAAATCGTGTTATAAACTTGAAAACCAAAGCGTTAACTATGTATTAAATTTCATCGAAATCGCCAGAGCCATTTCTGACGTCCTGTTTGCCATCTCATAAATTACTTTTAAAGAAAAATTCTATAATTATGTTAAATATAAATCTTAATACTAATAAGTCTCTGGTAGATAGACGACACACGTTTCGTTTAAACTTATTGGTAAACATGCGTAATCCCACTTCCACTTATGAGTGTAGTGAAATACTTCTTCCACCAACCTATTTGAGTCGGAAGGACAGGAAAGATAAAATTAGAGAAATAAGGTGCCGTACTGATTCTTATATGAATTCTTTTTTCCCTCGTACCATTAGGGATTGGAATGCACAACAAAGAGATTAGCTTTGGTGCTGACCATCTCTACCACCCACAATTTTGTGAATTGCAGAGTATATATTTAGATGTAGATATGTAGAATGAATGGTGCAAGATTAGTGGTAATTCATCTAGACGAGCTAAAATCATTCACTCCGATAAAACTACGCTCATACCTTGCATTTAACTCGCACCTTATGATCCAAACGTGCATTTCCAGATGATAAGCTAACTACTCTCTGGTTCGCGCATTCGGAGTGCCAACTTAACAGTATTCAAAACTCTTTAACACCATATTACTAATCATACAGAATGAAACTACTAACAGGAAGATATTAAAACAAGTTCAACAGGATTCGAAGGACACTGTTTACTTACAAACCCGAGCCGAATTTGCTTTTAATTTTTGTCGGTGAGTTGCATTTCTCATCTTATTTGTGTTCTTAATTAAGGAGACAGCATATTATTTACTAGATGTTACCCGTGAATTCGTACAGATGGCTTAGAATTTTATCGCTAAAATTGTAAATAGAAACCTGAAAGTTATGTAAAAGGTGTCGCGTTGTGCACGAAGTCGGAATAATGCGACGGAGAAGCCATCATACCATTTTACCACTGACACCTGTCTCATAGCAACAAAATGGCAAGGGGGGGGGGGGGATGTTAACTGTTCAAGGCTACTTATAACAATCCTTCCGGCGGATATTTTTTTTTTAATTGTGGTTTAAAATTATGTCACTTTTTGAGGACATCTTATATAAATACCATTTTATACACCACGTTCTGATCAATTAGGGATACATTAGAGTTGGGGCACACATAGACATTGGTGGAAAAATAACAAGTAGTATGTGAAAGAGAAGCAACTACTATTCAACAAAAATTAACCCCTAATTTCTGGTAAAAGGAGAGGAAATAGAGTCGGAAATTGGAGTAGATGATGGAGAACAGTGTATTTCAACAGTGATAGAATTTACATTGATAATTTGGATTTACATAACGTAGATAAGCAAACAAAAATAAAAATAAAATTAAATTAAAGGAAAGAAAATAAAATAAAAAAATAATAAATGAAATAAACGTCTTCTCCTACCGTGCAGTGCAGACTATGTAGTTAAGCAAGTCATATTTACTCTCAAATAAAGACAAAATAGAATATTTGTTCCGGAAGTAAAGGTCTATTCTGCTGACGCGAGAAATGAAACTCCACCTGTTGTTTCCAGAATCGAATCGAAGGATAACATGTATCCTGCCAAGTCGTATAAATGTTTGTGAAGTCAGTGGAAGGCGACCAGAAAGAGTTTAGAGAGAAGTTCTGAATCCAGGGCTCCAAGTTGGAGGACGCCGCTGAGTTGGTCCGCCTCTGCTGTTCTTCACGAGTTGCCCGCCTGGGACAACAGGGCACAGCTCACCAGCGCCACTCACTGTTAGCCTTCACTGGAAACCTTGACTTCTTTTCACACGTGACTTAGTGAGACAAAATTCAAGGTAATGTTTTATTTATTCACATGGTCAAATACGAAACATTCAAGTGTTAGTTTAATTATTTATTAAAAGCATAAGGCGTGAGATATCGTCTTAGTGTATTACTGAATAGCATTCTGTTCGACTATAATGCCGAGATTTACAGTGAACTGTAATCATTTCTTTATATCCGGAAAAGCGTTATAAATTTCTGCTCGGAAGCTACTACTCTACGCTACATTTTGTTAGCTAACTACTGCCGTTTACTACCACTGACTGCGTCTTAAGCAATTCAAAATTATGCTACTTTTACCTTTATATCTCCTTCAGTAACTTCCTCCCAGGATGAGAAATATTCGTTGCAATTTATGGTTTATAAATCTAGGTCTTCGATAATAATTATATCATCGTCAATCTTACCTCTATTTTGTTTAAAAAAATAAAATGCATGCTCTACCTTTGCCTTATTTCATGTTACGTTTAATTGAAGAATACAGTTAGTTATGTCACTCATAAGTAGCAGGATGAATATCCAAGGAGGGGTGTAGACTTAGGACGAGGCATGTCATCAAATGTACTTTTGTTTGCTGACGACCTGCTGGTAATAGAGGATACTGAAAATGGATTATAAAGAGCCCTCTACAAATTACAAATATGTTCAGAACACTACAACGTGAATATATCCACGAACAAAAAAAAAAAAAAAAAATAACGGCTTTCTGTTGTCCAAACCCTATTAGAGCAAAAATAGTTGTAAGTGATTACCTGCTTGAACAAGATTCGCACTATAACTACCTTACTCTTAACAGTACAAATAGTGTAAGGAAACATATTGTTCATCAAGTGAATAAGTATCAGATGATGTGTGGAACGATAACTAAAACCTTAGAAATAGGACGCGCAGAGACACAAAGATGAAATTCTATAAAATGATGAGATTTCCTATGCTTCTCAATGGAAGTAAGTCTTGGGTAATGAAGAGCAGAGGCAAAAGCCGCATACGAGCAGCGGAGATGAAGTTCCTAAGATCTGTAATGGGATGAACGACGCTAGATCTGATAAGAAACGAGACTATAAGAGAGGTGTTGAAAATATATGGTATGAATGACAAAATAGAGGAATAACTTGAGAGACCATCTGTATAGAGTGAATGATGAACGATTACCAAAAGTGGTAAACCAATACAGATCTAAAGGTATAAGAAGAATAGGTAGACCAAGGAAAAGGTCAACAGGCCTAATTATTGAATGGGAAGAAGATGAAGAGAGATAACCGCTACTAAACTTTACAAGTTTAACTTTGAAACACTTTTATTCCGCAACTTCTTAGATACTACAAATTACTCAACACAAATTTTACACACAGGTATCTTTCATACAAATAACGTTTTCTCTTAAGGTCCAACTATTTCGATAACTTTAGCAACTTCCTTCTATTCTCTTCATCAAGCCTGTTTATTCACACCTCTCCCTCTCCATTAATAATTATGTAGATAATTTCCTCTTTTGTCTCGGGTTTGCTGCGCCCGGTTTAATCATTGCTGCCAAAGATGCTACCAATAACGCCATTCATATATGATATTCACCTGTTATAATATAAATTATCAACCATATTCCGATAATTATATTATCTTTAGAGGCTGGCGTGGCATGCAACTGCTACAGCATGCTTTGCGAGTGAAAGCGTGCCATGAATTCCTCCTTCGTTTTGAGTCTACTTTGAGGTGACGGTTGTCCTTTGCCGGTAGATTACTGGATTACCACGATCGAGGCACGGTACGCTGAATCTTTGTCACTATCACCATGTTTCTACCAACCTTTATTGCCACACACAGTGGCATTGTTTCAAATTTGAACTCTGCATAATGAAGGAAATGAATATTCTTATTATGCTAGACTTAAAATCTCACATTGTTCTTCTGATAATATTTTCACCGTCAACTTTTACAATTTTCTAAATATAACTGTCGTGTTTAGTAACAATAGAGCTTCATATGCACAAAAGTTACTTTTAGGGATTGTACGTCGCACCAATATGTTAATTATTAAATAACTAGACTAAGCCCTTGACCGTTTTTAGCGTATCGTCACTGGTCTAGATTAGTTCCAGTTTTTAGGATGAAAGATTTTGACAGGATAATCTGATTCGACCAAATATAAACTTGACCTGAGGTAGGTATTAAACACGAACAGGGACGATAGCGCAGTCGCATAATTGTTTCAAAGGTCTTAGACTCGAACTTGTATTTGACCCTTAAAGTTCACTCTGCAAAAATTTAAAAAATAATCCTGTTTGCTTCGACAGAATTACGTTGTTTTTTATTGAGAGTGGGCAAACACTCATAATGTAATCATTGGTCGTTGTATACGATTATAATGGCCATAGAACTTCACACACATTCCATATTATTAAACAGTTGATCAACTAGCAAGAAATGGATTGCCGGAATAGTTGATTCTGTAACATATTTGGCCTGATGTCCACTTAAAATAACCCAATAACTCACGTACAGTGAACATGAATAAAGACAATCTACAAAAGGTCAGTAAAATACCTGAGAAGAAAATGAACATAATGCATAAACTTTCGTCAAGCAACAACATTAGTAACAGTTTTAATTAAATTGAAATTTATGCTAAGTCGGAATGACAATTGGCATTCATGATTACAGTAGAGACCAGGAGTAATTTAATTTTTTTTCAAGTTGCCTTCATTAGCAACATGCTATTGAAAAGCAGATAAACGTTTTTTCAGCCGCAAAATTTGTCAGTATTTTTTTAACTATGAAACCCTATGAAAATCAAACTTAATGAATGTATTATGGCAATTAATCTGGTAGCAGTTGCTTAGCTATTAAATTATGAACATAACCACGAATTTCTCCTAATGGTATCTGTGGCCGCTGTATTGCGAGCGAAGGCTGACACGTGACACCAATAGCTACCGAGGTGACTGAATGAGTGACCTGGTAGATGTCTTTATTTATTTGTGTTAATAATTATAAATGTGCAGTACTAATGCTATTTTATAAGTATTATTGAAGGTAAGCAGTAACTGGTTGATTTGGATTCGAGGAAAAGGAATATTTATAAAGTGGAGAACAGAGTAGCTGCAGAAAAGATAAAACAATTAGTTTGACTGTAAATGGTAAAACCGATTGTACTGACTAAAATTTATTACGGCAATGGACGAATAAGTCACGTGGCAGTGGAAGTTAGTTTGTGACTCAGTATGGAAACTTGTGAAATAAAAATTGTGT
The DNA here is from genome assembly GCA_031002005.1 of Vandiemenella viatica. Lineage (NCBI taxonomy): Eukaryota > Metazoa > Arthropoda > Insecta > Orthoptera > Morabidae > Vandiemenella > Vandiemenella viatica. The sequence goes on from JARYHS010011408.1 coordinate 28,116,991, forward strand.
TCGATTTTGTGTTGGAAACTTAATTGGCAGGTATTTTTGGGTAACAGAATGTAAGCGAATAAGAGGAAGAAAAGACGGGATTTGGAAGTTGTAAGCTCTAAGTTAACACATGATCTAAGATGTTCTCGTCATGGTTGGAAACGATTGCCAAGGCATATTAAGGTAAAACTAAAATAACAATGAATACACGTCATCGAAATAAAACGCTTAATAGTTGCATATAAAGGCAAAGAAAGACGTTTCTTTCAGAGAAGCTTTACTAATTTGTATCCCCACCTTAAGAATAAGATAGCTGGTTACTTACTGTTAGGAATTTTTTAAATTTAATTATGGCTTTTCACCTTGTCGACGTCGAGATCATTAGAAGCGGGGAAGGAGTGGCAGCAAGGAACGGGAAGAATTCGGTCATGGCCTTTTGAAGGAACCATCCCGCCATTTGCCTGGAGTGATTTGGGGGAACCATGGAAAACCCCAATTTGAATGGCTTGCAACGACTTCAGATGGTTTTACTGCCGTCGCCATAATTGCTAAATTAGACTTCAATAGAGATATTGGCTATGATCCCATGCTAATACAGTCTCGGACATATCATTATTACAAACAAATGATTACAGATTAATTAATTGCCCAAACCTACAGGCTATTCAAGTTTTAACTTCAAATATGTACAAGTACGTATGGAAAACTTCTATATAGTTTCATAAAAGATTTACAAAATCAGTGTCCTTGGATAACTTTAACAAACTCCCAAGTTGCCAATCCCAGGAAGAAAATTCTTTCACATACTAATATGCTTTTCTAAAGAAGAAACTCTTTTAGTTTACATTTTATGCTATTAGGATTTGTTTTCACATAACACTTCATATCTTGCTGCAGAACATTCAATAAAGAACGTTGTAAGGCTCCTTTTTTTTCATGATAGACAGAATGAGCCATTTTACTGATGTCGAAGACTAAATAAAATTAAGAAAAACACTACAGGATTCAATCAATGACGAATTGTCTACAGTAAAATGGTAGCGAATATTGTGACAACGGGTGTGATATGTATGAGCACTAATGTGTGTTGTATAAAAATTTGTAAGTGAGGATATTAAAATTTATACGACGGAAGAGTAAATACGTTGATTACTGGGGAGTGGAGACTAATTCAATATTGAGAGAATAAAGAAGGAAACCTCCGAAGACATAAAAGGATAAGTATTCTCTTTCATGTTGTGAAAAACTGAATTCGTGCTAAAACTGATAACTAATCATAGATATTGGCGCAAAGCTTATACTCTTCGGCATAAGGAAGAAGTACAATTAAGGTTAATATCTCAGTTGTATTATAGTCGAAATCTCAAGAGTTTCATACATTTTTTCCGCTCTTCACAATTAATAGTGATAACGGGGAAGATAAAGAAAATAGAAACAGGTTAATGTATGGACTTCATAGAGCATTACTCTGTACCTTACATATGCCCCCCTTCAAATTAACGCTTATGTCCATATACTGGTACATATTGCACAACATTCAGTCCTCAATTCCTCATTATTATCCTCCCCTGCGGCGGGAATGTGGTACCTCGCACCGGTCTCATTCAATTTGTACGCGTTATGAAAATGCGCGGGGGCGCACTTTGCATGGTAAAGTAGAACAATTTATAAAATCTGAGTAGTGCGGCGCGGTGCGGTGGCTGGCAGGGGTCGGTTTTAAAACATTTCATAAAAGCGGAGGAGGGTCGGGCTGGAATGCTGGGGTTTCCGTGATGCATCTGCGTCATTACGCGTTATGAAACCAGAGCACCGTCATTAAATTAGTGCGCGAAGGGAAATTCATCCGCCCACGCGCCACCTGCTGTGCTGCTGCTACTGCTGCCGACTGGCAAAGTACTTCAGGCTCCGAATAACGCGCGAGCATGCGTGTACTTCCCGTACCGAAACAACCACAACTCGAATTTTTCATTATTTATAATTTCAGTAAAGGAGGCACAAAAATCGAAATATGATTGGCTAGAACTTTCAAATAACTTGTTAATATACAGTGCCCTATCCGATATGACTATCATCAGTCTGAATTAAGTAAGCATTACTGCTACAGCGTCAGCTGAACCGTAGTGTTTTTAATAAATTTGACAATCTTACAAATACTATCACATCTTTAAATTCCACTTGAAATCAGTTAATTTTTATCTTTTAAAGTATTAAATCTCTTTCGAACAGTTTCTCTTAATGTTTGTACCTACTGGATTTTTTTTATTACTGTTATCGACAATGTGTGATTTTTGAGTAGCCATCTAAATTGTATTTAACGTTCACTATGATTCTATGAAATGATGCAATGTGATTAGTTGAAGAATCCCGCGACGAAACGCAACATCAAAACGCGAGTTTAGATCATGAAACTGTTTGTCTTCTTGAATACTAAAAGGGTTCTTTATCATTTACCAACTAGCTTTGTGAAAATAAAACTATCCTAGCGTGACATTCAAGTTAATTTGATCAAATTAAGAAAACACTTATCGAGGGCAACAATTGCTCAACTTGCGTCGTCTCCAGGTCGTTATTGGGGATTTAGAAACTTGGTTATTATTATTATTATTATAAATTTAATTGCGATGACCACATGTTCCTGTGACAATTCCCCTAGTCATCTAACTATCCCCTTTTTAATATTATTTTTTAAATTATCTAAAATACTTCGTGCCTGAGCGTATAGGAATAAAATATCTGTTGGCTATAGGCGGTATTTTCATTTACAGATCTTTAACAAACAATTTCGGAAGAGTGGCCAATAACCAGTTAACAAATTAACAACAGAAAGAAATTGTCAATACATCCTCGCTTCCTACAGGTTAATTGAAACACTTGTCTTTGGCTCTGTTTTACCGCACCTTCATTACAGTCGTGACTTAGTGAAACATTTAGCTTTACCTAGAGTTTGAGAAATCCCTAAAACGAATGGCGGTAATTGTTAATTTACTTTCATTGCAGAAAATAGTCTTCAATATTTAACGACTCTCTAAAAAAATGATATTTAATTTGATTGCAATGGAGCGCACGCTCCGGTGCCAATTTCGCTACACACCCATCTTCCTCGCAATTCCTGTACCATCCTAAATTTGCACTCTACAAATTTTTACTTTAAAATTTTTTCAACGTTTTTGGTAAATTATTAATTATATCTCTTGGTAACTTACTCCAATTCCTGACACCCTAACCATAAAAGAGAATCTTCCCACACCCTTGTGCCTGAAATCGAGTGCCAGCTTGTGGTCTTGGCCATCTTTTTCCTTCCATGCATTACTTTTCATTCTTACACCAATATCTCTCCATCTTTCCATTATTCTATCTTTTATCATATCTGTTACTGATTGCGTTCTGCTGTAATTTCCAAAACAAATCTAGCAGCCCTTCTTTGCACCTTCTCCAACTCCTGTATTTGATACTCATAATTTCGGTCTCATACTACACTTCCATATTCAAGCAATGGTCTCACCAAAGTTTTGTAACCAAATTCATTTACTTCTCTCATACATCCCCTCATCACTCTCTCCAACAAGTGCAGAATTATAAAACCTTTTCCTACAACCTGTCCAATGTGTCATGCCCAGTTAACCTTGTTATCAAATGTAATGTCAAGATATTTACGTTTCAAGTCTTCAGCAAGCAATTCTTTCCCAAACTTATAATGTCTTGAATCATAGAACGAGGACGAAAAATATGGTAGAAAGATGTTATTGGCAACTGACGCGATGTTTATTTTATAAGATTTTCGTGAGCTGTGAACCTCGGGGCGCCTCTGTCAAGATGGCGCGTTTGATCGGGAGCGGAGGTGAGCCTGCACGTGCGCCTCCGTAATATGCGTGCATGTGTGGTCCCTTTGTCCTCGCCTTTCTCCAATAGTGATTTGTTTTTAATGAAAATTCTGTGTGCTCCAATTATTACCTTCTCTTTGTACACAGAGGGGGTCCGCGAGTGCTTTGCGCACCGTAATCATATTCCGTTACAGAAACAAATCCACAATAAAGGCGGCGGAACACGCAGCGGGCGCCAGACTCCGAAACTCTGCGGATATGAAAGGCATCAAACAGCTCCGAAATTACCTGGCGCGCGTACGTCGCTAATATCGGTAATATTGTTATTTTTTGCTACGCTGTTCCCCGTAAGCCCGCATACTCTCGGCGCGATATTAAATTGCCCGAGTGTGTGTGCACTGCAGTACTAAGTAAATAGACGCAAACAGGTATTTCCCCTACGTACGAACTGTTTGTAAGGTAAATTATCCAAAACAGTATACACTGAACGAATTTTAAGTTAATTCATCAAACCGATAAGAAAATCATTTCTCATAAAGTTATTCTCCATTGTGTTCACTACAAAAATGATACTCTCGGTCGCGATGTATCTGTCACGCAGTGACGTCACATTATGACGTCACGCTTTTAACCTTCGTTGCCCAACTAACAATAACCAGAGATGTTGTTCGAGGTTATGCGCATTATTTATGAACAGTTCTATTCAGCCTGTGCTTTTTAATTTATATATTGTGGATACACCTCAACTAAATTGCAGGAAATTCCAGTGTACCGACGATCTCGCTATTATCTTCCAAAGTATAAACTTGTAAAGATAGACTCTGTGAGAGTCTTAACCAACATTACCCATTCTTCTCTAAGACTAAAAACTAACCTGAGAAACAAAGAGTCTTGTTGCTTCCACGTTTCAAACCAGCTCGCCTACATCAGAATAAGACCAACTTTCGGACCCCTTATAAGAGTAGAACATAAAGACCATCCCAAATACCTAGTATTACCTTGGATCGAGCCCTCACTTTTCGTCAGCATTTATCTAACACTGCAGCGAAACTGAAGATCCGTGTGAACTTTGTAAAGAAACTGGCTGGTACGTCATGGGGTGCAGGTGCTTGGCATTCTCCGCAGCAGAATACTGTTGCTCTATATGGCTTGCTAGTGCTCATACTACCAAAGTTGACACCCAGCTTAATGCTGCTCTGAGAACAGTGAGTGGTTTCACTAGGTCTACCCCAGTATCCTGGCTGCCTGTACTTTTCAACATTCCTCCACCACATTTGAGGAGAAAATCAATACTGATCAGAGAATTGGAAGGAGTTGAGGAAAACGACATGATTCCTTTGCATTGCGACCTTCTCCACCTGCCTAACACCGATTAAAATCAAGGTGACCTGCCTACATGGAGGCAGAAAATCATAGATATAATAACTTTGACATATATGAATAGTGGAGACCGGAGTGAGAAAGCAAGAGCCCACACAATTGTGGGCTTGTAAAAGTTAGATCGACCTGTGTTCCGGGGTTTGACCTGCCCCGGCGTCTTTGCTGTAAAATGAGTAGATTTGGTACAAGACACGGAGTGTGCAATGCAAACGCACGTAAGTGGGGTTTCCGTGAAGATGCGTTGTGTTACTGTGGTGGTATCCAAGCCGCTGACCACATTGTGATGGACTGTCCAGCAACTAGACCTCCTGGAGGCCTTCTCACACTGCATCAAGCTGGACTAGCAGCCAGAAGATGGCTTGAATTTCTGGATAAACGTATCTGCTTAACATGTATTTTATTTGTATTTGGCATACGATAGTAATAATGGTTCTATTTAGATAAGTATCCGCTACTAAATGATTGTCAGAAGACTTAAAGAAAAGTATGCATTTCGTTTAAATCAAAACATTAAATATTTGTTGCTTATATTTGTTTAATATTCGTTCGATGTAAAAGTATTAATTAAATTCTTTGCCTTTAGATATGTAAGATACAAGCTTTAATTTTCGATTGGCAATGTTAGCGTCGGTTTTGATTAGATTGCTTTTTAGCCTCGGTCAGAATTACAACTGGCATTTGACGTTACAGCAGACAGAATGAGTATTTTTTTGTTTTTTTTTTGTTTTATATATATAATTTAAATTGTTCTCATGATTTTCCTCTTACTGAAATCATACCTTCGTTTGAACGAAAGTGGTTCCACACTGATCGCGATCTATGCAGCCTAAACTACAATTGAAACTAATATTACTTGGCATAACGTGAGTTGTTAAGGTTTATTTTTATTTGCTTTCAAAAACGTCATATTACTGATGTCATTATTTCAGTCTCGTGTCACTGTGTCAGCCATTCAAACGTTGTAATGTCGATCTGATAACGGGTAACAAAAAATAAAGATATAAGAACCCGTGAAGATTTTGGCATGTTTATATAGCGAGGCATGAAGTCACTAACATGTGATACAGTGCACGTAGGCTTATTAATTCGAGTGTGATTGAAGCAATGATTTTCTAGCGGAGTTTTTGGTGAAGTTGAAATGCAACCTGAACCAGGATTACAACTAAAACTTTTTGCTATAGTGCAAAGCACGAAGAATTGTATCGAGCTTTATTTTATAACAATTCTTTTTTTTTTTTTTTTTTTTTTTTTTTTTTTAAGTAACTGCGAAGTTATTGCCACAACACTCCGTTCAACCCGTCATTTTTGACGGACTTTAAGGATAGTATCCCAATAATAAAAAATAGGAAATTTGTGCAAAAACTTTATACACTCCACAAATTTGTTGCTTTAAAATACGTGCGGTAGTCTCCATCACTTTACGCACCTTATATTTGGTCATAAGACAAAGCAAGAGGTTATCGTAAAACGATAAAACTGAAACGGAGACGTTTGGGTAGCTGGACATTCATTGGGCGCCAGCTGTATTACTTTAAGATAGGTGCATCTGTTTGTTTTTTGTTTTTGTTTTTTTGTTTTGTTTTTTGTGTGTTTTTTGTGTTTTTCTGTTTTTTTTGTGTTTTTTGTGTGTTTTTTGTTTTTGTTTTTTTATACACTACATATAACACTTATTTCTTATTAACTAAGGATACTGAATTTATTGACTAGGCGCCTTAAGTTATTATTCAAACAGTGAATTTAACAATAAATTTTTTGTTTCTTATTCTTTTTCTGTGTATTTTCTTATATAGCAGGGGGGTGCAAGAAGGTGCTCTTGCACCCCCCTTGCAACCCCCCTCCCGACGCCCATGTGGACATTGTAAAACCAAAGCTGGGCCGTTTTTTTTTTTTCTGTGTGTTTATCTCGTATGTGGAGTGAGGGCTTACAAATTTATGTTGAAAACAGATGGGTGTTTAGCAGAATCATTAGTAATGCCTATAGCAAAATGGTTGGCGTCAACCTTGTAACAAGTTTCCCGCCGTTTAAATTCTAGTAAATTTGTTTATTAGATGACTGAATTTAAATAATAGTATAAAGATATTCAATGTATTAGGGATGTTTAAAAATACCTCTTAATGCTTCATGAAATGTAAGAAAATACTCTAGTTCTTTATTAATCATCAGAAGATCCCCATTGTTTGATTTCTGGGGTAGTGATAATTCGTCATATTCCATATTTTTGTTCTGTAATTTCTATCAATTATGATTTGCTGCTGTTTCTGTTGTATAAGTTTATACAGAGTGTTCAGGAATTAAATTATTTTAAAAGCAATGTTAAACAATCATACCATTTTAAAATTGGCAATAACGTAGCATTTTTTTATTATAATTGGCACGATCCGCTTAGTAAATTTTTTTTACACCGCAAGCTGTCAAAGTCAGCAGTTTCAATAAATTTGTACACACTTTTTACAAAAGATTTTTAAAGTTTTTTTTTAACATTTTAAAGAAAAAAGAACATTGTTTTAGATGACTCAAACATCCTTGAGTAAATTTAAAAAAAAAAAAACTGGGTTCAAAAAGTCTTAATTTGTATAAATGGCATGGTATAGACTGAACAAAGTCAAATGTTTCGAAAAAAAATTAATCATTCAGTATTCCTAAAATAAAATTTGGTCATATAGTAGGATATGTTGCTGCTGTTTCAGGATTATCCTTTGATTTTTGGACACCCTTTAGGTAGCAATTGTAATTGTTTTATGAAGTGTGAGTAAATTTTCACAGATTAGACGGATCTTTATTGCTTAAGAAGACTTCGTCTCTTCACTTGAATTCCAGGTTATGTCGACCATGAAATGAATAACAGTGCAACTGTTCCGTTTAATGACGCATACTGTAAGTAAACACGGATGACAGCATTGTTCAATGGGGTGTAATGCATCGTTGTGTTTACACTCCTCTAATCAAATTTTCACTTCGATTTTTAGAATGCAATAATACATGCTTCATTTGTGTACCAACCTCTAAATAAATCCAGTCGTTTGCTGTAGACAGTTATTGGTAACAATTAGTTTGTAAATTGGTCGCGGTTTATTTGATTGGCAGTGACTATTCATCTTGTGGTAATTTTCGTAAATACAGAACAAAATACAATACAATTTAACTCTCATTTGTATGGAAAACATTCGCTAAAAATACGACAAAACTATTGAATGAACCACGCATCTATACATCAACATTTAGTTACTGAGTTCAGGAAAAAGGATTCAAAACAAAACAAAAATGGTACAGTAACGGTGCATGTCCTCATAGCAACTGATTCGATCTGTATACATTAAGGGTATACTGGACATTATAACATGCTGCTTATGACCCAGATAATATTCCGAGACGTTATAGAACTGAACTTTGAATAATTGGGAATGATATTTATCATTAGTTTAGTTAAACTACTTTAGGCGCCAAATGAAATCCTGAATAAGGAAGCTAACGAGCGGAGTAATTTTTTGTTTAACTGATTTACGTCTCTCAACAGCGAGGTCTTTAGAGACGGGAGTAATTTAAAAGTAGAAAATATTAAACTACCTATTACATCCAAAGCATGTAGATTTTTTTTAAAAAATGTGTATATGTCTTAGCAAATATTTCGAATAAATAAAAATATTGTTTATTTACAAGGTTGGTTGGAGCAGGCCTTGGTAGCGTAGGGGTTAGAGTACTAGCCCCCGTGTCGAAGGTCGCTGGTTCGAGTCCGGCCGCGGGCATGGATGTTTCAGTGTCATCTCCGTCCTGTGGTGTGTATGAATGGTTGGAAAACATTCATACTGGATAAACTGAAAGCACTGGATGACACATAACCACTATCGAGCTGGCTGTATGGCCTCAGGTGCCGAAAATTATTTAAAAAAATATATGTTGGTTGGACTTTCCCAAAGGAGGCATACTATGCCTGCTATCAGGGATGACACTGACAGGTCCTTCTCTTCTTATCTGATATAACCTGGTAATCCAAACGGGTAAAGAAGCCCCCCACTTTTACATATAATCCGAAACACGAGAGCGTTCTGGCGTACTTCACAATACACAACAAGCTGTGCCAGAGGTGAAGGTGAGGTATAGGTACCTTGCGATCTGCAGTCAAATGCCTTAACCACTGAACCACAACCACCAGACTGCTCGTCTCTATTTCTATTTAAAATCTTATCTATTTCAGGATACTAAAAATAATTTGAGTGCTGAGAATTACTAAAGTAATTATCAGTAGAATGCTGCATTACTGATAGCGTTTCTCAGGATTATGGGAGCAATATTCCCATCAATTTATCTCTCCGTCTCTCTACACATATCTTCTGTTTCATTACAATTCACTGACAAACATATTTGATACGCATTTGAGTATGATAACTTGTAGTACCGGATTTTTGAAAAACGGGTCCATAACCTCAAATCCCACAGCGAAAAATTGTAGGATATTATTTGATATCCCATAGAAATAGAAGGAAAATCGCCTCATCTTGACACCGAATTACAGTAAGCTACATTGTTATTATATTATTTTTCCATTAATTCACCCAAGGATTATTCTATAAACAGAAACGTATTAAGCAATGGATATTTCGAAAATCAGTTAGTCGTCTGAAATAGACACCAGCCGAAACCAAGTTATTCTTTATTATAGCTCGTAGTGAGCTATACTAATATTATAAATGCAATAGCAACTCTGTCTGCTTGTTAAATATACACGACTAAACGGGTAACTCAATATTGATAAAAATTGACAAGGAAATACTGTGTGTAATTAGGAAGGACTATTTTTTTCGACATAATCAACTTATTTTGTGATGAAAATTTGAAAACTAACCGAATGCTTACAGACAGACAGATAGCGTATGTAATATCGGTCACACAGTCTTTGTCTCTCTCGCAGTCAGTTTGAGTATGTCTGTTCACGTACAAACAAAACTTTTTATATAGTACAGATATGGATTTTATCCAATTCTAGAAATAAAATTCGAAGTCCACAAGTACGAAATCGTGGGTAAGAAACTACTTACTTATAACCTTAGTTTAAAACGAGCATAAAAGGAGAAATAAATTCTTTAGCCTTTAGGATTTTTAACTTTTGTTTGAAGAAAAACGATTTGCATGATTCTAGTAGACAGTGCCGCAGAGTGGAGATATACGTTGTGGTGGTGTGGCAAGCCGCGGTTGTGTTCCTCCATCACGTATTACTTGAGCACGCGGATGGCTGACAGTGCTGCTGAATCCCTGGATTTCGAGCTAATTGGGGATGCAAGGGAGCGGGTGGAGGCGGTGTACATGTCAACACGCACCTCCCCGAGTAGCTGCCGCGAGGATTTATTCACGTGTCTCCAGATACGGAACACTGCGAACACGACTGAAACACAGCCATATAACTACAGGCAAGAATGCTTACTCGATGCAAAAACGAGAGCAATACAGGCTGCTATCAAATTCACTGCTCTTTACCAGGACATGAGGTGATATATTCCGATACTGTATAGACCGTTCTGAAGTTGATCATCTCCCAAAGGAAGGCCCCGGATTGAGTGCAGAATCGTTGACAGCAGCAACAACATTCACGCAACGCTGAACCCACAAAAAAATGTGACGCCTACAAAAAGCATCAGTTCATGTATCATTTGACGCTGTTCCTACAGCGTAGATTGATTCTTGCTGGCAAATTATCTGTTTAAGTTTCTTAATAATCCAACCGAGTGTGGTGGGTGAGCGTTAACACTCTGACATCGCATTCGGGATTGCACAAAGATTAAAGCACATGCAGTGTAAAAATTAACATCGAATCTCTACTTGACATTATAATTTTTTCCTGTGTCCTCAGTTTTCGTACTACTTGCAATTACTTTCACAAAGCCCCCGAAAAATGACTGAAATTTTTACCTTCATGAAAATTATTTGAGGAAAGCAGAATTTCAAAAACGAATAACGATTATTAATTTAGTTGATATATTTCGTGATTTCTTACCTTTCTCGTAGACTTTCTCTCAGTTTTTAATAAACTCTCATGTTTCTTATCTGCTATCAAAAAATTCTTAGGGTACATTGTGACCTGGTTCTAGTGCAGCGGAACAATTAGAAACGGGAGGCATTCTGATAACGTATTTTTCGGAAAACCAATCATTAACCAAGGAATTTGCGCCAGTGTCGTTGGAGTAATACGAAACAAAGAAACAGTGATATGTATAAAACACAAAACTGTATACAGTATGTGTTATATTTTGTGATATGTATAAAACACAAAACTGTATACCTACAGTATGTGTTATATTTTGTGTAGCACGTCTTACAAATAATATAACACAAAATTTACAGTCTTACTTTGTAAACGAACTGGGTTACAAACCATTGGTGAGACCATTGCTTGAATTTGGTGGTGTAGTATGGGTACCACATTTTGAGAATCAGATACAAGAATTGGAGGAGGTGCAAAGAAGGGCTGCTTAGTTTGCCTCTGGAAATTGCCGCAGAATAAAATCAGTAACCGATATAATAAAAGAACTGGAATTGGATTTACTGGAAGACAGGAGGAGAATGAAGAGAGTCATGGGAGTGAACTGTACAAGGCGTATGTTGGTGACGAGGATTGGAAAGACATTGATGTAAGAATTAAAAGTAATATTCGGAAGGGAAAAGATGATCATGAACACAAGCGGGCCGTCGATTTCAGGCACAAGAGTGTGGGAATTTTTCTTTCGTAGGTAGGGGGGGTGAGGGATTGGAATAAGTTTCCAAGAGATTTTGCCAAAAACGTTAAGACAATTGAAATTTGAAATTTCTAGAGGTAAAAAGTAGGTTGGTATAGGAAAGGGGGGAAATGAGTGTGTAGGGAAATTACCACCGTAACGTGCACTCCAAAACAATTTAATTAAATTAAATTTCCTCGCTGATGTCGAGGTAATTTGAGTCGGGAAATGCCTGGGGGCGACGAACGGGAAGGAATTCTACCAGGAACCATCTGGCCTTTGTCTGGAGTGATTTCGGGAAACTTTGGAAAACAGAAATCTGAATTGCTGGACGGGGATTAGAACCCGGGTCCTTCCGAATGCGAGGCCAGAGAGTTACCGCTCACCCACCCTGCTCGGAGTGAAATTACAGGTTCAGAAAATTCCATGTCACCTAATCTGTAGTTCATTAACTGCTGCTCTGTGAAAGCGTAGCACTTGGTGTGGTATCCTCAAATCTGCGAACTGCACTCAGCATCATTCAGGGTGTATGTGGAACAGCTCTGTCGACTGCCGCAGAGAGAGCTAATAAACTCAGCCAGCCAGCCAGCCAGCTGGTGATGTGAACAGCGTGGTGAAGGCACACGCGGCGTTATTGCTGCGTATCCCACACACTGCTCGCTGAATAATAATCGCACAGGCAAATAATAAAGCGCCGCTCCTCCTCCGCGCGGCTTCTAGCGCTCCGCTGGAGGCGTGGCTGCTCCGGAAAAGGTGGCATCGAACGTGCGCTGCCGGTGCTGCTCTAAATAACCCCTCACACGGGTTCACCTCAGCGATACTCCTGCCTCGCTAACGCGAGGACAGAATTTGTTTCGATCGTTAATCCTGAAACATTTTCTTCTCTGCTACCAAACGATATGGCCAACGTTGTGTGAATATATTCCACAATTACTTGATGCCTCATTTAAAAATAACGTCCCGCTTAGATTTGTGTTATCTGATTTACGATAAGTACTGCTATTAATTTCGTTCAAAAATAAAACCTCCATTCATATGGCGAATGAATAGTTTCGTGCGGTCTTTAATTGTACAGTGAGAACGTTTACAGCATTGCACACTAATAAACATATCCTTCTAAGCGAATAATATTTCTCGTCGTTCAATTATTATTTTTTTCCTGCAGCAATTTGAAGAATTTTAATTGATGGCTTCAAACCATTTTGAGCGCTCTATTTATGAAATTACCATCTCATTTATTTCATTTTCAATGATTCTGTAATGCGTTTAATTTTTTTTAATAGCACATGAGACACCAGATTTGTCAGAAATATTTGGAAATGAAACGCCTACTTGTTTGTATGTTTGCATCTCGACAAATACTTATCCAATTTCCTTCCAGTTTTCTCAATTTACTCATTTTTAATTGTTCTCAAGATTTGGGCGTAAAGCTGTATCTGAATGGAAAACTCATCTTTCTATAACCACCGGGAGTACTTTAGAATTTTGATGATCATCAATGAGTGAGTGAATAAGTATCGGTAAACTTTTCATAGGGAGCGTCCATAAACCACGTAGCTCCATTTTGGCCCCCTGTGAGCCCCCCTCTCCCACCACGTAGACCTACGAGACTTTTGCCTCTACCCCCTCTCCTTTTCCCCACCGCGTGGCGTGTTTTATCCCTCTTGATTCCAAAAGATTTTTGTATTCTCTTGTCAGATTGTCGTCAGTTACATAAGGAGATAGTTAAATGAGGAAAACAAATATTCACATGCTGTTATGTGTTCTGTACCTTATTTTAACTGCGACAAACAATATGAATAAGAAGCTACGTGGCTTGGCTTCGAAACCCCCCTCTCCCCCACGTAGCTCAGTGTAGATTTCCAGCCAAAATCACCCCCGTCCCAAGACGGAGTCACGTACTTTATGGACGCTCCAATAGGAATAATTTAAAAGCTAAGAACAGGAAGGAAACAAAATTTGATGTATTTACTAAGCTTGCTGACATCTATGCATAAGGAAATTTGAGACACAGACTGGAGATATTAAGGTACGGAAATGGCCGGGATCGTTTCGACTTGGTGGTGATGTATGGAAGATTTAACAAACATAACATGTTCTTTAAAAAGGTTCGCTGCAATATTTGTAAGCCCTTCCCAGAGGCGTCTATTTGTATGTTTATAATTCGAAAACAACTGGTCCATTCCACATGAACTTTATTTATGCTAGTAAGCAAATTATGCAGTCAAATTCTAGTTTATATTTTCTCAATCTAGAAAAACTTTCCCAGAAGAACAATGATTCCTCGAGAGCTACGGCAACAAGCAGATTATGAAAATGCGACAATACCACAACACAAGCTACCTGAAACGTATTGCAAATTATATATATATACAAAAAAGTGCACCATTTGATAGGGTATTACATGACTGATTTTGTTTGGAAATTATTCTTTATCTGGATATTACATTAATACTGAAGTTGTAGAAACTAATTTCGGAAGTGCCACTATTAAATAGGGTAGACGGCACTGTTATACCATATTTCAACTTCTTGATTGGAGAAGTACAATCAAAACAAATTCTGTTACAACTTCACTGTACCTTTTATACTTAACTTTTAAAGAAATGTTTTAAGCTGTAGTTGTACGTCAGAAATTGATATAAACATGTACCTAATTTATGTTTATCAAGATTAACAAAATCTAGTGCTGAAATATGTAAAAAAGAAATGTTAATAATGTTCGCCACGGAAGCGGAGACTCAGGCAGAAGCTACTTACTTTATAAACTACTAGTTTAAATGCCCGTTAAAGATCAGGGGAGTCACCTATGGTGGCTGTAGGAATTTATTCTGAAAAATGTTCTAAGGAAAAACGAATAACGACTAAACGTTATATTTTAATGATATTTTTCGTGATGTGAGTCAACTTTCTCTGATTTAATTCTTGAAATATGTAGCTGCAATGTATTCAAATAATTACATTCGATTTTAAATGACAGAAATTTTTATTGGTATGAACAGTGTCTAAGTATAATTTCTAAAACGAATTACTATTACATATATGATTAATATATTTCGTGATTACCTACGTCTCTTGTAAGTTTTCTCTGTTCCCTCCTTGTCAAAAAAATAAATAAATAAATTCTTAGATTCTGTTATCATTTGGTTCCAGTAATTGCTACAGAGAATAGATAGGCTACTCTTCTCCTTATGTGTTAATTTGGGCACTTGTCGTAGTGAATAAACAAAAAGCAACATGTAAATTTAAACGAACGTTGCATTATAATTTTTTATATCTCTGCCTCACGATATTATTTTTTGTCTCTGCTACACAACAGACAATTGTATCATTATTATTATAAATTTAATTGCGTGGAGCACACGCTCCGTTGGTAATTCCCTGTCATATCCAATTGCCCCTTTTTTATCTTCTTTTTTAAATTACCTTATATAATTTGAGTGTTAAATATACCCCCATGTACGTTTGCGGTTTAAAAATTTTGATTTAAATTCCTTTAGCGTTTTTGGTAAATTATTCATCACTTCTCTTGGTAATTTGTTCAAATCCCTGACAACCTTACCCACAAAAGAAAATTTTCTCTTGCTGCCATAAAATTTACATTTCCTTTTAACAATATAAGTGTAAATAAAATCAAATGAAACTATCTGAAATTTACACCTCCTTTTTATCAACATACGCGCAAATTTAATCAATATAGTTATCTATTTTAAATTTCCTGGAAAGCCAACAAACACTCCGGACAGTTCTGGTTTCATCGGACACGTCAAAGATTTCCAAATTATCGAGGTCACTACCATCACCCAGGTTCAATTAATCTTATTAAAGTGGAATCGGATAGTAAGCAATCTCTGGCCTATTTTATAGCAGTTCCTTCTCACAGATAAATATATATATATATATATATATTGTAACAAAATTCTGTTAGCAAATATTTAATGTTGAATTGTATATTTCCAAACGCGTTTAGCCCTCCAAATCCGGGGTATCAGTGGAGATAGTAGTATCTGTTACCATCCGATCAGGAACAGCAGTGCACATTCATCAACCAGTGTTTCGGTTGTAGGTCGACAGTCTCTATCTTTGATTTATTGCGATCCCAATGTTGCACTCTTTGCATCGAGAAATGTGTTGCAGTGCTCTTGTGTAATCTAACACAGCTAGATGTATTTTATAGTGTAACAGTAACAAGTCAGAATAAATGAAGCGGTCAGTATGTCGAAATACAGAATAAAATCCAGGTCACTGAATGGACAAAGAACGTTGTTCGCTACCAACATGCAACAGTCTCTTCCTTTTATGTTCCACAGGGAAAGGACAAAACAAGTTTGGAAGTACAGTACATAATGGCCTATAGTTCAGTATAAAATAGTTTTTAACAGACTCTGTTTAATTTAAAAACAATTTGCAGTTTCTGCTATATGTGTCAGCAGTGACCAAATAAATTAATTTCTGAAATTAGCAAATATACGTAATATAATAAGATTTGAAGCAGAATTTCGAAAACTTTTAACAGGGTGTTAAATATTACAAACCTCTAACGACTGTATATGTCGGCAACTCATCTGGGCAGAGCACATTGCGCAGGTGGTAGGAAAACGTTACAAAATCCTCCATTTACTGGAGAGGGTGATGAGAAGATGTACGAGAGAAGTTAGGGAATTGGATTACAAATCTGTGGTCAGACCATTGGTTACATATGACGGTGTAGTTTGGGACCCGCGTTTTGGTTATCAAATACAGGAATTGGAGGATGTGCAAAGAAGAGCAGTTAGATTTGTTTGTGGAAATTATTGCAGGACCCAGTCAGTAACTGATATGATAAAGGAGCTGGATTGGCAGTCAATGGAGGAAAGGAGGGTAAAGAGAATGCTGGTAATGCACAAGGCATATGTTGGTGATGGGGCTTGGAGGGATATTGATCAAAGAATTAGGAATTATTATTATTATTAATACTCCGCGATTCACTAAAAGTGTGTGGCGGAGGGTGCATTGCACCTATCCACAAGGGTAATAGTTTGGAAGAGATATGAGGGATCTGGCAGGAGGCGCCCATGGGCTATTGTGAGGAACCATCCCAGCATTCGCCTGGAGTGATCCGGAAAAGCCATGGAAAACCCAGATCAGAATAGCCGGAGTGCTTTACTACTCCTGTCGGATTTTAAGTTTACTCGCCCGGTAAATCCTTTCTATTCCATTCCCTAATCGCTCGTGGAAAAAATGAATCGATTCTGGTCCTGATTTATCTTATCTTATTTTCGCGGTCATTCGGAGATATGAATGTTGCTAATAGCAATGTTTGTTTGCTGTCCTTCCGAAATACGTCAGTCGAGAATTTTTCAATTAGCTTCTGTCGAGAACAACGTTTTCGATGTTCCAGGTCTTCCCATCCTAACTCTTTTAAAATCGCACTTACGCTTTCCGTCAACCGAGCGTGGTGGTGTAACGGCTAGCGTTCTGGCCTCGCATTCGGGAGGACGGCGGTTCGAATCCCCGTCCAGGAATCCAGATTTGGGTTTTCCATGGTTTCCCAAATCACTCCAGGCTAATGCCGGGATGCTTCCTTCAAAAGGCCATGACCGAATTCCTCCCCATTCCTTGCCCCCATCCTTTCCCGTTATCGCAGTTGAGAGACGTAAAGATGTTAAAAATAAAAAATAAAAATAAAAAGCTTTCCCTCCAACTATATATATCTGTCAAGAATCGGGTGGCTCTTCTCTGGACCTTCTCTAACGCTTCCATTAACTCCTCTTGATGAGGACCCCAATATTCTAAGTGAGGACGCACTAGTGACTTGAATGCAACCGATTTAACTTCTGGAGTGCATTGTTTTAAATTACGAGCTAGAAATCGGAGCATACGATTTGCCTTCCCAATTAAATTCTCGATATGCTCATTCCACGACAAATTATTACGAATTTTTACCCCTAGGTATTTAGCGGAATCTACCGTTCTAAGGACAGTACCATTAATTGTATATTCCGAGCTAAATGGCGTCTCCATTTTACTTACACGCATGACTGGGCACTTTTTAGCGTTTAACTCCAACTGCCAGTCTTCCCACCACGCAATTATTTTCATAATATCGTCTTGTAACAAAGCGCAGTCTTTCTGGGTTGTGATTTCACAATAAATAATAGCATCATCGGCAAATAATCTTTTCATCCCCCTTATTATGTCGCACAAATCATTAATGTATATGAGAAACAACAGGGGTCCTATTACGTTTCCCCGGGGAACCCCGGACCTCACCTCGGCTAGTGATGAACGCTCACCGTCGAGAACTAAACACTGTGTTCTGCCCTTTGGAAAGTCTGCAACCCAGTCGCATATTTGTCTAGATATGCCGTAACCACGAAGTTTCCTAAGTAACCTAGTGTGACGCACAGTGTCAAAAGCTTTATTAAAATCTAATAGAACTAAATCAACCTGGGACTATTCATCTATAATACGGCACAAGTAGTGAATTAAAAGTGCAAGTTGTGTTTCGCAGCATCGGCAACCATGAACACAGGCTGGCGCTCAATTTTATGCATAAGGCAACAGGAAAATTTCTTTTGTTGGTAAGGGTGTCAGGGATTTGAACAAATTACCAAGTGAAGATATGAATAATTTACAAAAACGCTTGAGGAATTTAGAATTTGTAAATCGGAAAAGTAAATGGGGAGGAATTTAACACTGCAATTATAAAAGAAAATTATAAAAATAAAAAAATAGATTAATAATTAGATGACTAGCGGAATTGCCACCGAAGCGGTAGCTCCATCGCAATTAAAATTAATACAATGGCGGAGCTTGGGCCCGGGGGGGTGGGGAGTCCTTCCGGCAGGTCATAGGGGGCCCCCTCCGACTGGGGGTCCGTGACATTTTGCCCGTCCTGCAATCCTATTGTTACGCCACTGAAGAGAAGTAAGCATGTATCTTAAACAGCAGACACCTTTTGCGTATACACGAATTGTCTATTACGGGACTCGATGATCTCGATTCGAAGAAAAACTTCATGTGGAGTACAAATTCACAGACAACCTCGACGGCCGCAGGAAAAAAAATCGCAGTGAGTGCCACTGAAAATTGAAATATAAAAAAGAGCTGCTTCCAGGCTCAGAACTCTGTGTGGCATCAGGAAATTTGTAAACAGACTACGAATCTGCATGGGAAAATGCAAACACAACCCGTCCAAGTCGGGATATGCAGAAAAAGACGCCTTCTTAATTGATGAAACACAGATAATAGAATATATTGTTACATATCTATCTCTACACTTCAGGATTAATGGGTGAGCAGAGAAAATGCAGTTACATGTGCCGGATACAGGAAAGTAAAATTAATTGTTTATTTATTTATTATTCTTTTTAAGGGGGTTGGTACAGTTATCAGATTTTTATTAAAAAATATTTTTTCTTTTGATTCGCAAAAAAAAATTTACTTTTGACTTCATGATGGTGAAAAAATTATTTAAATATCTTTAACGGTGTGGGAATTATGCGTGATTGAGCAAAGTCCTGCACGATTGACAGCCACTTAAATCTTACTGCACTTGAAGGTAATCCAAATCTTTAACCTTAAATATCTCAAAACAGCAATTCATCAAATGGTTTCAAAGATAACTTTTTTCCATATGCATAGATCTTTTTCAAATTTGCAGGACATTTTCTACATACTAATTACTACAGTCCTTACCATTATTGTTTATGCAGCTTTTCCAAAATGAAAAATATGCCATTATGTTTAAACAAAAAAAGCCAAAATTTTAATTTGTTGAATTTTTTTATTAATAACAAGTATAGAGTTAAATATGTTATATTATTAGTTCATCTTATTGCCTTGATATTAGTTTAATTTTAAAAAAAAAAAAATTTCTGAAAAATTTCAAATACTATGCCTTCTGTCATTAAAATCCTTCACAATAATATATTTTTACTGTCAGTTTGGATGGTACATTAACCTATTGTTAAATAAAAAATTTATTTTAAAAATCAATTATTATATCTAGCTATAACAGTTCTATGGAGCTATGAAATTTGAACCCTCAAATTTAAATAGATTTGGAGATAATGACATTTCAAATTTTTCAAATATTTGTATGTGTTAGGTATACCTACCTCCTTAAATAGATCCCTTCTGATGTAGGGTCCTTTGGATGTGGAACATGTCATGGATGATATAAATAACTTAAAATATTAATAATAATCATAGTGAAAAGTGTTATATGCTACAAACAAACAAAAAAAAATAAACATTAATTTTTTGGAACTAAATGATAGTGACGTTTGTGTTTTCATCGAGGTCGTTAGAGGAGGGAAAGTACTGTGGGGCAGGAACTTTTTGCCCCGCAGGGGCCTGGTACGCAAGTGCCAGGTACGGGTTTGGCGAACCCGCGGTGCCCGAGCTGGAAACTTGTGAGCGCCGCAAGTTTCCCACACCGTAAACTCCTACCATGCTTCAACGACCACCGTAGGGCGTGGCGGTGGAACGTTGTGTGCCTAGGAGAACGGGGATCTTGGCTTCATCGCCCGGATCGTGAGGACGGTACAAACCTCTATAAAAAACCCCTTAACCTCAAGGTCGGACACGTGCTGAGGAGGTGCATGGGTGAGAGGCAGATCACTCGATAACGTGCAACCTCAGGGGCACCTGCGCACCCCTGTTGTATTAGCGCTTCTTTTTAAACTGGTTTTACTCGTGGGACCAAAACGAAGTCTACCACAAAAACCAAAAAACCCTGCGGTACGGGTGTGCCGCAGGTTAATCCCAATACACCCAGTTCTAAGAAGCGGGTGAGGGTTGATAGCCCCCCCGCTTCTGAAAGTAATAGTAACGGAAAGGTGTGTTCGATTGCGAACGCCTTTGTGATAATGCAGAGAGTGGAAGGATCGTTCGAGAAAGTCTCGCCGTTCTACATCCAAAAAGGCTTGGAGGGTCTTGTAGGGACCCTGAACTCTGTAAAGAAGCTGAGGAACGGGACGCTGCTGCTGGAAACATGCACCAGTAGACAAGCTACCCAACTCCTTAACTGTGTGAAGCTCGGGGAGTTCGCAGTCAATTGCGAACTCCACAAATCCCTGAATAGCTCTAAAGGCGTAGTCACCTGCCGTGACTTAATAGATATTGGGACCGAGGAGCTTGTTAAGGAGTGGGAAGATGAGAAAGTGGTCGAGGTACGTCAGATAACGCGAAGGGTTGGTGGCAGTGTTGAAAAGACTGCCACCTTCGTCCTGACGTTTGACACTCCAGTACTACCGAAGAACATCAAGCAGGTTACATCAACCTGAACGTCCGTCCGTATGTTCCGGACCCGATGCGCTGTTTTCAGTGTCAGCGGTTCGGACATACGACGGCGTCATGTAAGGGCAACCCCACCTGTGGTAAGTGTGGCAAGGGGGCACATGAGCCGGGCATTAGTTGCACGCTACCACAGGTGTGCGTCAACTGCTCCGGTTCGCACCCGGCCTGGAGTAGGGAGTGTCAAGTGTATCTTGAAGAGCGCAAGATACAGGAGCTGAAGACCAAAGAGCGGATTCCCTATGGGGAAGCAAAAAAGAGGGCCAAGTCGCTCGCCGCTCCAATTTTTGGGACGAGTTTTGCAAAGATGGCTTCAGCTCCCGTCAGGAAGCAGAGTGCTGCTACCCAGACGTCCTTTGCGGACATGGGCACGAGTACTTCGTGTTCATGTCAGTGCAAATGCGGTGCTAAACCCGCTAAGCTCGTAACACCTAAGACCGCGGACGTCGGTAGCAGCACGTCTGACACCTCGACCGCACCAGCAGCAGTAACAACTACTCCACCAGCATCAACAGTAGCAGCCAAGCCAATACCACCTCCTGTACCTCCACGCGCTGGGATAGTTGTAGCGATACCACCTGCTACCAGCGCCAATGGAGCCGACCAGAAGATCCGGGGTCGGAAATTTAAACAGACAGACCCGACAAAGTTTGTTAAGTCCCCTTCTTCGTCTCCTCCCAGACTGCCAGTAATAGGGAGGAGAAGAGGCGGAAGAAAAAAAAGAAAAAGAATGTGGAGGAATTTGACGACTCCTCTGGGTCGGATATGTCTGTCTCCGCTTCCGTGCAGGAAGAAATCGAGATGCTGGTGGACGAGTCTGGTCCCGTTCCTCAGCAGACAGCGACCGAAGACCCACCCGATCCGGGGCGGGTGAAGCTAAACAGGTAGGATGGCTCCCATACTCCAATGGAACATTAATGGTTTTATGACTCACAAAGAGGAGCTACAACTCTTAGCACGGTCTGATCCATTGTGTCTCTGTCTCCAAGAGACACACTTCAGACCAACACATCAACCTGTGCTAAGAGGCTTTGACGCTTACCGAAAGGACGATACCGAGGGTGATCGAGCGAAGGGGGGAGTGGCGGTGTTTGTACGGAACACTGTCCAGTCCGAAACCTGTAGCTCTCACCTCTCCTTTACAAGCAGTAGCAGTGAAACTGTATGGACCGGTGCAACTGACTGTATGCTCCATATATCTACCGCCAGGATCACCAGTTGATTGCGGTCAGCTGGCTGACATCACACGGCAAACTCTCTCGGCCTTTTCTCCTATTGGGAGACTTCAACGCGCACAATGCGTTGTGGGGTTCGACCAGCAATTGCCCCAGAGGCCGTGAGATTTGTAGATTATTGGAGCAGGAGGATTTGTGCATCCTAAATACCGGTCAGATGACGCACTTCACTACTGCTTCCGGTTCGTCCTCTGCCATTGATCTCTCTCTTTTGCTCTCCTTCAGTTGCAGACTCCGTGCAATGGGAAGTGGATTGCGACCTACACGGAAGCGACCACTTTCCAATTTGGTTGCACGTTGAGTTTGAACGGCGTGATCGAACAACGACAAAGAAATGGAATATCAGCAGAGCTGACTGGCAGCTCTACAGCCGGTCAGTCACCCTCGAACAGCGCACCAACATCGAGGATAAGGTGAAACATTTAACTGATGTGATTCACCAGGCTGCTGATATTTCCATGCCTAGCAACTCTGGAGCGCTGCGCAGAGCGCCCGTCCCCTGGTGGAACGAGGAATGTCGTTCCGCTGTACAGGGTCGCAGACGGGCCTTGCGTCGGTTTAAGTTGCAGCCGACACCCGACAACCTCGCAGCGTTCCGGGTTGCTAGAGCTAAGGCACGACGTGTGATTAAGGAGAGCAAGAGGAGGTCATGGCAGACCTTTGTGAGCACCATTAACCGTTCACACGTCATCATCAAAGGTATGGGAGTCTATCCGCCGTATATCCGGGAGGTACTCTCGATCGCCAGTATCTGGATTACTGATCAGGGGCGCGTAGTCCCGACGAGCGAAGCATTGCGCAGCTGATGGCAGAGAATTTCGCTGCCATCACTTCGTCTGCCGGATTGGACAAACAGGTCCAGCAACGAAGAACATCTGCCGAAAGGCAAATCTTTAACTTCGACTCGTCGGAATTGCAGGACTACAATACCCCATTTTCATTTTGGGAGCTGGAATCGGCTCTTAACAACGCCAAAGACACTGCGCCAGGGCCTGACCTGATCCAGTACCAGATGCTGAGGCATCTTAGCAAAGATGCTAAAGAGTACCTCCTGGGTATTTTTTAATGAAATTTGGACCGGAGGACACTTCCCCGACTCGTGGAAGGAAGCAACGATGATCCCAATTTTAAAATCCAGGGAAAAGACAAGTTGTTGCCAGGTAGTTATCGCAGCATCGCCTTAACGAGCTGCGTTGGGAAGACACTAGAGCGGATGGTGAATCGCCGCCTCGTGTGGTGTCTCGAGTCCCGTAAGCTGCTGACCCGTTTTCAGTGTGGATTCAGGAAGTTCCATTCCACCACGGATAACCTGATCCTACTGGAAGCGGCAATTCAAGACGCTTTCATCCGCAGCCAACACCTAGTTGGTATATTTTTTGACATCGAAAAGGCATACGATACTACCTGGCGACATGTTATTTTAAAACAGTTATATGAATGGGGATTTAGGGGAAATCTACCCGTTTTTTAAAATCATTTTTATCGCGACGTTGCTTCCGGTACCGAGTCGGTAGGAAGTGTCCGACATTTTTATTCAGGAAAACGGTGTTCCTCAAGGATCAGTTTTAAGTGTGACTCTTTTTGCCATAGCAATTAATAGCATCTCAACTGTTATAAGGAGGCCCATCCGGTTCTCCTTATACGTTGATGACTTTTTAATTTTTATTGCATCGTCTAGCCTGATAAGCGCTGAGCGGCAGCTGCAGCTCACGCTGAACAGGCTGGATGAATGGTCAGCACACACCGGCTTTCGTTTCTCTGCTGAGAAAACCCGGTGTGTGCTTTTTAGCCGCAGTAGAAGTCTTTTAGCAGAACCTCATCTCACCTTGAGGAACACGTTTTAAGTTTTAGCGAAACTGTTCGGTTTCTGGGCCTCATTTTTGACACTCGGCTTACTTGGCTGCCACATCTCAAAGACGTTAAAGCCAGAGCCTTGAAAGCGCTTAATGTTTTAAAGTGTCTGTGTGGCAGGTCGTGGGGCGCTGACCGCTCCTGCCTGCTACAGTTTTATAGAGCCTTTGTACGGTCGCGGTTGGAGTACGGTTGCATTGTCTACGGTTCGGCACGGGACAGCTACCTCCGTATTCTGGATAGTGTCCACCATGCAGGAATTCGTCTCGCCACAGGTGCATACCGCACCAGTCCGATACCCAGCATTTGCGCTGAGTCTGGCGAGCCGCCGCTTTCCATCCGCCGGCGTCTCCTCATGGTGCGACACTATATACATATTGCCACAACTCCTGGCAGTCCCGTGTACGACGTAGTTATTCATCCCAACTTTGAGCGGCTATATACCAACCGTCAAAGAGCAACTAAACCGTTCAGCTACCGTACAAAGGCTATATTGGAGGAATATGGGTTTCAGATGCCCTCTTTTTATCACCAGGGTTGGAGTAAAATCTCCTCCCTGGCTTTTGAAGAGGCCCAAAACAGTTTTAGAATTGTCGCGGTACAACAAGCTGTGTACCGCCGACAATGTTTTTACCCGTACTTTTAGCCATGTTTTAAATCAGTTTCGCGATTTTACCCCGGTATACACGGATGGGTCTAAGCAGGCTAACGGAGTTGGCTGCTCTGTTGTGTTCCCTCGAGCGACTTATAATTACAAACTAAATAGCTGTTGCAGCGTGTACACTGCAGAGTGTTACGCTTTGTTAAAGTCGCTCCAGCATATGAAAGTAAGTCGCAGCATGAAGTACATCATATGCTGTGATTCCCTCAGCTGCATCCAGGCCATGGGAAGCATGTACCCAGCAGATCGTCTTGTCCAGGACATACAGGACACCCTCCCGATCCCTCCAATCCTTCTGGAAAGGAGGTCATATTCTGCTGGGTACCTGGTCATGTGGGAATCAGGGGGAACGAGGCAGCTGATGAAGCTGCCAAGTTAGCCTGCAACAAGGTCAGAGTTGACTTTGATCCGGTCCCAAAGTCTGACCTTGCCTCGGCGGGGAAAGATTTGTTTTTGACATTTGGCAGAGGCAGTGGCTGGAGGTAGAGCATAATAAGCTCCGGCTGGTCAAACCGACCGTTCAGCCGTGGAGCAGCTCCCTCCAGCGGGCGAGGAGGGATGAGGTTCTCCTGACTCGCCTCCGTATAGGGCACTGTCCTCTGACACATAGCTTTCTCGTCCGCCGGAGGACCCTCCGGAATGTGATGCTTGTGGCGTACCTCTTACAGTGCGCCACATTTTAGTTGATTGTGATTTGTTTTTAGACTTAAGGGCAGACGTTGGCCTGGCCGAACGATCTGGCCCTTATTTTAAACAATGAGACCAGCAGTGTGGCGAGTGTTTTAAAGTTTTGCGTATTGGCCGGTCTAGTGCCTAAAATTGTAGGCAGATCGGCCTAGTTTTAAGATGGATGGGTGGCCCCTTTACAGCTACTCATCCATGTGCATTGTTTTTAATTTTTATATTTTTAAATTCCTTTCGCTGGCCACTATACAGCCGGCGAGAGATGTAGTCTTTTTAATTATTTTGGGACCCTGTATGGCCCCTTTACAGCCATTCAGGTGGTGCACGGTCTTGTGTTCTGGTGGCCCCTCTTCTAAGCCACGTTTTATATTTCTGAATTATTTTATTTGCTGTCTGTATGGTCGACCCCTTTACAGTCGACCATGCAGTCAGTATTTTAGTACTTGAGTTTATGCTGGTAATTGTTAGGGCGCTAATGACCCCGCTGTCGATGTGCCCTAAAACAACAACAACAACAACAACAACAACAACAGGAACTTTTTGAATGAAGCATCTCGGCATTCGCCTGGTAGGATTTCTGGAAACCATGGAAAACCGAAATTGGGATGGCTGGACGGGGATTCGAACCCGCATCCTCGCTAGTGCCAGGAGCGAACGCAGAACGGGATAAGCAATTATGATAAAATTTACTGCAGTGTCTAATGTTAGTTTCCAAAGTTTATAATAATAACTATTTCGCCGCTAAAGGTCACCAGTGAAAAATTAATTTGTTTGAATACGCCGGGGCGGAATCGCTAATTTCGAAGTTCAACGTTTCCACTCTCATTCATTCGTCGTGAAAGAAACCGCTTAGGCGCGTCGGTGTTTGCCCTCCGTTCCTCTCATGAGAAATTCATTTATAGCAGTTGCGGCTGCGGCCGACATTTGGAAAGACATAAAGCGAGAGGCGCGTGGGAGGGGGCTCGGCAGTAAAACTTGTGTTATTGTGGTTGCCAGTCTGCAGAGTCAACAGGGCGTATTTCACTGCAAGGTGAGCGGCGCCAGGGGTAGCAGTAACACCCACCAGCTGCCAGGTACGGCACACAGACAGGAATGGGTACAATATAAGCCATTCGCAAACGTATCTTAGGGACCTTCCATAAACTCAACTGGGCATAGCAAATTGCGCAGGCTGTAGGAAAAGGTTACTAAATCCTTCATTTACCGCAGAGGATGGGTGATGAGAGGATGTACAAAAGAAGTTAGGGAATTGGGTTACATCAGATCATTGATTGAATATGGTGGTGTAGTTTGGAACTCACATTTTGATTATAAAATACATGAGTTAGAAGGCATCCAAAGAAGAGCAGCTAGATTTTTTGTGCTAATTATCGCAGGATCCAGTCAGTAACTGATATGATAAAGGAACTGGATTGGGAGTCTTTGGAGGAAATGAGTAGGGTGAAGAGAGTGCTGGGAATGTTCAAGGCATATGTTGTTGATAGGGTTTGGATGGATATTGGTCAAAGAGTTAGGAATAGAGCATGTAAGGGTAAAGATGACCACTACCACAAGCTGGCATTCGATTTCATGCATAAGGGAGTGGGAAAATTATCTTATGTTGGTAAGGGTGTCAGGGATTGAACAAAATTACCAAGTGAAATGATTTACCAAAAACGCTTAAGGAATTTAAAATTAAATTAGTTAATCGGAAAAGTTAATTGGGGAGGAATTTAACACGCCAGTTATAAAAGATAATTTAAAAAATAGAATAAAAATGGGTGATTAGATGACTAGGAGAATTTCCATCGGAGTGTTAGCTCCATCGCAATTAAAAATTAGTAGTAATAAGTAAACTACGTAGTTCGGTATGTGGAGGGGTTGGGGAGGGGCTGTCCAAGTAAACCCATGTAGCTTTTCATTCATATTTTTTGACACAGTTAAAATAAGGTACACAGTGCACAACAGCGTGTGGATATATATATATATAGATATATATATATATATATATATATATTTCTGTCACTTAATTATCTTCGTATATAATTTAGATATCCTATTCACTAACAGCTCTGCGCATGCGTGTGACTTGAAGTCATGGCGTTGGGCTGCACGCGGCCAGTGCATTTGAACTAAACGACGCGCGACGGCGCATTACGATTAGAAAAGCATTAGACATGTCGTGCCTATACTATCTATTCGCTCACAGATGTCGCCCGCGATTTTCAAAGGCAGTGACAATTCATATTGTTTTGATGGTTTGAAATCAAGCTGTTTTGGTTAGAATCGCCCGCGTGCAGCAACGAATAATACTAATTTTGTTCTGTGAATTGAATTTTAGTGCAACTTTATTAATAGTACTCGCTGAAATGTTCAATGTCTGGTGTGAAGTAGTGCTGTACACTGAATTTTACGAGGCTTATAGAAAATGTTTTTACTATCCAAAGAGTAAAAGAAATCTCTTAAGCAGATCAAAGAATCACTCCTTGCAATGCAATAACGTGACAGAACTGCAGAAAAAAAAAATACAGCTCTTCTTAGTTTTTTACGTGGCAGCTCTAGTTTGTTCTATTCTACCAGTTAATGAATGAGATAAGGAGAATGGTTTTAACACCTCAAGAAGAAAAGAATCTCAGACTGTACCTGAAAAAGAGTTTTTTTTCCAGTGACTGATCATTTGTAGGAGCGGCTGGTGTCAACATTTCAATCAGAATAATTTACCAAAAACGCCGAAGAAATTTAAGATGAAAATTCGCAAATGGCAAAAGTAGATGGGTGATGGAATTTATACTCAAACTATATAAGATAAGAATAAGATAAAGAAGAAAGTGGAGTAGGGATATTGCAATCGGAACATCGCAATTCAATGGCCTGAAAACCATTTCCTCGTCTTGACTTTAAAGTTAATGTGATGCCGCATTATTCTTTTTATTCCCCTTCGCCCTTTGGATCGTGATTAGTTGCTCGCCCTGCCGCTGCCTGGTGTCTGTTGTAGCCATTGTCCAGCAGACAGAGTAACCTCCTTGCGCAGTCGAATGCGAGGCTAAACATTCGGCACAAAAGCCAGCCGTCCCGTCCCTCTCATCCGGCGACAGTCAGATTAATTAAACCGGGCAGGCCTAATCTGCCTCTGCGACGGCAGCGAGGTAGATTGGCAAAGACGTCTCAAACAAGTTGCCTGCAAGTTTTCACGAAGCCAGGTCTGGGAATTCTACCTAATTTACTAATTCAGGACAAGCTATAGATGCTTCCAAACCAATTTTCTTCATATTATAAATTGAAATATGTTTGAGTAGCTATCGTATAGGCAATGTTACCCTATTTTTAAGCTCAATGATTAACAAGGAAGTAATGAGAAAGCAGATCCCTCTCAAGCACTGAGGACTTCTACACATCAATTGAATTCTATAAACACCAAGAACATATTCGTAACCATGAATGCTTCCGAGGTTAGTACACTATTGAAGATAAAAGAACTCGAAAAACAGAAATATCCTAATCAATAGTTCGCTTGTGATGACCATCAACATTTTATCGGTATCCTCTCGATACTAACGGTGGTCCAAAATTTTTGTTTTGTTTTATTACTGATATATCTAGATCTCAATCAATGTACAATCGCTGTATTTCCCTTCGAAGTATCGTTTTCTTAAGCCGAAAAACATCATCTTTGCCTCCATATCTGTTGTAGGTTACCGGTTTCAATTTAAATTAGGCTTCGTACAACCTGAATTAGAATACTTATCCTTCCAAGAGTTGTTATTTTTTTTTTTTTTCCTTTATCTCTATACGTTGATTTAGTCTGTATTTGCCAGTAAACAGCGTACTTCTTCCGCTGTACAAGACTTCAATACACGACTTATAAACTTCCATATAACACAGTTTACAACATAAACATAAAACAGTCGTTTTACAATATTAATTACTATTTATCCATAAATATCTCATCATTTGTGATATTTTATTGTACCCATATTGTGTTCAGTCTCTCGTCTCTATGGTCTTGTCTTGATCCTTCTGGTCTCTTTGTTCCTCGGAGTTGGTCGATCTCTATTTCTCTCGGTATTTCTTAGAATGGCACCTTATCTGAAATATATATTTATATTTCTAACCATTATTATTCATGCTGTTAAATTACATTAAATATATTGCAATAAAATCTTCTCGAGTGTCCAGCCAAATGGAGGTGTAAAAACACGACGTTTCGACAGCTTACTCTGCTGTCTTCATCAGGTATCTTGTAGTTGTTCTCAGCTGACTTTCTCTGTCTTCAATCGAGGCAGAGAGTCAGCTGAGAACAACTACAAGATACCTGATGAAGACAGCAGAGTCAGCTGTCGAAACGTCGTGTTTTTACACCACCATCCGGCTGGACACTCGAGAAGATTTTGTTGCATCGATACGCCGGGAAAGCCTCCACTCACACATTAAATATATCATCAAAACACTTTTATCTTCTCCATCAAGAGAAATAGGAGTGTTACAATATGAATTACCTAATACGGTACTAGGTATAGCCTGTATTAAACAGGAATCATAAAATCAGTATTAATTTATTTCTGAAATAAAGTAAACAGTACTATGAGTGGAACTGCTAACTCAAGCAATTTTATTTGTTTAAATTAAATTATCGCTTGATTAGTGAAACATCTCAATTACCTACTACTACTACTACTCTATCTTCCCACAGCGTTAATACGCGCTCTTTTCCCCCGGCATTCACATGGAGTGATTTGGGGAAACCATGGAAACCCCAAATATGGATGGTCGGACAGGGATTTGAACCCAAGCCCTCCCGAACGCGAGGCCAGAGCTTTACCACTCACCAAGCACGATCGGTGTGATCTACAGTATGTTAACACAAATTTTGGTTTGCAGTATGCTCCTGTAGATAAAATTGTCCTTTTTCAGAGACAATACAGTAAAATTATTCTGACGGATAAACAAACAGCTATTTTTCTAATATACTGAACTGAAGTTTATAAAACTCGTGGACCGAAGGAACAGAATTTGATAGAAATTCAGTAACTATGAATTCACGAAAGAGAACAGGCCACTAATTCCTAAGGATGGGTTCAAAATGCCAATGATTATGTTCGAATGAATCGATGGCTAGATTACGAGAATGTATACACTGTAATCCGACAAACCAAAAATGCGCAATCAAGCCGAGGGAGAGCATTGATTTTATTGATTTTGAGAAAGATTTTCGTCGAGTATATGCAGATAAACTGTGATCAATAGTGAACCGAACAATATATCTCATTCACTTAGAAAAATTAAAAGTCTGGAAAAATACAAATATTTGTATAAAATTTGTGGCAAATAACTCTCAAGTGGTAAAAGCTAAACCAAGTCCTGATATTATTCAGTGTATACATGGACCACCTTCTGACAGAATGGAGCACTATAGTAAAACAAATAATTAGACTGAAACATACCACGTACATAAATGGTTTGCATTTTTTCTGCTGATCAAATCGTTATTTACGAAATTAATATAATCTCCATAGAACCGTTCGCCAAATAGAACAACTGTGCGAAAAGTACAACATGATGATCTCAAAGCAAAATACAAAAGTTATGGCATTTGAGAAAGTACAAACATTTAGAAAAAAATAGTGAATGACGATCAGTGATTAGGGTAGGTTTCACGTTTCAACAAACCAGATGGTGATGTAAGTTATATCTTATTAGCATAGTACCCTTTTCTCGGGTCTTGGATATCGATGTTCTGATGTTCGGATGGTGGTAAACATTTTTCCGTTACTTGGGTGCAGTTTTGAAAACCAAATCTAAACAGTATTTTTTCTCTTTGTTTTAAGAGATTCGTGTGCAAAGTTTCATTAATATCGGATAAAAACTAACTTTAAGACAATTTTTTAAATTTCAAGTTCAAATTTCTCTATCACTAATTGTCCGAACAAAACCGCACCACTACCAATAAACAAGAAATTTTGTGTAATTTCAGAATATCACCATCTACTTTGGCAGTTTTCACTAACGTCTCCGAAATATTTGCAAAAATCTGAACCCCTACACATGTAAATTTTATTTAAAGGGGATGACGGGGGAGAATGTATACTAAATACACACAGCATTTTCCCCCTTCTTTTAAAGCGTAAATTTTCATGGAAATGGGATAAAAATTGTGGATAAAGAATACATATATTTACAATTACACAGATTACAATGCGTATGTGACATCATACACAGGAAACTGTAAAATAAAATTAAATGTTACCATATAAGGACATATGGTATGGCTGTAAATACTGGATTCCATCCGGCAGAGACAAATAAAGAAGACAAAGAACCGAATTGAAGTTTCCGCGCAAAGTCAAACTAAACTAAACAAAATAATAATCAATTATGGTAAACAAGATGCCAATAAATGCCTACTTTGGTCATATCAAGCTGACAGGGGCTGGCAACGGTCAGATATGTTTTCACTTGCTATTATAACAAGTTATCAACTTAGGATACTAATTATGTTAACTTTTATTAATTATAATAAATTTACTACATTTTGTATGCAATATAGAAATTCCAATCAACGGCTTAAATATTTTATGGTGCTTTTAAAATCATTAATACAAATTCCTTCTATTTGTTTTGTTACTAATGTCTGAAATTTTGCTCTGATCGTAAACTCCTATGTTTTCTGTTTTTTTTAGTAAGGAAAACACAATTTTTTTGTTTAAATTATGGATATCAAAGACTTGTTGGCTTTCGGAAAGAACAAAACAAATTCTTTAGTCCTTTTCGCGTATTTTACCGTAGCACGGGTTGAGCGAAGATGTTATAACAGATTTACCATTGGAATAGGTATGCGTTCATAATTTCCTGAAAAATTCCACGACTCACTCAACTTAAGAATAATCACCAAGACGAAATTTTATTTTTGGTTTTTGAGTAGCTTCCCTTTCGGCAATATCAAAAGCACATGCATATTTAGAAAAGTGTTACCTCTTCTAACACGGAGCAAGGCTGAAAAAATTAATTATTAAAAATTACAAAGCAATGTTTTATTTTGATTTATTGAATTAATGGAACATTTTATACGTTTTTTAATTAAAATGTAACAGCAGTGATGAAATGTTATGCAAACAATCCGATCAAAATATTCATTTGGTACGTATTGCGTTTACACTAGAATGCGGTGAGCCTCATATCTGACTGAATTGTTTTCTTTTTTTGCGCAGGTTCAACACTTCGATTGCCATATGAATTACAGAGGAAATTCTGCTCGTCATGCGTGCAACTAGAAAAATCAACCTGTTACGAGGAGTATAAAAAATCGATTCGAAAAGTACTGAGCAGGATAAATGGATATTTTCCAGGAATTTATTTAAGCGCCACCGTATCCTCTGATACTGACTCGGCAATTTATAAATGGACCAACAATGATAGTGAATCTTGCATCTTGCGCACATCATATTGATTACACTTTGCACGAATTAATTTTTGAAGAAATTGATCCAAAAAGGAGAGTCCAGTTAAGCACGATGAATGGATTTTTTTTTTTTTTTTTTTTTTTGCCTCGTTTACTTTTCGACACATAGGTTTAAAATCGATTACGCAGATTCAATCGGTATTAAAAAAAAAATGTAGTTTCAGTAACAGTTAGGAATTAAATCACATTTTGCCTTAATTCTGCACCGAAAAAGTGATGGAAGGGAAGGTATCGTGAACAGCGATGGTCCACGTAATGCGACAGGAGTGGGACACTCGTTCGAAACCAACACCTGGAAAAGACAGCTCTGATTAATAGTCGTGTGTTACTGCCGTTTTTTTCTGCTTGGGACGATGATATATGTGTGGTCTGAAATGGTCTACTATTTCTTATGTTTGATCGTTAGGGCGATTTAAAAAAAAATAAAAAATATCGCATTGCACCTAAAACCTCTCAAAAAAATAAGTTTTTAAGTCAAGAGCTAAGACCAAATAACCTGATACGCATAAAATACGTACAGTCTTTGTCATGATTCTTGGCTGCCGCCGTCAGATTCTATCACTCTTATTTTGCACAATTTGACATCAACGTCATCCCAGGAAACAGTAATGCAATGCTGGCTCCACCTCATGGCAATCTCATTGGTGGATATTTCACTCAGAGCCATCTATACTTCAGATTATTCATTTCCTCAACACAATGAATGAAGCAATTGGCTAACAGGGAGGAATTAATCTCCTTCCACTGACGATTCTTATTGGCGGGATAGTTCATCAACCTTCCCCTACATTTCAGTAATACTTTACTTAAATTCAGGTTATTAAGTTGTAATTAATGGGATTGTATTAAAGCGAGTCAAGAAACAGGTCCAATGCTACATTTTACTATCGTCGATTAGCGTAAAACTATAACGATAATTATTTATATACCGGTTTTACTAATTTCTTCCGATAATATTGCACTCATAATTTTCTCTGTGAACAAACCAGGGGATAACCATGTTCTAGGAGGTAGAATTTTTAGTACTACGAAACTACAGAAATAAGAGATTATTTCGGAAAACTGTCCAAGACAGATTGAATAAAACTGTCTTCCTTAGCCTCGTTGTATACACACTGACGAGTAGTGAAGCAGCGTGAGCGCCGTGTTCCTGTGCTTAGCGTTCTGGGTTTGAGAACAAGCAGTTCTTAATTCAAATGTGAAATGCTCTGTCTACTCTCGTCTCTTAATGAGCCGGCACCAACCTGAAGGAGTCCTTTGTCACCGAAGTCGATGGCTGTAATCATATTCACTAAATGCCGATCTTTACATTTTTAATCGTCCCTTCTAATAAAACATGTGGTGACGTTTTGAGATCACCACAAATGTAAGCATTTCATATTTTTTATAAAAATATATTTTTATTTCATCTTTAAACGTTCCGAACCTACAGATTGCTTATGTGTATAATATATCCTTGATTCTTCCCTAACTGCGTCAGGGAATAACACACTCGTAACTGAAAGTATCCAACGTTTCTTGACCAACTGCCGACGAAATAGGAACGTTTGTGCAGCGGCAGCAGTGAAAGAAAGCTAGCGGCGCCGAAATCACATCGTCTGTCCCTTTTCAAACGGTAAACATGTTTCCAAAATTATTATTTCACAGTAGAACGAATTTCACGTTTCAGAAACAAATAAGATATTGCTGGAATTATTTCTCCAATTCTGTAGGTGGACTATGATTTTGCATTATGTAAATACATGAGAGGAAATCGCATAGAACTAAATATTAGCACCGTAACAAATTAAACGACCATTGTCACTCAAAAATTTACAACAAGATTATTTTCGTAGGACAAACATAAATTCTTTTATAACTGGTATAAGTAAAGAAAGTTCATTGAGAATAGGGGTTAGAAGCAGAGAGTTCTTAAATTACCGTTTATTTCCGTTTTATACAATGCTGTTAATAGTTTCTGTACACAATTACTTTATGCGCTTTACAGCATTGAGATTTGATAAATATAGGGGTTAAATAGTCATTAGTTAATAAGGCATGAAATTTCCTGCGTTTTTCTTTGTTTCAAATTACTTCAGTATAATAACATAAATAAATACCAGCATTTGGCGAAAAAGGATTTCGCCACTGGCGTGATTGTTCTTACGTCTCAGGTCTACATCGGAACGCTCACGTTTCGTCAACCGTGATAATCGACTCCAAAATCGCTTATGCCGCAAGAATTAAAACAAACACAGTCTACCGGTAATGTAAGGTTGATAGTGTCAAGAGACTGGATGCCCAATCGTGGTGGGTGAGTGGTAACGCTCCGACCTTTTAGAAGGCCATGACTGAATTCCTTCTCGTTCGTTGCACAAGTCCTTTTCCTCCCCTAATGACTTCGACATCGACGAAACGTAATATCATAAGGTAAAAAAATGGAGTGGATCAGAAGGAGGTATTGTTAATCGAGTTCAAGCCAGCTGCGACCACAGTAAATATAGCTTTTTATATATTTAACGCCTCGTCGACATTGAGGTTATTAGAGGCGGGAATTGACGACAAGGACTTTGTATAATTGTTAGCTGTAAAATTTGTTTCTTTACTAGGACATTAGGAAGTTTTTGGTATATTGTAACAGCCCTCAAACCCAGCATTTTATGAATTTTAACAGATGAAAGTTAATTAATATGAGTTCGTGTATTTTTTCATGTGAATGAATATTACTTGTATCAAACGATACTCTGTAAATGACGTGTCATATGATCAGAAGCAATATAATGTGTGAAACATTAATTGAATGCTTTTAATTATACATGTTTTATTCTGAGGACGATTTTCAATTGTTTGTAATGCTCATTTTATGTTTAAATATCTTTAAATAGCTTTAATTTCCGTTTTAAACTTTTTTTGTGATTGTGAGTAATTCTGTACTGGTTCTAATTATTTCGGTACGATTTTGATTGTCAGTGGGATTGCTAGCGCTCTAAAAACGTTTGTCGGCACTTTGTTGTGTTCTGGATGTTTCTGTGGCGCTTATTTAAGGTCGAGGTAAGGGCGTGCAGAGTCAGTCGTCGTTTCGATAATCGTTTGATAGTTGTTGATCAGGAATGTTTGCTTTAGTTTAATAACTGGAATTGTTTTGTAATGTGCTTTAGTATCTCTGAACGAGGCTTGATCCTCATCCGCGTATTTAATTTTGTGAAGATTCATAAAGAATGAAAAGTGAAATGGAAAGTATAATAGCAGTCTTGTTATTTAATTAAACTCCTTAGTAAATTCATAAGTTATGTTAGTTATTATCCTTTGGCGAAAAGGTAAAATCACCTGGCGATCGGTCTGTTAATTAAAGAACTAATGAATTAAATTAGTCAGCGTCATCTGAAAGGACTATCCAGTGAGGCCCTTTATATAACTTTCGTGACAGGACTGAGTAACAAGAAATAGCAAACATTGAGAACCTTGACAATACGTTTAGGTACCAAAGATAATATCGATTTACATTCATCTTGTCCAAGTTATTCTTTACCAGGAAAGAACAAAAAAAAAAACTATGTGTGTTAAGATGATAAATTGTAGCAAACAATAACATCATTTTGTTAACATGATATATGTGTTCGAAAGTGTATATCCTCCGAATGTACGCTTAGCGAGATGCTGCAGTGGTCATCGTCATAAATGTTGTACCCGACTGTACAGCTTCCCAAACCCGCAGATTGAGTTGACAGTGTGAATTAAAGCGCACCGGGTTAATGGATTTCAGGTGTAAATGTCACACATGAATTATTTAAGCAGTGCTATTGACAACTCGAGGCCCTGA
Organism: Vandiemenella viatica; assembly: GCA_031002005.1. Classification (NCBI taxonomy): domain Eukaryota; kingdom Metazoa; phylum Arthropoda; class Insecta; order Orthoptera; family Morabidae; genus Vandiemenella; species Vandiemenella viatica. The sequence continues at coordinate 28,153,823 of JARYHS010011408.1, forward strand.
GTAGACACACAATGGACATGAAACTTTTATGAGTGCTTTTTGGCTTCTTTGCCGTAATGCAAAATAACACAATTACCGTGATTTTGCCTAAAATACAGGAATGAAATTTTATCTTCTTTGCTTCTGGAAAAGAATTATTAATTCATAAGCAGAAACAACGATGATATGCAGTGAACTAATGGTACAAATGCAGACGGAATATGCTGTAATTAACAGTTTTAATGTATCAGAATCAGAATATCTTATAAAATTATAATGAGTTCCGGTCTTGTGTACGTTCAAAACGAAAGAAATTTAATTAACGTTGCATTATTGAGGATAACATTAAAATGTCAAATTTACCTAACTAAGCAGCCAGTATTATGCTGGGAAAGAGTCACTTGAATCACGTAGCTCAATTTTACAATTGGAGAATTTGAGGTGAAAGCTTTCTAAATAAAAGGTTTCTAAGTAAACATGAAACCAGTCTACAGCACACACGAAATGAGTGCCTACAGAATATAATTTTTCTACACCGGATATCCCCTATCGATATTTGATACAGTATGCCCTCTGGTTACATACAGCTGCACTAAATACTTGGTAGGAAATGCACTTTACATCCATCCTCACTTCATGTATCCTTAAGTATGTTTTCTGCAGTAGTTCCTCATAAGTAGAGACTACAAGAAAATTAGAATGTACTTCTTTTAAATTATTTGTGACATTAATACTATAATGTCAAACTTGCTTGGTAAGATGACTCTAGTATTCTAACATTGTATTTATGGCAAAATGGCAAACGGCTAGCATCTACTGTAAATGCAAAATAATTGTAAATTTCAAACACGGTTTGGCAGTGCAAAAATAAACTTTGCAATATTTGAGTAAATGTTGTTACCAAAGCTACCACTTTAGTGCGTTCTGGTGGTGGAAAGATTCGCCGTCAGAAGACGTAGCTCAGGGTACATCCGACTGCTTTATCTTGTATAGATTACAGCCTTCTTTGAGACTCCTTCTGTGTGAAATGGGGCTATGTAGAGGACGAAACATGCGAATGTGGAGCAATGCAGACACAAAATCACCTCGCAATCCTCTGTCCACTCTTATACGAACCTGTCAATCACCAAAGTACAATGCTGTGATTTTCATTCAAACACTCTCTCTAAGAGTGTCGCAGAAAACCCAAAGAAATTTTGGTCGTATGTTCGTAAAGTCAGTTGTACCAACAGCAATATTCCAGCACTAGTTCGCGAAGGGTCCGAGGTTATTGAAAGCCGCGATAAAGCTAATTTACTAAATACTGTATTCAAAAATTCATTTACTGACGAAAATAAGGATAGCATTCCCGTTTTCCCACGTCGTGTCGAGTTGGAGATGGAATCATTACGAATAGATACTGCAGGTATCATAAAGCAATTAGAGCTCCTAAAGTGGGGAAAAGCACCTGGCCCGGATGGTATTCCAGTAAGAGTATTTTCAGAGTATACGGCGGAAATCGGGCCATTTCTGTCTGATATATTCAGTAAATCCCTAGAAGAGCGAAAAGTACCTTCAGACTGGAAAATAGCGCAAGTAACTCCGATTTTCAAGAAAAGTGATCGAAGCGATCCTGGAAACTATCGTCCCATATCTATAACATCTGTTTGTAGTAGAGTTATGGAGCATATTATATGCTCGAACATTATGAATTTCCTAGATGAAAATAATTTGCTTACAACAAATCAACACGGATTTCGGAAGAAACGATCATGTGAAACACAGCTGGCCCTATTTACACACGATGTAATGAAAGTTATTGATTCAGGTTCACAAGTAGATGCAATTTTTCTAGATTTCCAGAAAGCCTTTGACTCTGTGCCACACAACCGCCTTTTAGCGAAACTACGAGCGTACGGTATATCGGATCAGCTTTGTGAATGGATAAAGGATTTTCTAACTGGTCGGTCGCAGTATGTCGTCGTTGAAGGAGAAAGTTCTAATCTAGATGTCACATCGGGTGTACCTCAAGGAAGTGTAATAGGACCACTTCTTTTTTTAATTTTTATAAACGATCTCGGAGACAAAGTGAAAAGCCTTTTTAGATTGTTTGCTGATGATGCGGTTATTTACAGGGAAGTAAGGAATTTGGCCGATTGTTTAGCAATTCAGCGTGATCTGGATGTTATTTTGGCATGGTGCGCTGAGTGGCAACTCACACTAAATTGTAAAAAGTGTAATACAATGAGTATAACTAACAAAAAGAATCCAATTGTTCAGAAATACGAGGTAAACAGTTCAGTTATTGATGTGGTCGATTCTATGAAATATTTGGGAGTAACAGTACAAAGGAACATGAAATCGGACTTACATAGTAATACGTTGGTAGGTAGAGCTAATTCTAGGCTGCGGTTCCTAGGTCGAATTTTGAAAAATTGTAATGAACAAACAAAGGAGATAGCGTACAAATCTCTTGTGCGTCCACATTTGGACTATTGTTGTGCCATTTGGGATCCGTTTCGTAAGGGGCTGATTGAGAGTACAGAGAAAGTACAGAGAAGAGCCGCTCGATTCGTGACCGCTTGCTACAGTCCTTATGAAAGCGTTACAGAACTGATTAGTAAACTAGGCTGGGAGTCTCTGGTAGATAGACGACGCACGTTTCGTATAAACTTATTGGTAAACATGCGTACTCCCACTTTCACTTACGAGTGTAGTGAAATACTTCGTCCACCAACCTATTTGGGTCGGCATGACAGGAAAGATAAAATTAGAGAAATAAGGTGCCGCACTGATTCTTATATGAATTCCTTTTTTCCTCGTACCATTAGGGATTGGAATGCACAACAAAGAGATTAGGTTTGGTGCTGAGCACCCTCTGCCACCCACAGTTTTGTGATTTGCAGAGTATATATGTAGATTTAGATGTAGAAGCAGATGAATACTGGAGCGAAAAGATATATTAACCCGACCATCTTTTTTAGACGTACCAAGAGAACTTAATTTGTTTATCAAAGGACAATGCTGAGCAAAGCTACTGAAAATTGGAGGAAGTTTAGTGCGTTTCTGGACATGGAAAGTAAAGTAAAGTACCAAAGCTAAGACTCATGTTTATTTCATTCTTCGTTCCAACACAACTGTTACAAATTCACGTTTCTGCAACACGCTTAAGCGAGCAACTATAGATAATCTGTTTCACAAACCACCTCAATAATGATCACAGAAAGTTGTAAAAATCGAAGACAAATTTTCCACTAATTGTAGACACAAATTGTTTTCATTATTCATAGTTGAAGTACATACCTTCCGATGTATGATCGAACACCTAATAGATGGCTAAGCTTGAACACTGTGTCACTTAACATTCCCGGAGGGCTACGACGGCCAGGAAAGGTACTCGTAACTAGAGGCTATGCGCCTTCTTCGATAATAGTTCTATTTAGTCGACCGTTTATTTGTCAAGATTGTATCGCGTACGTGAACAAGCAGCACCTTATACAAACACCATCTACTAAAAACATCTGACTGTGAAGAGTCTCAAAGAACACGTTGCTTGAGATACACAATACCAGCAAAGGGATAGGGAATAAAAAAAGTTGCACGTGTCATATTGCTTGAGAGCAACATTTCCAAACAGAGTATCGGCGAAGAAAATTATTTCTAAAACACTGAAAGAAAATAATCTATTGACCGTAAATTAAAATTTTAATTATTAGTTGTTTTTTATTTATCTATATACCCTTGATATAGATGTCTAATTTTTTTTCCCTTTAGATATATAATAAGATAATGGGTTTAATTTTCGAGCAGCAATGTTAGCGGAAGTTTTTATTACATTGAAATTTAGCCTGGGTTGAAATGTCAACCAGCATTTAACGTTACAGCAGAGGGCGTGAGTGATTTAAGTTTTTTTTTTCAAAAAAAAAAAAAAAATGTTTCTGAAAACATGCAAATGAAAGTAGGTTCACATTTCACTAACATTACGCGGCACAACGTAAGTTCTGAAGGTTTATTTTCGCAGCGTGATCACCACGCCTGAAGACGGCGGCAGAGTTCATCGCTGATAGCTCGTCTTTCACCCACACAATCCGGCAGCGAACTCGCGAAGATTATATTGCAGCGACACGCTGGGAAATCTTTCGTTCACACATTATTTTCCTTTGCTTTCATTGACGTTATTACGTGGCGGAGACATGGACAATGAGAAGAGAGGATGAAAAAAAGGATATGAGCATTTGAGATGTGGATAAGAAGAAAATGAAGAGGACAAGCTAAACGGAAGACGTGAGTAAAGTTGAAGTGTTGGAAAGGAGTTGTGTGAGGAAGAAAGAAGAACAGGATGGGACACTTGTTTAGAGGGGAGTGCTTAATAACAGATCCCTTGGAAGGAGAGAGGTAATGAAGGAGGTACAAGATCATAGATGATATGAAAGGAAGAGGAAAATTATCTGGAACTGAAGAGGAGTGCTGAAGACAGGAAAGCATGGAGAGCTACCAAGTGAAAACCAGCCTTAGGACGAAACATTGATTATTTTTATTATCTCAGAGGCATATAAGGAGTTCCAGCTACACCGCGATGTAAACTACAATAGAAATATGTACAACAGTAAGAAATAACACTTGTTGAAGATACAGTTGGAAGAAAAGATGTGTCAGAACACTCCGTTATTATTGCCGGGCTTAGAATCCGGTTTCCTCCCAAAGAGGGTTACTGTAAGGCTCTTTTCACACTATAAGGTTTTGGCCGAACGGCAGATACTCCAACGGTACAAATCCGAAAGAGCATTCACGTTCACAAGCTCTGTGTGATTGCGTGGTGTGCTGTTTGGTTATAATTAATCGTAAACATATATATATATATATATATATATATATATATATATATATATATATATCTTTTACTCTGTTCTTGAAACATGTGATTAAGTTATTAGAGATTGAAAGAGAATCTACAAAGTTAACTCAAAATGCCTGTATTGAACCATATAACACAGAAGAATGAAATATACGGAAGACAAAAAACACATTTTAAAGAAGTAATACATAACCAAACACCGATTACATTGGCTCGAGGGCACGACCGTAAGACTTAAAACCGTCTAATGTGAAAGCGTGTATTTGGCCTCGTACGCCACTGAGTTATCTGTCGCCGTCCAGCTGCCGTGTGTTGCAGTGGCAGTGGTCGGCTGCTACACGGCGACCAGACGGCGTGATGCCGTCGCCGTGTACTGCTCTCCTTCACGCCACTGCAGTTCGGTCAAACCGTAGTGTGAAAAAAGCCTAAAAGACGCCTGCTAGCAGTCCCTTTGCCTCATTTAACCACGACGGTCGGTCTATTTGACACCCCGCACCGATGTGAATGCAGTCCAGCTGGGCTGCACTGAGGGCTGGCTGGGGCTGCAGATCAGTCTTGTCCTGTGGGATAACACGGCCACTCCGCCGCAATACAAACGTAAACATTTGGCGCCGCCCCAGCCACTTCGCGTCCAGGAAACGACAGCTGCCGAAACTCCACGCACCCTCTCCGCAAGGTAAACACGGGCTCGTCGCGTGGGTACACACCGGTGGGCCCGCCGCGACGTGTCAGCTCACACGCGCGCCTGCTCCGCTTCAATTAACGCTCGCCAATCTCGTCCACACAGCTAGCTCAGTAGGTCACCGCCCTGCAAATGCAAAACGGCGGTGACTCCTAATTTCGTTCAATAGATGCCTCCATAGCTCTTTTTTTTTTTACTTATGGCTTTACGTCTCGTCGACGTTGAGATAATTAGAGGTGGGATGGGACTGGGGACAAGAAACGGGAAGGAATTCGTCCATGGCCTTTTGAACGAAGCATCACGGCAATCGCCTGAAGTGATATGGGGAAACCATGGAAATATAAATCTCGATGCCCGGACGGAAAGTATAATTTCAAACACAAACTACAATTAATTACTTTCTTAGTTTATTGTTTCGCATAGTACTAATATTATCAACATAATTAAACAATTTTACCACAGTACTATTATCAAGAACAGAATTAAACGTGTTTGTCACATTCTTATTGATATATTCCATGATAATTATTGATATCTCGTATTTCATGATAAGCTATGTTTCGTATAAACTTTCTTTTATTATTTAATAAACTTCCCTGTTTCTCACCTGCTGTAAAAAAAGAAAAAGAAAAAAAAAAGTATTGATTTGTTACCTGCAACATAGAATGAGAAAAACTACAACAACTGATAAATATTATATAGACTTATATCAAAAATACCTTATTTTATGGTTGGATTGCAAAGTTAAACAAAAAAATCATCTTAAATAGAGTAATATATTACGTGTCTATATAAAAGGCTACTTTGGTCATTGAGTCGTCGTGTCCGAAAAGCGGCCCGAGTCGTTACAGAACTAAGTGCGGCTAGAGGGTGTTATGGAAAGTCGAGTTCATGAGCACTATACATTATCAGTTACATTTAATCTTGCAACCACGGAAAAAATTAATTGTCAGAACATTGAAAAAATACGTATTGCGTTTAACTAATATTTTAATTATTGGTTGTTTTTTGTTCATCTAAAATCAGTCGCTAAAAAATACTTTCTTTTTATCATGAGATATAATTATTACAGTAAAGGAATAAATATGTACCACATTACATTTTTATTAATGTTATGAGTGTTATTTAACAACAATTTATTTAATTAATAAACTACCGTAACGCTGTGCGGTAGAAGTAGTAATACTTTTTGTAAACGCTTGAAAATTTCTATAAAAAAGGACGATACAAAAGAAGCAAGTCTGTAGTATTGAAGAAGGTGGCCCCGATGTTGATCTTCGGCAAACCTAATCTAAGTTTTCCACTCAAAGCAAATGGACGGATGTTACGGTGAGATAAGGTTACTATCGGTCTTGTCTATGACCTAGCCAAAATAACTCTTGTAAAATTGCGCTGTAATTTCTACTACACACATTTTATGAATCGTAAAGCAAATTATAAAAAATAGAAACTGGGTGCATCCGGATCAACTTAATAACTACTTACAACTACTGATTTTTGCTGATTAAATAATTAGTCATCAATTGACTACGAATTTATTTTAGCTATAGTAACATACCTATGATGGCCACTCAACACGCCAACAACTTTATGTTTGGTTACATATATATTTACTGATATAATCTCTAAATGTATTATGTTTTCTGGGAACTTGGAAGAATAATTATCACTGCCGTTTGCTTATTAAATGAAGTGGCAGAAGAATAAAGTGAGGTGTCTCTTCCGTTTGGAAATAATCGTCGTTCTGAATTCCATTAACATTTCCAACACTGAACAAAAATCTGCATGTTTTGTATAATGAAAATAGTCTCATAATGGTTGTAACAGTTGTATTGTGGCTCACTCAGAATGCAGTTAAAAAAAAATTTCATGGGATGGATAATTTCCATTCACTGATTAAAAAAGAATCTCATTATAATCCCCAAAAACAACAATTGTTTTATTCTTCCAGCACTACTAGAACAATACAGAATGACTGTCCTAAACTGCGGTACTGCCTATAAATGGAACACAACATTGTGAAAATGGAGACATTTGTGGCGTGTGACTCAAACCGAACCTTCTCCCGTACCACCTGATTGTCGTGTCAACATGTAATGTTCCGACGTCTTAGTCAGATGTAACGGCATCCTCAAAACTGTTGATCTGTATACTATAACACATGGCGTTAAACCTGGACGTGACGGCCGTGTTATGGTGTTTTCAAAATACATTCCAACGGCTCACCTGTGAAGAATTTATGAATACACTGGAACATTCGTGAAATTTTTGTTTGCCACTTAAATAATATAAAAATAAATACATAGATTCGTACAGTAAGTCTACCCGATTATGATGAAACTTCATAGGGGAAAAATGAAAAAGTATGAAATTTAAATGCTAGTATTCCTTTATAGCATGGCTCAGAACATTTAAAACTAAATCAAGTAGGACGGTGAAGAGGAGCAGAATAGAAGAAAAGTCAATAACGGCTGTTGCTGGAGGCGAAGATTCAAAATAGCGACGGAATCTATGAAAATATTATTACCATCAGTAATATTTAAGCAACCACTTCCACATTACATACAGACATTTCGCGTATGATGGTAAGAAGAATACCTTTACCTTTGAATTGTAATTTCTTATTTTATTTAAAGAAAGCTGAATAAAAAAAATAATTCTATAATCATTCTTCAAAAACTGATTGTATATAATATTCTGTATGTTCTTACTGATGATTTCATTCTTAAATTATTTCTTCATATAAATGTACTTCAACCAGAAATGAAAGGAGCAATTTAAAGTCGGCATAAAGTCGTACTCGACTCGAATACATTATTTCTAAAAGGTATTTTTTGTGTCGAGCCACTTATGTTCGTTCCTACCTAACGGAAATCGATAAATGAGGTATCATTCCAAAGATTAAGGTTTCCTCTTTGGTAACATCACAAAGTAAGAAAGAAAATAGAGGGCGGAAATATTAACCGTCATGGTAACGCGTATGAACAGTTCAGAGCCAAGACACTAGGCTTCATTGCCGTCGATAAGGATCCTTCCCGATACCGCTAGATAGCAGCGCGACGTATCTCAGCGATATCGATAATCTGTACGCGTTTTCTATGGTTAGGAGTCTTTCGATTTTTTTTTCTTTTTTTGTGTGTGTGTGTTTTGGTATACGATACCTATGTAAACATATTATTCATGAAATTTTCGCACGGTAGATGATATCATTAGCGCTGCAATGCAGCGCCACATATCGCAGAGATATAGATTCACAGCGTGTGTTTCTTCAGATTAGTTCTTTCTTGATTCTCTATTCATTGTATTGTATTTGCGACATTTTTGCACTTGACATCTAGTCATTTCTTTTTTATTTTTGCAGATTTTTGCTTAAACAAATGTTTCGAAACGTACAAGGATGCGACTTATTTTAATAAAACGTTATAGGAGTTTATATGTAGGAACAGTGATTTCTGTGAGAGGGAAATTATTAACTGTCCTGCTGTTCATTCAGTGGTGTGACGTGCCCCTGCGGACAGGCAGCCCGTGTACCCACCACGATGGCGTGCTGCCTAACGCGGTGACAGTATTTGTCGTGTGTCGCGCGGGGCGGCTAATTGACATCCGGCAGGGCAGCCCTCGACGTCGCCACGCCCCCGCCGCGTCGCCCGGCTCGGTTACGTGTGTTGACACTCTCGACCGACCGGCGGCGCTGCCAAATTACTCGCGCCCGTGGTCAGTAGTGCCTTTCCTAACACTGATTGGCCTCACTGTAATGGTTAGCAACACGGAGCCAAGGTCTGCTTAAACAAGATCAATGTCAGTTCGTGTGTAGCTAGGGTCCCAAGGGTGATCCACATAACTGACTACATGGCTGGAGCACTTAAAGTATACAAGACGCGTTCCATTAACTATCACTTACAACTCAAGATTGTTCCTCCAGACTATCTTGAATAAATTGCTGCCATGATATGAACTCAATTTTAATTGGGATGAAGCGCATACACGGTGGAAATTTCCCTAACCATACAATAACATTTTTCTTACCATATTCCATTAATGTTACCTTATATACTTTCACTGTTAAATTCCTTCGTCGTCTACTTTTGCGATTTACGAATTTTAATTTTATATTCCTTCTGAGTATTTTGTAAAGTATTCATCAGTTCCCTAGGTAGCTTATTCCGATCCCCGACACCCTTACCCAAAAAAAAGAGAATTTTTCTGCACCCTTGTGCCTGAAATCTAGTCCCAGATTGTGGTCATAGTCATCTTTTCCGTTCCATGTACTTCTTCTGATTCTTCGACCAACATCCTTCCAAGCCCCATCACCAACATACGCCTTGTACAATCCTAGCAATCTCTTCACCCTCCTACTGCCTCCAAATGACTCCCAATTCAGCTTTTTTATCATTTCAGTTAGTGACTGGGTCCGGTGGCAATTTCAACAAACAAATCAAGCCGCTCTCCTTTGTACACCCTCTAGCTCCTGTATTTGATACCGAAAATGTGGTTTCCAAACTATTCCACCATATTCAAACTACACCACCAATTTGGAACCCAATCCCTTAACTTCTCTGGGACATCCCTCATCACTCTCTCCAGTAAATGAAGGATTTTGTAACATTCTCCTACCACCCCCCCCCAATGCATCCTGCCCAGTTCGGCTTACTGTCAAATGTTATGCAAAGATATTTACACTTCAAGCCTTCAATAAGCAATTTTGTCTTCATCCTATAGTCATAAAGAACCTTTGATTTTTTTATCCGTGTTCCTAATGAACTGACTCTTTTAGACATTTATTTTCATTCTATGTTGACTTACCCAGTTAGACATTCTATCTAGGTCACCCTGCAGCTATTCAGTCTTCTCCCGTTTGGATCCTATTATTTAGCACTGTGTCATATGCAAACAACCTAAATGACTGTAAACCATCAACACAATTATCTCTTACATTAGCCAGGATTCTCATTTTCTCGACAAAAACCACAACATATACAAATATCCAGAGAGATATGTTGTGGGTTATCCGGCAGGTCCCCTAGGCCGGATTCAACATTATGGAAACTTCGTGTTCAGTCACGTGAAAATTTGTGGACTGTAATACGCCGTTGGAAGGTATTGTGGAAATCATTTGGGACAATCTGCTCCAGAGTTTAGTGTTGCGGGAATTGCTTCTTATTTCATCACCTTCAAGCGTCTTTTCTGACATATATCACAACCTCTGTGTGTTAACGCTCTACTTGGAGGACGCGGGTTAGAATCCACCTCCTCCCATCCAGATTTCCATTTTCCATGGTTTCCTGAAATTATTAAAGGCGAATGCTGGGATGATTCCTTCCAAATGGCCGAATTTATTGCCGTTCTTTGCCCAAGTCCTCATCTGTGAAGATGACGAGACATAAAGCCATAAAATAATTTCTACTCCTCAAAAAGAATGGACAGGTGATTCGACCATTCAAAATTCTGCACCACTAGCGTAAGGCTTGCGGCAACTTGTTGCTACGACCGATGCATCTAGTGAGTACTCTAATGACGCGTGTTTTGTCTTTTAAATTCCACGTTGACACAAAAATTAACGTCGTCACTTCAAAGAACGATGAATAGAAAATTGTACCTATTCTCATAATTATCCAAAGACCACTGCCAGAATTCCACTAGCTGATCCGGATCGTCTTCGCTTAGTTTCCGTAATTGTTGAATTTTGCACGGGTTGTAATAGTTCCACTTATACCTCCTGTGCCGTAGTCTACATTTTCAGTTAAACTGAGTGGATTGGGGGGGCCGGGAGTGGTTTTATGGCCTTTAGATGGAAGTGGACTTAAGGGTGAGACTTTGACTAACCTTCAGGATCTTTGCTTTGCTCTTCTAACTTCTTGTGATCCCTTCCCTCTTAAAGATATCTTCTTAATCTCGCATCTTGCGAGTGTGAAACGATAACTTATTGGCTATTGAAGGATGTAATTCCTCAGGATTTGATACCACCCGATTAGTACGTTCGGGAACTTTAGTCTCCACCGTAATGAATGCCTAGCTGAGAATTTACCAACTAAACAATATAGCCGATTATCGGCTTACTAATATATTTTTCAGTTACTGAGGAGTGTAGACAATACAGTTGATAGAGCGATCTGCAAGGCCAACTGCGATAGCTTTTACAAATACTAATTAATTAACTGCCTGTATAAATGTTGAATATACTGAAAGCATTACGTTGATAAACTGGTTTATTTGTAAACTGAACAGAATGGAAAGCATGTTGGCGAAGCAAAGCTAGCCAGAGCTACTAGCTAGCCCATGTTGCCTGGTTGGTAACTACCGACGAAGTGAGGACGAGTTATGTCCTCTGGACAATACCTTGGGCCTTACGTCATTGATTTCACTGTGACAACCTCTGTGTCGGTACATAAGCATGAAAAACAATCAACTCTCTGCTAAGGTTTGCCAACTTCGTGAAATAATACATCTAACTAAAGATAGTCATTCTTTCCAAATATATCCAGATGATCTAAAGCGACCTACACAGTGACATTTATTAAGTATTAATATATGCTGTATGGTTCTTTCTATTTTAGAATAATGTACGTGCTGACAACTTGCAGATCTATCTCCTTTTGCTTCTTAAAAAAAGCTGCCAGAATGTTACAAGTCCCCTGCTCGTTTGGTTCACTGTGTGGTTTGGCGGTTTGTCTGCCACGTACCTCGTCTCCTAAAATATTTCGTTCCGCTAACTCGTAACTCGTAACTCGTTCTATTATAGTAAGCACCCAATTCCATGTGACTACAACTACAAATAAGCAGGATTGCTTCCATACGGATATTTTTTTTTTTTTTACGCCCTGGTTTTTGGTAACGTAATTGTCTTAGTACAGATTGCTCTAACGGTTATCATAGGACATAACTACCTTAAGGGTCTTCAATGAGTCTTGTTACCTATTAAGTATTATTTCGTAATAATAAATTAGAAGAGTTTAAAAAACGGTTACTATATGCCGCGTTGAACAAGAAATTTAGGAGTTAGAAGGCATTTAAGTTGAGCACAGTGACACAAAACACAATATAGAGCACTGCTTCATCGCCACTGTATTTATTAATTGTTACGCTAACAGTTGATAACCATCCCAGGTACGTCGATTTGCGAAGAAGTCTGTTTCTACAAAGCACATTCGTTTGGTTATATATAAATACCTGAGATCATCTTAACTTCAGTAAGGTCACACTGGCTCAACCCTAATACATTGAAGCATTTAGTTAGTCGTCAGCCTAAACCCACAAATATTATTTGATAGAATTCCAGATGGATATTAAAATTTGATATTTAGCTCCGTTGAAATATTTTTCTATTATTATATCACTTCTTAGACTTATTTTAATAATAATATCATCCTCACACATTCGAAGAAATCATAAGCCTACAAATTTGAGAATTATGGCAACTATTAGTCTAACATCACATGCTTCAAAAATACTGATCAGAATAATATACAGAAGAATGGAGAGGGTGGTAGATGTCATACTAGGTGAATATCCATTTGGGTTTAGGAAAAACCGTGGTACAAGGGAAACAATTCTGGCTTTAAGGTTAATACTTGAAGAGCGGATCAAGAAAAACAATAATACTTTTGTGACGTTTGTTGATTTATACAAAGCTTTTTATAATTTTAGGTGGCACAAGATGTTAAAAATTTTAAAAAGTCGGGACTAAAATATCGAGATCAAGTGGCTATAATGAAAGTAGAGAATCATGAGAAACATTCATTCATCATTTAAAAAGGGTTTGAGAGATCGTTGTAGTCTATCCCCGTTAATATTCATCTTATATGTAGAGGAAGCCATAAAGAAAGTAACAGAAACATTTTGATGTGACATAAGTGTTCGAAGGAACTGGCCGTTCCACATCTGAAACAATGGCTTAGTATGATTCCTTCGGAAGGATCCAACCAACCTTCGGGTTGTGGGCTAAGTTAGTTTTTGTAAGTGTTCAAAGAGAAAAAATCAGTATGCTGCAATTTTCTTATGACATTGTTTTGTCAGCAGAACATGGCGAGGATATTGAGAAATTACTGAAAGCTATGAACAAAATACTTAAAGAAGATTTTGGACTGAATATAAATCAAAGCAAGACAAAAGTGATGAAATGTAGCAGAAATGATAGCAACCACAGTAGATTAAATATACAAATACGTGTAGGATCGGATGCAATGGGAGAACAAGTGTATTCTTGTGCTTGGTAAGCAAAAATAAAACCGATGGTCGAAGCAGGAAAGATGATAAAAGTAGAATAGTACTAGCAAAAAGAGCCTTCATGAAAAAGAGAAACCTTTTAATTTTAAATATTGATCTAGGACTTAGAACTATTTAAAACTCTATGTGAGGAGCACTTTATGGTAGTGAAGCATGGACTTACGGAATACCAGAAAGAAAGAAAATTGAAGCATTCGAAATGTGGTGCTACAGAAGAATGCAGAAAATTAAATGGACAGACAAAGTACGGAATGAACGAGTTTTGGAGATGATGGGTGAGAAAAGAAGTTTATGGAAGAAGCTTACAGACAGAAGAGACAGGCTGGTAGGTCATATTTTGAGACATGCTGGATTGGTTAATTTGTTAGTGGAGGGAACAGTCGAAGGTAAGAACTGTAGAGAAAGACAGAGATTAGAATAAATGAAGCAGATAATTGAGGACGTGGGTTGTAAAAGGAATGTAGAGATGAAGAGGTTAGCACAATACAGGAAAGAATGGAGGATTGCATCAAACCAGTCGAAAGACTGATGATATATATATAAAAAAAGAATTTTTAAACGGTTGAAGCTATTAGAATGAGCTTATACCAACCACATTCAGTTATTATGTTTGATGTACGCCTCTCACTGAATCTGCCCATCTGATGTAGTCATGTAACAGTGAATTTGAGGCCTCTCTGTGTTGGAGGTACTCCGGGCCACCCAACACTTTTCCGCGATAATTAATTCACGTGCTGGCGGTCCCGCGGTCCCCCGATTTGCAGTTCAGGTTTTAGCGAATTAGCCACGCCGGAGCAGCAGCCGCCGCAGGCTGTCGGCCTAATGAACCGAATTACAACTGACCTCGTTAATTAATTCTCACCCATCTCCCCTCGCCGAGAGAAAAAGTCTGCAGGCGGCGAGCCGGGACCACCCCGGCTGCCGCGAGGGTTGAGAGGCAACTTCGTGCGTCACGGCCCACCTGGAGACGACAATAGACGCCTGATGTGGGAATCTGAACAGGTAGGGTGGGCTAGATTACAGCCCTGGGGAGACCACCCCGTGAGACCCGCTGTCATTCGCCTCCCCTTGTATTACGACTGTTCCGTCATCTAAGAATCCACCCCTCTAATGCGAACAGAATGGACCGATATTAAGGGAACAGATAATCTTTTCCACAGCGAACCAAAGAAACTATTCCTTCTTCTGTATCTATTATTCTTTTAATTTTAGTTATTACTCTTGATCCATAGCTCTCTGCTGCGAAAGGAATTATGGGAACTGAAACATATCTCGGATAATATATGTACATAGAAGATGAATAATAACCATAGTCAAAAAGATATTAAAACAAAGCAAGAAATAAAATGAAAAAGTTATCATCAATTTTTACAAATAAATTTGGAAATGACACACCAGATACAAATAATCCTTTTGCAGAAATTCTTGGATGGGGTACAAGGAGTTGCCAATAAGATAAATCCTCAGTTTTTGTTTATTATCTGCAAACTATTTTATAGTTTTAGTAAGTTTATTAAGTAGATGTGTCCCAGAATAATTAACTTTTATTTGCCTTTATATATGAACGTAAAACAAAATCGGTGAAAATATACAAGAAAATAAGTTTTAAGTTGTTTTGTTCATCTATCCATTTAATGCACATCACTACATCAATGTAAAAAATATCAGTGTCTATTGAGATATACACAAAGTTATTCTATGAAGGATCAATTTTTCGATTATTACTGGATTTTTTTTTTTTATATTTCTGTATCATCATCTTCCCACTTGTTTCATGAATTCCTTGTCCTCCTCCTATCCTAAACTGATCTCTTCATGACAGATGACCCATAAAATCCGACATTTTCTACTACTTGCGCTCCATAATTTAAAATCTTTTCTCTAACAGAATAATTATTCTAAAAAAACTTGGGTGTAATTTCCTGCTGACATATCGTCCTTTGGTAAATTTTTCCGCTGCTGTAGACGTAGGAAATTCTGCACATTCCGAGTGGTGCTATTTTTTCCTCATCATGAAAATTCAGTAAAATGAACTCAATAGGTTCTGAATTTTGAAACATATTCTGTTAGCAGCTTAGCAACTCTACGTTATTTATTATTTGTTAAACTTCTGAAATTTCGCCGATTTTACTCCAGTCATTTGTTTTGGTACATTAAAAAAAAATGTTTTGAGTTCCATAAAAATTACGGCATTAGTGATACATTACTCGCCGGTGACTCGTTTCTAGTGAAATTCAGCTGGAGTTGTTTTCCTTCGCCTTTCCCAGTAAAGGAAGTGTATGTGCAGTATGTGTAACTGTTCAGTGTGGATGAATGTTGTGTATGTAGGTTTAGGATAGAGTGATGTTCGCGTTGTGACTAATAAAAGTATGAGAGAAAGTAGAGGGTGAAACCAGGAGTCTGCCCATTCAGTCCTACTCTACCGAAAAACACCTGTTGAACCATGACCACAAGCTTGCACTCGATTTCATGCCTAAGGGAGTGAGAATATTTCCTTTTGTGGGTAAAGGTGTCAGAGATTCGAAAAATTACCAGGTGAAGTGATGAATAATTTACCAAAAAGCTGAAGGAATATAAAATTAAAATTCGTATATCGCGAAAGTAAGTAATTATATAAGATAACTAAAAAATAAAATAGAAAAGGAGTAATTAGATGTGCTCCGTCACGAAATTAAATTAATTGATGTGATGAAGATAATTTCTTCCCACGCCGAGTCTCTAAATAGCTGCCCCGTGTCAGCGCTGGACACCACCACTGTGCCGCGACAGCTTGAGCAAACGGTTTAGGATAACAAGTTATATATTATGGTATGGTCATAATCAGGTGTTTTCTAGATTTAAAATAACAGTTTCTGAACACTGAAAGGTACTAAATGTAAACCATTGAGATTTACATCTCTTTTGTTGAAATTTGGAATTTAATAACGGAGAATGGATTATAAAAGAGAAGGAGGTGAATCTATGCTCCTGAAAGGAGAAAGTTGGGGCTGTAACCCAGATGGGAAAAGTGGAGCTGCAATGCGGAGGAGGCGGGTTAGACTACCTCAGTCAGTGTGAGCGATGGCGACGCCACACCATTACTCACGGCGCTGTCTCGCGTTCATTAGACTCCCCGTAATGAGGGCGCACTCAGCGCTAGACTTCCTGTCCGCCCACCAGTTCAACGGAGCACAGTGTGACAACTACAAGAAAGCGACAATTCCCTCTGTCAATCCAATGACAGTCACAGTGCAGCGTAATCTTACTGGCTGTAGAGCGGCCTGGTAGCTCAGTGGGTCTGACTGCGCCCCGACGACCGGGGTTCGATCCCCGACAAAGCTGAGGATTTTCCCTCGAAGCTGAACATCCAGAACGGCTCCCCAGGCCCACTCAGCCTGCTATCCAATGAGTACCGTGGAGGCCCCGCTACATCTATTCTAGTGCCGATGGTTGTAATGGGAATGCAGAGCAATACCTCCGTGAATCCTACGGGAAGCGGCAGGAGCCGTAGGAACCCCGTGACCCTTACCTTTAAAATTGGCTATAATCATTAAACAAAAAACAAAACAAAAAAACGGAAGGAAAAGAACAAAATTATTGCAACAATGCTGAAGATCACAAACAACTTTCCACAAAGTATAACCAGCGTACTGGCAAACGAATAACAACCCAGCAGCAAAACACCACATGTGAGTGTATGAGGAATCAACTACAAACGGGATCATATAAAGCAATGCCACTTGGAAATCAGCTACGTATCATAGAAACAAAGTTGCAAGATCAAAACAAGACAACTTCTAGAAGAAATGAATAGTCAAAAACAAAAGAATCGACAAGATGAGATTTCAGTTGGCAGCAAATTTGGAAAAATATCATATCAACAATAAAACGTTAAATCTTGCGGTTAAATCCACGTGGTACAAAGTACTCAATGATATGGTAAGCACTAAAGAGAAATTATACTCAATACGTTTCAACAAGTGCAACCAATGTCAACAACCCGATACCATAGTCCACAGATTTGAGTGTGTAGGAGAGAAGGAAATGTGGGAATGGACTAAAGAAAAAAGTAGCAATAATAAACAGGACCGTAAAAACTCTGATCAGAGCCGAAGAACTAATAAGACAACAGAGGAAAGCATGTCCCGACACAAAACATGATGCCACAATGTGGCTACTAAGACACGCCGTCTACTACACATTCTCAAACAAGAGCAAACAAAACAAGAATACTGGTTTTACCTTGTAGAAGAATACAACAAATTTACACCAGCGCAAATTTTTTAAATGTTACAGACCAATAAAGTAATAAAACATCACAACTGAATAAGAGACAAATGGCAGAGAAGCCGAATCGAGGAAGGTTCAAAATGGAGAGAGAAGGACGGCTATAAGGGGAGGAGGAGGCCAATGAAAAAAGGAAATAAAAAAAAGTGGGTAAGATGTCTGACTGGAGCTCGAAAGGTCCCCAGTTAGAATTCCAGGCTCATCGGAGATTTTAAAAAGCTTATAATCCGACATTCTCCTCTGGCACAACTTGCTGTCCAATTAGAGAAACACGGAACGCTTCCGTGCTTCTGATTCCACGTTAAACAATTGGCAAATCAAAAGCTCTGTCACTGGCAGTGCTCCAAGTCAAGCCAACTTATTTTTTACCTCTGGGTCCTTGAAATTATACAAAATCAAATTTGTTATACATTCCGAAAATAACTGTTTAAATATAGTCAGTTGCAAATACATTATTATTGTTATTTTTTTTACTTAACTTGAAGAGGAATAAAATAAATTATTTGCATTGATTATTAAAATGTCAAGAGATCAGTCAGAGGGTAGTTTACATGGCTATATATGACATCACAACTTGACGTCACCAACATGGCGCTCATGAGAAAAGCCTAAATTAATGAGAAATTCCTATTGTGTTACTATTACTACTATTACTATTACTCCGCGATTCACTAAAAGTGTGTGGCGGAGGGTGCATTGCACCTATCAGGAAAGGTAATGGTTTGGAAGGGATATACGGGATATGGCAGGTGGCGCCCATGGGCTATTCTGAGGAACCATCCCAGCATTCACCTGGAGCGATCTAGGGAAACCATGTAAAACCCAGATCAGGATGGCCGGAGTGCTTTATCGGAAGCTACTCCTGTCCGATTTTGTGTTTACTCGCCCCGTAATCCTTTCTATTCCACTCCCTAATCGCTCGTGGAAAAAATGAGTAGAGAAATGAATCGGTTCTGGCCCTGATTTCTCTTATCTTATTTTCGCGGTCATTCCGAGATATGAATGTTGCTGGTAGCAATATTTTCTGGCTGTCATTCCGAAATACATCAGTCGAGAATTTTTCAATTAGCTTCCGTCGAGAGCAACGCCTTCGATGTTCCAGGTCTTCCCAACCTAACTCCTTCAACATGGCACTTACGCTTTCCCTCCAACTTTATATACCTGTCACGAATCGGGCGGATCTTCTTTGGACCATCTCTAATGCCTCCATTAATCCCTTTTGATGGGAACCCCATACAGAGCAACAATATTCCAAGTGAGGCCGCACTAGTGACTTGTACGCAATCGATTTAACTTCCGGAGTGCATTGTTTTAAATTACGACCTAGAAATCGAAGCATACGATTTGCTTTCCCAATTACATTCTCGATATGCTCATTCCACGACAAATTATTACGAATTGTTACCCCTAGGTATTTAGCGGAATCTACCGTTCTAAGTACAGTGCCATTAATTGTATATTCAAAGCTAAATGGTGTCAACTTTTTACTTACACGCATGACTTGGCACTTTTTAGCGTTTAACACCAACTGCCAATCTTTACACCATGCAATTATTTTCATAATATCGTCTTGTAAAAAGCGAAGTCGTCCTGGGCTGTGATTTCATGATAAATAATAGCATCATCGGCAAATAATCTTTTCATTCCCCTTATTACGTCGCAAAAATCATTAATGCGTATGAGAAACAACAGAGGCCCTATCACCCTTCCCTGGGGAACCCCGGACCTCACTTCGGCAAGTGATGAACGCTCACCGTCGAGAACTACACACTGTGTTCTGTCCTTCAAAAAGTCTGCAACCCAATCGCATATTTGTATAGATATACCGCAACCGCGAAGTTTTCTAAGTAACCTAGTGTGAGGCACAGTGTCGAAAGCTTTTTTGAAGTTTAATAAAACTAAATCAACCTGGGATTGCTCATCTATAATACGGCTCAAGTCGTGAATTACGAGGGCAAGTTGTGTTTCGCAGCATCGGCCTTTTCTGAATCAATGTTGATTTGGGTTTAAAAGCTCATCTTCATCCAAAAACCGCATGACATTTGAATAGATGATGTGTTCTAAAATCCTGCAAAATATTGAGGTTAACGAGATCGGCCTATAATTTTGAGGATCATTAACATTCCCACTTTTGAACACTGGACTTACGATGGCGGTCTTCCATTCGGCTGGTATTTTTCCTTGATCCAAGGAGGCGGTATATAATTTCATCAAATACGGCGCAATTTCCTTTGCGTACCTACAGTAGAATCTTGTAGGAATACCGTCTGGTCTGGGAGCCTTTTTTTTTTTTTTTTTTTTTTTTTTTTTCGCTGTCTCTACGCCTTTTGTTGAAGTACCACTACCTTTGGTAGTATAACTTCTGGGTGTCAGTTGGGTGTTGTTTTGGGGACACATTTTTATTTCACTTTTTGGGGAAAATGGCTATGGACGCCGTAGGCGTCCTTATATTAAAACCCCCTACTGGGTTCGTGTTATCAGTTGGGGATCATCGCCGTAATAAGCTGCGTTAGCAACTGGACGATTTTCCCCAACTGATTTTCACGTTTTGATTCATGGATGCAGCATTGATGCACGCGCTGGTCACTTTTGTCGGTCGGCGGATGGTATTTGCCGTGGCTTGACGCCCTTTTCTGTGGGCCGCCCGGTCCTTCGACTGTTCGGGCATGGCTGGGTTGATGTTGACGTCTTCCGATGGCGGCTTGCAGCCTTCTCTTCACAGGACATCCCCCGTAGCTGGCGGCGTGGTCAGAACGGCAGTTAGCACATCTAGGCGTTGCTTCTCTCGGACGTGAGCATACCAGGTTGCTGTGGTTCCCGCCGCAGCGGACGCAACACACTTGCTTGTTGCAGTCCGAGGCCTTGTGCCCGAATCCTTGGCAGCGGAAGCATTGTTGTATCGCTGCCATCGGTTTCCTCCTCTTTGGTTGATTTTTGAAGTTCCGTCCGCTCCTGTTCGTGTCTTGGTTGCTGGCCAAGTTGATGTGCTTGGCTTTTGTGGGCACGCTCCTGCCTGGTGCTGGGTGTGTTGTGGAATTTCTGTTTTGAGGTGTTTCGATGGAGTATTCTGGAGATGATTCTGCGTGTATGGTCATTGCTGTGTGCCTAGTATTCTCTTGGAAGTCCATGCTGTATTTTATATTCCTAGTTTCTAGGAATTTCTTGACGTCTTCGAGATCTTCTTGGCTCATACAGGTGACAAGCAGCTGAGTTGGCGATGAACATGCATGCGCCATTATTGTCTCTTCCTGATGGGATTCTCTTGATGCGGGACGTGTCTGATAGTCATGACTGCTGTCCTGTAGCTTGGTTGAGTTTAGTTGTTGCTCGATGTTCTCACGGTTAGATGAAGCCAGTGTCTCTTGCTGCATCGCTGGTTCTACGTTGCTGCTTGAGTTTCGGTGACGGATGTAGAGCGTTCGATGAAGATCGTCGAAATACTCATCCTCCTTGAAGTTCTTGGAAAAGACGAGAGGTAGTTGAACATATCGGGACCAATCTTCCTTTTCCGAGATGATGGGCTTGGCGTTAGGTGCATTCGCTGGATCCGAGAGTGTTTGCATCAGTTTCCTGAAGTTCTTGCTAGGGATTTCCCATACAAACAGTTTCTTCCCTGTTTTTACTCGGAGTTGCACTTGGAGCGGGATATCCTCGGCGTAGTAAAACTTCTCCCACTTTTCCGGTGTGAGCAGTCTGAAATTGTACTTGTTGCCTCCACCCTCACAGTGGAAATAAATGACAGTCTCGATGTTTTTGAAGTGGTCGACATCGACCATTGCGGATGTCGGTATTGACCATGTCTCCACGATGAGTCTTCCGCTTGAGACATTTCCGACCAGGATTCGTCTTGGTGAATCGAAGCGGGAGTGTCGTACGTGGTGGGCCTCCTGCCGGCGTTATTTTCCGACTGCTGGCACGGAGTACTTGCTACCGGAAGCATAGGCTCATTGTCCATGCCTGACCGTGGAGCATCATGGCGGCTCCGTGTGCCAGGTAGTAGCGTGGAGCAGCCCTCCCCCAGCGGTTGCGCGATGGTGTCTGGGCGCCGGAGCTGCGTGTTGCTGAAAGCACGACGCTAGTTTCTGATAATTCCTCATTTTCATTAATCAACGACGGCATGACCTTACGAGAGCCTCTTATTAATTTGACATATGGCCAGAGCTTTTTTGGATTAGTAATCAGATCTTCGGATAAATTTCTGGTTCGGAATTCTTTAAACGCATCACGCATTGCCTTACGCACGTCCGCTCGTAAGTGGACTAACTTAGCGCGATCAGATGAGTCCCCCGATTTCTTTACCGTGGCATGTAAACGCCTTTGCCTCCTGAGCAAACGTTTCACTTCCCTATTGAACCACGGGAAGTTCTTACTAACCTTAATAAACTTCTTGGGAACAAATTGATTTAAGCCGGTCCATATTATTTCTTTTAAATCAAACCAAAGTTCCTCAACATTTGTATTAAGCGTGTACGTTTCAAAATTTTTCGCCAAATGATCGACCATAAACGCATCATTTGCCTTTGCATTATGTTGTAGCACGAATTTTCAGCTGTCACTCCGGTCCATGCTGCATTTCAACCAAACTTAGTCACTATATATCACAAAATAAAAGCTTCAATCACACGCGCATTGATACAATAACTGTATCTCATATTGGCGACGTCATTTATCGTGACATAAACTTGATGCGATCAATCCAGCGGCAAGAAAAAAAAATTATACCTTGGCGGTAAAATTTGAATATGAAAAAATATATACATATATTACACACCTTTCCGAGTCACTTTTATTATCCTACATACTTTTTAACTTTAATTATCTTTTAAAAAGGTGGTACAATGTATTTTACTTTTAATTTCTTATTTCTGTATCCAATTATACAAACAGGATACGGAAGATAACTGTATTCTACACATTTTGTATCCAACTATACAACTAGCACCCCTGGTCACACAGCGCCGGGAAACTTCGGGGATATACGCATTTACATTTGCATACTGGCTGATCAATCAAAGCTACCGACAGGAGGCTTATAAGACGTGGTATCACTGGGATGAATTTTAAGTAGCTGCTAACTTTTTCTCAAAGAAAAACAGTATTTTGCAAATGTAATCATTTTTTTAATAATTTTTCGCTGTGTTACTCTTTTCTCTGTCGACGTTTCAGTCACAATGTATGATCTTTTCCACGGCTTCTTCTGCCTGCTGATTATGGTGCAAGAGGCTGATTATATTATCTTCAGAGTTTGTAAACAAATTTCGATCGACTGTATCGTTTTAAAAAAGAGAGTGTAAGCTACTCCAAAGATGGTATGAATGATTTTGCCCTGTATGGCAAAAGTGACCTTGGACTGAGTCAGATTTGGAAATATTCGCATGTGGATAAATGAGATACCTAAGCAAAACAAGGTCGCTTTGGCACAGGGAAAAATATCTGCAAGTTTGCCAACGAATAATGAAGATGATATAATTAATATTTTGCAACAGATTTAGCGCGCCTGAAGAAGATCCCCTGTTGGGATTGAAACGTCGACACCTAATGAAAAAAAGGTTCGAATGGAAAAACCCAAAAATTTACAACTGCTTAAAAAGACAGTTGTGAAAAGTATAAAGTTTAGAACTTTTAATCAATCGAAGTAGAGTGAAATGTAACAGATTACGATTTCCACTTTGCAAATTTTTTTACATAAACGTTGTAAAATGATATTTTTTATGTGAGATCATGTCACGATTTTTTTAATGCTTTACACCTCGTCAAGTTACAACTCGTTAGAGATGGGAGAGTAATAGATCAAGGAACCTGTAGGAATTCGGCAATGGCTTTTTGAAGGAACCATCGCTGCATTCGCCTGTAGTGATTTGAGGATACAATATGAAACCCAAATCTGGATGACCGGACAAATCCGCGTGCTTCAGTTTTCGAGGCTAGAGCGTCATCACTCGCCCCCCACCCTTGGTATAGAATGTATAATTTTGTTCAGTTTATACCACAGGCTAAAAAAAGTCATATGATTTTTTTCTCTCAGGTTTTGCTTTCCGAGTTTCGTTTTCGTACATCTCGTATAGTGGCAGCAAGAGATGAAAAATGTGTCTTTGGTAGTTTAGAACATAAAATCGCAGGTATTCAATTATTTTTATGATAAAAAAATATTATCATTCAGTTTGGTAAAAAGGGCAACAATTTTACTTATCAGAACTCAGACAATGTATTTTTCATTTACAATTTGCCGGTATTACATACCTGATAAAACAACACATTTTAATCTTATTTTACTCAGCAATTAGAGATCAGCTATGAAAATAGCAGCAAGGCTTGAGGAGTTTACATTAGTTGACATATATTCAAGACAACGGTAGAATAAATTTAAAAAAATTATTCAGGGTTCAAAGTTTTACTGTGTACATTCGGCACAAGCAGCATTTTTTTGTTCACAACAAACATTAAAACGGTAGTCCATTTCTTGCATACATGCTTTAACTCATCCCTAGTTATCGAATTCACAGCTGAAACAATTTAACTTCGTACCTGTTGAAGAGTATCGGGCATAGGAGGCACATCATATGCTTTATTTTCTATGTACCCCCACAGATAAAAATTGCAGCGTGTTAGATCTGATGGACTGGAGGCCATAGACGATGAACACGATCCTTTTGCTCACCTGTTCCTAACCATCGTTAAGGAACAGTTTCATTCAGGTAGTTTAGTATCACACAGTGAAAGCGAGGAGCAGGACCGTCACGCATAAAAATAAAACAATTCTCATCATCTTCTTAAAGTAGTGAAGCATGTGCAGATAGGAAACGACTTCTCCTGTAAATAGACAGTAGCGCCCCTGGTGGCGAGGGTTACAAACTATGAACCTTGCTCCATCCTCTGGAAAAGTAAACCCGAGTGGTCGTAATGACGTGGCGACAGGGTTTATTATCGGCTGTGCAATCCGCCCCTATCACAGCCGCATAGCCTAACCCCGTCATCCTAGCGCACATAGGGGACCAACAAGTTAATGTGGAACCTGAACCCCGGAAGTGTTCTGGCGTACTTCACGTTACATAGTAAGAGGTGGCAGAGGTGAAGGTCGAGTTAAGGGCCTGCCCTCCAAAAAAAAAAAAAAAAAAAAAAAAAAAAAAAAACCGGATTTGAACCGAGGACCTTTCAATCCCCAGTCAGAAGCATTAAACACAGAGCCAATAGACAGCTTCATCCAGTGATGTTATTATGACGGGTTGCCAACCATAGTGGTACAAGTGTCTAAATAAATTATTTTAGGAAAACGGGTTTTTGTAAATACAAGTGGTGTAAGTTACATAAACAAAAACTGATTGAACGCCTTTACAAAATATTGGACTGGCGTAATGATTAGTTTATTTTAAAATACATCATCATTCAATCTTCTAGAAATCACTTTTAATCATTTTATCATTTTTGTCACATATGGAAGTCAACACGAAAATTCAATACAAATGGTATGAAATGTAAGGCACTGTTTTTGTCGTAAACTAACAACTTTGAAGCTAATGTTTTACAAAAATGTTATGCTATTAATTACAGACATAATGTTTCCTCCACAGATCATTTCTATTCTATTCTCCATGCAACTAGTTGTTTCTCGATAATTTTTTAAAATTCTCTTAGAACGTCGCCTCACCATTTTGTCACTTGTACCTCTATGGTCGGAAAGAGATAGAGCAATTTTATAAGAGATGCAGTTATTACAACGAAGGTGTGTAAATTAGCTTGTATCGGTTTGGCACGCTAAAGATAAGTACAGGGCCTGTCTTTTGATTCAGTTAGATCGTATTTCTCATACTGTCACTTGTACCACCATGGTTTTCAACCCATCGTTTAATAGTATGTGAAAAATAAACATCTAAAATCTGTTCCTTTTTCTGGTATAACCCTGTATATGAGAAATCATTTCTTTTCTGGAATACTGCTAGTATCTATGATCTGAAGGAATATATGTGTAGTGGATCCGAGGCGATGTCGGCCAGTGAGGCTACAGGCCGGGGCGGGACAGTTTGGCAGCGGTCGCGGAGCAAACAGGGAGAGGTAACAAAGCAAGCGGACGGAGCTGTGAAAGAGAAGCGATAAATCACGACGCACCTCACATCGGCTGGGTAAACAAATTAGCGACGCTTCCCATCAATCACCGCGGCATCCTGGACGTGGCTACACTGCCAGCTCACCCTCCAGATAACCAGGGCAGAGTCTGATCCCCAGCGAAAGAGCCGACGACCGCAGCCGCAGCGTTATATCGTAGTATGTCGGTGAAACAAGGAGGAGTGCTAGAGCAGGGTTTCTCAGAGTGGGGTACGCGAACTCCTAGTGGTTCGTCAATTGAACGTGGGCGGTTCGGGACAAGATTTACGTTATGGCGGCTGACTGTGTATCCCGAGACTGCAAAACGCGACATGGTGAATTGAGATTGAAAATGAGCAAAATTGCTCCTAAAATCGACTCAACAAGATACAATCCCTTCCTCAAAACTAATTAATAACACATTGCTCCTTGTGACTGTATTAATTTTTAAACAAAAATTATTATTTTTTTTAAAAAAAAGCAGTTTTTTTAAGGAAGTTCGCCGTTGTTTGGGAAATTTCACAGGGGTACGTGGAGCTATGAGTTTGAGAAATTCTGCACTAGAGGAACAAAGAAGAAACAAGAATGACAGAACAGTTGAACCACACCAAAAGATAGTTCAGGAGCTGAGATGTCAACTTGAATTTTCAGGATAAATAGCTAAAACTTTGATATTATCCTAGCAGAAAAGAAAGATTAAAACCAAATAAATTGAGAAAATTCTAGGAGAAAAGAAAGCGGATTACAAAAAGATAACTACTACAAGGCCCTCTCTCAGCCAGATTGAAACAAAAAAATAAAGGATTGTATGCAAGGGGGGAAAAATTAATTAACCCCACGTGTCTTAAAACTGTAACCCGCCATCCCATCTATTCTTTTTAAGGGACCCATCCACAAAATTCTTTCCTCGCCCATCATTTCTAAAAAATCGTTTGAGAAGATTTAACGCAGTGGATTTGAGTTACCTACGGCATCCGCATACTGATGATTGTTTCTTATTTCTCCGCCTTTGGAAACTGTTCCAAACCAATGGCAACAGGTTTCCTTGGACCAATCTCCGATTTCACAAGAAGCTCTATTGCAGCGCGGCTAAAATGATTCCCGCAATCCTGATATCTTCCGTACAGTGGTTGACTGCTTTGTTTGTGATATCTACACTACTATTATAAACGCGAAACTAAGTCTGTCTCGCTGTCTATTTTCTACGATTACATGAATAATCAGAACTAGAAGAAATGTGCAAAGAAATATTATGTATCACTAAGAAGGACATAGGATACTATAACAAATTGCGTCATGAAATTCTTAAAACTAACCGAACGTTGTAAGTCTCTGTAATTTTATATCGGTCGTTCAGGCTTTGTTCCTCTCGAAGTCAGTTTGCTAACGATCTGTTTATATATTACGGTATATACAATGCGAGTCGGGTAGTGAGCAATATCGCTCTCGCCTGCTGTTCTGGAGAATGGCGGTCATCATAACTATGATTTTCCATGGTTTCCCTAGTCACTCCAGGCGAACGCAGTGATGGTTCTTTAAAAGGCCTTTAACTAAGTATTTCTTGTTCCTTCCCATTAGGTTGACGGAAAATGGTCCCTGAAATAACCTTGTAAATAATTATATATATATATATATATATAGACCACTCGTACGAAGTCGCGGATAGCAGTTAGTTTATTATACGTCAAGAAAATCACAAAAAGGCTAGCCGGTTACCGTGGTACGATCCCTTTTGACAAACCGGAACGAGCACTTGAAAACATTGCCAACACATCAGAGAGGTGAAGACACCGTGACGATCGATCGGCATGTCATCGCTGCCTCAGCACTGTTTGAGCTACCTTTTGAAACGCCGCAGTTCCCGTGTACCACTCATCCGCAAATCGATATCGACGTATCGACCACATCGGAGAACGCCGCTTAGTTCAGACAGTGGCCGCGTCATTCCGGGCGGCGCTGTCGTCGCTGTCCGGTTCCTAATTGCGTTCCGCGCGACCGCACAGTCTGTGTCGCCGTTGATGAAAAATTGAGACCACACCGATTAACTCGCGCGCGCGACTCTAATGCCTGCCTTTATCGTCGGAGCCAATATCAGGGGCCGCCGGTGCGTCATAGGAGGGGACAGAGTGCATCTCTCGGAGGGCCAGGAGAGTGATACGTCAACTCAGGACGATTTGAGTGGCTTGCTTGCAGGCCTTTCATAATCATCATCATCATCAGCCAGTTCAACATTAAATGATGTGGCCTCTAAGGCTTATGACCTCAGGTAGAGGTTGAGTAGTCTTTTCCAGGCCGCACGATATTGGGCTATCCTCTGTAGTAAACTCCAACAACCCAGCGTTGTCCCATCGTTCTGGTGGTCTTCCTCTCGGTCTCTGATGATCTCTTGGGCTCCATTCTAACACTGTTTTTGTCCACCTTTCATCTTTTCTGCGAGCAATATGCCGGCCCAATGCCACTTCAAGGAGGCTGTCTTCTCCAAGATGTCTGTGACCCCTGTGACTGACTTAAAATCGGTTGCTCTATTCTTGTCTTTTCTATTGACTTTTCCATAACTCGCTGTGCTGGTCTAAGTTTTCCTTTAGTAAATTCGTTTAGCGTCCAGATTTCACAGCCGTAGGTCAACACAGGAAGCAGGCACTGATCGTAAACTATTTTCTTCAGATTTGTGGGCATATTATATTTGGGGATAATGGAATGCCTCCACATTTCTAGCTAGTTGGAGACTTTTACTGGTATTCCACTATAATGCCGTATACATATATATGGCTTTACTGTCAGGGATATCCCAAAACGGTTCGGTCGCCAATTGACAGAGTTTCTGATTTCCCACGCATGTTTGCCTTAGCCTAACCCGGTAATCCTACCGGAAAAAGGAAATGTAGAATTTAACGAGGAATCTGAACCATGGAAGCTGTGCCAGAGGTTAAGGTCGGGTTAGGAGCCTTTGAATATTCCCGCCGAGACAGAGATTCTAATTCTAACCGAAGATATATCGATATCTATCGATATGACCACTGAGCCACCAGACCGCTAAAATTAACTGGTAATACATCTGAATAAAAATACCACTCTCGTTCATACATTTCATACAACAATGCTTAGCTGTGGAATGAACGTTTGTGGAATTCTAAGGCTATCACAGGCTCTATCGTTTCGAGCATCTACTTTCTTGGAAGTCGAAACTTTGCATAAACAATCAATAGATCGTGAGATGAAATGTTTCAAGGGGTCGTCGATTCATGAATATTATGTCTTCAACAACCATGTTTTTCTCTTCGACATTAATATTAATTTGGTTGATCTCCTCTGGTATAAGGACATTAATAAACATTAGGAAAGTGCGATAGATGTACGCATACCGTAGACTTTATATTATTACTGCTTTGATGACGTGCTTAAGTTTTCGTACGAAAATACGACACCGCTTACTATCATACAGAACGCAAAATGACAAAACAGTTGAATGATATTCAATAACTTTCATTAAGAAACATGTGGACGTGCCATCAAAAAAATAATAATATACCAATTTTTTTCAGTTATCACGCTTTTGACTGGTTTGATGGAATTTTCCAACCATTTTTATCTTACGCTAACCTCTTCATCTCAACAAATGCTTTACAGCCTACATCTTTAATTATCTGTTTCGTATATACTAATCTTTGTCTTCCTCTACATTTCCTAACTTCGAATTTTTCCTCCTTACACAAAATAACTAGTCACACATGTCTTAAAATGTAACCTATCAACCTGTCTCGTCTTTTTGTAAGACTCTTCCACAAAC
This sequence comes from Vandiemenella viatica, assembly GCA_031002005.1. Classification (NCBI taxonomy): domain Eukaryota; kingdom Metazoa; phylum Arthropoda; class Insecta; order Orthoptera; family Morabidae; genus Vandiemenella; species Vandiemenella viatica. The sequence continues at coordinate 28,183,673 of JARYHS010011408.1, forward strand.
TTTTATCCTCCCCCACCATTTCCAAAACGCCTTCATTCATACTTTATCTGTTCGTTTAATTTTAAGCTTCAACAATAGAATAAAATTTCAAACGATTCAAGTATCCACCATTCCAGTTTTGCTAAAAACCAAGCTGCCTATCATACAATTCTGTGCTGATTCATCCAGATTTAAAAATATTTGAAATTTAAATGTTTCTCTTTTCAAGAAGGCTCTTGTCACTAGTCCTATTCTGCTTTATTTCTCCTGTTACACATGATTTCATTTTTACATTAAATTTACTATTACTGGTACATGTCATCACTTTTGCTTATATTTAGCCCCAAACCGTACTGAATAAGCATTCGCAATTTATACATTGACCAATATCAATAATGCATTTTCATACGAGACGAAACCTTTCTTAAGAAACTAAGCCCATATTAAATGCTCAATTTTCATCTTTTAGAAATTACTCTGGCAAATTGTTGGCAAATTTTTAACAAATTTGAGATGTCATATCTTACTAAATATACAACTAAGTGAAGACGTCCCAAAAAAACATTTATTTCCTTTTTTTTTTTTCGTTCAACAATACCATGAGGTACATGAACAAACAAAAAATCCATTCCTTGTTTTGTGGTTTTTCTCGGCAAGTTACCAACTTTTTGTGTTTTTCGAGTATCTGTTTCGTTTTAAATAAAACACATCTTCCTACGACATTTCGTCATAATCTATGCATTTTCGGAGGAATTACTAAGCTGTGATCAACTTTTCTCTCATTTTGGTTACGGATTTCGTAAGACAGATAGAGACAATATCCATGGTGTGTAACATATTTTAAAGTTCATGACAGACCAGTCATTAAGTAGAACAGTTTATTCATTAACAGTGATTTCTCGATGGTAGTGCTGAGACGATAACATTTTTAACTGAATTTATTTTTGTTCGCAATGTTTCATGAAATGTCTTCATTTTGGGAAGTATTGAAATTTTTATGGAAATGAACCGAGCATTCTGCATATAAAATCATATAATTGCGTTACATCTTAGTACCAAACAATGTTGCTGGTATGCGCTAAGTTTCGTCCCTGGCATTCTGGATAACCTGAGTTTGAATACTAGTTTGGTCAATTACATTTCTATTTTTCTCGATTTATCTAAATTATTCCTTACTATATGCCATTACCGAACTCCTTCCCATTTTTTGTTAAGAATCTTCTGATGATAACTCACAAAGATTAAAAACAATTATTAGCATAGATAGATTTTGTAGCACAGTGTGTTAGGACTATAGAGGTGTTTATTTAAGTCTGTGTCGCTGGTTATAACGATAATTGGAACATTTCTCTGTTTGATTGCAGTTTTCTCAAAATGCAATATACGTATGCTGTCACATGCTTCCAAAGCACCACAATCAGTTCTTACTAAACGAGGGAATTATACCAAAACAACAATTACTATTTCTAAAAATTCTTCTGTCGGTGTAGAATGATTTAGTAGTAATAGTCGACTTCCGAAGGCGAAAAAAAAATGTTTATCATTTATGCGTTAGAACCTCTGACGCTATTAACAGTTCATTCATTTATAATCGTGACTGTTACATGGAGCCGGAGGTAGCTTCACTTCACGCGAGAAACGCATCGCCACAGACGAGGTCTGACATATCGTGCGGGAGCAGAGCTTTCTCGCATCCAGGGTCGCCTGGGAGTTCTGCAAACAGCTAAGCGTCATCCACGTATTTCGTCGCAGCCGTCCGCTTACGAATTACTCTCATGAAAATATACTGACGCGCCTAAACAATTATGACCTCATGGGCGCAGGGTCACCTTGGACAGCAATAAGCAGCGATACGTGTGCTCCGAAGTATCTGCCCAGATATGCCACAGATCACCCCCTACACTACTTTCCAGGGTGGGCAAGCCTCCGACCTGCACGTTCTGTGAAGAGGTGAGGACGTCCACCACCTTGTCGCCTGCTCGCGGTTTCACCGCCCTTCAATCACTTTCCACAGACGCTCGCTACAATAGCACGCCAACAACCGACCAGCCTCGCCGTTTTCGACATGCTCGTTCCCAGGCGCGCGCCCACAAACCACAGCCTGTAACTTGAGGGAATTGCATGCACTGTACGTATACATCTGCGTGCCAGATAGCTCCGCAAACCTAATAAGGATCTAGCTATCCTCATCTCTATCCTTTCGAACATTGTATAATTTATTACTTACTTCATACATTGCACATACTTACGTTATGACTCTAGACAGCGTTTCACTACAATTACAATTATTTCATATTACCTCTTATCGCTTTTGCTATATCATGTTACCAAAAGATTCATTCATTTGTTCACCAACTCTAATCACTATGATTTTCACTAAGCATCACATTTATTATACAACTTCTTATATAATTATACCGCAATCAGTTTATTCTTCAATACAATTATACTTATCGTAACTTAAAATCGATATATATAATATTCTTTCGCGGCCACAACCGCAGCGTTCAAAAATTTGTCTTTCGCATCATGCTTTTTCATTCCATTCTTTGTTGTTCTCTTTGTCATAGAATCTCATATGATCCTTACTGCCAAGCATGCTCGAAATCAATGATATTATTATAATTGCAGTGTGATATACCCGTGAAGATTATATTGCAACAGTAAGCGCGGATAGTCTTCACTCACACATTATTGTAGTAACTCGAATGAAAACATTGTGTAATAAAAATAGATTATTGTATTGACATTACACTCGCGTTTGAGTGATGTATGTCGGTTACACACGGTTTCCTGGGATCACTAGAAGCGAATGCCGGGATAGCTCCTTCTAAAGGTCACGGTCTAATTCCTTCCTCCCCAGTCGATTCCCGCCTCTGATGACCTCGATGTAGACGAGACATAAAGCAAAAAAAAAAATCATATTTTAGACCTCTTAACAGGAACTGTGAGACGCCTACGAAAGCTGTAACTTGATACTGGACTAATGTGCACTGAGTCTATAGATACCCTTAAACTCAGATGCGGCACCGTTTCCGCTCGCGGCGGATCGCCTCCCGCTCCTTCGCAGCCGGTAGCTTCCGAAATTGCTGCCGGCTATCGACACTCGAGAGTCAGCGCCCCTGGCGGGGCCGGCGGGAAGCTGCGGCCCGCGGACGGCAGTCGCGTCTCGACAGCGGACCCGGGTGGTCACGTGACCCACGCCGGCACGCCCACGTGACAGAAACACGCGTGTCTTGACACCTCTCGCACGGAAGGCTCTGACTTCAGCCAGTTCGACAGAACACGCCAGCCCATGTTTTGGTGAGTACCCACGCTGGTGTCTACATCCCCGTTCAAAATTCTGCAAATTTCTATGACGTATATTTTGAGTAAATTGTTTTTTTTTTCGATCTTTAATCCAAAAGAAAGTTAATTTATACTTTGCAACGATTACAGGCTTGTGTATTAGCGGTTGTAAATGATTATATGAACATAGAATGTTCTTATAGGCACTTTTCCCGCAGTTGAATAGGTAAGTAATTATAAATAAATAACGCTAGGGCAACTGAGTATTTTTTTATCACAGATAAGCACACGTCGGTTAAACTTCTCTTTTAATTTATAGTAATAGCGTTTTTAGGTTGGTAAAGTCACATATCTGTGTTTCCTACAAAGTGTTTTCTTATTGAAGGCATCTGTCCAAAAATTTCTAGTTACATGGATTACCGTGGGAATGTTTCTACCAACCCTGATAACGTTAATGTAAACTCTTTTTACTGATAATGTCTCCAAGAGAGGTGAAATGAATATTGCACTAAAAAAATTAAAAATAGTTACATTGGCGCTACCTACTAACAATTAATTAGCTATCTATAATTTTTCAGTACTGGTAGTTTAACTGTATTCATCACCGTAGATGTACCCATGCGGTCAATATTATATGTGTGATTAGTAATTCATAAAAACGCTAAAAAATTGTTTATAATTCTCAGTGAATATCTGCAGGTAATGAAAAGGAGCAATATGAATTAAAGGCAGGTATATCAACGGCTGCACTATCTATTCAAAAAGAAATTGAGTACCTACAATTGGGGATGGTTCTAGCAAATTCTATCATACGAGTACGTTCAACAAAACAGCGGAATGTCCTCACACCCGTTTTATGTAAAAATGAGACAAGCATTATCTTCTTATGGTTGTAAGAATGATGATTGTTTCCATATCTGGGTATTTAGTGTATGTCAGATCAATTTCATAAAATGCATAACTTAGTCCACAAGCAAAGGGTTCATTAGATCTTCCCGGAGGAGGCGTTCTAAACCAATGTGTCAGAGGTAGAGCAGCCAGTTGATTTTAACCTGAAATCTAAAACTCGGAGCGAACTGGCGTAGCTCATATTATGAAAACAAAGGTCGTAAAAATTCCTTGCACAATTGGGATTTAAACATTTTCTGAATTACTTCATAGAGTCATGTTCCCCCGTTAGGAGATTATGTATATAAAAGAGGTTGTCTAGTTAATTTACTAGCTGATGTTAACAGAGATCGATTACGTTACGAACTAAAATGGAAAGTGGAAATGAAAGTGTGAGTAACATGCTTATATGACTCCAAACCATTTATCATTTATTCTCAGATGTAAAAGTCAGACCATGAGGATGTTACTGTAATTAATTTACTTAACAGCTATACCTTACTGGATCTCTCAATTTATGAGGAGTATCTTCTTGTGATAAACGAAATAATTTAACCGAAATTCAACAATGAAGACCGCAGTAGTCTTAAGACATTTTGTAAGATTTAAAATTAATAATGAAATTGTTATCGTTCAGACATGATAGCTTGTAACAAAAGTGTTATGAGAAGCCAGCGGGGGTTACCATGACAATAGTCTACACATCGTAGCTTAGATTTCGTTCGACCTCTCTTTGGGATATTAAGCAATCGTAACATTGTTTTGTTTCAGCCAATAATTTTAAAAGTTTTTGTATGCAGTAGTAAATTCTACCAAATGAACACAAAACAGTTTGGATAGTAGATTCCTTCACTTCCGCTGTGTCATAATGTGATAAGTACAGTACATTAAAATTACTGAAAACGATAGGTAACAAGTGAATTAATTTCTAAGGAACACGTTTGTTCCTCACGGATTATTTCACTTACATTTAACTACTTCCTATATAAAAACTTTACTTACTGATTACACATACTGTGATTGGAGACTAGAAGCTCGTACAAGACAGTGAATTTTCGTTTTTTTCCCCTTCTTCTTATGGCGTTACGCATCGTCCATGTTGACGTCATTAGAGACAGGAAAGTACTGAGGGCACGGAGCGGGAAGTAATTCGGCCATGTTTTTTTGAAGCAATCATCCCGGCATTCTCCTTGAGCGATTTCGGGAAACCACGATAAGGCCAAATCAGGATGGAAGGACGGGGATTCGAACCTGCGGTCTCTCGAATGTGGGGCAACAACGAGCGTATTTCCACCAGCACGCGTTAATAGTAAACATTTAATAATGATTAAAAAGCACGTCATCAAATTAAAGAGATTATGGTTCACTTCATTATGTGTTGAAATAGTCATAAAATATTAACACTTCTTATGGAGCAAATTGAAACGTTCAACTAGGCTTAATACGAATAGAAACCCTAGTTCTCCAGACAACATGCGACGGTTATGTGTCTCGCGCTTTAAGCTTGTTCAGCCACATGGAATTCGATTTTCAGGTGACGCAGATACTGAAAATCTCTGGTTTGCTATTAATTCACGTCATACGTGCCTTCACGAGGCAACTGAGACGTTTTATATCCGTGAACCACAATGTCCTTGCATTTACAACTAAAAACTTGGCGGTTGTGTGTTTACATGTTGAGCTTCATGGTAAAGGCAGCTGGTACTATGCGCTTGGTTTGGAACAAACGTTCAGACGTTGGTACAGCGAATAAAGGAGCGAATCATTAATTTAACCTTAAAGAAATAATATAATTTGAACAGAATTATTGGAATAAAACTCTGAATTTCATGAAGATTAAAAAATTTAAGAAAAATGGAAAAAATAGATTTTAACGTGGAAGCGGCAAGAACTTGGTGACAATTCGAGTTAGGTATGACATAGAAATAATGTTGCCTTGCATATTTGCACCCGAAGCGATTTTTGGGCGTCCCGCCGTTGAATATTGATATAATGCGCTAGGAAAGAGTTTCCCAACTTATAATCCGCGAACCACTACAGGTAGCCCACAGGTATAACTATTACCATCATTAGTATTATTATTATTATTACTGCGCAAAATAGGCAATCAGCTAATTCGTCATGTTATTACTTGTCAGCTATGGTAATTACTAATACACTCACTGCTTTCTCAAATTTGGATTTACTTTGTAAGCATCGAATTTTTTATTACTTTACTTAGATACTTCCTTATTTTAATCATTATAAATTACTGTATGTAATGTACATATTATCTAGAGTTCCACCAAAAATGTAAAAAATAAATAAAAAATAAATTGAATTTCATATCTGGTACCTTTATACAAATGAGGTTGAAATTAAAAATTTCTCATTATTTCCAATAGCCACTTCAGCTGCAATGCTGTAACATTCATGAGTGCTCTATTTCAGTGTCTTCTTTTGTTCAAAGTTCATTTTTAACGGCCTTTCATGACAATTTTCAGAAATTCTGCTAAAATGTGATCAAATGACAAACAATTTAGTGAATCAAAGTACCAGTATTTAATCTCACGAAAATGATCGGAACGGAAATTTCGGTTTACTAGTGTCGAGTGGTGACTATTGAAGATAGGCTAATAAATTTTTCGCGCAAATCCTTACAGTTTAAGGACAAAATTAGATGAAAACGTAAATTAGATAGCTCAGTCTTGAATTTAAAGTCTTCAGATTTATTTACAACCTTATTTTAACCTTTATTGTATGTGATTGTAAATGAGGCAACTAAATGGTTTGATTATAGAAAGCGTAGTTTACTCGATTAAATGTTATTGTGGAAACTTAACAAAATTCGTATGACAAGTTTGCTGCGTGAAGGTGTGCAAACAATAGTCAAAAGATTATTTGGAAATGTTACTACCCCAAGTGTTGAGAGAAAGTGAATGAGGAAAAATTTCACAATGTTTCTTAGTTTAAATTGTAGATTTTTGAACAGCTGCAACATTACCAATGAATATGGTAATTATTGTGATAAGTAAAAGAAGTGAGAACGGCATTGTATGGACAAAGTAGAGAAACTAAGGGGTGAATGGTTAACAGTCGGGCTTGGTATCCGGTAGAAAGCAGATTCCATCTCCGCCTTTACAAATTCATTATTTGTGACCCTCGGGATGGTTCCTCCAAAAGGCTATGGCTAATTTCATTTCCATTCCTTGGCTCCAATATTATGACGTTGTCGTAAAAATCTAAAAATAAAAAAATAAAAACATTGGGAATATTGGGGTCGCCAACAATACTGTATAAATCACACAAACATACCACACACAAAAATATGCCACATACAAACAACCAAAATCAGACGCACGAAAAATCATATTTACACATAAAATCTCATAAACACGTAGAAACGAATAAAATCACACAAATCTACCACACGCGCGCAAAAATACAATCACACAACATATACTCGTAAAAAACACATACATAAAATAACATGTACACACCACTTAAACACGTAAACACACACATGCATACAATAACACGTCTGTCACAAACAAAGAAAAACAAACTGGCGCAAAAACATTAATATACATGAAATCTCATAAACACGCCACACTACTCGTAAAACATACATACACACAAAAACACGCCACTCTCAAACTAACAAAATCACACCAGCATAAAAACGCAAATGCTAGTAAAATCACACAAAAAAGCCACATATATACGTAAAACACAAAATCATACAAACAAAAATCCCACGAATAGATCGAGACACTCGCAGGGAGAGAGGAGCTGGTACAGTGGCGTAGACGTAGCAGTGGTCGTCCTTTGATCTCGTCACTCCCACGGTAGCTCTGGAGTTATTTGGTTGCCAGTCGCAGCAGGAGCGCTGTAAATGAAAAATGAGGACTCGCGAGCCTAATGGGCCACTTCCCTCAGCACGCGTCTGCAGACATCCCGTTTAAGACGCCGCGGCAGTTGAGGGCTAGAGCCTGGTTTCACCTTGCAAGAGACGGCGATTCGCTTCCTACACACAGCTCCGCAGTTTTTTAATTAAGTGTTTATCCTGTATCGTCTTTGCTGTCTAGAAATATAATACCGAGAGGATTCACTTCTACAGACGGTTACATACAGATGCTTAATCAGTATGAAGCTTTTGATGGCAACGTGACCTCATCCTCAAAACTGTTTTAAAAAATAAAAAAAATCTCATTTAACATTTTTGAATATTTAGGCCCTTATTCTTAGCTGCTACACTAATAATGGGTTTTCTTATCCGTATATTGGAGCTATAAACTGAAACTTCGTTATGGTGTACGTGTTTCAATTTATTATACCATCATCGGTGCCCTAACACAAGTTTTGATGTTTAGCATAATGTTTATCAAAATAATAGTGTAAATCTGTTACCAACTGTTATTGTTAACTAGTATATTTCATTTCAAGTTTTCAGTTGACAAGTTTATCATCATTGTTTTTTTTTTTTTTTTTTTTTTTTTTTTTACTACCCATACGATATTTACTTCTTTCCTTTGTAGTTAGTCTTCAATTTCTCTGTGAATTCAACCCACGATTTTGCTATTTTCAACATTTTTTTCTGAACATTTTGCTAGTCTTTTACAACTAGCTCTTTTCTCTTCTATCTTGAAGCTACTCTCTGCACGCTATGTTCTTCTGTTTAACAACTTTTGTAAAAAGCTCATTCCACCATGACGTTTCCTTCTCCTTCTTCTTAATTCACGTTCTTCCACACGTCCTTTCTGCTGCCTTTACTGTTCTAAATGTTCTCCATTATTCTTCTAATGCTCTATACGTTAAATTCGTCTTAATACCATAACAATCACTCGTCATTTGGCTAACAGTTTTCCATGGCTTCTCGAGACCACTGCGGTGAATGTAGCCATCACTGATTTCCTTAGGCATGCTCGCTTAGGATTCCATTCTAACAGAGAATCTAAAAGAAATCTTGTACATTTATTTCGATGCTTCTTTTCTTGACTTCCAGCAACTCTTCATCTTTTCACTTTGCTGTTTCCTCCTTTCTTCAATATTTTATTACTTTTCCTTTTCTGCTGGAAATCCTTCAAATTTTACATCAATCTTCTGAAAGTTGCTCTGTCTTGTATTATAGCTATCGTTATTCTGATTTCTATCATATTTTTCTTTACTCGTTGGATTCACAGGTTGCCATTTTTACTCTTGCAAACTTGGATGAAGATTCTTTGAGTGTACAATAATTTGAATCATTAAAAAATTAATGAAAGTTTTTTTTCAAAAAAACAAGTTAATAATTCGTTTTGAGAAATTATCTATCAAATGATATATAGCTTAAATCAAATAAAAAAAATTTCAGTTGAAATATATTATATATGTAGCAAAAATTTTCATAAAATTATTTTTACGACTTATTTACTATCTTTTTTATGCAGTTATCTATTATATATGATATTCCATCCAAAAAAATAATATTAGCTTAAGCATCACATTTTCTAAAATTACTCACTTTTTAAGACTATGATGACTTGCACAAAATTCGCTACAGAATTCATTACCACTGTAAATTTTAAAAGAACTTTTGAATCAGAAATGTAGAAAATGAATCAGAGAATTCAGGAAAACTTCGTAGAAATAATCGTGGAAAGAAAAGAAAATCCATACATGTTGAGAGTCAGATAGTCGCAATATATACTTTTTTCAGTGTTCTGGCAATCCATTTCTTCGCGCTTGATTAGCTGAATCAGGGAATTGCTATTCAGTTTCGTAGTAACATATCTGGCCGCTATTAGTCCGGCGCGTCACGTCAGCGTTACGGTACATGCCCACGCTTGGACTGTAAAGCCATTATCCTAACCTCAGTCGGCGCCAGGTCGGCCTAAAATAATATGCTACTCGTGTCTGCGGTGCTAAATATACGCCCCCCGTATTTCACTTATTTATTTTGTCAAAATTATTTATTCCTAGGCGACCTCGAACGGTTGGCCACTGGAAGCCCAGGCTGGCCAACCGCCAAGCGCCTAAACAACGCCCGTCTCCGCACGCAATTAACATTCTCACCATCGACAATGAGTTATGTTCCCATATGTCACGCGGGGTGGCCGGCCTCCTGGAATGATGAATGCTTCCGAGACCGTCTTAACTGCAAGTAAAACATGATAGTTCGTTTAAAAAAAAAAAAAATTATAAAGTAAACAAGAATTTCCTGCAACATATGTTTATCAAAGCGATCTCACAAAAAAAAAAAAAAGATGAGGTACGATGGTGGAATGACGTCTGTCTTGTGAAACTGTAAGTAATAGTAGATTTCTGTTTTTAAACAGTTAAGGATTTTTCAGAATTATTTTTACAGGTAAATAATTATCTTATGGATAATTAAATGATAATAATAATTACGAAAATGCTGAATGAAATGTCAAAATCCATATTCTGTTCTTGGCCAAATTCACCAACAGTCTCAACATTCTAGTAGTGGACGGTTTCGTTAAGCTACTTTTACAGTGCGTGGTTCTCGAAAGGTTTCAGCTGATTTGAGCCACGGGTAAACAAATCTTCACTTTCCGGTACCTGCCCAGCAGGCTAGGAGAGGTGGTACTGCATTGTCCCTAACTGCGTTGTAACTTTCGCTCCCGTCTACTTCGATGCTGCCATCCTCGTTTACCTGCTTGGTTCGACTTTACATCATCTTCTTCTGTTACCTCCCGTTTATTCCTCGCTGCCTTTGTTACTGTTATCGGACTTCTTGCTGCCAAAGATTGCCCACTCTAGAGCCATATACACCCAAGAATATCAAGGGGTTAAACTGGGGAGGACATCAAGAAAATTTAATTATAAGAATTAAGTTCAACATTTATTAACTCACAGCGCAACACTTTACCAATGAAAAATTCAAGGATTTCCTATCTGTTTCCTCTGAATCTGATTAGTCCATTAACTTTCAAACCTCCTGTTTACAACAACGCACAGGTATTGTTGTATCACTGCACAAATGTAAGAGAGAGCTTATCGATTGGAGAGATTATTACTTATCTGATAGACAGCATGGCAAGTAGCTCTTCATGAGGTGGCTTCGCCACACTGCGATGGTACTGCACACTCTGAGATCGGACTTCACACACTGAAAGGGATTACATGTGCGTTGGGCCTTTTTTTACGCACGTGATGGGGCCTCTGTTGTTTCTCATATACATTAATGATTTGTGCGACATAATAAGGGGGATGAAAAGATTATTTGCCGATGATGCTATTATTTATCGTGGAATCACAACCCAGGACAACTGCGCTTTGTTACAAGACGATATTATGAAAATAACTGCGTGGTGTAAAGATTGGCAGTTGGAGTTATACGCTAAAAATTGCGAAGTCATGCCTGTAAGTAAAAAGGTGACACCATTTAGCTCTGAATATACAGTTCATGGTACTGTCCTTAGAACGGTAGATTCCGCTAAATACCTAGGGGTAACAATTCGTAATAATTTGTCGTGGAATGAGCATACTGAGAAAGCAAATCGTATGCTTCGATTTCTAGGTCGTAATTTAAAACAATACACTCCAGAAGTTAAATCGAGTGTATACAAGTCGCTAGTGCGGCCTCACTTAGAATATTGTTGCTCTGTATGGGGTCCCCATCAAAAGGGATTAATGGAGGCATTAGAGATGGTCCAAAGAAGAGCCGCCCGATTCGTGACAGGTATATATAGTTGGAGGAAAAGCGTAAGTGCGATGTTGAAGGAGTTAGGTTGGGAAGACCTGGAGCACCGAAGGCGTTGCTCTCGACGGAAGCTAATAGAAAAATTCTTGACTGACGTATTTCGGAATGACAGTAAACAAATATTGCCACCAGCAACATTCGTATCTCGGAATGACCGCGAAATTGAGATAAAAGAAATCAGGGTCAGAACCGATTCATTTCTGTACTCATTTTTTCCACGAGCGATTAGGAAGTGGAATAGAAAGGATTTACCGGGCGAGTAAACATAAAATCCGACAGGAGCAGCTTTCGATAAAACACTCCAGCCGTCCTGATCTGGGTTTTCCATGGTTTCCCTAGATCGCTCCAGGCGAATGCTGGGATGGTTTCTCACAACAGCCCATGGGCGCCTCCTGCTATATACCGTATATCCCTTCCAAACCATTACCTTTCCGGATAGGTGCAATGCACACTCCGCCACACACGTAATAGTATTAGTCTAATGGTATTCTTAAGGCCATCCAATGATCTTGTTTCGCTTTAGTTCGTGGCTAGACAGAGCTACCACCCCCGACAAACAAACCTGAGGGGCTCAACATACCACCTCTGATTTATGGACCCCGCCACACAAAAACCAGAGAGGTAAACCTACCTGTACCCTAACAAGGACCAGTTTTCATTTCCTATGATTGGTTGACCGCAACTGCGTTCAGGAGACTACCAGTCTGGTGGCTGACGTCACAGTGACCGGACCGCCAAAACCGGCAATGGCTGCCGAATAGGCTTCTCTTTAAGAAAATGCCTTAACAAATATTTCACCTTATTATACTGCCTTACTCCTATCTCCCCATATACAAAAATTGCTCGTAATTAAATCATAATATTAAAGTTTATAGTTAACTAGTTAGTTCCATTTCCCTTAGTTCTTTTCTACGTTAACACTTTATTAATTATTATTCATTTCCGATGCACTGATCACCGCCCTCATTAGTAGGGTTCGGATCTTTATGACAAGCTATATTTTTTTCCCGTCTTCTTTTTTAGCTGAATTGCGGAATTAAACACTGATTGAAAGTTTCTGATTGTATTTAAATGTATCTTATAGCATATAAATGCATATTGACACCATTTTCCTAGTTTTGGTCATATTTCGATAATATTTATGGTCTATCGTCATATTTTGAGGAAAAATTTGGTATTTTTTTAATAGTACCGAGAATTAACTAGGTATAGATGAGAAGAAATTAAAACAATTATTCACAGAACTGTGTTTCTGCTATATAGGGGGGAAAAAAAACTAATTTTCACTGTGTTCAGAATTCAGCAGTCAAGAATTAAAGTTATACATTATTGTCAATCTCTAAACGTAATGTTCCGCCAGCCGTTTAATCTCGACAATGCAGCAGATACATGCCTGTGTCGATCCACGTCAATCAATATCTTAGTGAAAGATCCTCAGTGATCGTTAAATCTGCGGTGGATCAGTGAGTAGACCTACCGCCATGCCAAAAATAATTTTTTTTATGAAAGTGCGAAGTTACATAAGGGAATTTAGAGAGGAGAATTTTAGTACAGATGAAAGAGTCCTATTCTGTAAATTATCTGAAATTAAAGTAACTTCAACGAAACGATTTAAAATTTAACCTCCCAATAGTACAGCGATTACACGGAAACAAGTTATGAAAGCGACGTAACTAGAGGGAGAAAAAAAGATGTATAATTGAGGATGTTTTGATGTATAGTAAATTTAAATCTTTGGTCATATTTTGTCATTTGTAGGTCATGTTTAACCACTTTTAAGGTCATATTTGGCAGCATATTTCTCTATTTTTTAGATAATAAAGATCCGATCCTTTCTCATTAGTATTCCCGTGATGTTATAGTGTTCTAATTGCCTAGTTTAAATTCAAATCATCCACCCACTGCGTATAGAATGAGCGCATACGATAGTCTCGATAGTGAATCGTTCTCAGTCCCTCAAATAGCTACGCTACGTTGTTTTAGAAAAAATAGTCCCAAAATTAAGAACATAACTTATCACCCTGCCCTTACTAAAGCGTTCAACACTCTGGAGTTAACACACGTTCATCACGGTCCTCTATAGAAGTACAATAGCATTGTACACGTACAAAATGTAATGGTCCCGCTATCTTTTTATCTAGCCCTAAATTGTTGTTAAAGACCTGAAGTGTAAATATCTTGGCATAAAATCTGATAGCAATTTCGGGAGGACAGATTTTGAAGATGATATGATATGGTTTTAAATTCTTGTTGAGAAGTGTGTTGTGGAGATGTAACACAGAAGTGAATGCATTGGGTTACAAAACTTTGGTCAGACCATCGCTTGAATATGGTGGTGTTGTATGGAACCCGCATTTTGGATATCAAATACAGGAACAGGAGGGAGTGCAAAGATTTGTTTGTAGAGAGTACAATCAGCAACTGATATGATAAAGGAGCTGGATTGGTAATCACTGCAAAACCGGGGAAGAATGTAGAGAGTGTACTGGGATGAGACTTGGGTGGATATTGGTAGAAGAATGAGTGGTAGTAGGGCTACGTGGATTACATGATCACAACAAGGCGTAAGGAAGGAGGAAAATTTTTGTAGGTAAGGGCGCAAGTAATTGTAATAAATTATCAAGAGAAATGCTGAAAAATTTTCCAAAACCACTGAAAGAATTTGAAATTAAAATAAATTCGTAAGAGGAAAATGTAGGAGGGTTATTTTATTTATTTGTCGTATGGGTTGATGAAATTGCACTCAAAGAATTTAGATAAAAAAAAAGAGCAATTGTACGATGGGTGTGGGTGGATAGGGAAATTGCCACCGTACGAGTAGCTTAACATTATAGTTCACACATAAAATGAGCAATGTCAGAAACATTTTATGGTTAAATTAGCACTTGGCTGGTACGTTAGATGTAATTTAATACCTTCAAACCGAGACAGTAAATGGAGCATTTTTTACGGGGTAGCATTTTACTTCGTCTCGAGCTAACAGACTTTTAAGCTAGTATCAACTACATTATAACCTGGTCGGAGAACGTGTACTAATAGATAGTATCCAGCTATGAAGGACCATTAATTTATCCGGTCTTGGAATTAAGTACCACTGGAGAAAGAAAGAAAACTTTCTCCCTATATCACAGGAGCCGAAGTCTGCTCCACTGCACTTTAAAGTAATGTCTTCTGACTGCGACAACTTCTATTCCACTGTGCAAAGCAACTTCCATTGTAAGGTGGAAACTGTTGCGCGGTAAACCGCGGTAAACCAGTGGTTGCCAAACGTAAGCTGCCTCGGGCTTCAATACAGCAAAATTCAAAACCAAGCTTGTTTATTATTACAGAAACTGTAATAATCATTAAGTCAGTTAAAATGGTATCAGAAACACCGTTACTAAGTGTTCTCAATTAGAATAATTAATTTCGACTAAGATTTACCAGTTACTAAGGTTTTTATTCCAGAAATCAATTTTAAAAAAAAAAAAAGGTACTAGTTTCTGGATACTTTTATCTGAATTTCTCGGCTTTTTAAGATCACATTAAAATGAAATATATCCTATTTCAACAATACTATGATATCCGAGGCACTTTGATGAATTTAATGGCTGATTCTAATGCAGTGTGTCCAGGAATGAAAGGATAATCCTGAAACCATAGGACACATCATTCCCTACCATATATACAAAAAATTATTTTAGTAAAAGTCGCACCATTTTCAAGATATTAATGTTTTTAATATTTTTTTCGAAACATGTGGATTTGTTCAATTTATTTGATGTTATTTTTACAAATTAATACTTTTTTAATCTCTGTTTTTTTTTAGTTTACTCAAAGATATTTGAGTCATCTAAGGCAATGTTCATTTTTTTTTTCCCCTTAAGACGTTAAAAAACTCTTATAAAATTCTTAAATGGTGTAATTATTTTATACTTCTTTTAAAATGGTTGTTTTATGATAGTTCATTCTGCTAAAGAGACTATTGTGAATTTTAAGCATGTAGTAAAAAATGATGATAATGATTTTAAAAAAGATTTTTAAGGTTTTTTAACGTTTTAAGAAAAAAGAAAACATTGTTTTAGATTACTCAAATATCCTTGAGAGAATTTTTAAAAGGTTCAAAAAGTCTTAATTTGTAGAAAAAGAACGGAAAACTTAGCCAAGTCATAAGTTTCGAAAAATAAATTTAAAAAAATCAGTGTCTCGAAAATGGTGAGACTTTTCGTGAAATAAAATTTTTTCATACAGTAGGACATGATTTGACCTATTTATCTCCACGTGACAAAACTATAGAATATTTTTTTTGATATCTTGCTTAGTTCTCGAGATATTTAATATTAAAAATCAATTATAGGTATAGTTCCCTGTGCTTTTGATGACGTTTTCTTCTGGTCAAGGCCATAATTCAACTTAACCACCACAGATAGGAAAAAAAACAATTGTGAATGTTCACCGTGTAGTTCCTAGCGACTTCGGCGGATTTTTTCTGGTCCAGTCAACTTAACATCTCAGTTTTGAGATACGATATATCGAGAACTAAGAGAGGTATCAAAAAATGATGTTCCTTTTTTTCAGTTTGTCTCGTCGTGTTACAAAAGAATTCATCATCAAATATGTCGTTTTCCAGGCCGCTTCTCAGCCTAACTACCTCAATATCTCGAAAACTAAGTGAGATATTCGATTTGTTTCGTCAAAATATACAGGAATAGACCATAAAATTTATGAAATTTCAGTGGCCTGAGACCATGCACTAACTGTAAACCCCATTAAAATCTTATCCGTAATTTTTGCGTGAACCATATTCAACGAAAATCAATTTGTGAACACTTCTTCTCAATTATTCAGCTTTCCGGAAAATCAAACATACACTTTTTACTCTCATGGAATATACGCTGGACATTGTTGTGTAACGGGACGTCATTTAGATTAATATTTTAGTGCCAGGATAGAGTAATTTTGTTAGGTTTTATAGTGGCACGCATGTTGAGTTAGCGCAACCTGTTTGTTCGTCATCGGATCTGCTGATCGACAGTTCAGAATCCATGTAACACGTGCATCAGTCAACTCAATAGTCTGCTAGTTAGCTAGAATAGATTGATAGCTCTAATTTCATGGAATACGGGCAATGAGTTAACAACAGGGCGTCGGACAAGTTAGTCACTACACCAACCTTTCCATTCTCTGTTGTAATCAGTAGGGCCGATATTCATCCCTCTGTTTCACCAGAACGGATTACAAGATATTTCGACTTTCCTGTAATGGAGATACGGTTTACTGGTGCAGAATGTAGGAGATTTCTGGAGTTGCTTCTTTCACTGCAAAAACCCTTAGCTGTCCGCTCCTTCTTCCTACTAGAATCCATGATGATTGCATGAATCCACGATGCTCATATTAACGCAATAGTTAGGTGTCAGGATCAAGAAGAGAAGAGGTCAAGAAAAGAAGTGTTCCTGTACAGAAGATAGTCTGAGCATATAATGAAGTTCAGCTCAATAATGCAAATCAACAAATCAATAACCATCAATTTTTGCATAATATAGTAGTATTACACACTTTACCTTTTGAAAAAATACATTTCATAATAAACATAAATGATGCTCATCAAAATCTTTAATTTCGCAATGGCACAATAGCTGAAACAAAATGTTTTAAATATTTGGGAAAATGGATAACGAGCGACACAAAAGAAAAGACGGTGATAGAAACTAGAATACATAAAATGGAAAAAGCACTTCATATTACAAAGAACGTATATAACAAAAAATCTTTATCCTGGAACACAAAACTAAGGCACTATCAAGTAGTGGTTAGACCAGAAACGTTGTATTAGGCAGAAACACTTAAACTAACAAGATACGGGGATCTTGAAAAACTGTAAAATGTAGTAAGAAGAATATTGAGAAAAATACTGAGATCTAAACATACAGAGGTTGGACAAATTAATATGAACACCATGCGACAAAGTACAGGTTGTTGCATGTTGGCACCACTACTTCCGTGTGAATATTACGATGCGCATGTACGGCATAGTTGACGTGGCAGGTCTTGTAGGTTATGTGTCAGTGTATTATTCGCTTTGTTCTGTGATGGTTGTAACAACCGATCGGTGAAATGCGTGATCTCTCAGACTTCGAAAGAGGGTAAATCACTGGAGCTCGGTTAGCGGGAGTGTCTGTGACAAAAACAACTGAACTGTTTAACGACTCACGAGCGACAGTATCCACGGTAATGATAGCATACACAAAACTTGGTAAAACATCGACGGCGAAGAGGAATAATGGACGAAAACCAAAATTAACCGACAGAGACCGACGAACATTAAAAATGATTGTCGGTAGACAACACAAAACTACCGCATCAAAAGTGACAGCAGCACTCAACACACATCTGAGTAATACTGTTTCGACAGAAACACTATAGTGGGTGCTCCACAAAGCTAACATTCATGGAAGGGCTGCAATTATAATACCCCTTACGACGGCTACCAACGCTAAGCTGCGAAACAAGTGGTGCCACGATCATAAAAACTGGAAGAATGTGGTATGGTCGAAGAATCGTCGTTCACATTGTTTCCTACTAACGGCCAGGTTTATGTATGGAGAACAGCCTGCGATCCGGACTGCCTGCATCCTATAGTCAAGCGGGGGGGGGGGGGGGAGTTCCGTTAAGATTTGGGTGGCTATATCGTGGTATTCAGCTGGTCCTCTCATTCATGTTACTGGCCGGATGACTGCGAATGAATATTTCGACATCCTCAGGGGTGAAGTTCTTACTATGACTAGAATACTGCTGCCAAACACTGTCATCGTCCAAGATGATAATGTGGCCATACACAAAGCCAAAAGGTTCTGTCCTGGTTCGAGGGGCATCAGAATATCATAAACATCTTCCCTGGACAGCACAATCGCCTGACTTCAATATAATTGAACCGTTGTGGGGAGTTTTGGAGCAGAGAATAAACAGCAGATTTCCACCTCTAACATCATTGAAGCAATTGGCCGATGTTTTGGTACAAGAATGGGACAACATTCCGTTTGAAACTATTCAGACTCTCTACAAATTTATTCCGCGAAGAACTGCAGTTGTTCTACGTGCAAAAGGTGGCCCAACACCATATTAATAAATCAATAGTATGTAAGTGTCAGGTGTTCATATTATTTTGTCCAACCCCTGTAATAGCAGCTACTACTGAATACAAATTAAGATCAATCAGAGAACTATACCTAAAAATAGAAACATTAACTGTTATAATGAGGAAATAAAACTGCAATTTTACGGGCACATGTACAGAATGGATAACAATAGACTAACGAAACAGATCTTCACCTTACTAAACAAATACAAATCCACACCCACATGGTTCACTGAAACTGAAAGGACATGAAAAACGTTGGAATGAAAACAGATATAATAGACAATAGAACACTCTTTAGAGAAGTAATTTAAGGCAGGTTTTCAGGAAAGACAGAAATACATAAAGATAAGAAAATGGACACTGGAAGGAAAGGAACAACACTCTCAAAGAATGAAGGAACTTTGGATGCAAAGGATATTAAATACAAAGAAACATAGCCAATGTTGATTTCTCGTAACCTCCAAATGGGTTATTCGAAAGAAGAAGAAGTCCAGGGTAAGATCACAACATAAACAGTATGCGTATATTGATGTGTACATTGTTTTTATTTACGAAACTGGTACCAATAAACGCAAAATCCCCGAAATAACAATACAACTTCAGAATAATTATAATACAGGCAATATCAGGTATGATTTAGAAAAGGCAGGAGAATTCTAAATCTCAAAATCATCTTACAAATCCGTAAAAAAAAAAAAAAAAAAAAAAAAAAAAAAAAAAAAAAAAAAAAAACCTGACCAATTATGATCATCTTCGTAGGCTTCAGAAAAGCTTATGATTCTACTGACACACAAACACTGATTAATATACTAGAAAAATCCAAAGTAGACAGGAAAACTTTGGCAAAGTATCTGAACCTTTTGAACTCAGAACTGGTGTTAGACAAGGAGATGGACTAGCATATTTTTAGTTGAGTCTTGTTCTGGACAAAGTAACCAAAACCTGTGAGAAAGAAGTAAAAGGAATAACATCTGGACGTTGTGGACCGTTTCATAAATTGCAAGTTAACCATTTTTTTTATCAAGATTAATTATACACCGATGGAACTGAATTTTATTTTATTTTTCTCTTACGCGTTTCACTCGATTTTCCAGAGTATCTTCAGCGACATCTGTATGATACGTGCACATTTTGTCACTTACATTTCACTTAAAAACATTACGAAGTGCAATTTAAAAAAAAAAAAAAACTTAGAACACCCAACAAAGCAATTCCTGACTCTGAAAACATTATATAAAATAATATGTAAGTAAACGTAATCAAATGATCTTCATATTGTTATTAAATGAAATGTAATTGACAAAATGTACTAAAACTTTTTGCAAATATCGAACAGATGTCATTGAAGATGCACTAGAAAATGGAGTGAAACGCGCACCACAATAAATGAAATTAAATTCCATTGCGTATCATTAATCTTTATAAGAAATTGGAATGACCAATGTCAGGCTACTCAAAAATAACCTTCACCTGCGGTGTTTGAGCTTTGCAGATGATCTAGCAATTCTCTCAATGAACAGGCAAGAGGCAATCTACTCACTTGAAAAACTCCATGAAATTTCAGCTAAAGCTGGTCTCCAAATCCCCTATACTAAGGCCCACTATATGGAAGAATCTTCGAGGTACCAAGATAGAAAAAATATGAAAAATAATCTGGCAGTATCTCTCAAATAACTAAATTCAGGTATTAAGAAGAAATTATTCAACCTTGCAGGACTGAATTGTAAAGCAAACAGTTACAGAATATCTAAACTACAAAAAGCCTATAGAATCACCAGAAACAGATCCAACATAAAGTTAGTATCTCTAAATACAAAGTTAAAACACTGTAATCAAACCAGAGACATTATACGCATTGGAAACTTTCATATCTAAAGTATATCACCGATTAAAGATCTGAAAAGAAAGAAAGGAAAATTTCAGAAAAAATCTTTGGCCCAGTTTGTTCAGGAGGAATTTGGATGAAAAGAAAATCACATGAACTTTATCATCATTCTGAAATATTTCATATACATTTAGGAAAAAATAAATTACATTCGACGGCTATACTATCAGAATGAGTGACAACAGGCTGACCCAAAGAATTCTCAACATGACCATTTCAATGAAAATGAAAAACAATTGGCTGCATGAAATCGAAGATGACCGATCTCCTGGAAGTCGAAATCACACATGTTATCATAGAGGACAGAAGCAGATTTAGCAGCATGCTTAATAACGTCTAATTTTCCAAGCCGTATATTGACGAAGGAACACCACCTGGACGGAGATAAAGAAAATAAAGAGTTTTTGTGGAGCAGGAGAAAGTCACATGTGCTAAACAAGTTCAGCCGCCGCGCTCATTTGGGCATAACGATGGAAGAAAAAGAATACAGGCAACATGGAACATTTTCATAACAACGTGAAGAGGAATGAGATGAAAACTATCTGGGACGCCACGAGCAGCAAAGATATTTATTCGAGATCTCCACAGAAAATAGGAAGAAACAGGGTTATCTGCATTTCTTTATCGTCTCCATAGTCAATATCAACTCCACAGTAATAACACTTTTTCTGCAGACAAATAAACTCTGGAACGGCCATGGCAGTTTTGCAGGGTTTAGCTCCTACAGCATATATTCATCCGTCCCATTCTGAACAATGTCCACTAACAACCGCTGCCTCCGTAGCGGCGATATTGCCTATAGTGGCACCAAGTCCATTTCGAAGCGCAACACAAGCAAAGTAGTGGCCGTATTCAATACAGAAATGACTGCCATGGAAATTCCTTCCGCAATAGCTGAATATCAGAAAGATGCGTCATAAACCCCCTTCCAGTTTCACAAAACAGCGCCAGATGTTGGTAAGTAGCAATATCATCAATACTAATAAAAGGCTAAATTTGGTCATTGTCTCCTCAATCCTGTAACGTCACGTTAAAGGCCTTCGTTGCTGAACTAAAAATAATGAGAGATGTTACAGTTAAATCTATGTTACGCGCGTTACAATTTATTTAGCTGCCAGTATACTGAGAGAAAAGTAGGTATTTCGATTAAAAAATATTAATTATTAGTTGATTTTTGTTTATTTACAATCGTTTGATGTAGATGTTTTCGTTTTATTCTGTGATCGCTGTTATAATAAGCTAAGAAATATGGGATCACGTGAATGTATTGATGCACGTGCGATGGAGGCTCTCGTCTTAGAGCAGAAGTACTACTAATGGTCGTTACAGTGGAGAGATAAGTATTTGGTTCTGTGAAATAAGTACTGTAAGAATTACTTTCCACTTTGTTTATCTTTCTTTCAAGACATCTACTCCATCCAAAGATATTAAGCACAAATGTAAACAAATGTTCAAGCGATTAAGCTCAAACAACTTCCCAGAACTATTGACTGACAACTCTCTCTGCACGCTTAAATAGACACTTTAGAAACATCCAGAATTGTTCAGAAAGTTCCTATCAACGGAATTAATACAAAATCATTCGCAACTATCACGAAACACAGGGAAATGAAAATTAAAGATATTTACAAGGATTTACACACAAAATTATCTACAAAAACCAGTAGCAAATTGTCCTTCAAATATCGTAGCTCACATCAACACTCAGAATTACAAACTTATAATCAATTTTTCATGCATGATACTGTCCTCGACCATATTAAATAGAATTTACATAGTTTATCTCTATAAAACTATATTCATTTACACAATTAATTATACTGAAAATATACAAAACCATAATTAATCAACTCCAAGCTTGCTATGCACAGTTCTTAAAATACAATTTCACAATACCGGTGGGCTCTGAGTCTTGTTATGAATGTTATTTTTAAAAAAAAAAAAAAAAGAAAGGAAGAAGAAGTTAAGTTGCTTTCGCGATCTAGGAGACCTGGACCACGATTAAAACTAACATTGCGCGTTAATTTCGTTTGCTTTTACTTACGGCATATTACTAAGATGATTATTTCTGTTTGTAGTTGACCTGAAATGCAACTTGGATCAGGACAAGAACTGAAAATTTTTGCTACAGCGTCAGACACGAGAAACTTCGTTGTACAATATTTTATAACAACAACTCTATTCTATTCAGGTAAGCAACTGGGAACATTCCGTTCAACTCATCATTTTTGATGGGATTAGAGTCTCGCATTTGTAATAAATCAATAAATGCTTTTAAGTTTACACCCAATTTTCTTCCGGTTTCTACCATTTCCCATACCACTTTATACTTCTCAATTTCTTTTAACTGGTAACCGATCTACATAAACAAAAAAATAATTAAAAATGTTTACAGTTTACTATACGTTACATTTCGTTGTCCACTGATGTGGTTCAGTTTACATGTATCACATGAAAATCTGATATTAATTTATTAGTTGAAAAAATATAAAAGGGCTTTGTCAGCTCCTTGCAAAATAATGAATCTGATGTCACTATTGCTATATTCAGAATTCTCACCCTCAAACACCGTGAAAATATTTTATTAAATAAAAAAAACTGACCAGTGTTTACTCGAAAAGCTTTTCCGTTACTGACGTCACATTAATGTTCAGGGAAAAATATTTGCAGGACAAAACATGAGTTATTTGTTAATTCTGGCATAGTTCAGCTCGTCAGCTATTGTCTTCTTTCAAGAAGAATCGATCTCGCTGTTGATTTTGTTAGCTGTAGCAGCGATTACTATTATTTATTAAAACGTACTCTGGACACGATCCACATAAATTTCGAAACAAAATCACGTTTCTTTTTTTTTTTTGCTGTCGTCACTCTTTTGACTGGTTTGATGCAATCCTCCATCCCTTCCTATCCTGTGCTAACCTCTTCATTTCTACGTACCCCTTACAGCCCACGTCCTCAATTACCTGCTTCATATATTCTAATCTCTGTCTTCCTCTACAGTTCTTACCTTCGACTGTTCCCTCCACTAACAAATCAACCAATCCTACATGTCTCAAAATATGACCTACCAGCCTGTCTCTTCTTTCTGTAAGCTTCTTCCACAAACTTCTTTTCTCACCCATCATTTCCAAAACTCTTTCATTTCCTACTTTGTCTGTCCACTTAATTTTCAGCATTTTTCTGCAGCACCACATTTCAAATGCTTCAATTTTCTTTATTTCCGGTATTCCTAAAGTACATGTTTCGCTACCATAAAGTGCTGTGCTCCACACAAAGAGTTTTAAAAAGTTCTTTCTAATTCCTAGATCAATATTTGAAACTAAAAGATTTCTCTTTTTCATGAAGGCTCTTTTTGCTAGTGCTATTCTGTTTTTAACATCATTCCTGCTTCGGTCATCGGTTGTAATTTTACTTCCCAAGTAACAGAATTCTCTTACTTCTCCTATTGCATCCGATCCTATTTTTATATTTAATCTAGTATTGGTATCATTTCTGCTACATTTCATCACTTTTGTCTTGCTTTGATTTATATTCAGTATAAAATCTTCCATCACAGAAATTTCAATCGAGAATTTCAGCCATAGGAAACTCCGTTTTTTCTGTTTGTTATTTATTTATTTGATATGAGGTTGAGTTAAGGGAGCTTTAGACAACAAGATTATACAACCCATATTTTCGGGCTCTTTCAAAAAAAAGGTGAGGAAAAAGCTGTGGGTTTTCACAGATTTCAGGCCGTGCTTCCATAGGATTGGCGGTGGTAGAACTTCACATTGCTGTTTCCTGACTGTAGGCGCTAGAGTGGAGCTGCCGTGGTAAGCGACACGGTCCGACCCTATCTCTTTACCTTCCCGCGGAGCTTCCCCCACGGTAGTCATTTGATGGCGGGCTGAGTGGGCCTGTGGAGCCGTTCCTGAAGTTCAGCTTCGAGGAAGAATACTCGGCTTCGTCGGGGCTCGAACTGTCGTCGTCGGGCAGTGGTCAGACACACTACCGCCTGAGCTACGCGGCCGCCCGGACTTTTTTGAAAATATATGGAGCAACACATTTCTGTTCAGTATGCTTCACTGATTTTTATATTTCAGGTATTATTGAAAGGCTGGAAGATATCTTTCTAAAAATGATTATCTGATGGCACTAAATTAAACAAAGTTGCTATATTCGTTTCAGTATCTATGACTTTTTGCAATTATCGAAACACGAGTTGCGACAAGAATATCAGTCTTACGTAAAAGCCATAAACAATCTGATGGACGAGAAGTTATCATCAACTTCTTGTCGAAATAAAAAAAAACATAACAAAAAATATTAAGTATGAACCTGTACGACTTATCAATACTAATAACATTATAAACCTGATCATTATGTCATCGTGTATCAGTGCCCATAGCGCTGACGTCACGCACCTGGACTTCGTTGCCGAAATAACAACGGTTAGGGAAGCTGAAATCATTAGCTTCATTTAACAGCAATTCCATACAGTTATGCAACTGCGAAGAAACTGATTGAAAGAACACTGGAATAAAGTTATGTATTTAGTTTAAACCAACATATTAATAATTAGTTACTTTTTGTTTAAATATGTCCGTTCGATGTGGATGCTTTGGTTATATTCTCTGACAGCTGTTATAGAAACCTAAAAATACGGGGTCACGTTTATATCACGATGTAGTAATGCGACTGTCATGAAAGTTTTCAATTTCCCGTATAAATATTAGCATTCGTCGTTACAACTGGGATAATAACTTATTCAAGATTTTTAAAAAAAATAATAATAATTTAAGTTGATCTCACTAACGCCGTGATATGGAATCATTACTCTTCCACACTGTTAGTGATCTATGCGCCCTGAACAAGTATTAAAATTAATATCACGTTGTATAACATAAGCATGCGCGTGTGACTGAGGATTTATTTTCTGCCTGCGCAGTTTGTGGTTAAGTTAAAATGCAGCCTGAATAAGTATGACAACTAAAAGTTTTATTAAAGCCAAAAGAACGATAAATTTCATTGAGCGTTATTTTATATATATATAAATATATATAAAAATTATTTGGTTAACAACAGAATACACAGAAAACTCCGGTTTTTTTGGGGGGCGGGGGAGGAGGAAAAGGGTGACTTAAGGGAGATTCAGACAGCAACATATATAATCTTGCTCTTTCTAACCTGAAGTTATTTTCGAAAACATATGGTTCAACTCATGTATTCCGTAACATCTTCACCTGGAGCACGCCCTGTAGAACTACGGCGAAATTCGTTACCTGAAGGGCACTGGAGGAATATCAAAGAGGCACCGGCCGCAGGATGTAATCAGCCATATGCCATATGGAAGGCACTAAATACGTAGATTAAGAACTGAAGTGTCCCGATGCAGATCAAATATCAAAAAATGGGGTTACACAACTGAAAACAAACAATGTGAATGTGGTGAGCTGCAGGACCCACAACATCTTCTGGTGTGCAGGAATCTACCTGAATGCTGCACTAATCGACGATCTTTTTAGGGCAAATGAGAAGGCCAACAGGATTGCGGATTTCTGGTCACATTCCATTTAATTGTGTTCTATATTCCATAAGCTTAATATTAATTAATTAATTTTATTTGTTTTGTTTCAGTTTGTAATGTTATGTCCTGGACACGAGAAATAAATAAATAAACACATGTATTTCTCTCTTCTGTACGTTTTATATCGCAAATGTTATTGAAAGGCTGAGAAAGGCAGTTTCGATATCTTTCTACAAAAATGATTAATTGGTGGCAGGGGTATAAACTAAGTTCCTATCTTCGTTTCAGTATCTATGGCTTTCTGCAATTATCTGCATTAGTTATGAAGGAAATTTCTGTCTTATCAACAACAACGAGAAAAAAAAAACAATCGCTGACCCGGGCAGCGTAGGGCTAGCGTGCTTGCTTCAAGTTGCAAGGGTCGCCGGTTCGAGTCCGGCATAGGGCATGGGTGGTTTTAATTAAATGTTGTGTTTGTCTTGTGTCGACCTTACAGAAGATGGAAAATAATCACACTGAAATGAAATGTATACATTGTAAGAGAAACACACAAGCTGAGCTGGTTGTATGGCTAACATGGCCAAATGACATTCAAAAAAACCTCTAATCTAATGGTACTAGAAGATATCGTCTGCTTATTGACCAATTGAAAAAATACTAAACCTGTGCCAGAACACTCAGTTCATCCAATCATTTGTGATGGGCTTTGGCGCTAGTACTTTCACACTTAACAAAACTCACACATCTTCTCCCTCTTTCCCCAAAAACATCCTTTACTATTTCTTTGTTCTTATGTATATATTTAATCTTGCTTCACGTATGCATATTGAATTTCATGGTAAAGTGACTGACGGAGAGCGGTGGCTTCTTTTCTGGGTCAGTGGTGCACGAGAACTATTTCGCCATGTCTGCCGCTAAATTAGCAGGTTGTGTTTAGTAGTTCGGGACGGGGGCTGCAGTTAAAAAGCTAATTCCGCTGAGCGCTGTCTGGCAGTATCTCGCTAACGACGCGCCTATAATCGATTGTGTCATCCCGGTTTGAGTTGCTGTGGCAGCTACGGTCGCAAAACAGAGGCGGCACTTGGCAAACAACAACGCACAGGGGCTGAGCAGTCTGACATTTCAACGAAAACAAAATGGGATCCACATTAATACGTCTGAACCTGCAAAAATTGTCCTATCCGTCTGAAATTTGGTACATACATTGCTTAGATTATAATATTTGACTAAAAATGTGGAAAGTAAGTTTCGAATATGTGGAAATTAAGTAAAATCACTCGAAATGTCGGTAGATACATAAATGTTACTACGCGTTAATAGTTGTTGATATCTATTCCACGTGTTTTCAAGTCTTCTTTGTTGGATAAAAACTGCTTCTCACATGCAAATTGCAGGTACTTAAAACGTGGAAAATCAGTAACACTAACAATTTATCTGTGCGTACCTGGCATATGGGATATACAGCGTGGTAGCCTACCTTCCAACATGAAAGATGATTTCTACCGTTACCGATGATTGATACAGAGCATTTAAGTTATTTTGATTTTTGCTACTAGCAGTTGTAGTGCGTAATATGTGTGCATCTACCTGCATTTCGAGTGATTTTACTTAATTGTTGCATGTTCGAAGCTTACTTTGAACACTTTTACTCAAATATTACCTCCTAAGGAACGTGTGTATCAAATTTCAGACCGATATGACAATTTTTGTAGGTTGCAACGTATTAACGTGTTATCACAAAATGAAACAAACTACTTGTTGTACAAACCAGATGAAGGCATTTATTATTTAAATTAATGAGACATCAATGTTTTGGAGACTAATGACAGACCAAATGACAGAAATATTATTTGCCCTGTAAAATCTTGGACAGATAAAATAAGAAATAACGTATTTCGGAAATGATGGGTAAGGAAAGAAGTTTATAGAAGAGTCTTACAGCAAGAAGGACAGGTGGATATGTCACATTTTGAGACATGCGGGATTAGTTAATTTGTTTGTAGGGGGGACAGTTTAAGTGTAGAGGAAGACAAATATTAGATTACATGAAAAAAAAGATAATGGTTGTAAAGGATGTGTTGGTATGAAGAGATTAGCGCAAGATAGGAAAGGGTGGAAGATTGCAGCATAACAACTAGAGAGACTGAAGGCAGAAAAAAATGTTTGGAAAGAGAGAAGAAAAAATTTAACTTTGTAAAATCCATTCCACGGTTACCATTCTGCAACTTATATTTTCGTGTAGTTTTGTAACTTTAAATTATTTTGTCAGAGAGAACTGGGAACGAATTAGTTCTAGTTAGAGTTTGATATTTTTACAGCTCCACTTCGTTTTAACAAAATTCTACTAAAACTCTATTCCACGTATTTCAAATTTTATGTTTCACCTTCCTAATGTTATTGTTTTCTTTACTGTAATCAACCTATGATTCTATGCTAACATTACATTTCAGTGCCATACATTTTTTATTCTGTATGTTCTGTAGTCTAACTAACCTCAGCATAATATCTAAATGTTTGTCTCTTTGGGTGTTACAAGTTCATGTGAGTGTCAATGAACTATCGAAGATGAAATTTTGACTAAGTTCATTTGTTTCAAGCAATGTTTCAGGATCGAATGCTGGTACTTATTTTTAATACGTATACATTTATATACATTAATAAATACTGAAAACAGATACTAATGTCCCGCTATGCAAAAGCCCCCACCAAAGACTATCCTGCTTCGCAGACAGCACTTCCACGTTTACTATGTGCTTCTTATGTAAATCGCAGTAAGTTTAAAAGAGCGAAAATGGATAAACATTTCTGGAACAGAAAATATAAAGGAGTTCTGATCCTTAAAAAAATTTTGAAGCGGCATTTACTTAGTTTCTGGTAATTTCCATGTAGATATATATTTCTGTTGGCAGATTTCGGAGCTGAGAATAAAAGATTATATTTACTTTACTCACACTGTGTTAATACGAGTATCACTAAACTAAAGAAGCGCTTTCTGTTAACAGATTGCAGTAGGCCTACTAAAAATATGGATCAAACAGAAATTGCTTGTTGTTTTCCATTAAACTGTTATTAAATTACTGCTTTATTTTCTTTAATGTAGTTTTGAAGTTTGCTGAAGCATTGAAGGATCACTGCTTACCCAAATGATTTATTATATTTGCATATGTTTTATTAAATCAACCTAATCCTAAACTAGTACAACAATTCGCCCTCAGACATTCAATTCAATCGACAGATTGAGAAACTAAAAAACCTATAGTGATATTGTCAAATATCATAATGAAGAAATAATCAATTACTACTTTAACATACAAATTTCCATTTCACAGCAAAATTATTTAGTCAAATCGATATATTAACAAAACAAAAGCCACATGCAAAGAGGAAATAAAGTAATTAAAAAAAATTAGTAATTTACGATGTGATTGGCAAACGCAAATCAAACCTTTCGATTAAATGTAGTAAAGCTGGAATTAAGAAATTTATCAGAGACCACAATAAAGCAAGAATTAATTTGTGCTTTAACATGTAAACTTCTATTTTAAAGCAAAACTGATTGCTCTAACAGAATTTAAATTAAATGATAATTGCATTTTTGATGTAGGAGGGAAATAAAGTTTTATTATTACATGCAATATTTGTTTCTATTAGTATTATTATTATTAAAGAAAACTCTTACACTATAACACACTTTCGTCATGGGTGACTGTTAGATCGATCATAAACAATAAGTCGAATGCTGATACATGTGAAAGCAGAGCGGTCTTTGGCTCACTAGTAAAGACATCTGACTGAAGATCAAGTGGTCCCCGGTTCGAATCCCTAAGTCTGTGGAAATTTTCATAGGCCCTTAACCCGACCTTCGCCTCTGACACAACTTGCTGCGTAATGGAAGAATCAGGAACGCTTCCGTGGGTCGGATTCCTCTTTACCAGGTACGATTAACGGGTTAGGTATGGTGGAAAGGAACTGGGCACCCTAACTCCTATAGCAGGCTATATATACCTCCTTCAGGAGGGCCTAAGCTTCGGAATGAATACCAAGCTTAGCTTTAATATGTGAAGGGAGTGAAACGAAACGCGCAGACTTCAAACTCTTATCTTCAGAAGACGACGTCATGGGTGAAACAGAACAGCTGAACGACTACACGTCTCACGTTTAAACGCATTTAGCTGTAATGGTTCACGCACCGTGCGTCTGATCTCCAATTAGTACTGCGATGTGTCCGAACGGGAAACTACCGTGAAGCGAGGCTATACGCTTGAGCGAAATAAAAGAGCAACTAATTTTAGGTAGGAAGAATTCGAGTGTAGGCCCTCGTTCCGCTCCAAGCACTGCCACTTATAATAGTTCACAATTATTTGCACTTAATTTTCACAGCAGAAAGTAACTAAAATTACGTACCCTCAGCGCCTTTATTTTATTACTTTCTTATGCAAACGATTCAATCAATTATTTCCTAAAACCCGTAGCTATGAGCAGTGGCTTCAGAATATTCATTTTTCCATAAAATGATTGCCAAGTCAGACAGTCTGCACCAGGTACAACGGTCTTGGCACATTCTCTGGCAGCTAACCTCCAGCAACCTTGAGTACATCATTTTATATATATATCTATATATATATATATATATATATAGTTTTACGCCTCGTCGACGGCAAAGATCACTACAGGTGGGAAAGGACTGGGAACAAGGAACAGGAAGGAATTCGGCCATGGCATTTTGAATTAAGCATCTTGACATTCGCCTGTAGTGATTTGGAGAAACCATGGAAAACCCAAATCTGGATGCCCAGACGGAGATTCGAACCGGTGTCTTCTCAAATGCGAGGCCAGAGCGTTAACCGCTCACCCACCACGCTCCTTCACGTTTGTCTTTCCCATCATCTGGAGGGGTAAAGTAGATGGGAGGAAAAGTCCTCCCAAAAAATCTAATGTTAAAAAACAAGAACAGGGAATATGTTTGGATAGATAATTTGCCACAGAAACGAATGTTCCATCGCAATTAAATTACTTTCTAAGCTAGCGTCGGCATTTTTGCTAAAAAAAATTCAGCGATATAAGCAATAACTCACGAACAAGTTTTCTTCTAGTCGAATCATTCTGCTGAGTAATATATTTATGTTAATTTTTTATTTGATAGGGCCTTGTCAACTACGAGGTGATTAGAACAGTTAAGGGGATATAGACATTTAACGGGAATTAAATCTACACTCCTCTTTATGAAAGAACTATTTCTGGAAGTGGCGCAGAAGAAATTGGGAAAACCATTGAAGATCGAAATCCGGATGTTGAACCCGTGGCCTTCCTGATCACTTACCCCCCACTTCAACCGCTCACCCACCAGTTTCGCTGTTAAAAGATAATATGTTCCAGTTATCGGCATGCCTCTCATGTTTCACCAGGAGCGAATCATGGTTAAAAAGTACTCTCGTATACGATCGTTAATGTGAATTTTATGGTTTTCAGCTCAACAACTAGAAAATCCAAGAATCCTTCACGTGTTACAGTTTAGATTCTTGTACACTAGATATGTTCGCTTCGATCTCATGAGAGAACAGTCTCGAGTTTCTGGAACACCTCACAAAATTCTTAACGAACTGATAGTATTACCATCTACTCATAACGGGTTAGTTACGTAACATCCCATAAGCATTTTCAAAATCCAATGTTAACTACAAATACGGAAGAATTCCATCAGAAACGTAGGGAGTTAATACTAGAAGCAGAACCACCGCGGCAGCATGGACACTATGCCGTATTTTCTTATGGCCATCGAGGTCTAAGAGGCGGTAAAGGACAGGGGACAAGCCACGGAAAGGAATTCAGCCATGGATTTTTAAGGAACCATCCTGTTATTTGCCCGGAAGGATTTCGGAAAACAGTAGAAAACCGAAATCTGGATGGTTGGACGAAGATTCGAATCTGCGTCCTCCAGAATGCGAGGACAGAGCGTTACCGTTCACCCACAACGATAGGTGATTTACTATATTAATTACTATATTTTAATAAACTATCCAGAGACACTAGTAAAGTGCTACTTGCCTTTTATCGGGATTTTCGTAATTAGTAAGTTTCCTGTTTTTTAAACGACTGAACTCAAAGCTACTTATGAGACTGTAATTGCCACTGCGACCTACGATGGCCTCCGCCGCTTAATTTACTGCAAAATCGTCGCTAGCAGAAACATAAACGTTATTGAGATTGATGTTCGCAAGCATTATCCTTTTGTCGCGGGCCATTGAGTGGAAGGAATGTTGATTATAACACCACATCCATCACTCAGATTTAACGCGCATTTAACTGCCGCTAACAAAAGGACCAACACAGTTTGGCGACACATTCGCATTTCACATTTGTAATTTCGGTTTCGCCTCTGATCTTAATTACCACTCATTTTAAATACCGCCCAGGAAGGAAATCTAAAAGGATTAAATTTAAAATTTCCTAATAAGGTACTGCAGACTTCGCCTTAAAAGCTAGGAAGGAAACTAGCAATTAGCAGCAAATTCACAAGTAAAAAATACTGGGAGTTCTGCTTAGTGTAATTTTCCCATGTAAAAAAAGTTATATATAAATTACTGGTAATGATAATAATAATAATAATATTTGTCAATAGACCCTAGCGGATCACGCTTCTTCTTGCGTATCATCATAGCTTACAACTAAACAATTACCCTGTTATTTCATTTGGTAGTTAAAACCAAAAATTGTCTTGATTAGGATTAATAGATTTTCTGGGTATGCCGCGTTGTTTATTTCATAATCTGATCTTTCGGCTGCCATCCTACAGCCTTCGTCAGAGATACTGTTTATGTTGACATAGCAACGAGCTCCAAGCATCGCAGAGTAAAAGGCCGCTATCTTCGTTGATGTTGTTGGTATTCTTTACAATTTCTGCTGCCTCTTTCACACGTCGAAGCCACCACTGGTCTTCTTTCTAATGCAGCCTCATGTCTTCAAATTTTATTTCGTGCCCGGCGTTAATGGCATGGTGAACTGTGGCGGAATTGTCACTGTTGTTATATTTATAGTGGCGGATATGTTCCATAATTCTCTTCGCCACAGTGTGGCCTATCTCGCCAATGTAAACCTCGCCACAGCTGCAGGGGATTTCATATACACCTGTAAGCTGGTGCGGGTGTAATCTTTCATTTACCCTGCTTAATGATTGGCCAAGTTTACAGTGAACCTAATACACTGTTCCCACCTCCACCCGCTTTAACAATTTCGCAGTCCGGTCAGTGATACCATGCATGTATGGGAGACAGGAGAATTTTTTTGGCACGTTGGTATCATGAGACAAGTTGACGTCTTCCATGGGTTGGTTAGTTTTTAAAACCCTTCTAATGTCGGATTCACTATATGCGTTCCTTCAGACTTTCCGTGTCACATACTGTCCTAGCTCTTAAGTTCAGTGATGTTAATACGCCTCTCTTCGTTGCCGGATGATGGTGTAACGTGGCGTGCTAATATCTATTGGTGTGGGTCGCCTTGCTGTACATAGTATGACCCAAGCGTCCATCGACATGTTTATCAACCAAAACATCGAAAAATGTCAGTTGTCCATTTTCTTCCACTTCCATGGTGACTTGGATTCTTGGGTGGGCACTATTCAGGTGGTTTGAAAACTCCTGAAAATTCTCTTTACCTTGTGATCAGATAACAAAGGTGTCATCAACGTACGGGATCCGCACTTAAGGTTTCATGCGAGCGTCGTTAAACAGATATCTTAAAGAACACAAACAACATCAACGAGGATAGCGGCCGTTTACTCTCCGATGCTTCTCGCTCGTTGCTATGGCAACATAAACAGAATCTCTGACGAAGTATGTAGGATTGTAGCTAAAAGCTCTGATTATGAAATAAACAACGCGGCACACCCCGAAACTCTATTAATCATGGACAAAAAGTGCCGCGGAAGCCTTAGGAATCAAAGAGGAGCAAAGGAGGGAGTTTAATTGTTGGTACCAGTCTGCGATTCGAGTAAGTTATGTCTTCTACGATATGTGTATATACATATATATATATATATGTGTGTGTGTGTGTGTGTGTTTAGTGAAGCCACACTGGCGGGTATAAAAGTAATATAATATTTGACATCGCGATTCATTAAAGACAGTCATTATGTTACGCAGAGATAAATAATTCAGACATTATTCGCATAAACACCGACTTTAATTTTTTTGGTGACCCACATTTAAATCGCTAAATGACGATTTGTTTGCTTATGACTTTACGCCTCTCTCACGTCTAGGTACAAGGAATCGAAAGGAATTCGATCATAGCTGTTTAAAGGATCAGTCCCGGCATTCTCATGGAGCGATTGCGTAGTCATGTAAAACCGAAATGTGTATAGCCGGACGGGGAATTGAACTTGCGTCCTACCGAATGTGAGGCCAGAGAGTTACCACGCTCGGTAACATGCCGTATTATGTAGTATATTTTAATAAAAACGCGCAGAGGCACTTGTTACCGAATTTCAAGTAATGACCCGCCGAGTGCCAGTCTAATGAATGAACTCTTATGCTAAAATCATTTCAGTTGCTCTGACTTCAAAGAGTAGCATAAAAATATCTGTTCAACCCAACGCGTAACCAGAATAACAAGATCGTCAGAATGTTTTCTTTCAAGCTGTAGCCCCCTCATGACAGGTACTCGAGACGGAATTTACGACACTCGGTTCGTAGGGACAGAGCGCTTCTAAAGTACGGTACCGTATGAGCGGGCGGCAAGCGGGAGAGTAAACTAAACATTTTATTAACTCGAGCGCTGTTTGATTTGGTGGAATTCTATTCTCCGAACACGACTCGACACTAAATGCAAGCGGAGAACTGAAGGGCAGTAAATAAATAAATAAAGAGTTTCTTTGTGCCTTCAAATGACGAGTTTCCTTCGGTGCCTTAAACTAGCGGGCATTGTGTCTCGTTCGTTGCGCAAGCCAGTTGAACTGCCGGCAGCTTGGATTAACCAAATAAAGCTGTAGCTAGAGTCGATAAGGTTATACAATCTCCGAATAAAATAGTTCGAACGAAATTACATCAGATACCAGCGGGGATACTACTTTCTTGAGAGTGGAATATCCTGTTATAACCCAACGAGAGAAATATTTTGTCTCCAAAAGTACTTTTATTGCTTGATTCTGTTTAAGAAGTGTATTTTATGTTTCTAGCAACATATCCGTCCAAACAAAGTGTTACACATCTGCACAACGAAATAGTGCGCTATTTGCTATCGGGTTTGTAATAAATAAGCTGAAACAATTTAAATCTAAAATACGTAAAACTGGGTAACTGATGAAATTGCCTTCAGAAAATTGAAATTTAAAAAAGAGAAATAATGGAACAAGTATGATGTCTGTCTCCCATCTTATTTAATACCGTGTTGGTAAAAATGATGAAAGCATGGAAAAACACAATGAAATAAGAAGTATTAGGAGGAATATGTTTAGGCCCAAGGTGGAATGTCTCGCTTTTACTGATATTGTGGCATTGCTAGCAGAAAACAAGATGATACAAAAAATGGTTCAAAAACTGCATGAGAGTGCAGAAAAAGCAGGACTCGTGTTATCATATGGAAAAACAGAGTATGTTGGATGCAAACACAATAATTAAAACAAATTTTATTCAGTCGTTTGGAATTTTTTTTTTTTTTTTTTTTTTGAAAATTCTTCACAAAACAAGAAGAAGTTTTTATAGCACAGAAAAGAGCTACCAGAATGCTGCTAGGATAAACCCAAGAACTTCTTGCAGGGAACTCTTAAAAAGCTTAGTATCCTTAAAATGGCTTCTCAATACACACATTCTCATTGTGCTTTGCCAAAGAACATTTTAACTTGTTTACATTAAATTCAGAGGTACACAATATCAGTACAAGAAACAAAAATAACTCCTACAAAACACTAACATCACTGTCAATAGTACAAAGAGGAGTTAATTATTCTGAAACACATCTATTTAATAAACTTCCTAAAAGTAAAATAGTTTGTAGATAATAAAAATATATTTAAAGAAAAACTAAGGGATTATCTTATCGGCGACACTTTCTACCCTAATCAAGAACTTGTACAAAAGAATTAATTGTATCTAATATGCCTTTTTCAAGATTCATTTGCAAAGATTAATGTTTATTTATTCTTTTTTTGTCTTTGTTTGTAATGTATAACACTTTTTTCATTGGGATTATTATTATTCATGTTGTATGTAAAATGTATGTACGTACGTTAACCATGATATGTACCACATCCCAGGGGTCTATGGAACTAGAGTAATACAAAAATAAATAAAAAAAAACACTATTTCACTATATCTGTAATTAATGAAATAAATACACTTTCATGATTTTTTTGATTTTTTTAATATACAAGTCAATTAAGATAATTATACGATGTATAGCTGCCTCCCGCCTCTTATGGTAACATGTTAGGATGCTATTTAGATAGTTTTCTAATGCTCTGGGTATTACCACTACCCCAACACAAAAACGAGAACTGCTTATCTCTGATTCTCTTGTAGTTGCAAAATTATTTTTGCATTGCTGTATACATATACATATATACATTTATGTCATTATGTTAGTTACAAACAGATTACTGAAATATGAAAACACGCCGAAAGTACTCTAGTTTACTCGTCTATCAGCTTCGAGGTTGGGCTTTAATCTCCAGCTGGTGTGTGAAATGTCATAACGCTGCTCTGACATTTAGACAAAGCTCCATGAAAGGACACGCGGACGCGTTCTAATTAATACACAAGATACGGCTGCACGTCATAATCCTCTCCCGTTACGACGCGCGTATTGTGATATTGTAACCCTGTTTTTATTTTTCCCTGCATCCGGGAACAGCGGATATTTTGTTACAGAGATACAGATCAACAGAACTTCTACGCTAGTCGGAGTTTTTTTTAAAACAGCAACCTATTTGCAGATATGATGTTTAAACGAACATTACTAGTAATGGTTTTTCCCTCAAATCATTTGTTCCCACAAAAGAAATGTTTATTGCACAGCTGAGATACGAAAGTGGACCATACAAAGAAAGAAGCACTTTGCGAATTGTAAGTTTTCTGACCATATGAAAAGAATGCGGGGGTATCTTGATGTGATGGAAAGAGATAAGGAGATTTCTGGACCAGTTTAAATACGATTTAGAATACAAAAAAAAAAAAAAACAGATGAAAAGGAATCGTGATAGAAGTTATTTTGACGGAAATAAACGAAAGGAGCAAGAGGCACGTTATTCCAGGCCCGCTGGAAGGATACCAAGGTTATAGAAGAAGACGATGATGTTGATGATGAAAACGTTGGCGATGATGATGTTTCCGGTGATGATGTTTCCGATGATGATGTTGTGAATGACGTATGTCACGTCACGTTGCAATTATATCTAAAAATAAGAATATTATCATTATTGTTATCAGTAACACAAGTATTAGAGACTAATACTGCTTTTTTGGAGAATTATTGGTAGCAAGAAGCAAATATGGCGCCTAGAACAAAGCAAAGCGGTTTTATGAAGATAGAAAGGTGAGATGGAAAATTCGATTTTAAGAGAGACCGATTCTATTCAGAAGATGAACTCTTTAAGAAAGGTGATAAGATAAATGCATAGAGAAGCATGGCCAAGACAGGTTAGATTGGAAAAGGGTATGAAACAGCTGCGAATGTATTACGTAGATACTTTGGCTTTAAATATGTGGAAGTCGATTTATGTAAAAATAGTTGCAGCTACGGAAAAAAAAAAAAAATGCTCTTGTAAAAGTTATGTTGAGATCAGTGCAACGTGCGTAAGAAGTTGTTTAATAAGTGTGTGTCTAAAAACATTGATAGATGATTTTCTTGGTGAAAGAGATTAATTGCAGGTAAGTATAAATTTTTCCCTTCCACAAAAAAAGAGTAAGCACAAAAAGATAACATTATAATCGGAGGGGAACGTTAAAAGTCATCTTAAAAGTTGACATCATTTATGTCGGAAGCAACCAAAGAACACGATTAAGGTAAAGATAGAACAGTTTAGAATTTAGCTG
Source organism: Vandiemenella viatica (assembly GCA_031002005.1). NCBI lineage: Eukaryota > Metazoa > Arthropoda > Insecta > Orthoptera > Morabidae > Vandiemenella > Vandiemenella viatica. Next base: position 28,222,046 of record JARYHS010011408.1, read on the forward strand.
AGAGACAATCTCATAGTCAGTAGCAAGTAAATAGAAACATTTGAATAGCGAACACGGGAATAACGTTATAATGTCGAAGTTGATGATTATCACGTTGGTAACGATGGTAGCGGTGGTGAACTGCATCTTGAATGGGACCTAGAAAGAGTAACAAATTATCATCACTATTAAAAAACATTTAGTTTTTAACGTCGATGACGCACTGAATGCAGGTCAATATTCCAGAGTCACTGACAATATACACAAACTTTTTCCTTCCCTTCTGTTGCTACAGGTGCTCTGGATATTCTTGTTATAAATTGATGATCTAATTACTGGCACCATCTGTTATTAAAATATTGTTCGACGGCGTGTTAACATTTTATTGTACCGTACGTGCCTAATTATTTTATCGGATCAGTAAGGTCTACTGCGCAGAACGATAGGCTAACGCATTTGATACTAACGATCACTTAATACGAGCCTGCTAATGAGATATCGAAATAAATGACGATTCGTTCTGATTCCGGCTTCCGTTTCACTGTTACATTGGATCATGCATATTTTAATTTTCATCACTGGCGGTAAACATTGCTGCATTCTATACTCTGTAAGCATCAGGCTTTAGTTAGAGATAAGTTTTTTTTTTACACTTAAGGGGCTTTGTGTCATCCCTTCGCTGATTGTTAAGTCCTTATTTCGTCATTACTACTATAAATTTTGGTTCCAACAATTTTAAGTGGATGTTATCTGCCACCTTCTAGGTCATGTAGTACATTATTGTTCGTGTCGTCTTAGTGACCAGCGAACAAGGTTTATACTTCGCTTCCTTTGTACATTTTAAGGTAATGACGATATGCCATCCCTAGTTTAAATGTTTTCTTATGTTTTATTTTGTCATTTATACTAATAAAAAGCTAAGCTTGGTCATTGTGTGTAGCCATGTCCGTCATGCTGTGACATCATGCAGTCAGCCTTCATTGTTGGTTTAACAACGACCAGAGATATTACTACACAGTCGAGATCATGAGTTTTATTTAGTAACAGTTCTATTTACTTAAGCATCGGTGAGTAAATGATTCGACAAAACACTGAAAGGAAAGTAGGTATTTAGTTTCAATCAATATATTAATTATTAGTTTCTTTTTGTTTATTTATTCTCAGTCGATGTAGATGTTGTCTTATACTCTCTGCCCAGAGATATTGCTGTTAGTGAACTAAAAACTAAATTAATTCATTTTTAAGGTTATGATCGTTATTTAATAACAATTCTATTTATTTACGCAACTACAAGGAAATGGTCTGTATGCTTCTTCCAACACATTATTTTAGACTTACAAGGTATTTATATTAGATGTAGAGTTTCCGCTATATTCTGTGTCATTACTATTGTAAATTCGAATAAATCAATTTAAAAAAAAACTGAATTAAAAGTATGTATTGCGTTTAAATATTAGTTGCTTTTTGTTGCTGATGTCATTAAATCACTTTCGTGTAAATAGTATCAATGGGTCAAATTTAGATTCACTTAATGTATTCACACGTGGGTGATGCAAGTTATGATTATCGGACTACAATATTAATGGAGGATGTAATTAGGTTGAAATGCAAACAGGACCAGAATGGCAACTGACATATTTTGTTACAGCATAGTTCACTATGAATTTCGTTTTATAAACATAAGCATCATGTTACTGAAGTTATTACATCGTGGATGGAAGTAGTTCCATATTTATCATGCTGAATATGGCCTGGACCAAGACTAATCGTTTATTATGTGGTACAGCATAAGGTTTTGGGATTCCTAATTTATTTTTAATTTCATTGGTTCTATACCTCTGTCGACATTAATTGAGTAGAAATTACAACAGTAGTGCTATATAATTACCATCCAAAATATGTGCAACATTACAAAATCAAGGTATTGAGCATTATATAATAACAAGTCCATATTTTTAAACAACTGCAAAGAAATGAATTACCAGAATATTGCATCCAACCCTTCATTTTTGACGTGCATAGAACCTGGTTTTATAATAATAATAATAACCGAATAAGCAATATTACTTATGAGGGAGGGTTAAGGTTAAGTTGGCAGCACTGCTGAATGTGAACTGTAATTCTACTCTCGCACTGATGTGTTGCGCATGGAGAAGCACGATGGATGTTAGTATATTGACGCTATACTTTTTCATTCAGTTTTGAAGAATTTAATGTGTGAGCATGGCGACATGTAGGATTTTGAAGGAAATGTTTAATGGCGTATCTCGAATATTGTAATACTGAATCCTACGATATGAAGTGGTATGTGATTGGCAAAAGTCTATGGCAGTGTCATACTTTGGACTAGACAAATATGTGAATAATAAGGACATTGGACACGAAGTATATAAGAAGTTCCATATTAACTGAAATAAAACTAATGTTTGTATATCTCTTCGGAGGTGAACCATACTATTAACGAAATTATATTTAAATGGAGAGAACAATCAAGATTGTGAGAGTCCTTTTTCCTCCAACCGAGCGTGGTGTGTCAGCGGTAATGATCTGGCCTCGCATTCGGGAGCACGCGGGTCCGAATCCCCGTCCAGGCATCCAGGTTTGGTTTCCCCAAATCACTTCAGGCGAATGCCGGGATGCTTCGTACAAAAGGCCTTGGCCGGATTCCTTCCCGTTCCTTGTCCCCATACTTTTCCGCCTCTAATGCCCTAGACGTCAACGAGGCGTAAAGCCATAAGCAAAAAAAAAGAAAGAAAGCCTTTTTCCCCTGTGTACTAAATGCTAATGCTGTTGTTTATTATACCGAAGAGTTTCATTTTGTATTGTGAGTATTGTTCAGTATATACTCCTCTAGGTATAAATACGTCACCGTGTTTAGGGTATAGTTATGGGCTAAAAATAGTTTCTAATTTGCAGACACGTTCCGGTAGGTCGATGCTTGCTTTGTCCAGGGTTTAGACACAGGTCACGACAGCGTGATATTGTCAGACCTCCTCGTTCAATAGAGCGTAAAATTGACAAAACGTATTTTTAGCCAAACGAAATTAGTTATTAGGGTCAAAGACCACGATGGTGTAACATCATTTGACTGAAATACTACCTTGGCATGTATCTGGCTGTAAGGGTTCGTTCTGCAAAATTTACAGAGTTTAAAGGAACTTAGAAATAATAAAGAGGGACGAAGACGATATCACCAACAGTAAATTTTGCTGCAAAAATCAAGTGATAATGTAAACAGTACTCCTATAATCCTATCTGTACCTGGTCTCTTGCCACATTTTTTTTTCTTTTTTTTTTTGTGTGTGGGGGGGGGGGATGATATTGGTATCTATTTGACTACAGTGTAACCGCTAATAACTTTATTAATAATCACCCTAACAACCTTACCTAACACATAATTGGCTAAACGGAGCTTTGGTTAATGCAGTCCGACCGTTAGCTTAACATAATAACGTGGGCAGCAGATTACAAAACGCGCACTTAGAACTTTCGTCTAAAACTTTCTTTATATGGTACGTTTCCCAAATCACTCCAGGCAAATGCCGGGATGCTTCCTTCAAAAGGCCATGGCCGAATTCCTTCCTATTCCTTGCCCCAATCCTTTTCCGTCTCTTAAGATCTCACTGTTAGAGAGACGTTAAGCAAATAAAAAAAAATTATATGGTACTCTACTAAAAACAAAAAGAAAAAAAAAAATTACAAAAAAAAAAATACAAAACAAAAAAAAACCAAGTAAATTCGTGTAGTATAGCATCCTGGTGAAAGAGTTTCAATTTGCCACACATTCCGCATCTGCAATGGCTGGACTAATCGTTTAGTATGTGATCCGATTTGCGAGTGTTCTTGGGAACCATTTTGAAAGCAAGTGCATCAACAATTTTTTTTTTTTTTTTAATTTTTTTTTTTTTTTTTTTTTTTTTTTTTTTTTTTTTTTTGTCCCCTCGTCAAATTTTAACCGTACATTTCTATTTCCTTCTTTCACTCAGATTTCTACGAAAACATCAGGTATAGTGCTTGTGTGTTGAAATAGATTATAAAATAATTAAATTAATTATTATTAATTGCAAATAAAAAAATTAATAACTAATACTGAAAAATTTTCGTGTTTTATTACAATGATATAACATTAAACGTAGTAAAAATTAAATAAATATAAGCACACCTTCCATTCGCCTCTTCGGAGATTATTGAGCTATCAGACCGCTGCACTAAATTCGTGTGGGCCTGCAAACTTGTAACAGAGGTTTGATTTGCCGGTCACTGTCCACCTGCAGTGGCTGGACTTACAGTTTAACATGGAATCAGAGCCGAGTAACATCCTGGGTTATCTCATATGATCAAATAGAACTGTTGAAAAACTTCCTGACTCCTCCGGAATTTGAACTCGGGACCTTAATCACTGCGTTCAATTCATAAAGAGTACTAACCAGCTATAATGACTTCGTCGTCGACGAACCGTAACCACAATGATAATTATAACGCCATAGGTCCGTTATTAGACATAAACAACAATGAAAGAAACAACACTCTAAATCATAAATTCGTGGTGATTATAATTTATTCTTGTGAATATATCACGTTTGTCTTATTGGATTTCTCAGACATTCCTTTCTCATTCAGCATTGCCTGATATAGTTTTAGCAACCGGCAGCTAGTAACCCTGACGCATTACTTTTGTCAGTGAGGGACAAAGTAGTGAATCAGGTTTGCGCCAGCCACAAACTATCCTACCCACTGTCGGGCGGCGCTGACTTATTAATATTGGAGGCCTCAGTCGGGCGTGTCCAACAGCTGTGCCCCTAATAGGAGAGCTGCCCGCCCGGCAGTTACGGCCCACACTGCCGTATCACGCGCACTTGTGCAAATCAGGGGGAGCCACGTCTGCACTTCATCACTCGTATGGGCCGCCAGAGACCCATTTACCAACTCGGACTGGTAGTCTCACAAAGACACCTTCACTCCAAGCACCTGCTCAAAAAGCCTGTGCAGCAGCTTCAAGTAATTGATTTATCTACATCTAAATAATGAAGCCCGTGTAGATTTGTTTCAGAAAAACTGAAAACTACTGAGTAAATTTCGATGGGTTTTCGCCGTTTTAAAGCTCAGGACCCGACTTGTAATGTTTGTAATGTCTTATGTTTCAACGTCACATGACGCTGGAGAAGTAAATAAAATTCTGAACGTATCGTAAGAAACACCAAAGATACCCTAACAGCTAGATGTTGCATACGCCATACTTCGTAAAAATAATATGGCATCTAACAGTTTGATAGGTATTTGGTAATTACGATTTCTTGCTGTTGAGTCCTTTCGCGGAAACAAGCATAAGCTTTTGGTTGCATGGAATAACTATTTCGAAGAATCACTTTACACTTAGGTTTATTTTTTCCGCGAGCTCCGCAATATCATTACAAAGTCCACACAGAATAGGCATCCATTCGACCAAAGATACTAAACAAAATCATACAAATATTCCAGTGACTCTAACTTTCAATTAACTTGCAACTCACTGCTCAATTAACAGTTTAACTCGTTTCTACCGCTTGTTTATATAGACGCTAAGAAAGATCCCAAATAATTCAAAGTGTTCCGACCGATGTATCTCGAAGTCAAACAATACTTTAACAAATAAATCCATACAAAAATAATTACAAATTGTACAAAATCACTCACAATTATTAGGATCCATCTTGAAATAAAAGTTAATACTGTTTACATGCATTTACTTACAAAATTATCAACATAAACCAGTCCAGACCGTCACAAATTGTCCTCCAAACATAGTAACTCACATCAACACTTACAATTACAAACCTTTAACTAGTGATCACTGAGCGTGGTGGGTGAGTGGTTAACGCTCTGGCCTCGCATTCGCGAGGACGCCTGTTCGAAGCCCCGTCCGGGCATCCAGATTTCGGTTTCCATAGTTTCCCCAAATCATTCCAGGCGAATGTCGGGATGCTTCCTTAAAAATAATGGCCATGGCCGAATTCCTTCCCGTTCCTTGTTCGCAGTCCTGTCCCGCCTCTAATGACCTAGGCGTCGACGAGGCGTGAAGCCATAAATAAGAACAAAAGAAACCCTAGTGATTCATGTATAACGCTGTTCTTGAACACATTACGTACCATTCACATAGTTTCTCTCCATAAAACACCGTTCGTTTACACAAATTCACAATTAATTACACAAAATATATACAAATAACTGATCAATCAACTCCAAGCTTGCTATACGTATTTCTTCAAGAAACATTTCATTCACGGGCTGGGTTTCAGGGCTGGGTTTCAGCGCTGTGATAAGTTCCTTCGTTGAATTTTGGTTATTTAGTCTTTAAACGCCATAGATGGCCTTACTGAATGTGAACGTGCGTAAATTAATAATTATTTTTTTAAAAAAGCACACAGAACATCTTTGCCACCGAAGTAGTCTCATGCAACGGGCTACTATCAGTACTGATAAGCTCTTCTGTAACTAACTAATTCGTCTGACTCAATTAATGATAATAACCTTTAATTGCTTCATCATCCAATTCACTCTTTACAGTCGTTGGTCGCCAGGTAGTTATACATTCCCCCAAATCTTAAATAACTACTGTTTTGAATGGATTAAATAGTTCCGTCAAATGACAACACTGACTCCTCCAAAGAAACTAAATCGCAAATACACAAATACACATATATTTCAACTATTAATCTGATAAACGACTGCTTAACGACTAAAAAAAAAAAAAGGAAACTAAAACTTTCGAAAACAACTGACTTGATTACTGCACCATTACTACTACTTGTTCGCCATTGCTGCGGGCTTAAATAGATGCGATAAAAACATCCAGAATGCAATAAAGAGTCTTTACATGAGCGCTAACAGTACCTTGACAGTCAAACTCATACAATAACAATCACAAGTTTTATAAAATCAATGATTAGAACACACCTTAAAATGGAAGTTAATACTGGTTACGTGTATTTAAACACAAAGTTATCAACAGAAACTGGTCCAACGCATTGAGAATCTTCCTCCAAACATCGTGGCTCATATCAACACTTACAATAATAAACTTTTAATTAATGTCTCGCACGTAACACCCTTGATCGAATTACATATCATTTACACAGTGTCTCTCCATGAAACAATGTTCATTTAAATGACGAATTATTCAACTGTTAAAGTATGGAACAGTTTTTAATTTTGAGTTCCAACGCCAGATAAAGTAGCATAATGAGACGTGCCTAATATTTGATACTACGAAAGCCGTGTCAATATCGATTCAACCGTTTTCAGGTTATGTCAGGTTATTTGTAAATTAAATTTGTCGTAACGTCTTAAGACAGAGGTCGGTTTTTAACTCGGACACCAAGCTTTCAAATTGTAATAACTCATTCAAAATACGTGTTTTGTGGGTGATTCCGAACAAACGAAAACATTCCACATACAGATTCAAACATGTGATATATACATGTTTCGATTTTCAAGCAGCAACATTAGCAGATGTAATTAGGCTGGAATGCAGGCTGGTTCAAAATGAAAACTGACATTCCGTATCACAGCATCCAATCCACCCCGTTGTGGGAACCGTGCGTGTAAACAGACAATTAGTTTCATTTCGGAAATCAATGAAACTTGGTACACACGATTCTTATCAGACGATTAAATACGGTGTAGAGATAAATCAACTCCAACCCATCCCTTTGTGGGTAGGATGCCAAAGAATCTAGGTTTGCTTTAATTACGGAAACAGCTGGCGAGAATTTGATGAAACTTGGTTCAGATGTTTCTCATTGGGTGACCGAAAATTGTGTACCAATAAGTCAACCTCACCTAAACCTGGCAACGCCGTGTAATGTGCTAGTACTTATTTATAAAACGAAGCATCGCACCAAAGTCAGCATATCTATACTTACATCATAAAAATTCTAACTTTGTTCACAACCAGAGGGTTTGCTGGATTTGCTCGGAGGAGGTGTGCAAAGTGAACGCCTTAGAATTAGGACAGACAGTTCGTTTCAACCGAGACCTACAGATTAACGAGGAATCCGAAACTTGGAGCGACATCTTGCACAAAGGCCTTAAAAATTTCCAACAGCGCCCAGATTTGAACTCAGAATCCGGAATTCTGAAACATAAACGCCCTGATGAATAAGTTACCAGACTAATGTACCGTTGGTTTATTTTCTTTCGTGGACTCCCTATTTGACCCGCCAGAGTGGCCCAGTGCTCTGAGGCGCCGCACGCTCCATCAGGGAGATACAACAGGACCGGGCACGATCCCAAGCCCCCGCGCACCGACAATCATACCTGGCTTTTAGCCAGTTTTCAACAGCACTCAAGGCAAATACTGGGGCGGCCGCCAATCTCCAAATCATAAACTACATATTTCACACAAAAAAGTTGGCAGTGGTTGGGGACTGCCGACAGAAGTGAAACCTTTAAACTATTAATATCATACGCGCAACTTGTCATACTTACAGCTACAGATATACAAAGTAATAATATTTCCGTCTGGTTGTAGTGAATTTGTTTCAAAAAAATACGTACGCAAAATTCCATCAAAATTGGATAATAACTGTGTGTTCCAAAAAGCGACCAACGCGCATATCGTACGCGCAACACGTCATAGCATGTCGGTGACGCAAAATGATAGACTCACCCCCAGCCTACACAAGTTTTCACTTCAAAAATATACTTACCACACGCATAACACTTTTTTATGTCTTTACGTCTCGTCGATGTCGAGGTCATTAGAGGTGGGATGAGAATGGGGACAAGGAACAGGAAGGAATTCGGCCATGGTCTTTTGAAGGAAGTGTCATGACTGTTTTGTCGTATGGCTGTTGTGGATAGTTTGTACTTAGTCAAATTAGTCTATTCACATTAGCTAAGACTTGCGACGCCGCGTCGTTAGTCTTCTGTAGTAGCCTGACACCTAAAAATATTATTTGTGGGCTTCATTGGGAACGGTGAATCATACGGGCTTTAGGCTTTACACTAGTCGAATAAAAGACTGAAGTCGCTATACTTGATGTTTATTGCAACATTTTAGTAATCTGTCACAAGAAAAATACATCTGTGACTCCACGCGACGTCATGCCAGAAAACTAGGGTATGTTGTAGTAATTATCCTACGACATGTAGAAGAACGAGACTTTTGATGGGTACTTGCGGTTCGATCGATATTGACCCGAGGCGGGACTTGTCGCTCCCACAGATCAGACACGAATGGGAGAACTTACAAGTTGTTTGCTGCAGAGTGATCTTTGCTACGCGTGCGATTCTGACACGCGCGGAAGATTTCTGCTGAGCAAATGGCAGTATTTCCGCTCAGTGTTTTATCGCACATACGCCTTCGCTCAGACTCGACAAAGTGAAATACAAGATTTTAATATAGTAAAAATGCGTCCCTTACAGAAGCATCCCGGCATTCGCCTGGAGTGATTTGGGGAAACCATGGAAAACCCAAATCTGGATGCCCGGACGGAGATGTGAACCGGCGTCCTACTGACTGCGAGGCCTGAGCGTTAACCGCTCATCCACCACGGTCGGTCAGAACATAGTAACTCATTTCGAAGGACAGGTTGCAACACTTCCTTCACTAGTAGGTAGTACGACCCGATAGAAGGTATAAAATGATTGGCGTCAGGAAGGGCACGCGGTTGTCAAATTTTACCACGCCAGTGATGAGTAAAATTGATGGAAGGCAGCTGACCCCTAATGCAGAGGAGAGGGGGTGAAGAAGAAGACTGTGGACTGCCTCTTTGAACAGGTAGGTAGCTAGTGTGAACCTAGAGGAGGGCCCAACATAGTTAGAAACGGAATTGTTGGAGCTGAAGTGTTTATCCTAAGGGTTGAAAGTTTGTGCTGCCCTCTGTCTGCGAAATGTGTAGCTGATACTCAGTATGACAGGTGTATTGTTGTTTGTTAAATGTATTGTTTAGGAGGTACCATGGTTCCTCAATTCACTCCAGGCGAATTTCGGTATGGTTCATTCAAAATGCCATTGCCGATTTCCTTCCTGTTCCTTTCCCCAGTCCTTTCCTGCCTCTAATAACATCGACGTCGACAAGGCATAAAGCAAAAAACATATAAGAGTCTCCAGAAATCATCCATAATATCTTAAAGGCCGTACAAGGTATGTAATACGGAGTCACCGTGTGCTCCTATTCAATCTAAACTGTCTCTGGAAATTAACCATTCTATAGTCACACTGCATATGTCCGTAGAGATCATTCTTTCGTGTCTGTAAAATATTCATCCGGGATTGTACTGTTTCGCCAGTACAGTCTCGTTGAATGATAGGATGTTTCCTTTAACAAATATCTTTTATAAGTTAATTTTTCCTAACTGAGACTGCATAGTAAATTTACGATCGTTGTTGGATTAGACAGAATTATAAAGTAACTGGCTCAATCAGTACAGTTTAGGTATCCAAACAAACATTGGTTTCATGGTTAAATTACACCTACAGTTTCATTGTTTAGTGAAATATGAAGAGTGAAACTGGGCTACTTTCTGTTTAACGTCTATTCATGGATACATACATGTTAACCTTCCATAATACATACAGCTTAATAATTCAGAAGTTATCAGACCACCTTCTGATTATTATTTAATATGTTTATTTTTTTTTTTTTCCTTGGACTAACGTTTTCATCTCAACATACCACTTACACCAAACGTGCTCAGTTATCTGCTTCATATATTATAATCTCTGTCCTCGTCTATAGTTCTTACCTTCGACTGTACCCTCCACTAACAAAATAATCAATCCTTCATGTCTCAAAATATGACCTACCAACCTGTCTCCTCTTTCTGCAGGCCTCTTCCACAAACTTCTTTTCTCACCCATCATTTCAAAAAGTCATTCATTTTGAACTTTGTCAGTCCACTTAATTTTCAGCATTCTTCTGTAGCACCACATTTCAAATGCTTCAATTTTCTTTCTTTCTGATATTCTTAAAGTCCATACTTCGCTATCATAAAGTGCTGTGCTCCACACATAGAGTTTTATACAGATCGTTCTAAGTCCTAGATCAATATTTGAAACTAAAAGATTCCCCTTTTTCATAAAGGCTCTTTTCGATAGTGCTATTCTACTTTTAACATCGTTCCTGTTTCGGCCATCAGTTGTAATTTTACTTTCCAAGTAGCAGAATTCATTTACTTCTTCTATCGCATACGATCCTATTTATCTACTATTATTGGTATCATTTTTTCTAAATTTCATTTTTGTCTTGCTTTGATTTATATTTAGTCCAATCTCTTTTTTCAGTATTATACTGAGCGTGGTGGGTGAATGATTAACGCTCTGGCCTCGCATTCTGGAGGATGGCGGTTCGAATTCCCGTCCGGATATCCAGATTTGGGTTTTCCATGGTTTCCCAAAATCACTCCAGGCGAATGCTGGGATGCTTCCTTCAAAAAGGCCATGGCCGAATTCCTTCCCATTCCTTGTCTCCAGTCCTCTCCCGCCTCTAATGACTTCGACGTCGACGAGGCGTAAGGGCATAAGTAAAAAAAATATATATATAGTAGTCTTTCAGTATTTTGTTCATGCCATTCAGAAACTTCTCAAAAGCTTCAGCCTGTTCTGCTATTAAGACAATGTCATCATTAAATCATAACATACTAATTTGTTAACTGCTGCGTACACTCTTACATCATACGTAAGACAAGTTGACACAAGCGCTGATCACATTGATGTTTAATAACCCACAGAACCACCACAGTGTGAGCTAGGAAACAGATGGACTACCGCGGCTCATAAACAGATCTAATACCAGATAAGAGAGCTATGATGAGGGCCTCGCTCATAGAATCCAATTACTGAACCTCATTGAGCGGGTCCACTCGACTCTTAACATTCTTAAAACGCCTGCCCGGAACCTGATCTCAGATAATCGTGATTTACTTTAGACATTATACCTTAAAGAATGGATTCTTTGCCGCAATCGGGAAATCTGATCTCATATCGACATACGATGCAATCCTGGTATCCTCGATCAGCACGATTAGGTCTTCCCAATAATCTCTCTGACATTACAAGAGATGTAAGAGGTTTATTAAGAACTGAATTTAATTGCAATGGAGCGCAAGCTCCGGTAGCAATTTCCCTATTCATATATTTATCCGTTTTTTAAAATTATTATTATTTTATATACTTTGGCTGTAAACTTCCCCATCAACCCACCGAGCGTGGTAGGTGAGTGGTTAACGCTCTGGCCTCGCATTCGGGAGGACGGCGGTTCGAATCCCCGTCCGGGGATCCAGATTTGGGTTTTCCATGGTTTCCCCAAATCACTCCAAGCGAATGCCGAGTTGCTTCCTTAAAAAGTACATGGCTAAATTCCTTCCTGTTCCTTGTCCCCAAGTCCCATCCCGCCTCTAATGACCTCGGCGTCGACGAGGCGTAAAACCATAAAAAAAAGTTGCCACTCCCTTCTACGTGAAATCGAGTGCCATCTTGTGCCCTTGGTCATCTTTTCCCTTCAAGCGCCATGACCAACATACGCCTCGTACAGTCGCATCGCTCTCTTCACCCTGCTCCTGTCTTCGAATGGCTTCCAACGCAGCTCCTTTATCAGTTACTGACTGCGTATAGCGGTAATGTCTGTTTGCTTTAATTTATTTATCGTTATTTTCGTCGTATTTCAGTTACAAACAAAATGTCCTTTTAAATAATACTGTCTCCAACACAACTTTTTTAATGATCCTTTCCTGTTCGTATTTTAATGAAAATGCGTCCCTTTATTTAATTATATTAAAGTAAGCTGTCTTCCCGTTTCCACAATTTTATTTATTTTTCTTTTCAAAACTGAGCTTGAAATTCTTATTTACCGTATCGAAACAGACAAGTTCTAATCCGCAAACAACACAACAGCTACTACAATCTATGAGTGTTAATATTCCGACGATTCTTTCTAAACTTGTGAAATTGCACTTACTTTTCTTTTCGGGTTTGGCGCTGCGTATTTATCGCTGGTAACCCGAACGTTTCAGTCCAAACCTGGGACCCTCGTCAAGGCAGCTTCAAGTTAACATATCCGCTTTATACACTGGATGAATGCAGCGCCAAATCCACAACTAATAGCAAGTGAAATTTTCCAAAATGACACCTACGAATAGTGTGAAATTTTATATCTTCCTAAAATTGTCTTTCCATTCGGATACGTCGATCTCTTGTAATTCTGTGCTCCTTCGCCATATATCCTTTGCATCGATACTCTAAAACTAACGAATTCATACTGAAAAATCTTACTGTTAATGGGGTTATTGCATAATATAATTTTAATAGTTTTCACCAGCTACTGCGTTGTCCCTAAGACGTCTTTTGCGGCCGGGTTTTCGGCTGTGGGGATGCGGGTGCGGTGGCGCTCACATATCATGTTTCATTAGGCATGCCGCGCCACGCGGTGGGGGTGGGGGTGGCGCCATGTTTACGCCCCGGCGAGCCGCCTCGTAAAATACTGGCAGCTCCTCGTCGTTTATTTGACGGCGCTGCCGATGGGTGTAACCTGCTACCAACAACCGACAACGATCCCGCCTCCTCAACATCAGCCCGACCAACAACCAACATACGTTTCCACTGGTTATTACGATATTACTGTCAACCGTGTTGGAACTGCTAATCAAATTTTCTTCTTTCTTTCATCGTTATGCCCATTCATAGATAGCGCTAGACTAGAACTTGTTAGTTGCCTTGTTGGCTTTTCGTCTTCCTATTCCTCCGTAAAAACACGGAAGCTACAGAACCTTAGTCACATCGTGAGGAACAATAGCCATTACCAACAGCCTATTTCACAAGGGAAAATACCAGGAAAGAGAAGTGCTGACAGGAGAAGAACTTCCTGGCTAAAACATCTGAGTACCTTGACCTCAAAGACAATTACGGAGCTAATCCGAGCGTCGACTAGCCAAGATGGTTGCCGACATCAGGAACGGATAGGGCCCAGAAGAAGAAGAATGAAGATTCTTCCAAAATCTCTTTCACTGTGTCGCTTCTTCCGTTTTTCTGACCAGTTGGTATCAGTCCTGATTCTAGACATTTGTAATCCATCTCTGAGACAACGCGAATGGCTGGCAAGTAAGGAATTCGGCCGAATGCTTAAAAATTCAGCGTGATCTGAATATTATAACGGCTTTGTGAGATGAATGGAAACTTACACTAAATTGTAAAAAGTGAAAGGCAATGTGCATAACTAACAAAAAAAAAACAAAAACAAAAAAAAAAAACCGTTTGTTCAGGAGTACAAAGTAAACAGTTCTTTTATCGACGAGGTTGAGTATTTGGGCGTAACAAACAATACAAAGCAACATGAAATGGGACCTGCTCATAACTTCTGTCATATGTAGAGCAAATTCTTAGCTGCGATTCATATGTCGAATTTTGAAGACTTTTAACACACATACAAAGGTGATACGGTGCAAAACTCTTTCGTGTCCACATTAATAATGTTGTTGTGCCGTTTGGCATCCATTTCGCAAGCATTTGATTGATAACATAGAGAAAGTACAGAGAAGAATTGCGCGATTTGTGTCTGTTTGTCACAGTCCTTATGAAAGCGTCACGGTAATAATATGTTGATTTTTTTAAAAATAATTGCTGTGGCGCGCAAACTCTGGTGGCAATTTTCTTTGTTGGGCTGAATATTCCCCTAAGAATTTTTGAGTTCGTGCTTTTCAGTATACGAAATTTTAGAATAACCTCCTAAGTTATAGTCTCTGATGCAAATAGAGTTTCTGGTAGGACAACTTTTTCATATAGTTTCAAATTTTCCATTTCGCAACATCACTCTTTTAATGAAGTAATTCTGCGTTCTAAAAGCCATCTAAAGTTTGAGGCTCTTTCTATGATGACCAGTCTGTCCAATCCTGAAGTTAGAATTATTTCCCTTAAAGTATTTAAAAGAGAATACCTTTGAGATCGTTCCATATGCCGTTTCGATTTTATCGCCTTGCACTTTCGCCGAAGTTTATCTATGTACTCTATTCTCGAATGATATCTGGAAACCTGTCTAGTCTGTGTAATCTCGCTACAGCACACCCAGCTTCCTCGTTATTCCCAGTGATGATCGCTAGGTGGTCTGAAAAAACTTAACACTTCACGCTGATTTTATTCTCAGCAGTCCCGATGGGTATGCCTTTGATATCTCTGATGGCTTTAACTAAAACCAAGTTAAACAGACGAGGAGAGAGTTGATATCTACCCGCATGTACTTCAAATGGATCAGATATTTTCCCAAGAAATTTCACTTGAGATGTTATGGTGTTTTTCCTTAGAATTCAACAACATCACCTCTTTCTACGATAATACTCAGTTCATTATGTAGCTCTCTTTCATGTTTTCTTCAATGTATTTTATATTTCTTTAACTTAATTTTCCTTATAGTTTCCTTAGTGATGCTTATACTGTTCTTCGAAACTTATATTTGAAGTGAGGTACCTTTTAATTTACCAACTTCTATTAAATTGTTTGATCCTTTCTTCCTTATTCCCTTGAATTTCGGTTTGTACTGCATTCCCAGCAAACTATGACAAAAGCCATACACATCAAGTTATTTACACCAACTATCTGGTATGCGTAATATTGTTGGATATTTCTTTATTCTACATCATTTACGATTTTAAATTGTATGTTGGTTTTTATTTCGAAATAGTAGCCCAGCTCCTTGAACATGTTGGAGACAATGACTGTTCGCGTCCGCGACATACCTTGAATTCACTCTGCGAATAAATAAACTAGAATCTGTCTTTAATTAAGGATATCTTCCGGTTCTTTGCAGCAATAGTCTTCTGTTAATTTTGGCATTACCACGATATTCATAATTTCATACTCATCAGCCTTGTGAGACGTTGTGTAACCCAGGATGGAAGAGAATTATCTGGAGAACTGTTTGCTCCTCAATCCTGCCGCTATGAGGATATCACAGATCCAGCTGGGTTAGAATCTCCGTCCAGCCATCCAGATTTCAATTTTCGATGGTTTCCCCAGGTTAATGCCGAGATGGCTCCTGGCTTGTTGAATTCTTTCCCCTCTCTTGCCTCCATTCCTGCCCCGCCTCTAATGACGTCGACGTCGACGAGGCGTAAAGCAATAAGGAAAAACAATGTTGTAAAACCTTTCTTAAAGAGAAAAGGGGACATTGGTAACCTCCTATTTGTTTGATTCTATCACTACTTTTTTATACAGAAAAAAAGTTATTTATGTTATTAACCTTAATCACACAAAATAACACTTTAAGTAATTCACTAAATGATCAACTAGACGACCCGTGCTCAAGATTTCGCCAGTAAAATACGATGAATAGCGAAGTTGAATGCTTGCAATATAATGAAAAGTAGAACCGTACTTTTGTAGAAAATACTTATTTATTAAGTGTAATAGGTACGTATCCACATACTTACAACATATTAAGTAACAGTTAGGAAAATTTAAAACACACTATGTACGACAAACTGTCACTGACCTTAACAGAATACAACCTACCTGAACACAATGTACACAGCACATCAAGATCTCTGTGATATGGGTAGTTATGCGAATAAAATGTTTGGAATTGTATAGCAAAACAAAAAAATTTCCGTAACAGAAAAAAATAGCCGAGAAGCTACTTATTGTATAAAAAAACCAGTTAATTGACATCCGTGTGATATTTGCTGGTGGAATCTAGGGACTTGGCTCTGAACTGTGTCATACTGTCTCTTTAAGCATCAAATTAGGAGAAAATAAATCTTAATTTTTGATTTTACCTAATTGGAGACATAAATCTCTAAAATGATGTTATTTATCGATTTCGGTTCGGTATCAAACGAGATAAATGGCACGTTATATATATATATATATATAAAAAAACCACGTCGTAGAAATAATATTGATACTTTTGCCCTTTAAAGGCCGAATTCCAGAAAAAAAAAATCGTTTTATAAAATGTTGTGCAACCAAAGCGGACAGCTTCGTCTTTAAAATGATACCTCATTTATCGATTTCGGTTAGGCATCAAGCGGGGTAAAAAAAAAAATATATATATATAAGAAAAAGTTTTAAAATAATGATATGTTTGCCCCTGAATGGTTGATTTTGGTAAAAGTTCTTTCCTAAATTATGATGTGACCAAAGTGGAGACCATGAGCTTTAAAATGACACCTCATTCATTTATTAAGGGAGATAAAGGCTTGTGACAAAAAAAACCTTATAGAAATAATATACATGATGAAAAAAGCCTTCTTTCTTTCTTCTTTTTTTCTGTTTTTGATTTCGGACAAGAGAATTGTTTGCTTTGAAGTCTCTCATGTATTTCCTCCAGTATATTCGATATGTGCTATCAAGGTATGTTTTAAATCTCACAAATTCACCGCGATAAATTTATGAAGGGAAGTACATCAAGTATACCAAATTGAATATAATTGCTATAGAGAGCTTGGGCATTTCCCTAGTCATCCATTTTCCGTTTTTTATCATTTTTATTTATTATATATTATTATCTTGTATACTTAGGATGTAAAATTATCACACCCATCTACTTTTGGCATTTAGGAATTTTAATTTTATATTTCTCAAGATTTTTGATAGATTATTCATGAGTCCCCTCGGAAATTTACTTCAGTTCCTGACAACCTTACTCGCAAAAGAAAATTTCCCACTCCTGTATACATGAAATCGAGTGCTAGCTTGTATTCATGGCCATCTTTTCCCTTCCATGCTCTACTCCTAATTCTTCGACCAATATCATTCCAAGCCTCACCACCAACATAACCCCTATACACCCACAGCACTCTCGTTGAGGTTATTAGAGGCGGAATAGGAAGGAATTCGGCCATGGCGTTCTGAAGGAAGCATCCAGGCATTCGCCTGGAATAATTTGGGGAAACCATGGAAAACCCAAATCTGGTTGCTCGGATGGGGATTCGAACCGTAGTCCTCCCGAATGCGGTTGTTTCTCATTATGCTCTTAGGATGCATTGTGCCGTTAGCGAAAAGCGGTTTGATTATTATTCTTTCCACTCTGTCAGCACTAATGGTCTGTTGTGTATGTCAGCGGCAGTTTCGTATTCGCCGAGACAACCTACATTGCAGAGCGATGTGCTGTACTGTAGAATTTATAGGCATATTGCTGGAATCTTTCAATGAGCTTCGCTGTTCACGACGCCTCGTGGCAGATGCAGTGCCCGCTTCAGTGTACTATTTTTCAGCACCTGCAACTTTCTCAGGTGGAAATTAGCAGCGTACCCCCAGACGGGGCAAGCATACTCAATTACAGGCCTAATCAAGGAGCAATAAATGGCAACTCCTAGATGTGCTGCCAAAGAGCTTTCCTGGTTAAGTATTGGGTAAGTGAATGGAGCCGAGCATTTACCCTATGCCTGGTGTCCTTTATGTGAGCTCGCCATGTCAGCTTACGGTCAAATGTTACACCAAGGTAGCGAGTAGTCGGCGCCCAGTGGATGGTTTTACCTCCGAGCTGAAGTTGCGGGTGTGGTAGTTGCTGTCCGCGGCGTCCTAGGCGTCGCGTCAGCGTAATCGCTTGCGTTTTGACCTCCTGGCCCAGGCTATCGTCTGCTGAAGAGCTTCCTGCAATCGTCTCGTAGTGATGGCTCTGCTCCGGCTGGATATAAAGAATGCCGTGTCGTCGGCGTACGTGACCGTTTTCACATTGGCAGGTGCTGGAATGTCTGCTGAGTACAGGGTATAAAGAACAGGACCCAGCACGGAACCCTGTGGTATACCTGCACGAATGCGCCGTCGTGTTGACATGGCATCGCCAACCCTGAAGCAGAATGTGCGCCTCGACAGGTAGCTGCGGATCAGTTTCACGTAGTATCTAGACAAGTATTCGTACAACTTGCAGAGCAGACCTATATGCCAAACTTAGTCGGTCGGAAAACGCTAACACAATTGTAAAATAGGTCTTACACTGAATGTTAATAACAAATTAAGAACAACAGTTCAGACACATAAAATACCATTAGTGATGTGTGAAGCAGTATTGACTTTATGTTGTATTTATTTATTTATGGCAAAGCAACTAATGTAATACATATAAAGATATACAATATACAACGAAAAGAATAATGGTAGCATTCACAAATCAATGTCCAGTTGCTGCAACCATGCTATGAAGGAAATTGTAGTACTCAAAACATATTTAAATGGTCCCTCGTACTTCCTTAGAGGGCATTCCTTGATGATAGGCTCCAATACTTTGGGAAGGAGCTCCGCAGTTACAGACAATCCCGAAGTTCTCATTTATACAGCATGGCGTTGTATTTGGCGTGGCCTGTTCTTAAGCGATTTAGTTTGACGCACTGGTCTCTCTTCACGTGGAATCCCGGAAGTCCACTTGTAGGATCTTCAATATCTTGATGTTTCGCGGATACAGAGTTCCAGCTTTGTCGCCATTTTCCCTTGATATTATAGTCAAATGCGTCATGCCAAACTGGATTTCTGGATTTAAGACGAGTGGGGGAGGGAGAGAGGGGTAGGTCATTAAGGACCTCGTGGATTGAGAGATCCTGTGGATAGTCAGGATGATGTAATTTTATACGCTTCCGTGCCGTTGCTTCTTGGCGTCTTACCTCTAAAGGTAGTATTTTACTGATGATGTATTACCAGCGGACTGGGGTGGATTTAAGTGTGCCAGTTATTACTCTCATACACTCGTTCAGATGAAAGTTAATTTTATAGCGTGAGCACCATATTGCCGCACTGAAGAACAATATGTTACTTGAACGGGTGGCAATTAAATAACAGCGCCTTTCGAATTTAAGTTAGGTACATTCTTAAAGCGTATGTCTGTAATAGGTACAAGATTTCTCCGCTGTTAAATCAGGAATGTGTAACAAAGTTGGCCTCTGGAAATGATTAGTATGTATTAGGTGCTCCAGCTGCCCTGCCCTTCTCCATCAGAGAATAATGTGCATAGCCTCGTTTGAGGCATGCGTCGTAAAATTTGACGAGTTACAACGGAAACACAGCCATGCATTGTTGAGCGGCTACTTAGAGATGCTTAAGTTAATGGCAATCGGAACTACACGGGCCGCGCTAGACATACGTAGCCTAGCCATCCATGTTTCTCTGACAGCTCGTTAAAGTCCAACACACGCACTGTTCAATATAACGGAGAAAACGATATATGTATTGCCTGAGACATGTAGCAGCAATAAGAAAGCAGAACCGTCTATTTAATCGAATATTCCATTTACGATTCGACAGTAGAAGTCACCATCAATAAAAATTTTCTTCCATATAAAACGTATCGGAAAAAAATACAGACTTACTTCGAAGTCCAGCTGCTGTAAATTCACGGTAGTTGTAAACGATTTATAGCGGTGTCTGGACAGAACTACGGAACCGTTTCTCTATGTAGTATCTCTCCTTTCCTTAATCAGAAGTCTGGTATATTACTGAACGTATAGTAATATTATTTTTATTGCATGCTGCAGTCTTTCGTCAAAACATATTTGAAATGCAGTGATTCAGAAATTTTATGACAATTGGTAATGCCCCTATTTCCTGTGAATTTTCCCTCAAGCTGGGTTGTTTCTTCAACCATTGAATATTGCCGTATAATCCTTTTATATTAGCATGAAGATATGGTCATTAGATGAGTAAAAAACAAAACACAAAATGTAAACAAACAAAAAAAACTTAAAAACAAAAACTACATCAAGCAAAATCTGTAAATTTCAGCTGCAGTCTCGGTACATATTCATTATCTCTGACAATATTCTTCTCATGTTCTTCTCGTGAAAAGTCAATTCTAGATAACCAATTACCAGTAAGAAAGACTTAAGAAAAAGGCAAACAAAGCAACCAAGCTTAATTTTTTTGAAAGATGGTGGAAGTACCGGTTTTGTTATATAGGAGTGAACCATGGGTACTAACTGGAAAATATGAAAGAAGTGACATCCAGGTAGCAAAATGATATTCCTACAATCACTTGATAGTGTAATAGAGAAATCAGAATTAGAATCAGAGATATAAGGAAGGATGACAGAATTTTTACAGAAACGAAAAAATGGAAGACCATTACAAAAGAATGGGGCAGAAATAAAATTCCAAAAATATCTTACAGGAATGAATACAAGCCTAAAAGAAAAAGAAACGCAGAAAGACCCAAGAAACGATGGGTAGAAGAAGACGAAAGAGGGCAATATTCTTGAAGAAGAACAAGAAGATGAACATTGGCTATAAAGAACAATACAGTTCTTGGGTGGACAATATTCACTATCTCATGAATAACCATTTATCACATAGTAGAGTGTCATTATTCTAAATACAGTTTTAACAGGAACAATGGAGACGAACAGATGATTTTTTAAAACCAGAAACTTTTAAATATAAAATACTGTATGCTAGCGAAGTTTGGGCTTTATGAATACTAGAAAGGAAGAAGTTTTAAGTGTTCGATGATGTTGAAAATTAAGTGGACAGGTGAAGTACAAAATTAACGTCATTCGAAAATGATGCACTAGAAAAAAAAATTGTGTAAGACTCACAGACAGTGAATACAGGATGGTGAGTAACATATGAAAGGGCAGAGGTGAAGGAAAAAAAACAGAATACGAAGCCAAACTTGCAATATATAAAGCCGATAATGAGGAGGTTGGTGGTAAAGGTATTTTGAAGTGAAGAAGTTAGCTCAAAATAAGAAGAGGTAGATGATTACGTCAAACCAGTTGAAAGACTAATGACAGCAAAAAATGACAAACATAGAGAACAATGAAAAGCAGCATAACTTTGTATTTCAGTACCGTAGACGGAACTATGTTTGGTCGGATTTATTAAATATCGTCTATACAGACCGGTATAATCCATTTCATTTCTTAGACCCTTTCAATCAGTTTGGAATTCGAAGAGAGAGAGAGCACATTCGAATATGAAAGTCAGGTACGGACGATTGGTGGCCACTACTAAACAGTATCCTCTCCGACTCAACCCCGAGGCGTGTTTGTATTTATTGGAAGAGATCAGAGACCATTAAGGCTGGGAACTCGTTTATGGAGGTCAGCCAATCAGGGAAGCTGAATGCAATTAGGGATCACGGCGTCTTCTGCAGCGGCTCAAACCTCTCTGCTCGCTAGAAATCGAATTGCTGGCCATCAGACTTTAATGCAATTAACTTTTATCGATCTGTTATGATATAAAACTAGAATCTAATAAACGGTTCTACTACGACTTACGCAAGGTTCGCCTGGTAAGATATTGCATTACTTGATATCATCTGTTCCATAATAATGCTGAATTTATTCTGTATAACCTACTTTTCCCTGTCAAAAATACTAAATTTCCTTTTTTAAAAAATGAATGGCCTTTGGGTGGGGAAGGATTGTTACACCTAATAGCCCATCTTAAGAATTGAGCTGATCGTAATATTTTGTTAATTTTGCAGTATGGGTTTGTCGAGTCAAATTACTTTTCTTTCCATTTTATTGCAAACAGTGGTGTAAAAAAAAAAACACACACACATACACAAGAGAGAGAGAAGAAGAAGAAGAAGGAAACATGGTTGTTGTAATTTTCTTCATATAGGGGGTCGTTGTTTGAATGGTGGTAGATTCTACCTTTATTTTCCGTTATTCTTTAGTTATCTTGTTTCAGTTTTTACATTTTATACAGATTTTAAGTCCAAAAGTTTTTTTAAAATTTGCACAGTTCTTTGGAAACCTTTCATCGATGAACTGTGCAAGGTGGACCGTGTACCTCCGTCATATCAGAAAACTGGAACGCATTGACTTGGACTGAAGAATATTCGGTCCACATCTCCGGCGTATAAGGGATACAAGGTTTCCTCGCCAAATCTTTTATTGTGGAGTTTGCTCCTGCACACCACCTCGAGTGCTCCTTTTAATCGCTATAAATAAACCTTGAAGGCCACAACTGTCCAGGATGATGGAGATAATAAGTTCATAGCGGATAAAACTATAGTTAAGGGCAAGTTCTATTTTAGATAATAAGAACTCTGATTTTGTTAGTAAACCGATAGAAAAGTAGTTTTACTGGATCTACAGTAACACATTATCGTAACAGTAATTCGTAAACTGACTTTACGTAGTGAGCGATACAAACTAGACGTATTCGGATCAGCGAAACTCACTTGTCGACAGGAATAAATTCTTCGATTATCAGTAAATCGAAATGCAATAATCGGAGTGAAAGTATAAGGTTCCTCTTTAACTACTTTCCTCAACGTCATCATTCCGCTACTTGTAGTACCGTTGTTTCAATCCTACTCTGAATCTTCATCTCTGTGGCATCAATTCCATTTATACCTTTTTCTTTAATCACCCATGGTTCAGAAGCGTATGTATCTATCGATACAAATTAAATCCTCTTAATAACCCTCATCTTAACTGTGAAGGCCCTACGGGAACTCTTAAAAGAGGCTATTGGAGATGGGCCAAGCGAGCCAATAATAATGAATCCAATCCGTGCTTCATGGAACTAAAGTCACTACATATAATATAACTGAGAAAAAACCGTTTCTATACATGAAATTTATGTTAACATATAATAACATAAAATAATAATTAGTATATACATGACTGATGATAGAGAGGTAAAAATAGTACTGTTTTGAATTTTTGTTTGCGTGTTTCAGTTGTTTACAAAAGAACAGATGGGACATCCCAAAAACAAAACAAAAAAATGAGTGCACATGAAATTAATTACACAAATAGTTATTTCTACGTACACTACATGTGACGGAAAGACCAAGAAAGTAAAATTTTGAAAGTTCATTCACCTCTGCACTCGTCACTAAAAACATTTTTCAACTAAACTACAGATAGCAATAAATTACGTCATAGGTTACTTTTTCCCCGACAGGTTCATAGTTACCCTAGAAAACTTTTTAAAAAAGCCAAATACATGAAAATAGTGTTTAAATTAAATTTGGCACGAGTATAATTTGTGTACACGGATGAGTTGAACATTATAGCACCTGCTTAATAGCTGGTTGGCCCACCTCTGGAACGCAATACAGCAGAGATTCGGAGTGGTATGGTAGGCGTATGGAGGATCTGGCACTAAATAACTGCGCAAAGGTCACTCAGTTCTCTTACTAAATGATAGGCAGAAGGTTTGTACGGGGGAGCTGGCGCATCATATCGTCCCGGGTTGAAGGTAGGTGAATTTGGTGTCCGAATCTTCAATGTGAGTTCACTGTGAAGCTCCTCAAAGCACTGTAGTATGATAGTGGCCTTGTGACACAGACATTTATGGTGCAGGAGATCATCGTCGAGGGGGACATGAAGCATGAAGAGATGCGGCTGGTATGCAATCATTTTCATGTATTCCACAGCTGTCAAGGTGCCTTCCATCACTACCACAGGTTGCACGGAAGCCCATGTGAACGTCCCTCGTAGCATGGTACTTCATTACCACATGCCGTACCTAACACTACCAGGCGTCATTTAATTTCGCAGTGGGCAGTGGTCTTAATATTTTGGATTATCAGTGTACATACTATGAAGATCCTATTGAAATCAGTACAAAGTATTTATAGTTTACAGACATGTAAATAATTCAATCTTTCCGCATATTATTTATTGAGGAGTTTTCGTAAAGTGTGAGCGGTGGTTGTCCACTACAATAACATCTTCCGAGATAGTGGCCGAACGCGATTAACCAAGCCTAGGTCGGTTACTATGGAGAGTGTCACCCGTCCATAGTGACTTGGAAATGAAATTTGAATTGGATTGATTTTCTGCTCCCTTCCCCCGTGAGAAACTGCCTTAACATTGCTGTAAATGTGACTGATTGTTATGGTCTTGTGTGAGAATGGTGTGTTGTTTCTGGTTAGAGTAAGAGATTACTTTGTACCGGCGTATTATTGTCTGTCTGCTATTCCGAAAGAATCTTAGAGGTTCAGCAATATAGACGTTTCCGACCTACACACAAGATGCAATCAAGAGTGTCGTATACTCTAACTCCATACGCAATGCGGAGATGTTTGGTATTTAACCCAGGACTATGTTGTAATATTCAAACAGCAGTTCCACTTTGCAAGATTATACGAGTCACAAGCAAGTGAAATGCAGCCACATATTTTACTGGTTTAGTCTCATGCACATAAATAAGTTATCTAATTGGGTTTAAGGGAAGACATAAAAATGTTAATCTTTAATTGACTTTGCAGGTTAACGACCATGATAGCAATATATTTTGATCCAGATAGCCATGCTCTTTGACATACCACACCGCAGAGAAGATGGTAAATCGAAGCTTCAAGTAAAATCGGAACAAATTATTGGACGAGAAATAAACTTATTAACTTTTTTGTACAAACAAAATAAATTTGTACGAGATCAGATCAGTGTTTGGAAGTAAGGCGCTATTAATTATTTTAGAGGAAGTGTCCATACTAGAAATCTCAACATCACTGTGGTTGAAACATCTAAAACAGGTTGCTTGAAGTATAACTCCAACTGTTTCAGTATTATATTAGATGAGAAGTAGTTACCTGCGATTCTGTCAACTTTGAGGTATATTATAGTATAAAAGTTTTCTTTAATAATATTAATAATAATAGCAATACGTATTAAATGTAATAACAAGAATTTATTTTCGTCTTACAACAACACAATTATCAAAACTTTTAACCTCTATTAGATCAATCAATCCTCGTTTAAACTAGAAATTTACATATTTAGGTATGAATTAATTGTTTGTGCAGTGAAGTCTGTTTAATTTCAAAGTTCTAGCATTATTGCATTTCACTAAACGATTTGGATTACGTTTTCAGATCACGTCTTAAAATTACTATTATTTAAAAAAAAATCCTCATTTACCCTTTTGATATTCGTTTTGTTTGCCCGATATGTCGATTAAATCAATTAACTCTGCTTTGGAATAGAAATTTGCATGTTTAAGTAATAACTGGTTGTTTCTTAATTATAATCTTTTATATTATTTTCATAGGTTTATTTTCGTTTCTAAATCTGCCAAATTAAATTACTGTCTGCGGGCCAGTTAAGTTGGGGTTGATTTACTAAAACATATGCAAACATATTAAATGATTTCAGTAAATGTTTCAACGAACCAGAAAACTAAGCAGTAATTTAATTACATTTTAATTAAAAAACAACAACCAATTTCTACTTTAAAATGAAAATTTCTGTTATATCTGTATTTTTAGTACTGCAATTTGTCAGCAGATGGTGTTACGGGTTTGTTTTTAATTACTAATGTTAAGACATGCTGAGGAAACTTAAACATATTATTATTTTATTTACCGTTCCACAATCTGAAAACTGAATTGCTATCTACGTGCAAATTACCAGAATAAATACGGCTTTAAAAAATATTAAGGTTAGGAACTGATTATATTTTCTAGTCCGTAACTATTAGTTTATCAAGCGTATACATCTTCGCACTTTAGTACTGAATATTTCATAACGTTCTTGCTTTAATCTGTGAAAATCAATGTATGCTATTTACGAAGGAAGCAAAGAGTAAATGTGACGGTACAATTCATAAAGAAAGACTCTTTGGTGCTGGCGAAATGCGAATTGGTAATGACAATTCCAAAAGGAACTGTTCGTTTTTGCTAGATAAAAACTATCCTATGTTACTACCCAGACTATATGTTAACTCCGTGCCAAATATCACTTAAATCTGTTGAGCAATTAAGGCATGATTGGGCTAAATAGTGCCAACATCCATCAATCCAAAGATTCTCATTTATAATATTAAGCACATCGCTTGAGAAAAGTTGACTCCAGAAGTTTCACTTAATTCTCGAGAGTATAGACACTGTTATGATTCATAAAAATAGACGACGCCCTTTTTTTTTAATATGTCTCTTAATTACGATGCAAATAACATGTAATACTTATACTAATGATTTCACTTTCAAACAGACGGATATAATACATAACTGCAACTGCCTATATTTATCACCTTCGTCCTCAATTTCCTATGTAATTATTATTAACTACGACTGAACTTACAAGTGACCGTATTAATTTATTTTAATGAATTAATTCTTATTGTGATGGAGCATATGCCCCAGAAATTCATTTAGTGTTTATGGTAAATTTTTCATCATTTTCTATAGAGTTTTATTTTAATACCTGACTTCCTCTCCTACGAAAGAAAATTTTCCTTCTATCTGAAATCAAATAAAATCTCTTAAACGCGCTAATCTATTCCTTTTTATGTCCTCTGGCTTCGCATTCAGGAGGACGCGAGTTCGAATCTACGTCCGGGTTTTCCGTGTATTCCCCAAATCATTCCAGCGAATGCCGTGATGGTTTCTTCGAAATACCATGGCCGAATTCATTCCCGTTTTTTGCCCTCAGTCCTTTCCAATACTGCGGTAATTTCGAGAAACAAATTTAGTTATAATTTTTAGTACCCATTCCAACTCCTGTATTTTGTACCCAAATTGCGTGTCTCATATTACACCACAATATTCAAGCGATGGCGCAGCTAGTGTTTTGTAAACCAGTTCTCTCACTTTTCTGGAAAGTCCCTATCACCCTCTCCAATAAATGAAGGATTTCGAAACTTTTTCCACCACCTGCCCCACGTGTCCTCCCCAGTTGAACTTAGTATATTTTACGCCAATATATTTATAATTCAACAAACAGTTCCGTCCCCACACTACACCGTATATGAACCTAAGGTCTTTTTTACCTTTTTATCTAATAAGCTGATTCTTCTTGGCATTCTTCTTCATTTCGTGTTGAACTATTCAGTTAGATATTTTGTTCGAGTCATTATGTAGCTGTTCAGTCTTCTCCCATTTCGATCATTATTTATAACATTATGTCAAATGCAAATAACCATACAGCTGACTGTATACCATTAACGCGATCATTTATGGAATAATGAACAGCAATGGTCCCAATACACTGCCATTTGTCACTCTCTTGTTTACTTCTAACTCTTTTCATAGTGCATATCCTACCTTAACACTTTTCTTTCTTCCTTGTAAGAATACCAGAACCCTGAATGGCATTATCTCATCCATTACCCTTTTTTGACACATTTTATGGTTCACTCTGACAAATATTATACCATAGTATCATGTTGGCCTCCCTTGTCTTTTTTAAAAAAAAAGCTCGACGCCTCCAGGGGAGGAAAGTTGTGTTGCCAATTGTCTGAAAAACGATTCTATGAGTGATAAGCGTATTTTTCTTTGTAAAATGTATAGTTTATAAGGCAATGATCAGGGACCACCTTAGGACTTGAACCTGGTTTTGTTGTACCTCCCCGATCGAATGTGGTTCATCTGCGGTGAAGCATGAGAAGCTTAGCTGACTGCTCGGGTCTTCCCTTTCACACAATCGCAATTCGCGAAAACTTAATCTATCAGTCTTACCAATTATTTCAGATGGCTGTTACCCCCGTCTTCGTATGCGTGGACTTAAAAAAGACGAAGTAGGGATAATATGACGCCATATCACCATACCATTGCTCTATGAAATATGCTGCAAGAAGAGAAACAGTTTGCAATACATTTAAAAGAAAACAACAAATTAAGAGGAAGGAGCGGACTACCTACCACATTTTATCGGACAGATTTTTCTTTGTGTTTCAAAGTCATGCCTGGGGACGTCTTATGCCAATTCCGTTTTGTACACAACGTTTCATTTTGCCGTTCTTTACTAAGATATGAGCCTTTAGTGGTTGGACACCCTTCAGCAAGCTACTTATAACAGCCCATCGGAAAAACACATTTTTTCTAATTGTACCCCACTACTGTCAGTGTATTTCTCTGGGATATATTGCTAGTCATCTCATGCAGCGCAAATCAAAATCTCTACTATATAGTGAGTTGTGTCTACAAATGAAATTTGTCAACAGATCGTACACGACCTGACTGCGAGAGAAACAAAGCCTGAATGACTAACATTACAGAGACTTACACAAGCTATCTGTCTCTCACCATTCTGTTAATTTTCCAGCTCATGCGCACTTAACGATATTTTGATGCAAGCAACTACGATAGCGTCCACTGTCACTTAAGCTCATGTTAAACATTTAGTATTTCCAACATCGTTTTTAGTTAATCCGCGTTACGTTTCTCATGGATGTATGTATACAAGTGGGAATAATTTAACTTTCCCGAATTAACACGTTATAACATGGAAACTAATTACCGTACAAGTACGAAACTTGGTAGTATTAATGTCAAGGACATTGGGGAAGAGAAATAATGCAGAATCAATTCAATTGAAACACTTTTAATGTGTTGCTACAGTACATCAAACCATTACACACCGGTACCATTACTGCTACAAAAGGGGCTCGATATGGCGCCCATCAGTGTCCAGAAGAGTCTGAAAGCGCAGGATTGCATTCTGCACAGCAAAACGAAGCATGTCCATAGGTGTGCTGGCTACCTCTCTTGATATGTTGCGCTTCAGATCAGCACATGTGTGAATGTTCCCCTGGTAAACCCTGTCCTTCAGGTAGCCCAACAACCAGAAATCACAGGGAGTGGGGTCAGGTGATCGTGCCGGCCAAGCGTTTGGAAATGATCGGCTGTTAATTTGATCGTTTCCAAATGTGTTGATCACGGCACCTGGTAGCCATATTTGGAACTTGACGGGGGCGCTGTGACGCATGGAAATCATGCACCCCATACTCTGGATATTAATGCTACCAAGTTTGGTACTCGTATGGTAATTAGTTTTTTGTGTTATAACGTGTTAAATAGGGAAAGTTTAATTATAACCACCCGGTACATTTTTAGTTGCTTCTTTTTATTTTGTTTACGTTTCATTTGTTTACGAGAAAAACTAAGATGAAGTCCCTATTTGCTGTACGAAAACAATAAAGGTGATATCGTACATTCACTTGATTGCTAAAGAAACATCAAAATCATAAAATAAGTAAGTAGATGAAATATATAGGAAAAATAGACAGAAAATACATAGAGCTTTCACTTCATGACTTCTAGTGACTTTAGGCCTCGTCAACGTCGGCGTCAAAAGAGGCGGAATACGAATGTGAGCAAGGAACGGGAATGAATTCGGCAATGGTCTTTTGAAGGAACTGTCCCGGCATTCCAGCATTTCGGATAACTATGGAAAATAGAAATTTCCTTTCTCCCGAATGCGAGACCAGAGTGTTGCCGCTCATCCAACAGTGTTGCATAGTACAACACTATGAGTTTAGGCATATTGTCACAAAGATATATTCTACATGTCAGTAAACAAGTAATTAAATTTAAAACAGCTTGCCTTCAATTACCAAACGATAGATAGCCAAACCAACATCACTGGACCGCAAACACTTAAAGTCTCTATGAAAATCTAACTGAATATACTGAACTAATACATTTTTTCGTATTGCCTTCAGTGCAGGTACGTGAATCGGTCCCCAAACCTTGCGAGGATTCCTTTAAATACCTAACTTCATGTATTAAACGAATACATTTTCCGTATTGCTTTACATGCAAATAGCAAGTAACTAAAAATACACGCGTGCGACGCTTCTGGCATAAATTTACATTCTAGAATCTAGATTTTCATTTTGTAATATGAAAAAGTTGTAAAATGAAAAGTTTAGTAGTGTTGTATATTAATAAAATATTCCATCCGCGTCAAATAATAACAGTGACTTTTTGGTGTGATTTGAAGCACGATAATGTATTATCAATTAAACATAATTTTTCTCATTATCACTCTGCAACAGTGTTACTGTTTCAGAATTGTTCTAGGTGATAAAGTGAGCGATTAAAGAAATGAAATATAAGATATAAACTATAAATAAAATTGTATTTTGGTAGTAAACTATATTCATTTTCAATGACTCATAACAGCTGTGAAGTGTTCTTCTGGAGGAATAAGGTTTTGTTGTAAATGATTAGAAAATACGCCATCTTAAAATGTTTTTGATGTCGATTTAAAGAGATAGACAGACTGAAGACGTAAGCCTTAGGTTTTTAGTTTATGTGAATTGCTAACTTCTTAAAGCAAGGGAACGGCAAAAAGAAAAGACATTGTGCTCGCAGCCATGTCTTGAATCATTACTTTTAAATATAAATTGTAATTTACTCGCTTTGTGGTAATGCAACAAATTCCTGCTAGATGTTATTCAGACAGTACGTAGAGTTTTTTATTCGTTGTATAATACGTCGGAACCCTGCTTCAATGTTTTACGATTCATCCCTTAAAAACATCGATGTTTTTTCAAAATCAAATACTTTTTGGTCTTTATTAGCACAAGAAATACAAACCAATAATACTCGTCGGCAAATGTCGTTTCATGTATCTCTTACCAGTTTCTTTTAAAATCGCCAAGAGAAAATGTGACAATAGTATGATATTCACCATTTCCAGTTGAACGCTGATAGTTCTTCGTTTGGTCCGTGTATACTAAAGCTGTTGATATTTTTAAAAATATCGGATTTTCGATATATCGATATTTTAAAAAGTATCAATATCGGCTGTCGATATATCGGAAAAAAGCATCGATATATCGACACTTTAATAAATACAATTTCACAAAATCAAATCTTGTAAAAATAAGGCTGTCTACTGATAAATAGATGTGTAATATTGTTCTTAATTATGTTTTCACTTTCGAATGGTTTCTCTTGGTGATGATAATTATTGATTTTTTTAAAATTTGACCATTATACGTGTCATAATTTTCATAAAAATTAATAAAATTTATAAAACTCGAAAGAGTTTTGAGGCAAATCTTATTTTATCGACGCCGATATCCAGATTTCAGTATCGAAATTTCGATATATCGTCCTAAAAAATATCACTCATAAATATCGATATTGTCTGAAACTGGGGAAACCATGGAAAACCCAAACCTGGATACACGGACGGGGATTCGAACCCGCGTCCTCCGGAATGCGAGGCCAGAGCTCTGTTCATCCAACATTAAAAAATAAATTTTATAATACTGTGTGTTGGTTAAGTAATGTTGTATGAGTGAGATATAACTCTGAAAGTGAAACAAAAACTACAGGTTACCAGAATATTTTCTTACGATACCAGACCATTACAATAAAAAACCAGTCGTTAAATACTAAATTTGCCTAAAAATATTAATTTTAAGTCTTTAACCACTTAACACCAATTGTGTTTAGGCAAATTTTGCAGAAACAAAAGTTTACTTAATCGCTTTTCCTTTCATTCTATTCCTTTGCTGGTTGACTATTTGAGTAGGCTTCGAAAAAAAAGTTAGGATGGAACGAAAGTCCCGACAATAGTCAAGTATTTGAAGAAAATTTTATAAAGCTTAGGAAACTGAACTTTTAGAACACTCCATATTTACAAAGGATTCTCATAGAGTCTTCTTACTGGACTGCGAAGTAAATAGGCAATTAATCAGAAATTGTATTCTCAGACTGTGTTGATTTCCAGCTCTTGTTTACTAATTTGTGATGATCTTCCCATAAAGAAAAGCTCTCTTCTGGTTTTTCAGATTGGTCTGAATCATATTCCGACATTTCAAAATTTTTCGTATTATTTGTCATTAAGTCTTTGATTTTTGCGACTGCTGTAGAGCAAGAAAGGGCGTCCCTGAAGTGCATTTTTTTAAACCTCGTATCAAATACAGTGGCTATGGCGGGTGGAGTCACTCTCTCTATAGCGCCCTTTCTTTTATCAATTTCTTTAAGCACAAACGATTTCAATTCTTTGGTGAGTGAGTCTTTCAGTCTGAGGGATTGGATTTTTTAAACTAAGCATTGGAATAACGGTATCACCTTGCTGCTAGTGCAGTGCCTATCGCCAGACACCTCTTTGGTTGCTGCTTCGAGGGGATGTAATACTTGTAAAATAAAAGAGAGAATTGACACTTCTGACGCATTGCGCATAAGTGGTGCATTTTTATGGCGAATAATTATATTATTGACGACAATGCGTAACTCTAAAAACCTCTCAATCATGTAGTCTGTGCTGTTCCAACTTGTCGAAACTTCTTAAATCACCGGCAAACAGTAGGAGCGAATCTTAGAAATTAATTTCATTCATTCACTCGTACAGACAGGAGAGCCAACCACGAGAAAAATTCATCTTGTCGTGCTAGTTGTCATTAGGTGTCACTTTCTGTTAATAACAGTTACTTCAAATCGAAATAACTTAATTTAAACTGGAATAAATTTACTAACCTTAAAATTTATTCTTTATCATTATTAGCCAGATTTACTTTTTTCATTGAATCGATGTTTTTATTTTTTTTAAAAACTCGATGCATCGAGTATAAAAATTCTTTGTCAAAACATCGAAACAATCCGATGTAGGCCCTATCGTACGGCAAATATCGAATGGATACGTTGCATCGTTGTTTAATGAATATCCATAATTTATGATGACTTTCTCATATTATAATGTCAGATCTTAGTGATCGATCAGGACCTGTACACCTATATCAATTTAAGAAATTTACTAGCAGTTCCGGGAACCCTACGGATTTATCCGTGGATATACGGACTTAAAAAAAAAAAATCCGTGGATTTACGGATTTTTTATTTAAAATAAATAGGACTTTATAAATGTCTACGGATTTTTGCCTCTTTTTACAATCAATTGAGCTTTTCTTATATTATTTTTCTTAAACTCCCAGCGTATAGTGTTACTGCGTTACAGAATTGTCGGTAATTATTAATCGTTTCGTTGTAACCGCTCACGTAAACCAATGACTGAAATGAAATAAAGCTCATATTTTGTTTGATTATAGATTTAAATTCAACCTTACAAGACCGTAGAGCTATCAGTGCAGTCTTTGTGCACGGTGACTCGCTCATTGGCACCGCATTACGAAGCAGTGCCGTCCGAGATCAAACAATGTCCGCGTGACCGATACCCGAGAATCACAGGAGCCTCAGTTTAGCATTTGGAGCAGTAGAACTTATAAGATAATTTTCAATAAATCAACATATTATTACAGTTTTCCTATTAGAGAAGATATGTTAAATTTAATGTAGATAAAGAAAATGTATGGTCAAAGAAAAAAAAAAAGATCGAATGGTCATAGCACCAGTAATAAAAGTGACGCTGCATGAAACATTTATTTGGAATTTTAAAGACTTGGAAATAAATTATTATTAATTGTGGTTCTCTCTTCAATAATTATTGTTTAAATTTTCCAGTTTAGTGAATCACCGGATTTTTCTCCACAATCTACTGAAATTTTAGCAGCCATCTGTGGATATTCAAAGTCACAAGGCTGGCAATACTGTTTACTATTTTCTGTTTGTTATTGCATCATCCGACCTCTTTCTAGAATTACTGTAGGTATCGACTAACTAAGCGAGATATCGACTGCTAGTGTCCCGCCACCTCGGAGTGGGCGGACTCTATCAGTGGAGCGTGGGCCATCCGTCTCGAAGACCACCAGCGTTGTTGACTGAGTCTACCAGGGGCTCGCTGGCTATCGCTCCTCTGGTGCAGTGACACATGTCCTTCGTCTCAAGCCCGCTGGTGCAAGGCAAGGAATAGTGGCTTCAACATTAATATCGGAAGGACGAATCAATGATTCTGTTACCGCACTTGCTGACTTAGGAAAAGAAGTTGCCGATGGGACAAGGATATAGGAATAAAATGTCAAGATAGAAGAATAATTACTAAACGATTTGACAGCCAGAATCACGAAAGACGATGATAAGATAGGAATGGTGGGAGATAGGGTTGTAATCTATCCACAATGAAATTCAATTTTTATACGGAAGAAGAACTGAAGGAGCCTAAAGAAAAATTTTAATATGGTGCCATTGTTGAAGGAAAAACAACGTTTCTGTTAGAATACAAATCAGAGGATACTGAGAATCTATTAAACGGCATGAATAATAAACTGAGAGAAGAATTTGGACTAAGCACAAACTAAATCAAGACAAAGTCACTGAAATATATGAGAAATTATAGTTTTAATAGTGAAATAAATGTGACTATAGGATCAAATGTAATCGACGAAATTAGAGAATCTGTTATTTTGGTGGTTGAAGCAAGAACGATATCAAAACCAAAATTGCTGTAGTGTAAAAAGCGTTCTTGTAAAACAGAAAACTTCTCGTTTCAAACTTTGGTGTTGAAGTCAGAATGAAGTTTACAAAACTTATGGTATGAAGCGCAAAACTTTACAGAACTGAAGTTTGGATTTTAGAACTTTCTGAAAGAAGGACGCTGAAAATTAAGAGTTCAGACAAAGTAAGGAATGAACTTGTTCCGGAAAGTGATGAGCTAAGAAAATAATTTATGGAAGAGAGTCACAGAAAGATGATACAAGATGGAGTGACACATTTTAAGACATGTGGATTTGGATTGTTTGCTAGCGGAGGGAATAGCTGAAGGAAGACGGAGATCAGAATGTATGAATCAGACAATAGGTGATTGTAATTGGTATTTGGAAATATTATCTGAAGATAAGTGAGATGGATGTCTGTATAAAACAATTCAAGTGAGTGATGAAAAGTAATTAACCCAAATCACTCCCCCTCTCACCCTGCATTTTCCAATAACAAGAGGAAAAGACATTTAATGTAATTCTGACTCGCAGCCATTTCTTAAACCATTTGTTATATATATAACTGTAACCTAATTTGGTTGTACAAACGCAGAAATCACTTATTAATTACACTTAATCTTTTCGTGTTTTTGAGGTTCATGCGGTTTTAAACTCTGACAAGCATCCTTAGTCCAGTATTGCCTCATTTTAAGGATGTTCATGCTGAAAATACATCGATTTTTTTATTCGATGCATTGTGAAACATCGGTTAAAAATGTGGACATATACGAGGTTGGATCAAGACGCAGCGGAAATTTGGAAATTTCGAGGGTTATATTAGTCCGATTGGCACGATTTTTTCGTTGTTGTACTGGAAAATATGTCTTAAAACTACCTATACGTTTTGAGCTATATTGGAGGTTTAGCTCGTATGTATGGGAGACAAGAGAATTTTCTTGGCACGTTGGTATCTTGGGGAAAGTTGAAGATGACGAGCGTACGGGTCGTTCTAGCACATAAATAACCAATGAAAACGTGTAAAAAGTGAAATAAATGATTATGAACGATTACCGATTCACAATTTGAGAAGTTGCTGATGATGTTGGCATACCAATTGGCTCATGTCATGAAACTTCATCTGTTTTGGGTATGAAACGTGTTGCAGCAAAATTTGTTCCGAAAGTGTTGAGTTTCGCACAAAACAGTTGTGAATGGAAGTTCCTCACGAATCGCTAAATGAGGTCAACAATGATGCAGAACTATTGAAACGTGATGAAACTGGGGTTTATGGGTAAGATGTCGAAACTAAGGCTCAATTGCCCTAGCGGAGGCATTCTGGATCGCCGAGACCGAAAAAAGGTCATCAAGGTCGGTCAAATGTGAAGGTTATGTTCACTGTATTCGATTTTAGTGGCAAACGATCAGTAAGGAATACTACCATCAAGTTCAACGCAATTCGAAGAAAACGCCCTGATTTGTGACAAATTAATTCATGGCTTTTGTATCGCGATCATGCACCTGCTCACACATCGTTGCTTGTTCGTGAATTTTTGGCAAAAAAAAAAGAAAAAAAAACACTTTAATAATTCCCCAGCCTCCATATTCACCATACATGGGCCAGCGTGACTTTTTTCTGTTCCCAAAAATAAAGAAAACCTAGAAGGGCCATCGTTTTACAATTATAGATGAGATTAAAAATGCATTGCTAAAAAATCTAAAAGCTATCTCAAAGATCGAATTCCAGAAATGTATTTGGGATTGGAAGAAGCGCTGGCGTAAATGTATAATATCTAATTGGGACTAGTTTGAAGGGAATAATATCGAGTAGCCGAATAAATAAAATTCTTCTAAAAAAATGCTAATTCCACAGCTTTTTTTACCATATTCTTGGCGTTATCAATAACGACGGCAGAGACTTTGTCCGTGTCAAATCTCCAATCGCTGCAGGTTTTAAGTTGCGTGTGTGTTATATATTCCGATGTATGACTTTCATTCAGTTGATAACCTCATTGATTAGAAACACCGTGTTCAGACCAAAATGCGCAATGGCACCCAAAAAGTTGCATGTATGATCACATGTCACTAGTTAATGTGATGTGTTCAACATTGAAGAATTTTGCTTTTATTAACGTCGCCAAGACGTCATACTTGACATCAAGCCATCGTGTCGGTGTAGATCTGCTGGGTATTTTATAATGAGGAGCAGTAACTTTAGTCAAATTTTTGAAGCCTTCATTCTCTACCATAGAAAAAGGCCGATTGTCTTTACAAATCATGTACAATATATAGCGTTGTTAATTTATCTCGTTTAATCACCAGGAGCAGAAGTTTATGATTAAATTTCTTCAAAACTAGTCTTTATTGAGTTCTGTACCTTTAGGGACTTTGAATATAACTCTGCGTTGCAATCAATGTCTGGTCTGCTGGAAGCGCTGGTGCGGTATTTGATGTAGATGGTGCTAATGCTGGCGCAATCAGTATTTGCATCCAGTTCCCTTGTTCAAGTACTTGGGCATGATAGATCTGATTTTTTGGCATGTTATTAGTTGTTTTAATACTAAATTAATAGTTTTGTCGACGTTCTTTATATGCCCCATTAAATTTGTAGTGTTTCCAGGCGATTGCATATTTTTAACACAGTTTACATTTAGCGGTTTTATCATTCAATTTTGTCATAACAATTCCAAACTTTTTTTTAATTAGGTCCCATAATGAAATAAGTATGAAACAAGAATTATGTTTGCCGAATAAAGAAGTCGAGTCGAGACATCAATAACCAATATCAAATTATTATAAAATCAAAGATTTGTGTCTGATTACTATCAATGGATATTACAATGACCAATAACAAAGTGAATCAAAAATCTTAAAATACATCTAGTGCTTACTTAGTTACTTCTTAGTTCTAAATACTAACTTACTTGATCGTTCCAATAATTATCTAAATAATATAATTCATTTTAGATACGAAATCAAACAAAACATTACCTAACCTAAAACCTAAGCTACGAAAACAGGACTGCCAATTTCATTAATCAATATAAAATAAACTACATGCATTTCAAATTCGCTTAACCACTCGTTTCTGTAATTCATACTAATAGAATCGTCGCTATCACTTTTAATTTCACAACAAAAACACTGGAAAACACTAGCATGAAATCAAATTAACCTGCCTGCCATTATTTTGTTTAGTTTTTATAAACTTATAGAGCAGGCAAAGGCCATAAACTATACAGAGAAGTCTATGTGCATGTCGCATCATTAAGGTCCACCCTACAGTGGCGGGAAATTTCAGGTAAATTTTATTTTTTGTTGTTTTATCCAGGTTAAAAGAATAAATGTGACGTGATTTTGGAGACGAAAAAAATAACGTATAGCGATACAATTTCCTGTTTTTGTTTTGCTTAAAAAACTAATTGTATCTCGTATTTTTTGTTGTTTTATTCCAGTTAAAAGAAAAAATTTTATTTTGTAGGTGGCAAAAATAACATATAGCTAAACAATTTCCTGATTTCATTTTGCTTTGAAACTAATCCTATTGCGTATTTTTTGTTCTTTTACTCCATTTAAAATAAAAAACGTGATGTGATTTTGTAGGTGACAAAAATAACACATAGCGATACAATTTCCTGTTTGTGTTTGCTTTAAAACTAATCCCATCTCGTCAAAAAACGCGTGCGTTCTTTCGATGTGTCGGATGAAATACATCGATCCATCGTTAAATATCGAATAGTAAACACCGATGTTTTTGAGACTTCGATGTATATCTAACATATCGCTACTTCATCCTTACGTTCTTGGCTGTTGATTGTCTTATTATATTTCCAAATTTTCAACGTAGCAATAGGGTATCCTCACCTAAATCGATGTATAAAATTTGTTATTTTCCGTTTCAGTCATCATTTTTTCAATTGGTTTAACGCGTTCCATTATCTCCTCATAAATTAAACTGTCCTATTTAATTTAATTGCAATGAAGCAAATGCTCCGGTGGCAATTTCCCTACACACCCATCTTCCCCCTATCCTGCACCCACCTCCATTTGCCTTCTACAAATTTTATCTTTAAATTCTTTTAACGTTTTCGGTAAATTATTCATCATTTCTCTTGGTAACTCATTGCAATCCCTGACACCCTTACCTAAAAAAGAGAATCTTCCCACACCCTTGTGCCTGAAATCGAGTGCCAGCTTGTGGTCATGGTCATCTTTTCCCTTCTATGCACTACTTTTCATACATACTCCAATATCTCTCCATGCCTCATATCCAGTAACAACCGCAATAATCTGTTTCACATACTCTAAGCTGTGCTTTCATCCACAACTCTTCCCTTAACCTTTCCTCCGCTAACAAGTTATCCAATCCCGCTCATATTTAAACGAGATCCACTATCCTGTCTCTTGCTCTATGAAATTTCCACACAAAAAAGTTAATTTCTTACTTTGTGTCCACTTAATTTTTAACGTCTTTCTATACCAGCAAACTTCAAATACTTCGATTTTGTTTTCTTTCCCTACCTACATACACAGCGGTGTTGTGTTGAAATCTTGTATGTTACAATGAACTGTACCATATGTCCTCAGAAATCTGTAAGACAAACTGGTTAATTTATCTTATCTAGGTCCAACTACACCATTTACTCTCACACTTCAAGTTTACTTCAAAGCACTGCACGTAGTCGTACTTTCATATTACAACCTAACAAACAAACAAAAATACTTCCTTTGATTTGACTATATATCATCCGTTAAAAATCTCTTCCACCATATAGTTCACTAATTTTACTGTTCGTAGAAAATTTCACACACTTATGAGTCCCTCTTACTGTTCTCGATTAACTACAAAATTCATTATCTTCCAAACATGGCGATGCACCACTCAGTACACCCACCATATTGCTTCTCGCCCGCCAACAACAATAGGAGCGAGGCACACCCCACATGCCTGCGCCAGCCATCACGGACTCCAACCAAAGATATTCTCACTCGCGTTTACTGTTCAAAGATACTCAAATACATACACTGTCTTCTATATACTCAAAACAACAACATACAATGCTTTTCGCAAAAATTAAATAAACAGCAATCTGTTATACATAAAATACACAAAGGAACAACAACGAAAAAATATTAAACGATAAATCTTGAGTGAGAGGGAAACCCTGTTTCTTTACAGTGTGATACGCAATATGCGGGACATAAAATAAATCAACGATCCCACATCCAGCGCATAACATCCGCAGCCAAGATCCAAAGTGATAATAAAGAAGAATTTAACAAATAATGTTATATTAATACAGAAAACATACTGCAGCACTCGATGTACTGACAGATTTAGATACTGTGATAGATGCGATATTTATCTTTGTAAATCCAAAACCAACCAGCGTGGTTGCGAGCATTAGTGGGCCACCACACTGGGTCTGAGGGCCCCGCGTACCTGCGGTGCTGACTGCGGTTTTTAGGCTGTTCCCCGCGATCATCGAGGTGAATGCCGGGATGCTCCCCAATCTCCGCTTATACATTTCACCCAAAAAAAAAAAAACACTTATCACACTCACCACACAGTTTCATTTTTCGCAGACATATACCAACTCAACATTCGTTCAGTAGTGCAAATGCACCGGATCTGACAAATTCGGTTCTGTCGCAAGTAGGACCCATGCTCTCCAACTCTTATAGTTACACACGGGACGCCTGTGTCACGCTGATATGGTGATTCCAAGATGTGTTACAGATTTTCAGGGGTGTTGGAGAAGAATGAAGGTGTCAGTTTGAGGTAAGGGACCCTGGTCCGGAAACGATCGAGTCGAAAGTTATGAGAGAAAATCTTTTCTGATACCTCTGACAGTGGAACACGTGTATCGGTACTGTTGTTGCTAAAGTTGTCACGGTAGGCAGTCTCGACTAGCACAGTAGGTATTACTACCCAGGTTCTTGAAATATATCCCACTTGTTATTCGTCTATGGATGTGGTTCCAACATGTTGGAGCCCCACCTCACTTTGGACTGAGGGCACGTGAACACCTGGATCAGACGTAGTGGTCAGGCAGAGGAGGGCCTGTTCCGTTCACCTGATCTCACTCCACTTGATTTCTTCTTGTGAGGCCATGTGAAAAGTCTTGTGTACGAGACACCTGTCGAGACTGAAGAGGATCTCCTGGCAAGAATTCTCGCTGCCTGCGACTCTTTTTAAACAACAATGGAACTATTAGAACCGGTAAGATAGAACTTTGGACTCCGATGCCATGCCAGCATTGACGCTGGGGGGTGCCATTCTGAACAACTGCTTCATGTAAATTCAATTCATTACTCCACCGTATAATTCGGATTTTCGATCTCTCTGACATCAAGTTACGTGCGCCACTACTAGTCCATCAACAGGAGAAATTATCTGAGGGTATTGTGAAGTATTAAGCGGACATTCCGTACGTCATGATCAGGATATGGAAGTTGGGGTCCTTAGTTTGAGCGCTTCACGAGCCTAACGCAGAAATTAAATAGATTTTCGCATATAACATTCGACAGGGTTGTTTCCATACCATGGTATCTTATCTCAAATTGATACATTTACTCTTCTCCAACAATCCTGGACACAGGGTGGTGGGTAAGCGGTTAACTCTTTGGCCTCGAATCCTCGTCGGGGCATCCAGATTTGGGTTATCCATGGTTTTCCCAAATCACTCCAGGCGAATCCCGGTATGCTTACTTCAAAAGGCCATGGCTGAATTCCTTCCCGTTCCTAGTCCCCAGTCTCATCTTGCCTCTAATGACGTCGACGAGGCGTAAAGCCATATATAAAAAAAATAACAATCTTGAAAGTTTAAATGATCATCACGGAATCACCTTGTTGGTACAAATGGTTGCTAAAAATAAATGTAGGTGTTTCAAAAAATTCAGTTCACGTAATATAAATGATATAGAAAAAAAGAATATTTGTTTATTCTTTATTTAACTCACAAAGATATTTTCATCTACTGCAAATGTTCGATATGAGTGTCCTTTGTCACTTTGCATACGGTGAATTTCTCCTCTCACGTGATGAAGCATGTCAGTGGTATAGGTATCATTGTCAGGCATCTTCGTAACAGTGAGCCCAGTTCCCTGCTAGCTTATGTAAACTTCTCTGATCAAATCCATATTCGCTACCGACGCGGAAGGACGCCCACTGCTTTTTAATTTTCTGAAACACCCGTTTCCACAAATTGTGTATACAATCTGCGAATTAAGTTATCGGAGGATAGCTTCTTCGCAAATCTTTTCCGACAGTGGCGTTGGAAAATAGTAACAGATCGAATTTGATGAAATTCCAAAGTTCAAAATGCTTTCTCCTGACCGTTGGCCGTCATATTACAAACACTGTTACCTGTCTACGAGAAACGTAACTACTTGAGGGAGAGACGCATGGGGAGAAAAATCCATTTAAAGCTTCTCTACCCATTCACGAGAGAATTAAAGCGAATGTTTTACATTTTGCATGTAATGATTTCACAAAACTTATTTCTAATGATCATGTATATTTTCCTGCAGCAATGTAGTTACGAATTTATTGATGCCACCGAGCTTGGTGGGTGAGGGTAACACTCTAGCCTCTTATTCAAGTCAAGAGGACGCCGGTTCGAATCTCCGTCCGGCCAAGCAGATTTGAGTTTTCCATAGATTTCCCAATAACACGAAGGTTCCTTTGAAATGCCATGGCCGAATTCTTTCCCAATCCTTGCTCCCAGTCCTTTGCTACCTGTAATAACGTCAAAATCGACGAGGCGTAAAGCTAGGGGGATGGGAGTTGGGGGGGGGGGGGAATGTGTCGATGCTGATGATAATTGCATTATAGTGATCTCTATAGCGCTAAAAACGTCAGTATCTGTCTCAATGAAAAGGACGTTAATCTTTCTGATAACTAAGGATAATATTTTATATGCCTTAGCGTTTCGGAGGACTGAATCGACCTAACCGTAATTTCGGAGTTGTAAATTATGGTGAGGCAGATTTCCATATTCCATCTGCCTCTACGCAAGGGTGTTTATGTCTATCAGTTTTGTCTATTTGAAACAGTGACTACTCTTGAGATACTAATACAAGGATTTAAGTAATTTCGCACTCTACAGCAGGGGAAGAGAAATCCCCAGTTACCGGACGTCGTGGAGCGTAACAGTGACATTAAAGCCAATATCCAGCAGCTAACAAATTATCTGGTCCAGCAGAGGTTGCAGGAAAAGTTAATGAGTTTGGCAGCTGCCGTCATAAAGTTTCGGAACACCCTGTAACATTTTCAATTAAAACTTTGAACTCATGATCTGTGTTACAAGTTACTCACAGAATTTACTGTAAATAGTTATTAGAATTAAAGAAATTGTGAACCCAAATCCTTGGCGTAGTTACCCATAGTATTTGGAGTTACATTCGGAGTAAATACAGGTTATACTGGCCACGTTCAAACATGAAGTAACTTATTGCGATGTAACTAAAAAATATTCTCCCAATCATCACACTACCTTTAAATAAGTTTTCTTTGAGCAAAATGAAGGAAATGGTTCAGTTATTCTAATTACGTAAAATTATTTCGTTAATGAATCGCATTTTGGTTTGTATCTTATTTGCATCTGCTTTGAATGAATGTCACAAATTTTATAACCGTGAAAAATGCATTGTAGTGCATAATATTTTGATTAGAGGACATTATTATGTTGCTTTGTGCAATCTACTTGTAATTTGAGGGTACGTTTGATGTATTTAAATTATTATCTTCTTGGGTGACTAGCCGAGTGATTAGGGTGTTTTCACATTATATTTCGGCGATCGGAAACTCTATCGCCACCTTCTGGTGAAGCACTTCACCGTAAGATGGCTACAGAGCTACACCAGAAGATGGCGACAGAAATCCGATCGCCGAAATATCGTGTGAAAACACCCTTCTCACTCGGCTATATTAATTCTCAACGCACAGAGAAACTTTGATCTTATGTATATTTACGAGGGTGAGTCAAATGAAAACCTCAAATTTGTAATAAAAAACCGAAATTTCGCGCCGTTATCCTGTAAGTTGGTAAGCGTGCTACAAGCAGCGTCCAGAATGGCCTGTAGGTGGCAGCATAGTGCAGATGCACAAATACCGTTGCACTATCAGTATAATGATGGCTGACCCACTTGATACTTGCATCAGGGAAGAACAGCGTTCTGTTATTCGGTTTTTGAGTAGTGAAGCTGTGAAACCTATTGAAATTCATCGAAGAATGAAGGTTCAGTACGGTGATGTATGTTTGTCACAGCAGCAAGTCTACGAATGGAGTAGGAAGTTCGCAAATGGTGTGACTTCAGTGGAAGATGCTCCTCATCCAGGTCAGGCACAATGTGTTTTGACTCCACACAACATTGCAGCAGTTGAAGCCATAGTGATGGAAAACCGCCGAGTGACACTGAATGACATTGCAGCATGTTTTAAAGATTAGTCATGGTTCAGCACACCACATTGTGCATGATGTGCTCCAGTTTCACAAAGTGTCTGCAAGATGGGTGCCACGGCAGCTGACTCCTGAAATGAGAGAGCGACGTGTTGATGCTTGTGAAGAACTTCTTCGGCGCTTTGAACGAGAAGGTGATGGATTCCTTGCAAGAATCGTTACTGGGGACGAAACCTGGGTTCACTTCCACCAACCGGAAACGAAGAGAGCGAGCAAGGAATGGCGCCATTCCTCATCACCAAAACCAAAGAAGTTTCGAACAGAACCATCAGCAGGGAAGGTTATGCTGACTCTCTTTTGGGACGAAAAAGGCGTCATTTTGGAGCATTACATGCCTAGAGAGACCACTGTC
Organism: Vandiemenella viatica; assembly: GCA_031002005.1. Lineage (NCBI taxonomy): Eukaryota > Metazoa > Arthropoda > Insecta > Orthoptera > Morabidae > Vandiemenella > Vandiemenella viatica. The sequence goes on from JARYHS010011408.1 coordinate 28,266,747, forward strand.
ACCAGTGCATCATACACAGATCTCCTAAAAAATCATCTTCGGCCTGCAATCAAATCAAAGCGAAGTGGATTGCTGTCATCAGTTGTCCTTTTGCAACATGACACTGCAAGGCCCCACACTGCCCGTACAACAGTTGCAACAATCATAGACTTGCATTTTGAGTGTCTTCCCCATCCACCATACTCACCAGACCTTGCCCCAAGTGATTTCCATATGTTTGGGCCACCCAAAGAAGCAATGGGAGGAAAGAAGTTCCGTTCTGATGAAGAGGTACGCCACGCGGTGCATGAGTGGTTGCGTGGACTACCAAAAGAATTTTTTTTCTAAAGGAATTTATGCACTTTGTAAGCACTGGAGGATTTGCATTGAGCGTGGGGGGGGGGGGGGGGGGGGATTATGTTGAAAAGTGATACAACTTTGTACCACTTCTGCACAATAAATAATATTTAAAAAATATTTAAGGTTTTCATTTGACTCGCCCTCGTAAATTGATTATGGGTGTGTTGGGAAATTGCCACCAGACTTTGCGTCGTTCAGGTCTACGTCCATCTTGATTTGATAGATTCTTGGGACCAACCACTTACTGCATAGCTGTTTCCTGACGTACATTTTTTTTAAGTCCCGTTTTTAATAATAAGAAAATACACTAAATATCACTAAAACTTGCCGAAAAATTTGGCGTTCCATTGTCGTGGAGAAACATCATTCTCCGAAAGAAGGGTATAAAAACCTGTGGAAAATCAATTGATAACAAAAATTGTGAATCGCTGGTCCTCTCAAATTTTGCTGACCACATCACGTAACAAATCTTCAGAAATCAGAGGTCGCCCAGGGCGTGGTTCATCATGCACGATAACCCGCCTGTCATTCTATATTCTCATCCACGTTCGAACTTTACTGTCATTCAGAGCACCATCACCGTATACTTCACAAATCTGGCGGTGAGTTTCGGCTGCTGCCCAGTTTCTTGCACTCAAGAACCAAATTACAGATCCTATCCCACAGTCGGTGGGCGAATCAGTTTTGTTAAACATTATAAACTTCCACAGCTCAGCACACAGACAGACGATGCGGCTGCAAATGGCGTCTAAACGCGCGCAAAGAATGCTGGGAGCACACGCGCATGCGCACTGAGGAGATCACACGTCATTCTCACTCTCATTCACAAAGGTTTTTTTAAGAAATAACCGTCGTATATTAGTACCTAAACAACAGCTGGGCGCATTGGTATGGTGCAGCTTGAAGTAACTGCAGTTTTTCTCAGTTGCAGCTAAATTAAATAACAAATCACCCTGTTAGAGCGTGTGTGACTTCCCCTGGCCCCTGGGAGTTACGCGAGGCAGGGCGTGGGCGGCGCAGGTGCGTGATCGCGTGAGGGACAGCTCACATTTCATTACGCCCCCGACACGCTCGCTCGTATTTCATCCGGCGGCGCTTTTCGGGTTCTTTGTGATGCGCCGCGGAACGCTTTTTTCCTCCCCTCCGGTCGCGTGCTCGCGTTCAATTCGCTGACGAGCGCTGTGAACGCTTGATAAACTCTGACAGAGTGGCCATTGTTGGCGCCCTGTTCGTGTTCGAGAGGGAGTCGATGAATGAGCCGAGTCCGACCGGCCGGCGCTAAGAGCCAATGGCAGTGGAACATCCGTTTGTAAACCCTGGAGAACTATTCCGTACTTGTGCCTGTTCATCGAATAGTGCACTTCCTAAAATATTAATGTGTTATTTCACAACTCATACTACAGTACCTGGCCCAGTCCGAAATCGTAGGGTAAGAATGTGATGTGGCGATACAGACGACTCAACCATTGACCAGAAGAGGTTGTGATGTAACAACCATAGAACTGCTAAATATTAAAAAATAAATTAAAAAGTAACATTTTAATATACATAGTAAATAGCTGTGGAATAACAGTCTAATCATTAAGTTGGCTAGGCTGTAAGATAGAATGTAATATGATGATTATCGCTTACTTTGACAAAGATAATAATAATTATTGTTTTATTAATATTATTACTCCGCGATTCACTAAAAGTGTGAGGCGGAGGGTGCAAAGCAACTATGCGAAAGGGTAATGGTTTGCAAGGGATATACGAGATATGGCAGGAGGCGCCCATGTGTAATGGACCGTTTTAATAATTACAGTATATTTTGGGAGATGTGAAAATATTTATAATGATAATGTATGAGCGGCGGCACTCGAAGGCAGTAAGCGCCTGGCGTGGGATGTAAATAAATCCAGGTCGGCGAGCAATAGTTATGGAAACTGGGCTCGTGTAGAAGCTTCAAGAAACGCTAGCTGTCAGTTGATTGCCCTTAGAACGGGGACAGAGTACGCAACTGACGAAATATAAGCGCGAGCTCACCGAGGCTCAGGGGGGGGAAGTCGGTCAAGCCAAGTTCGAGTGACTAAGCAGCCACTATGCTGCGTTAAACATCGAGATGGGAACGAAGGCCAGCTCTGCCCGCTAGTCAGCTGATCTGCCAGAACCAATGTAAGTCCATCAATCTTTTATATTACCAAGTGCTTGGAGTCCTGCTCGTGGCCAATGGACAAATGTAACAGCCCGCAGTGAAAGAATAAATCTATGTACGCACTTAGCGTCTTTCATTAGTGCAAGTCAGTAAGATCCAGGTTCAGGTACATAGCCTAAGTAAGATAGCCGAAGCCGAGACGGAAGTACCAAGGACGGGAGCCGCAGCAGACTCGCTCCAAGTAAGTAATACTGGCTAACGCCCATCCTGACAAACACAGACAACGTATCCATCTGACATCACCGCTACAACTTGGTGATCAGAGTGGAGATGATCGAATCCAGCTGACATCACTTTTATAACTTGGTGTTAGAAAAAATTGGAGCCAGGAAGAGATGGAAACAGGTAAAAAGACACCACAACTGGGTGTCAGAAAAATTTGGAGCCAGGAAAAGTAGAAGACGGAAAGTTAAGTAACTTAAAACTTCTTGGTGGCGAAGGTAATTTCTTTGGCTACAGAAGATCACTTAAATTGTATGCAGTAAACTGTGAAGAGAAGAACTTAATTTTTAATCGGGCATTTAAAATGATGGCATTGGTTAAAGAAAGTAAAACGGCTGTGCTAGCGGGTCGGGTGAAGAAGGAGGTTGGCGCAAATACGTTACGCAGTACTCAGCTGTTCCAGAAAATGGGAGCGGTGACGCAGCTGAGGAGCGGAGCCTTGCTGACGCGAGACGACGGGAGGGTCACCGGCCAGCAGTTCGAGCGCGGCGCGGCGGACCTGTGGCGGCGGTCGACGACGAGTGATAGCAGCTTTGGACGACGGTGGTGATAGACTCGGTGAGTAGAAGCTAACCCAGTATGTCTCAGAATAGAACGGACAGGAAGCTGTGTAAGATTTATACCTGAAATTTGCAGTTAGTTAGTACACTTTTGTCCCGTGGCATCACTTTTTCGGGAAATCATGGAGAAAACATTTGGGATTTTCGTGATAGATTAACGTATTTAGCATGTTTTCAGATATTAAATTAAGAATCCTTGAATGTCGGCTATTTGGATTGTCGTGTACATCTGCTAAAATACTATAAATGGGGTTGAAATGTAATATGAAATTCTATGTTATGTTAAAAGATGTTTAGCATGCGACTAGTGTTGCACAAAAACTTGAAGCTTATGGGCTGTGAATAACCTTCAATTAAATTTATTAACTGACGAATAGAAGTATACAATGTGTAAAATCTCAGTTGCTTACGTTGGCAACCCTGACAAGCGCACTGTAAAGTTGAAACGGGAAATAGATGCGCACTTTTTAAATTCGAAAGGGAAACGGAATGGCTTAATGGGAATTGTATTATAAGTGATGTAGAATAAGAGAGAAATTTAAGTGCTGCTAAGAATCAAAATTCGCTTACTAGATAAAATCGGATGTGAGAAACAGTATTTAAAATAAAAATTAAATTAAATATTTCATGCAAAATTCTGTATTGATGTGTAGTAATGTTATTGTGGTAAATAATGTAAGAGATGTCTACCAGTCCCTCGGGTGCAATAAAAAGACGCGCGGAGTAATTTAATTGTTTCACGGACTCTCTATGAAAGTTTAGGCATACTTGTGCATAGTTTTGATTTAAGATTTGTGGTAGGACTAAAATTGGAGATTTTATACAGTAAAGTAATGATTGCAATTAAATGTAAAAGAAACTTGAAATAGTAATGTGTGTGAAATTCATTGTAGTGGCATAATATCCTATGTAAAGTACTGTGGCGAAATATTGTATAAACGTGGCAGAATTTCGAAGAATGTGGCAATAATTATCGAGGGGCAGACGGTAGCGTAAATTTTCGATGGATTGAGTATACGTACTTGGAGTATTCAACGGTTGCTTAGTGCAAATCACGCGAGTGTATCCTTTGCGATCGTTTTAAGGGCCATACGAGGATTCAGGTGATTGTTTTGGAAATGCGCGCCTAAAATAGTTACCGCAATACGGATCCAAACCGCCTAACAAATACGCCAGTATGAGGAGTCGGGAATGTGTGTTCTGCTATACGACCCGTCCAAGGTCAAGCTCGTTCACAGGGGAATAGTGTGATGTGATTGATGTAAGAATCGGAGTTGCGTGATTGTCTAATAGCCCTAGGAAGTTTTATGAAAGATGAAAATAATGCAGTAATGTTACGGAGACATGTTCTTCATCGTTCAGGCGATGTGAGTCAGTAGTCTTCTATCGGTAGTAAATTCGCGAATATTGAGATGTAAATGTAGCAATTGAATAAATATGGTCATAAAAGTGTTGAAGTAAGACATGCATGTGGATTAAGTGATTAAATGTGTAATTGTGGAAATAATGACAATGTGATACCGGTAAGGCTCAGCAGGGAATGTGTGGTAACCCGTAAGGCTGTAGCAGGGAATGATTTGTGATACCCGTAAGGCTGTAAGGGAATGCAGCAGGGAGTAAAAAGATTTTTGTTGGTGTGATCAGAAATATGATACCCAGGGGTGGATAGGAGCGATCAAAGTAACTCACCTTTTGGGATTATTTTTTGTGGGAATTAATGTGGTGTTAATATTGTAATGAGCACCAGGGAAGAAATAAAGTTTAGAACCAGCCACAAGAGTAATAAACAGTAAAGCCACGAGGAGTATAATGAAGCGTAAAAGTTAAGTCTAACGAATGCTAAGCCACAATAACATGGAATTAACTACTAAGTCACTAAAGGATAATATTTCTAAGTCCGAGCAAGCTAAATTACTAAGAAAAAGTATAACATTTGGTACGATGAACGTAGAAGTAATGTAAAATGTTTTGCATCTCTGCCATACCATTTTGTTTGTCTTTCTTTCTCTGTTAAACGTAATTTCTTCTATAATTACATCCTTTTGCGTAAGTCTGCATTGTATTAAATCCTTGTTGATTAGAAAATAGATTTTTCATTGATTTCTTTGGCATATGGAAAATTAGGCATACGATGTCATGTGAAGACGTGTTTTTCATACTTTACGCTGCAGGTATGAAGAGTATTGTTGGTTAATAGGACGGTCAAAAAGAGAATACGGCTGTGCCTATGAAGCGACGGGTCCTGAGTGCAGGTTGTCTCAAGGAACGTAAAATAAACCCGGGGTAGTATTAAAGAAATAGGGCAGGTGGAGTGATAAATGATCTCTTTAAATGACATAGTAGGTCAACTTGAATTTTGGAATACCAAACCAGCATTCTAGGTCTTTGTTACTTGTTCACAATCCTAAACACATGTTTATTTCTAGAAAAATATCCTCGAGTTAATTCACTCAGTATGGTTTCAATGTCAGTGTATCACTAGTTGGGTAGTAGTTGGTAACTCATTCACGTATGATGATAGTAAATTATGGGATAATCTGTAATTAATCCTTTAAGTATGAAATATGGATAAGGATCTTTAAAAGGAGAATCGATAAAACAGTTCAAATGGGAGTTCCTTAACAAAAGCAAATAAGATAACGCTTTTAATCTCGCGCGAAGGGCAAATCCAATTACAATGTAATCACATGTTATTTGAGGGGAAACAAGCAAATGAGTAAAAGGGAAACACGTAATACCACCAAAAGAAAGTGGGAAAGGGACACATCACTGCAACAGAATCATTCAGATAACTTAAGAAATAAGAGTAGTTACCTGGGAAATAAGCTGAAAATAATGATTGTTTTCAACCCTGCAAAGGTGCTGCCAAGGAGGAAGTGGAACAGTAATTGCAAAGTAAGAATTTTAAGTGTCAATAAGTAAAGCAATTTAAAGTTAGACCAGAATTGTGTATTACAATTTTAATGAAACCTTATAAACTGGGTTGGTTTCGACTCAACGAATCTGTGTTGAATTCTAGTCAAGAGAATCATTTTTTTTTTTTTGAGTGAACCTAAGTGCAAGTTAAAACTGTGTCAGTGCTTTGTATACAATAGCAAGTTGTGTGTTTATTGTTGTCCGACACAGCTGTTGTGTCATGTAAACACCGATGTGCAGAATTTCGCTGTGGTATAATGTTCCGTAGGTCGAGCGGCGAAGTGTGTTGCTGACTACGCGGCGTGACGTATGTCGACACAGGGAGGGGCTGCGCTGACAATGCTTGCGTAGCAGTGACCAGCACATCGTTGTAATCTCTAAGTATCAAAACATTATTTACAGACCTGTTAGATTTAAGACTTTGGTGTAAAATATTTTAGGTAGTAAGAACTGTATCTATTAGGTGAATTAGTAGTATCGTGTAGTAACAGTCGGTGTGTAATCTTTAGTAGTTAATTTCTCCAAGTGTGGTATTAGAAAAATGATGTTGCGTTTTAAGGGTTTAATAGTAGTGCTAATTCTTTCACTGGGCAGGGTCCCAATACAATGTTGTCAAGTCACACCCCTTAAGAGTGGTATAATGTTTGTCAAGCAAGATAATGTTATTCATTCGCCATTAGTTTGGTCCATTGTGGCTCAGATAAATTTCAGAGAATTATGGGAGTACAGTCGGCAGCTAGATACTAGATTTAACCTATTGATGCATCGTTTCTAAACCTTACCTAAGCCTTGTAAATCAAAATTGGATCTTTTCTATGCCCAAACCTTACGAAATTATTGTCACTTGTTGGAATGAAGATGTCAATCAAACCGTTAATCGAGTGAAACTCATGAATTCAGTAATCATTCAGCAGTCATCTCACTGTCAATTTGTAGGAGAAAATTTCTTCATACCAGTGTTGCATAAAACTCTTATTCATAACAATCTGTCATATACAGAATACGTGTTACCTACTTTCAGTAAAGAAACATACCCTAGTCCGGAATTAGTGGAATTAAATCAAACAAATCCCGCAATCTTGAGCACAGAATTATCAAAACATTTGCAACAACCAAGGGATTCAATTAAATATAATCAATCAATAGCAGCCATAGAAACTCAAGTTTAATTACAATCAAGGCACAAAACCATGGTAACCACTGTGATTTTAACAACTATTGTATCATTATCTATTGTAATAATTTGGATACTGTTAATTTACAAATGGTATAGTATAAAAATTAACGAGATTTGATATTGAAAGACCCATACCAACTGCAGCACAAATTGTAATGAATTTACCATATTCTAGCAAGGATAGTGCTAAGGACACTGAAAACTGCACAACTAAATCGGAACTGTAATTTTGTCATTGATGTTCTATTGTTTTTGTCAAATGATTATTTTTCTCTTTTATTGCCTTGACTTTTATACTTATGATTTTTAACAAGAATTGATTTTGTTGTTATACAGGATTGGACGCCACACCATAAAGCAATGGCGATTATAAAAGAATGTTGCTATAACTTTGTAAGCCCGAAGCAAGAATCCAAGCACGACTCATGTATGCTAGTACTAGTTAGTGAGTAACCTCAACAATGGAGGAGAGTAGTAAGCTTTGGGGACAAAGCTGGTCTTCGATTAAGGAGGGAGAGATTGTAATGGACCGTTTTAATAATTACAGTATATTTTGGGAGATGTGAAAATATTTATAATGATAATGTATGAGCGGCGGCACTCGAAGGCAGTAAGCGCCTGGCGTGGGATGTCGCAAGACAGCTCAGCAATAAATCCAGGTCGGCGAGCAATAGTTATGGAAACTGGGCTCGTGTAGAAGCTTCAAGAAACGCTAGCTGTCAGTTGATTGCCCTTAGAACGGGGACAGAGTACGCAACTGACGAAATATAAGCGCGAGCTCACCGAGGCTCGGGGGAAGTCGGTCAAGCCAAGTTCGAGTGACTAAGCAGCCACTATGCTGCGCTAAACAACGAGTTGGGAACGAAGGCCAGCTCTGCCCGCTAGTCAGCTGATCTGCCATAACCAATGTAAGTCCATCAATCTTTTATATTACCAAGTGCTTGGAGTCCTGCTCGTGGCCAATGGACAAATGTAACAGCCCGCAGTGAAAGAATAAATCTATGTACGCACTTAGCGTCTTTCATTAGTGCAAGTCAGTAAGATCCAGGTTCAGGTACATAGCCTAAGTAAGATAGCCCAAGCCGAGACGGAAGTACCAAGGACGGGAGCCGCAGCAGACTCGCTCCAAGTAAGTAATACTGGCTAAACGCCCATCCTGACAAACACAGACAACGTATCCATCTGACATCACCGCTACACATGGGCTATGGTTTTAGTTGTTACAGTGAAGAACTAAGTTGAGTCTCAGGACTTGAAGAATGTTTTCAGTTAATACCTAAAGCAAGAGAGAAAAGGATTTATAAATAATCCATGCAAAATATTTAAATAGTGAAAAAACGTGGTAATAGTTATTTAATATGGAGCAGATTGTTTTTAGAGACAAAGACTTATTTTTATTTATCGGAGTGGTAGTTATTGTTTGCTACGTTTGGTTGTAATCCAGAATGCATGGTACACTATATAAATAGTTATTGACCTCTTACAATCTGGCGACCGTGACAGGACACGAACTTTCAAAAGGCCAAGACCGTATTCAGTAGTGCTCTTTGCCCCCGTTTTTTTTCCACCTCTATTAACCCAAATGTCTACGAGGCAGAAGCAAGAGAAAAAAAATGAATTCATACAAAAACTACTTCTCAAAGTTTCGAATAATGTACATACAATAATCACGCGGTTAAAACGGGGTATGTTTCATGTGAACTCGAAATGCTATCTGTGAAAATGCTAATCTTGGTCACGATGTTCTGTCACGCGGTGACATGACGCTATGACGTCACGCTTCTCGCCTTCGCTGCCCAACTTTCAACAACCAAAGACGTTGTTCTAGCTTATGCCCGTTATTTAATAACAGTTCTATTTAGTTAAGTACGTTTTTTGTTTAAATGTACGTATTAATTATTAACTGCTGCTTCTTAATTAAAATCTCGTAGCATTACATAATAACAATTATATTTACTCAGGCAACCGCAAAGAAATGAACTGACGGCATTAGAGGTTAGTTTAAGAAAAAAGTCTTCACAAATTAGTAACCATCTTTGGTTGAACGCGATTCATACAAAAACTATTTGTCGAATTTAGTCATTTCTCGAAGTCGAAATCTTAACCTTGAATCAAGTTTATGAACCTTATCGTATTACTCGGAGGAATGAAGTTACATTTCTTCGTCTCTCCAAGGTCCGTACACTAATAGTTCACGTGAACAAAGTAGCGGGCAACAGATAATTTTAAAACAAGGCCTTGTTTGTCGTTATTGTGTAACTGTTATTGTAGCAGGTACCACGTGCGCAGGCGCCCACGCCACGTGCGAGGCGAGACGGTCCACTTGGAACTCATCGGTTTCCGAGTGGACATTCGAGCTCCCCTTCGACCAAAGTGCAATTTTATCGCAGCCCTTCCTCGGCTCCACTTTCGCCGAGTTCTCGCGGAATCCTTGACTTTGGAGAGATGCGAGTGGGAATGCGACCGGGCAAAAAAGAGCACCGACGCTTGTCGGCTGCTGGCAGAGAACACTTTAGCACTCAATCTCGCCTGTTTGCAGACTTCATCCAGTCCTCTTATTTTCATTTTTCTCCTTTTTCCTTCTACCCGAAACTAACTTTCTAGAGCTAACTCGGTATTTCATTCTGGTTCCCTCAGCAATAACGAAATACGCTGCAACATGCGTTCGTGTAGGATAAAATATCTTTGACCATACATAATTCATTGTGTCTCATAAAGGAATAGCTAGAATGATTGGATAATCCTGATACTTTTCACATTACTGCGTACTTTATTCTATCCTTTACAAGATAAAAGAAAAATATAAATTACTAGCAACTCCCTGCACCTTTGTTTGCAGACGTGAACAATAAAACACTACTTCGGTAAGTGGTGCCCACATAAGATACTATAAATTTAATGTTCAATAATTTAAATTGTCTTCACGAGAGCTTTATTAATAAGTAACCAATTTTACGTAGTTAATAATATTAATCCAATGAGTGGAGTATTTATCTTTGATGTAGTCCGATCTCTGGCACCTATCTCTTCAGGTAACGAAACGAGTGTTCATGTTTGATGAACTGGGATCTTTGGTGGCGTAGCGTGCACTCACATACTGTCAGCCCACCCCCCAGTCCCTATTAATTTTAATCAGTGTAATTTTAGTTTGATTAAATTTAAATTAACTTTTTGGTTTTATAGATTGTTGCTTGTAGAATTGACAATAATGGTTTGTTTGCTATGCAGAGATCCCACTGTTGAGAAGGGCGCGAGAGACCGGGGATTTTTCCGTTTTAGTTAGCAAGACAGCGCTCGGTAGCAGTCAGTAATTCACATTCAGTGGCGGTATGAAGTATGGACAGATCAGACTGATTAAATATGTTGAAAAAAATTATAAAGCCAAGGCAAAAAACCTTGAGCTCTATAAATGTGCTGGATGGGAGATGTAATAGCCGAGTGAGCAACCATTCTAACTCGGCTAGTCACCCGAAAAGACTATATTAATGATAATTAATGAGCACCGAGAGAAACTTCGATCTTAAGTTTGACATTTATTTTCAAAGATTTTAACTGATAGGAACTGTACTTCGTGATAATCTTCTTCTTCTTCTTCTTCTTCTTTTTTTTTACTAAAAGTTATAAAAATAAATTGAAATATGTGGAACATTGTGTTGTTAATTGTTAGCAATAGCACCTTTAATTGTATCTGAAAAATGTTAAGTAATTAACTTTGTTTGGAAGAGTAGGAGTGAAGGAAAGTAACATATCAAATAATGTGTTTGAGGCGGAGAAGGGCTGACAGTGCAGAACACCGGTAACGTTGTAGTGGCTGTCTGTTCAGTTTGCTAACAGATTATATTTAGTGTTCTGTCTACGTCACGTAGTGTTACGAGACATACCACAGTTTTTATGCTAGACTATGAGCTTTCAGGCTATGATAATCCAAACCGAATCAGTTCTGCAGTTTATGCGTAATGAGCAGACGAAGAAATCCCACAGAAACGGACACTTACAGATTTGTATTGTATATGTAATGATGTGAATGCCGAATTTATTGAATACGTTGTAGTACATTTGCCGATTTCAGGTTACCGATTAGTAAAAAGGAGAAGGAATATTTATTGGATTTCGTAAAGCTTTACCGAATCAGGTTCCCACTCGTCAGTACGTGAAACACATCGTGTTATCAGAAGCGTCGGAGTCTAAAGTCTCATGCTTCTCATAGTTGAGTGCGCTGGTAGTTCGTCTCGTAGCATGGAAACTTTGTACTTGCAAGTTTCCTTTCAGTCAGTGCTTAGTGTGCGGGATTGCTCGTCCTTACTCTGCCATCACTGCAGCACAGCTGTAAGCCAATTAAGAGACACTAAGGTAAATCACGTGCAGGCAATAGCCAATTATGAAACTCCATTCCCATCACCATGATTCTTAGCAGATGACAGACTCGCTAGCCACTTGTACGATCATTCTCCCACCACCACCAGACTCGTTAAGATATGCAATATTAAGGTAACCCACCATATGACATTCCAATGCTCGTAGGCTACAGATTTCTAAGAATTCCTTCAAGTCACACATTTGAAAGGATAGTTCTTGTATTAATTATAACGACGTAAAGACCATATGTTTGCAGAACGAATGATAGGTTAAATGGGTTGTACCATCATTGATTTCAATTATGTTGTGTGATATGTAATGTTCGCATTTTTCGTGAAGTGATAGAATAAAAATAGACTTTACTGGGTATGAGTGTATTTCCTTTCATCAATACCTTTTGATTTAGTTAAGAATTAAAGATAGAATTTAATTGTGAGATGAATTATCTATTAAGTAACAAATTCCTTGCGCAGCACTTGATCAAAGAACAGTTGCTTAACTTTAACGTAGTATACTTGTCTCAAAGTTGCAAGTGTTATGTATATTATCTGGCTTCAAACAGTTTAACTTCATAAGGTTACACATTTCACAAACAGATGGGGACGCGGCGTATCCCTCAGTATAATTGGACTCGCAGCAGAGACTCAGGACATGGGCACTAGAAACTCTTCCACCAGGAGATTAGGGGGCGTTCATAAACTACGTGGCTTGGTCTAGAGGGAGAGGGTTTGGCAGGAAAGCTACGCTGGGCTACGTACGGGGAGGGGGGGGGGGGTTTCCGAGCCAGGTCACGTAGCTTTCCATTCATATTATTTGTCACAGTTAAAACGAGATACAGAGCACACAACAGCTTGTGAATATCTATTTCAATCATTTAATTATCTCCGTATGTAATTTACGAAAGTCTAACAAGAGAAAGCAGTACAAAATGTTTTCTGGAATCAATAGGAGAAAAAGCTACGTGCTATGTGTGGGGGAGGGAGGAGTGGCAAAAGCCACGTCCGGCTACGTGGGGGAGGGGGGAGGGAATTCAGAAAACGCCAAAATGGAGCTACGTGGTTTATAGACGCTCCTATTGAAGAAGCATATTGTTCCACATATTGCATATGCCGGCTAAGACAAAGCTGACAACAGTTGGTAGAGGACGGACTCACACCATATCGTACTCTTTTCGCCCGGGTTGCGACGACATGTTTCCGTCACTTGGAATACAGGTTTAATCGTGATCCTAATACTGATGACAAAAAGCGGGATTATTCTGTTTGAAGGTGACGTTATCTATGGAAACTGTTCTGTAACGTTTGCTGATTCTTACTTTGGTGTTTTATTCAGCCAACGAAATTTAGCTTATTTGTTAGTGCTATTCAATATAAGTTCTATTTTATTACAAAAAATCAACTTACACCATAAACTGATTCTTATTATGTTTTTAATTTAGGGAAAATAAGTACCACTCTAGATATTGCATGGTAGCAAATAGCGTCAATTTCATGCTTCTGTGTTTTAGCTCTGGTCGATTTCCATTTTCTTGCGAGTTAGGAAGCTTCAGCCAAGTCAATTTAGAGACAGATTGGATTTAGAAATCAATAGTAAGAGGAATTGTTTCTAGGATGATGATGTCTTCTCGATCAGTGGTGGTAGGGGTGCAATGGACCATTTGATGATAGCAGAACATGTAGTATGCATATAGTGTGACGTCACAGACACTTGTTGCAGGTGGTGAGATGGCAGCCATGAGGCCGAGAGCAGACGGCGGCTGGTCGCCCCTGGCTACTCCTCATAGCAGAGGGTTTAGTACGCACTGAGTGTGACGTCACAAATACTTGTTGCAGGTGGTGAGGCGGCAGCCATGAGGCCTGAGAGCAGACGGCGGCTGGTCGCCCCTGGCTACTCCTCATAGCAGAGGGTATAGTACGCACTGAGTGTGACGTTACAAATACTTGTTGCAGGTGGTGAGGTGACAGCCATGAGCCGAGAGCAGACGGCGGCTGGTCGCCCCTGGCTACTCCTCATAGCAGAAGGTATAGTACGCACTGAGTGAGACGTTACAAATACTTGTTGCAGGTGGTGAGGCGGCAGCCATGAGCCGAGAGCAGACGGCGGCTGGTCGCCCCTGGCTACTCCTCATAGCAGAGGGTATAGTACGCACTGAGTGTGACGTTACAAATACTTGTTGCAGGTGGTGAGGTGACAGCCATGAGCCGAGAGCAGACGGCGGCTGGTCGCCCCTGGCTACTCCTCATAGCAGAGGGTATAGTACGCACTGAGTGTGACGTTACAAATACTTGTTGCAGGTGGTGAGGTGACAGCCATGAGCCGAGAGCAGACGGCGGCTGGTCGCCCCTGGCTACTCCTCATAGCAGAAGGTATAGTACGCACTGAGTGAGACGTTACAAATACTTGTTGCAGGTGGTGAGGCGGCAGCCATGAGCCGAGAGCAGACGGCGGCTGGTCGCCCCTGGCTACTCCTCATAGCAGAGGGTATAGTACGCACTGAGTGTGACGTTACAAATACTTGTTGCAGGTGGTGAGGTGACAGCCATGAGGCCGAGAGCAGACGGCGGCTGGTCGCCCCTGGCTACTCCTCATAGCAGAAGGTATAGTACGCACTGAGTGAGACGTTACAAATACTTGTTGCAGGTGGTGAGGCGGCAGCCATGAGGCCGAGAGCAGACGGTGGCGGTCGCCCCTGGTTGCGACCGCAGCAGTGCTGCTCCTCATAGCAGAGGCCTCCGTCTGCAGCGGCGTCGACCTCGGTAAGCACACTCTGTTGTCCACCGTGCAACTTAAGCGAACTGCACAATTATTACCTCAGTAGTCCTGGCACGCGTCACCATGTGAAAGTATAGTTGAAATTCCTGTATTACCTTCACGTGCTAGTGAAGGGAAGCACATAAATTTGATTATTGCGCACTGACCACGTTAGTCGAAGGGCTAGTTCATTTGGCAATGCATTCGGGAGGGCGCTGACTCGAATCCCTCTCTGGCCATCTAGATTTGTGTTTTCCGTGGTTTTCCCAGATCACTCCATGCGAATGCCGGGACGGTTTCTACAAAAAGACCCTGGCGGGAATTCCTTCCCGTTGCTTGTCCGAAGTCCTTTCCCACCTCTAACGACCTCGACGTCGACGAGGCTACCGTTGCACAGCACACTCATTTGAGTCTGATCTAAGACACAGAAGCTTCTTTGTTATGGAGTGTTGTGTTCCACTTGTGATGTCTATAATGTGTACAATCTTCAGACATAACTATATAAACAGTGCTATAAATAAATACGAACCTTGTGTTCATAGAATGGCCATAGAGCCTAGAACAAACTGAAACAAGACGAGAGTCGAATTTTGATCTTAAACTCTAATTTATTCACCGTGGATTTATTGCTTCTCTTGAAGATTTCAATCTTACAAAGAGAGACTCACGAAATATATTATACTAGAAATTAATAAAACGTTATTTCAATTAGTGAAAGACATGTAAAATATCTGACGTTAGTGATGCAATCATCAAATCATAATATTATAGTCAGTAAAATATCACGACACTTACTGAGAAGTAGGAACACTGTTCACAATGTGATTATAATCACAATAAGAAGACTTTGGCGTTATTTATTTATCAACAATAAGAAATGTTTATGTACGAGTATGTATGTTTCTTTACACGAATTCATAATCTGAAACTTCAGAAATCCAAGTGATAGTGCAAACTTTAAACTAAACTGAGATGCGAATAATTCGTGAGTCCTCATACTGTTACGTGCATGCGTACCACCAGGAATGTTTAAGGGTTCTGCTTGATTGTATGACCTAAGCAGGGGTGTTCCATGGTTCGGATTCCAAATTAATCTTTAGGTCCAGTCACGAAAATGGCGAAAATAGGTGTGCAGGAAAATTGCCATCGTAGCATGCAAGCCATCGAAGTTAAAAATATTTTCGCAGCAACATCAGTTTATTGTACTACTTATTATAATGTACTCTCGATGCGACGAGGAGGAAAAAAAACCAGGTGTCACAGGCGCAACATGAGAAACGGATAGCAAATCCACTAATTATTTGGTGGACGGGTAGTTGTTTGTACAAGAAACCAACTGCAAACATCTTCGAAAATCATTTGAAAAAAATTATTACACTACATTGTAAGGGACGTCCAGATAATTTAAATGTTTCCTATTCTTTTTCGGTAGACAATCATTCGATTGGTCTGCGGCGGTCCTCCATTCAGCTTTTTTCTCGTCTTCATATTAACATATCTCCTACAGCCAACATCTTCCATTACCTGCTGGATGTGTTTTTTTTATGCCTTTACGGCTTGTCGACGTCATTAGAAGCGAGAAACGATGGGGTGACGAGGAACAGGAAGTAATTCGGATGCATTATTTTGAAGGTAGCATCCCGGTATTCGCCTGGAGTGATTTACGGAAACCATGGAAAACCCAAATCTGGATGCCCGGACGGGGATTTGAACTCACATCCTCCAGAATGCGAAGCCAGAGCGTTTACCACTCACCCACCACGCTCGGTGGAGATGTTTTTAACCGTGGTCTTCCTAGGTATCTCTTTCCTTCTATTATTCCCTCTAGTATTGTTTCCACTAATCTCTCGTGTCTTAAGATATATGCAAATAATATCGTCCGCCGCCTTCTTATACTCTTCCATATAGTATTATATTCTCCTGCCCTCCAAATAACATGTTAATTAGTTATCTTGTTTGTTCAACTAAACCTTAGTATCGTACTGTAGCACCTTTGCTCAATCGAAATTAATCTGCTTTCCTCTTATTTCCAGTTGTCCTACTTTCACATCAATACAGCTCTATATTCCAAAGATAAGCTTTAAATAATCTCTTCCATTTCATTCAGCTGATATTATTTGTTTTAAAGATTCGTTTCTTTTGTTGAAAGCTATTTTTGTTCGAGCAATCCTATAGTTTACCTCTTTGTTGTTTCTTCCATATTTTGTAATTTTACTTCCTAAGTAGTAGAATTCCTTCATATGCTCCAATGTTACTCTATTAATTACAATTTTCGCTTTCGAGTCTTGATCTTTACCAGAAAATATTTAACTCTAAAACGTATATCAAGCATTCTTCCGTGAAATTACATTGCGAGTAACAAAGTGTAGATAACATTTGATTAAAACGAACTTTGCCGGCTCTCGGAGCTGAACCAGCGATCCTTGCTACGTGAAGACACTACACAGAGTGCGTCGAGTACTACAGCACTTGTGCCTAACTGTCTTTATTGTTTCCTGTTGTTAAATTTTTTTGGGACGTTAAACATGTAGTACCAGACACGGCTCGAGTTGTACGTGTGGGGTCGCGCCGCCCCTGATCAGACCGTGGCGTGTGGTATTAGAGCGCCAGTCAGCTGTCAGATTGCGGTAATCCGCAGAGTGGCAATCCGAAGCGCCGCCACGCAGTCCGCCCGAAGGCTCCACCCGCGCGCTGCCGCGCGTCCATAGTGCACACTGCCGCGCAACAAGGCGTGGCGGGGTAGCGCACATCGCAGGGTGGAGCCATTAGGCCAATGTCACAGGGAGTGTCCATAACTACTGTATGTAACTCGGTAGGGGTTGGCTGGAAACCTACACTGGACTACGTGTGGAGGGGGAGGGGGAGGTTTCCTAGCCAAGCCACGTAGTAGCTATTCATTCAAATTTTTTTGTCACAGTTAAAATAACGTTCAGACACACAACAGCATGTGAATACTTATTTCCGTCATTTAATTATATCCGTATGTGATTTACGATTGCCTGAAAAGATAAAACATTACAAAATGTCTTTTGGATTCAGTAGGGAATGAAGATACGTGCGCGCGGAAAGGGGAGGGGGGGATAGAGACAAAAGCCACCTCGGGATACGTGGGAGGAGAGGGAGTTCACAGGAGGCCAAACTTGAGCTACCTAGTTTTTGGACGCTCCCATACGATCGTGAAAAAAGATGGATGTCCAGGACTCCCAACTTCCAAAAATATTTACCCCCAAAGCTTAAGTCAAAAACCCCTAAAATACATCTAAACCAGAGGTGTCAACTCAATTTTGCAGAGGGCCGTATATTAAATTTAGAATATGTAGGCGGGCCAGATTCAAATAAAAAAAATGTACTTCCGTAGAGGAATCGAGTGAAGTCTAAAAGCTCTAAAAAAACATGATTCTTCTTTCTGTGTCACATTGCGACCGCGGACCGTATTGATAGGGCCGGATGCGGCCTGCGGGCCGTATCTTTGACATCACTGATCTAAACTTTTCTTTTTAGGTTAGGTATGTAAAATGAAATTCCGCTTACGAATTACATCCAGGAACAGTTACAGTTGTATTTCAATGGCGTCCATAATCCTGTGGTAAGGCCGTAAGGGATGGAAAATATTGAATATAATATTGTGTAACGTCACCTGATTCGTAACAGAAAAATATTACAACAACGTTACGAAAGTACTATTTAAATGTGTATCTGTTTCCAAAGTCTTTGTGTACCTTTAACTATATTTCTTTAATTTGACTTTATCCTTATTCTTAGGAATAAACACTAATTTCCTGTCGAAGCAAAATTAATTCGAAAAGAAATAAGTAAACAACGACATTATTGCACCTTGATTGTTGCCGCAACAACCATCGTCTTTCCATAGGTAACCAAAAAAACTATATTTGTAGTAAACACTAAACAGTGAGCAACTTCCAAAACAAATAATATGGGTCAGAAAGATAGATGTTTTATTCTGGGATCAGAAAAAAATATTCATGCATAGAGAAGTCTGAATTCTTAATAACGAGATACTGTATGTGATGTCGCTGTCTAAACATTCAACAAATAAATGCAACAAATCAAAAAGTCTCTGAAAATTCTCTAAAATTTTCCTAAAAAAAAAACCATTCTACGTGTATACCCCTTAAATTTATGTGGAAAACCCCTAAGTTGGGACACCTGTGTAAGTCTGTGTAAATTTTCACTTACTGTTTTTTTTTTTTTTTTTAATTGCTGCTTCAGTGATGTAGCTACTGCCATCGTTTCGGCAACAAACTTGCGTCCTTCCTCATGGATATTTCGGCCAATGTATCTCCTGCTGACGGCTGGTTACACAATCTGCACAATAGGCGGAGGATTGTTTTCGCTGTTTCTTATGTCAAAAACTGGGTGGAAGCCCGTGACCCATTCTTGCGTATGGTCACCAGACTAGAATAGTTCCCATTTTTAAGGTCGAAGGATATACTGTAGGTTGACCTGATTTGATAAAAATACAAGCGTAAATTTTCAAATTTTTATAAAAATATCATACATGTTTTAACTAAAAGATTACCAGGCCTTTTTTTCCAAAGCTTTACGCTTTGTAAACGTCAAGGTCATTAAAGACGGGATGGGACTCGGCCAAGGAACGGGAAGGAGTCTGGCCATGGCCTTTTTGAAGGAAGCATCCCGGCATTCGCCTGGAGTGATTTGGGGGAACCATGGAAAACCGTGCGTCCTCCCGAATGAGAGGTCAACCACGCGGCGTGATAGTAGTGATTGATAAATGGTAACAACTGGGTCGACTTCATTGAATCGTACAGTTTTATTTTACTTTTTTCGGTCCTAATGTTTTCCCAATTTTTTTAACTAAATGGAAGTATTTGATTTAAAATTGAAAGCTTCGGAAAGCAGACTTAATGAACCTATTCTGGTGATTAATTTCCTCATAACCTCCATTTTGCTGTTGCATCTCTGGCCGCAGTTAATATACCAAAGAAGGGTTCGGTGACGTTAGCGTGCACAACAATATAGATGTAAAAAAGACTTAAAGGTTTTGATTCCTTTATCAAATCTGGCTGATTTATGGAGTTGAGCTGTATTTTACCCATTCATAATTTGAAGAATATCTGTTTACTTGAAGGGAGTAAAGACAGACATGACCTCGTTAAATAAGAAATTTCGGCAAGACGCTAGGTGCCACACGGGCGCTCCTTCCGGTGGATGACCGAAGCATCTTCTTCCCTACCACCATTTAGATGAAATTAAATTTTCACACAATTTTATATATGCATCAAATACTTAATAATATTGGAGTTACCTCTCAGAAAGGCTTTCATTCTAATGGTAATTCGTACATAAACAGGATATTTAAATTAAACACAATCTGAATGAGTAACTTACTAAATCTTCCATACAACTACGAAAACTTTTCATCATTAATTATATATATAAAATTACTGATTTGCAGTACGAATCGCTGGGATATACTTGATGCAAAATATCACGATAAAACCAAACATAAAATTACGAAGTTGCTGTGGGTTATTGTAATAGTGGTATGACTGTTCTCACAGAATTTTAATGAAACTACCAGTGACATAGTATCGTTGAGATGTCTATACGTCTGGTTGTATTGATTTCACTGACGGGGACTCACCCTATACTTAATGGAATTACACTTTAGTTTTCTGCGACTTACTTCCAAGCATTCGAGACTGTATCATAGATTTCAGACGCTTCTAATTCACCTGGTGGACATTACGCAGTGGTGTTCCTGTTTGAGCACCTGCTTCTCGTTACAGCGTGCGTCCCGTGTCGCAGAGAGGACTGCGGAGCCACCTGTCGGCGGGCGGCGGAGTCTGCTCTACGTTATGGCCGATTAACATAATTACTGAGGGGGAGGGGGGCGATAATGGCGTTAGGAGCGGCGCGCAGACCACCAATTGGGGAGCAGCTGATTACCTGCCCCCTCTGATTGAGTGTGGTCACAGGTGATAGCAGGACCCTCCAAGGGCAGCTTCCAGTCGCGGGAAACCTGGCTCAAACATCAACTCCAACTGAAAATTAAACGTACGAGTCAAGAAGAATCAAGAGCTTACCTGAAGACATCGCCCTAATCAAACATTACACTTAACATAGCGTCTAAAAACTACGGGTCCCCATTTTGTCCTATTTTAATTCCCCTCCCCTTCCCTTGTAGCCTGACGTGCATTTTTCCTTAACATACTATCCCCCCCTCCCCCCCCCCCAATGCGGAACGCAGTTTTTTCCCTATTGGTCACCCCATCAATTTCCCTATTTATTCTCTTCCTTGATCAGCGTTAAAATTAATGCGTCTATAATTAACACGAACCATATTTTCTTTATATACTTTTTCATAATTATAAATATTCTGAATCAAATGGTGAAACTAGACACTCCTGAAATTGATCAATTATTGGAGAAACCTCTTTCTCAGGAACAGCCAAAGATCTTTTATTCTTAAAGTGTTACTAAAAAACATTCGTCTCATTCATCATTGTTTATTAACTGATAAAATGGAATAAACTATACCTGCAGCGTGAAAAAAAATAAGAAAAGCTGCATTTTTTTTCTTTTTGCTGTGGTTCTGTCCCCTTTCTTTCTACTTTACCAAATAACGATTATTTGTTCTGCTTAAAATATTTATACTGTTCATTAATGTTGTTTTGGATATGTTTCGTAGATGATGGGCGAGGAAATAAATTTATGGACAGGATGGTTGGCTGAGGAAGTAATGTTGGGCGTGCAGGTTGCATTTTAAAACATGCTGAATTTATTAACTTTTTAGTGGATAGAATTGTTGAAAATAAGAACTGAAGAGGAAAACTTAGATTATAATATATGAAGCATATGACTGAGGTTGTAGGTTGTGAGGCATATGTTGAGATTAAGAGGTTAGCGCAAGATAGGAAGAGATGGGGGATTGCATCAAAGCAGGTGAGTGACTGAGGCAAAAAAATAAAAGAGATTTTTATATGGTGGAAATAAAAGTAGAGCGAAGAATTATTATTTAAATTTGTGTGGTTATGTGAAATTACCGTCTGATTGTCTGTCAACCTTTTTGTTTCTTTTGGATTCCAGATTTTTTCTAATTTTTTTTTCTATTTTCTGTTGTTAAATGAATGCTGAACTATTAAGGAATGGGCCTTGGACCTCATGATTCCAATGGCTCTTGTGTACTGTCTGACATTCAAAGCTCTGAATTACGGACGCAACATGTAATTACATGCGTAATATGGAGTGGCACAGTCTTTTGTTTTGTGTTGTAGAAGTTTGCTAGTTCGGACTTATAATGCCACCGAGTTGCTTTTGATCACCGATCAATCGTTGCAGGCTGTTTTCAGTTCACTATGGTTTCTCTCAATCTGATTCAGGTTAATTCACTAGATCGTCGCACGTTCCCTTGTGTTTCCAATGTGATACCTGCCAAAATTCAGCTTAAGAGAACTGACTATAAAGATATGGTTAAATCAGACACTAAATTAAACTTTTTACATACTACATTTGAAGTAGTGTGGCGATGTCTGGGATCCGAAACAAAAAGAGACGATGAAAGATAGTGAAAAGGTTCGAAGACTGATGAAAATTCACGAAACGAGCTGCCAAATAATGGATGAGCCTGTCTATGATGTCGCACAACCGTAGAGCCTCATTGGTTTTAATTACTTGTTGAGGAGATATTCATTATGGCGGAACTGAGAGTTGTGAGCAGGTAACTCAATTTGTTGCGGCAACGTGATGGTCTCCGGCACCTTACAGGGGTTTATCTTGTTAGAGTTCTGGTTGTGATAGAAATTTTGATCTCTAGGACTTGACCGGCATGGTAGGAGAGGTGGTGATGCACAATTCCTAGTCATCATGTTGTGCACAGAAGTACTGTGATAAATCCTAAAGCTGTCCGTATTGAGTATAGAGTGAAGGCATACGGCACTGTTGGTGATTCTTCTATCACATAGGGTCTTTATTTTTGCCACCCATCTTGGAGTGTTCAGGAAGCGTAAGCGTGTGTGCGCCTGCGTCGGGCTTCACCCTATTGCTTTATTCATCTTTCATTAATTCACAATACAAAAAGCACACTACACTCAACAAATCACAGTCACTCGCACAAATCAGTATCACGTTCATACACTTCCAACGCTGTAGAAGGAACGGGGAAACAACCCCACTTCAATTTCGCAAGAAGGCTACCATGGCGCAGAAACTCCTTGGAGGCAGCCTCCAAACCTGGGGCAAGAGCAAAGGAGATAATATTCAGTCATCAACAACGTGTAAAAAACTGGCTGCAGGAGAAATCTCGAAAAGAATACTTTTGGATGGCTGATCACGCTGTCAAAGCAGCGTCCTCTCTAATGTTAGGCACCAGCGTTAAAGCACACCATTCAGGCTTGACAATACAGAGCCGATTTTCTATTAACAAACGTCGTATTTATGAGTGAATTTTTTTATTAGTACGAGGGGTGGTCAGAAACTTATGTTATATAGCCTGCAGTGAAAAGTTTAGCCCACATTTAATTTCTTACAACGAATACAGCCAATTGATATCACATACATTAAATTATTTTTAGACATATTCTGCATATCGGCTTAGGCATTTGTCACTTCGTGGGATGAGTCTGAATATTGAATCCTAACAAAAATCATTTTCTTGCGTGTTCAAACATATTGTTGACAGGTGTATCACCTCCTCATCTGAAACGAATAGGCGAATAGGTGCCCCTTCAAGCGAGTAAAAACGTGAAAGTCGCTTGGAGCGAGATCCGGGCTGTAAGGAGGGTGTTCGATGATCCTCGTCGGTGACGTTTTCTCTGCCGACCGCAAACTTTCGACACCATTCTGTGACATGCTGACAAGACATTACAGTCTCTCTGTAAACCTCTACCAGCTGCCGGTGAATTTCAGTCGCAGTTACATGCTTCACTCACATAAATCAAATAACTGAACGGATTTCTTCGCGAGACCGGTTTCCCAAAGGAGTCACCGTTTGTATTTACCTACAACTTCCGCTGTAGGTTGCGAGTGGCTGAAATTCTGCACAGTTGCCAACCGCATGTCTTAGAATTGCCACACACTCCTAATTTCTCTATAATCGAAGGAACATCGGCCTTGTAACCTTAGTTTCTGATCACCCACGTATATAATCTACATTAAGTCTAACAGTTGTGATCGCAATGGAATGTTTGTTTAAGAGAATTATGTTGGTTGTATTAGTGAAATAAAATGGTATGCATGTGCCTTAATCATGTTCCTTGCTCAGCATCTGATTCGGCTGTACCTCCCACGAAGCTGGCATGGCCACTGTGCCGCAGGTATGAGTGACCACATCAAGGAGTCGGTGCACGGCCGTGGAGACAGATAGCCACCACTTGTTTCCCGACTGTCAGAGATGGTCATCAGAGATAGCGGCCACGAGACTGACGGCGCGGGGCCGTCATTAGAAGAGACCCCCCAGGCGCTTTATCACGGCGATTACGGCGAGACGTTAATTAATTTGGTCATTGTGATGCAGGCGGCTAATGGCCGTGTTGGGGGAACAAAGCGCTGACATCTCCACCGCGCTCGCGACAACGCTCACATAACTCTGGAGGTGCAGCCTCCTGCACCGTCTGTTACAGTCCCGCCGTCGGCGACTCAACACTCCCAGACCGAGACCACTGCCATCACCTGTCTCTGTGATTTTGAATTGAATCTACATCAATATTATACATGCGAGAGTAGCTTCGTACCTCTGTTTGTTACGTTTTTCACGACTAAATGGCTATCTTGATAAAACTTGACAAAGAAATACTATGTATCATTAATAAAAGACATAAGATATTTTCCAGGATAAAAATGTCGTGAAATTTAGAAAATTAAACCAAACTATGACAGACAGACGGATAGCGTGTGTAATGTTATAACCGTCGCTTAGGATTTGTTTCTCTCGCAGTCAGTTTGTGTATGATCGGGCAGTTATATGTAGCTAGCCCAAAGGCCATATATATATATAAGCAAAGAACGGCAAAACCTAAAAATGTTGTGTAAAAAACGGTACTGACATAAGATGATCCCAGAGAGTGACTTAATTTTAAACCAGAAACAAAAATATACTGGAGGGACTCGGGTAAACAGTCTCTCACAGTTGGTATCTTACCCCTAATTTGTTGCTATTTTTAAAGCATGTTCAATGGTAGAATGGTATGGTATAGGGTTGTTGATATTTTTAAAAATATCGGATTTTCGATATATCGATATTTTAAAAAATATCAATATCGGCTGTCGATATATCGGAAAAAAGTATCGATATATCGATACTTTCATAAATGCAATTTCATAAAATCAAACCTTGCAAACTGATAAATAGACCTGCGATTTTGTTCTTAATCAAGTTTTCACTTTCGAATGGTTTCTGTTGGTGATGATGATTGTTGATTTTTTTTTTTTTAATTGACCATTATGGATCTCATAAGTTTCATAAAAATTTATAAAACTCGAAAGAGGTTCGACGCAAATCTTATTTTGTGTATTTTAAAGATTGATAAGTAATACAGTTGAGGCATTTATTTAGGTAGAAGTTTAGCTATCATAGCATCCCAAGTTACATAATTTTTTTCATAAGATTTTTTTGTGGTATTTCATTTAGTTTTATATGTCGATAGCTTATTCTGAGTTGTCTTATTTTTATTGCTCTCGAATTATCAACTATTTGTGATTTACACTTCCCACTATTCCTGCTAACACACTAATTTCAAGTTGGACAATCCTCACGCTCATTTCAAACAATGGGCATCGTTCGATTCGTGCTGGGCGAGCGATGCCTTGCCTACACTGTTGTCATCATCTGAGTTGTCTTGGTACCTATAACTTTCAAATTAATTATAGAAACGTAGTAAGATTTACTTAAGCTTGCTGATATCTATGCATTACAGAAATTTGAGGTACAGTACATAGTGTCATTCAGAGCAAACAAAAAATGATAACTTATTTAAAAAATATCGAAGCCGATATCCTGATTTTAGTATCGAGATATCGATGTATCGTCCTAAAAATATCTCTCATAAATATCGATATTTTCAAAAATAATATCGATATATTATCAACAGTCCTAGTATGGTAGCGGCTTCTCCTTCATATTACCCGACCCTGAGCTTTTTGGGACTCCTTTTACGTAACTAACAGCTTTTTATATCCAGTTCTAGCAATAAAATTCTAAATTCAGGTAACGGCAAGTACGGTTATATACTTAGAAGCTAGAGGCTTACCGCTCATCGACATCAATGTCTTTATGGACGGTAGATAATTGGAGGCAAGGAACGGATAGTATATTATCTCGTTTTTGAAATCAATACGTCTTATAAGGTAACTCCTTACAACTGCCAGTTATTTAAATTGAACATTGATCATTTTAAAGGCATAGATTTCCTATTAATGCAGTTATACGATGATTATGACGACCAAAGATTAAGGTTGCCATTTCCGACTCAGAAGTAGGAGGCTCTTTGGAGGATTCAACACTGAGAGATGACACGCATTGTATCGCAGAATGAATCACATAGCAAAACAAGCAGGACACGCAAAAAATTGTAAAATGAACCTGAAAGAAATCTATTATTTTTTTATTTGAATTTATCAGAAGGAATTGTTTAACTAGTGATTATATCGTTAAAAGGTGTAGCCAAATAAAATAAGTGATTATTCTTTTTACTGCGAGTTTTCGTCTATTTCATTTACGAGAGTTACATTTGGTAGCTGCATAGTTACAGTATACTTATTCAGAGGATAGCATGTTTTAGGATTCGTCTAGACCAGTGTTTCCCAACGTGGGGCCCACGCCCCACAAGGGGGCAATTTGTTTTTTTAGGGGGGCAATTTAGAAATTGACTTGATACGACTTTACCGCTTTCTCTTTGGGTTATTTAAACGCAATGCCAGATATGGTTACAAAATATAGCAAAAAAGCAAATTATTAAAAGGATCACACTAAATTGCCATAATAAATGTTTATTATAAATCTTTTGAATTTGAATTTTAGTATTTCATTATATGTTTTTTAATTTTACTTACTGTGTTTTATGATAATATTAAAGTGTTTTCTTTCAAAAACCATCATATATTAGTTTCTTTAATAACAAATAATTTTTTCATTAAAAATTATGTATGGGGGGCAAAAAAATGTTGAAAGTGGGACATGACCCAAGAAAGGTTGGGAAACACTGGTCTAGACCGATGTCATTAGGGACGGTAGATAATTGTGGGCTAGCAACGGGAACAACATTGGCTAGGACATATAAGTTTTACATAATTATAATTGATAATTAGCCGACGAAAATCACCAGGTCAGCTCCCAAAGAATTAGCTGTTAGTTAAATTAATGAATCAAAAATGATGAGATCTATTGTTATGACGAATTGATAATCACTGTTTCGAAAAGAACCTCTCGATTTGTTTTCACTTAACCTCTTAGCAAAATCAACATTCGTAGCAGCACCTCTAGCATTAACTACAGCAAAAATCACAAATATATTTTAGTCTCTATATTACGAAGTTTCTGGTTACTGACATGCGCTCGTGCGCTACGAAAATTTGGCGCCAGGACACATTCTGTATTCTCAGCTTTTTACCATCACCACCGCCAAAGATTCTTAACACTAGCTAACGTTACTAAACTTATAAAAACCCCATACGAACTACGGTTTGAGGAAATTCTACGATACATAGATTAATTTACAAACGTCAATACAATTATTTATAAACACATAAAAATTAATTTAAGAAAAAATAATAAAATGAAAGTGATTGGTGGAGGTGTGATATTGTCACAGCTTTTAAGGGCTGGTGCGATTTTGAGAAATCATGGAAAACAGAAATCTGGATGGCCGCATAGGGATTTGAACCCACGTCTCTCCGAATACCAGGACCTAGCTGATGCTCACCCACCAGTCTTCCACTATAGGTAAGATTTATAGTGATTTCGGGAAACCATGGAAAACAGAAATCTAAGTGGACAGACCGTGATTTGAAATCACGTCTTTCAGAATGTCAGGCTCAAGAGTTCGTATTTTGTATGTGTCCCACCACAGAAATAAACGAAAGAATGCAGACCTCTGCCTCATACCATTTTGGCGTCTATACCTTAAAGCGTTGACGAGCACTCGTGCGTTTAGTACGGCAAATTACCCGTAAGTCTTCCTCTGCACGGGCCCAAAGCACGCGGATAAATATGCCGTGTGATTACCGTCTTCATCTTCCCCGGTAATTAACATGTGCACCCCCGTAACAGTCTTCAGTAACGGCCCGAATGTGGAATTAGCGTCGGCTAATGTCCACGTTAACGGAAAGCAGTACGCGGTTATGTGTTGCTGGCTCTTCTGTACGAAACAAAAAGTCGAGTGCCCCGACTCGACTTGGGTGGGCCAGGCTAGCCGCGCTTCTCAAACCACCTCTCACAAATCAACGGCCGAGGCGTCGTTGCTAACAGGGCTCCACGTTTACTGCCATAACAGACGTCAGGTCTTTCCTTAGATGTACATAAATAGGACCTAAAACAATTAACGCGAATTCGCTAACATTGGTTCCTATTCCCAGAGTCACTAATTCGCGAACTTCAATGAACCTGGTAGATGAGAGGTAACGCTCTGGCTTAGCATTAGGTCTTTTTTTTTTTCCTAATGGCTTTACGCCTCGTCGACGTCGAGGTCATTAGGGACGGGAAAGGAGTGGGGACTTGGAACGGGAAGGAATTCGGCCATCGACTTTTAAAGGGAGTTCCCGGCATTCGAATGGATTGACTTGAGGAAATCATGGAAAAGCCAAATCTGGATGCCCGGACGAGGATTCTAACTCACGTCTTTCCGAATGCGAGCCGAGAGCGTTAACCGCTCACCCACCACGTTCGGTCTCGCATTAGGGAGGACGCGGATTCAAATCCTTGTTAAGCCATTCAGATTTCAGATTATCATTGTTTCCCGAAATAACCTCAGCCAAATGATGTGATGGCCCTGGCCGAATTCCTTTCCTCTCTGTTCAAAATACTCTATTGGCTCTAATGACTTCGACGTCAACAATACCTAAAAACAAAATCAAAATTTAATAAAAATCTGATACGTGTATTAGTTTTGATATTCACTTCTTACAAATAAGTGAACATATTGATTCAAAAAATTTGTAATAATTTTTATAATTAATTTATTGACAGAATATTTCAATAGATGCAAGTAGACTTGATGGATTTAGTGCTATGTTAAATGACTAATTTTCAAGTTCAAACAGAAATCTGAGCAGCAAATTAACTAAAACTGTGGAACAGCTGAGCGAACACATAAGTAATTTCCACCATAGCTGGATACAGAGAATCATTAAATGCAGAATTGCAAACACAAAGAGACGCAAATTTAATGGAAAATTAACTGGTGTTGCCAAAAGATGCAGAACGTAAGTGAGCGAAGAAACTTTTCTCTTTCCCTAAAATCAAGGCCAGTTTATAATCATGTACATATCTTCCCGTATATCTTAAGCCTTCCATTTAGATCTAATCGTCAATATTTCATTGTAACAGTTTCAGCACTCTCTTCACCAACCTCCTATCTTCCAATAACTTTGAAGTCATCTACTTTATCAAGTCGGTTACTGATTGTGATGTACAGAAATTTCTACAAACAAATCAACCTTCTCCCGTTTTCACATCCTCAAACATTTGTATTTGATACCCATAAGGTTGCGAACAATCCTCCAACGTTTGCTGCCTTAACAAATACCAAATGTATATGTCCTTAAAAATTCATATTGAAGTTATCTCAACTGTATTTTCTGATACGAAAATTGTTTATCGCATAATTTCAGTGGTTACCAAGGTATTAGATGATACAGATTTAACGTACACTACATTATAAGGAGGTTAGTAAACGGATATGACATATAAGGACTAAACATTAAGACAACAAAACGGAATACGTAGCTACAGTACAGACGCTATTATGTCTCATACTTAAGAAAAACTGTATTCCCTTCAATTCATCCGTAGGATTGGACTGGAAAAAAATCAGAACGGCTTTACGCCTCGTGGAAGTCGAGGTCATTAGAGGTAAGAAACGATAGGGGGTAAGAAACTAGAAACATGTCGGCCAAGGCATTTTGATGAAACCATCCCGTCAGTCACCTGGAGTCATTTGGGGAAACCATGGAAACCCCAAATCTGGATGGCTGGACGGGGATTCGAACCTACGTCCTCCCGACTGCGAGGCCAGAGCGTTACCACTCGGTAGAGGGGGGTGAAAACTGTTGTGACAATTGTAAGTATGTTAATTGCGGTTGTTGAGGAAACAGGAATAGCAAGGTTTTATTGATGCATCGTTGCTTGGTTTTGTTTCTGGTTTAACAACATAAAATCAAGTATAAAATAATAAAACATTTCCTATAGAATTTGTTTTGTTTTATTAGTGTTATACATGCACAATGATTATTCTTTCCACTGAGTTTTTATTCAGATGCCCTACTTAACCTCTACATGCAGGATCAAAATGTAAAAGGAACATTAATAAATAAATACAGCCGTGCAATATAAAGATGTGCAAGAAATTAGAAAGAAATGGAAGTGGATTACTGTTCCTTTTTTTTTTCTTCCTGAGGATTTAAGAGACCAAGTTTAGCTTCTAGATATGTTGTGAAAATGTAAAACAAACACTAGGAAATAAATATACCATGCACTGTACGTAAATACAAGCAATTAGAAGCAAGTTTTAACAAATTAATACTTTCCTGTTGAAGGAGCTAAATGTTACAGCCATTTCTGTTTATGGCAATATCAACATAGTACTTTAGGGTTTCCTAACATTATCACTTGAAGCAGAAAAAAATCATTTATGGTTGATGAAAATTATGTTTTGGTGCGAATAAGTTAACTACGGGTAATTTATGGCTAGATTTAAAGTATTATATACACAGTTGCATGCTCGGAATTAAAAATATTTTCAGATATAAAGCTACAGTCAACAACTGATCCACATGTCTGTATTTCCGCATGCAGTTATGTTTCCAAGGACTCGCTATCTAAGCATTGAGCTGTGCTTATCCTGGTGATGCATCTCGAAATGAACATCATGTTAATTACGTTACACCCACACCCAGGTTCAACAAACCAGTAAACCGACTTCCTCTTCATTTAAAACAAAGATCCCGGGATACAAATCAGTGTGTGCTTGTCGAGCACACATACTTAGCGTCAAACAGCCTCATTATTCGGGGCAACATTTCAATCGGGACCCTCCAGGAGGCGTCATTTATCCGAATTCCGGAGCGCGGCGTCGCTCCATTTGCCGGTGGCCGTCTCATTGTGAGGCGCGTTGTCGTCCATCAGAGAGCGCTGACAGCTCGTTTGTTGACCAGTGGCGCGGCCAATCCCAAGCGGCCACTGTCCAGCCTGCTCCACAGCGGAGATAGCATCTCCACGTGTCCACCACCCAGCTACAAGCTGTCTTACTTCAACAGCAATAGTTTCATTTAAATAAATGCGATGGAACGCACACTCCGGCGGCAATTTCCCTACACACTCTTTTTCCCTCCTTTCCTGAACCCACCTACTTTTGCCCTCAACAAATTTCAACTTTAAATTGTTTCACCGTTTCGGGTGAATTATTCATCACTTCTCTTGGTAACTTATTCCAGTTCCTGACCCCCCTTACCTACGAAAGAAAATATTCCCACACCCTTGTGCCTGCAGTAGAGTGCCAGCTTGTGACCGTGGTCATCTGTCCCCTTCCATGTATTACTTTTAAATCTTACACCAATATCTTTCGACGTCTCATCACCAATATACGCCTTGAACACTCCCATGACTCTCTTCAGCCTCCTCCTGTCTTCCAATGAATCCCAGCTGTCAACATCGAACTTAAAATTTCATATAATTTTATAAATAATTCCGTCAAAAACATCTGTTTTGGTGATTTTTTTTTGATTTTTTTTTTTTGTATTTGATTCCCCAGACGCGTTTCGCCCTTGTGGTGTAGGGCATGTTCAGTGGAGCTATATTGGTAATCCTCACATGCCGGTCTGTAACAGCACTTCACACACTTTCACACCACTGTTCATTGCAGTTTCATTTGAGCATTACATCCATACTTGTTTTTATGCTGCACTTGTTGCTGTAGTGAATATTTGCTGCCAGTTTTTTGTGTGTGGTTAAAAATTATGTCACTTTCCGGGGACATCTTACAATAATATACACTACGTTTTTTGGCTCTGCTGTCCTTTGCTAAGATATATGGCCTTTGTAGGTTCCAAAAACAGGTAAACACAAAATAATAGTCTTTTGCAATGCAAATCCGTATCTATACTATATAATAAGTGTAATTACGAGAGAATGAAAGTCAGAGTGACCGATATAACATTACAGAGACTTACACATGCTATCCGTCTGTCTCATTGTTCGGTTAGTTTTAAAAATTTCTTGATAAAATATGTTATTTATCCAGAAAATGTATCCTATGTAGTTGTCAATGATACAGATTATTTACCTGCCAATTTTCATTAACATCGGTTTTTCCGTTAGTTCTTGAAATGTAACAAGAGAGGCAGAGTTACTTTCGCATTTATAATATAAGTGTAGATTACGATGAGAAAAGATTATACCACATAAATCAGGAAAACTTAATCTCTTCCTCCTGTAAAACTTTTAGTACTGTTTTAAGAGTTGAAGTAATATAAAGTAATTCTAATCGACATTGATGCGAAAGTAACAGCGTTGCCAGAAAAGTAAATACAGGTAACTATTGTCCGAGATTTTATCATATGCAACATATTAAACACAAGACTATGATTATGTCGTGGAGAAACTATGAAAGGTTTGTTCTGTATCACTCGCCCTCCAGTAATTACGCATTTCGCCGTCAGCTGTCAATGATTTCAGTATGAAGGCTAACAGTCAGGACAAACAAATTCGCACACTCTAATTTCATCGACTCGGTTAGTGGAAGCCGACGCAATGGCATGCGTGCCACCAGTCCATCCCCCAGTAAACGGCGGTGAACAGTCGACGTTTACACGTCCACAGCCGTTACAATGTTCAAAAGTCGAGACAACACTGTGTACGAAGCTGTTCTGTCGGTTACGGCCATGTCGACAAGATGGTCGCCAACCCCCGCGCTCATTGTGTGGTCCAGTATCCGCCCATCGCTGTCCATTGGTTCCACACAGGCACCTCCGTGTTGGGAGCGTGCCCTGTACGTGCCGTAGTGTCACGCTACTATAAATCCGTTTCCTGGAATCATTCACATACCGATATTGTGTCTTTTGACGTCGACTAGGCATACCGGCCTTAACGTTTCCATTTCGTCTCACGGCTCTGAATCGACAGAGTGTGACGTAACACTAAACTGTCTGGTCACAAAAAAAATGGGGCTGCTGGACATAGGTGCATCCCATCGCTCTGCAATATTAATCACTTATTATGGTTCCACTGTTCTTTAGATCCTCCGATTTTGGAGTGATTCATATCATTCCTTCAGGTTTTTCCAATTTTCGAAAATCGTTGAGTATTTCCAGTCTTTCCCTGTTTTCTTCAATATATTTATTAATATGTACCATCTTTCACGGTCAAAACAACTTCCTCAGAAAATGATAGTATTATATATTCTCAGTAAGAGAAGCACTGCTGCACACAATATAATTTGCAAATTATGAAAGATTTAAATCAGAAAAACAATACTCTTTCATTCTGAAAATTCAACTGCCTAGTTGTATAGACACTTGACGGTTCTGTAGATTTTAAACAGTGGTGTAGTAAAGGCTATAGTGTAGTAGGTTATTCCTTCAGTGAATTAGTCAGTGACAAAAACAAGTGTCATAATTATTTCAGGATGTAACACATTTTCCTTTTTCTGCTTGGTTTTCTTATATCAATATAGGTTATTGCCAGGATGGTTCTTTCAAATGGACTAGTCAGAATTTCTTTCCGCTTCCTTGATTGCACACAGTCCGCTATTGACTCTAATGACCTTGACGTCGACGAAATGAAAAACTTTTAAAAATCGTCTTTTTGGTGTGCAATGTATCAATGAAATATTCGAACCATAAAATGTTATGAAAAAAACCTTGTTGTTTTTCACTATTGGTATGGAGAGTAAACAAATTGTTTGTCTCATGTTTCAGAGCAGTGTGGGTCGCCCCTTGGGATGGAGTCTGGAACCATCCGAGACGAAGACATCACCGCTAGTTCCACCTTCGACAGCGGAAATGTTGGGCCACAGAATGGGAGGTAAGACAGATTTCCAGCCCCAGCAAAAGTATTTAAAATAATCAACTTCTCTACGTGCAGAATCATCCACAAGTTTTGACAGAATTCATGATGACTGTTACTTTACGAAAATGTATGACGTTAGGCTACTAATGATTCAATTGTATGTCTTTGTCAAGTATTTCTTAATGGTTATTTAAATTTTCGCTTGCGAGAACACTTCGATACTTTTTATGAGTTCTTCTCTATAGCCGTTGTTAGAAATGTTTGCATTTCACGTTTTAGTATCTTCTTCGGTTCCTCTGCCGGATAAGATGGCTCTGGTAACATCAGCCTACATTAATATTCAGTAAAATTTCGAATTAACCCAGAAACATCGGTGTTAAATAACATGTGTATATTATTTATGTTACTATAGTTCTTTGAAGAAGTATGTAATTTGTTATCCTCAAAAGGCCACACTTAAACTTCAATGATTTTACCGAAAATTTTACCCATTATTTTTCCAACTCAACCTGAGTGTTTGGGACGATTTCTCTCCGGGTTATTTATTTCTATATTATAACCACTTCGTAACACACTAATGTGGCCATTCGTGTTTTAAGTTCCATCTCACTGGACTAGGGAGGATCACACATTACACAAACAAAAATATATTTATCACACAAAACGTAGGTTATAAGATTAGCAAACAGATAGCGACCTTCCTGATTGTGGTTTTTAGGCGGTTTACCGCAATCGTCCAGGTGAATTCTGGGGCTATCTCCGATATTCGCCTCATAAACTACCTATTTCACAAATAAAAATACACTTATAATACAGAACACAAGTTACAGGAATCGCAGGTTGATAGAAACACAAACGTCCCTCCTACTGCTTAAAGAGTCGCAGATCTCACACATACGGTTTTTCTTCTTCTTCTAGTGTCGATGACAGCATCAAATATGAGGTAGCTTTTCTGCCAATGCGATGGTTTTTTCGGTAGCTGATTGAAGGTCAAATTGGGATACATTTATTCCAGTTCGTGGACATGACAACAGATGTACCTTGGTTTCTCTCTCCCCGCACAAACATGTGGTATCTGGATGTTCTCCCAGGTATTCCCGTGAGACAAGAGTATCTTTGGAACGGCTAAATCGTAGCCTGTTTAGTGACTTCTGTATGGACCATGGTTGCTCAGACACCCTCTTTTCGCTTGATCCACTCGATATCATGTTGCACTCTCTTCGCGAAATCCAATATTCTTTCATTGCTTGGTACTCCATTTAGTGGCTTTGAAGTCCGCAGGAAGCTTGATCGGGACTTTAGTCTCGATGGCGCTGGTGTACAGCCATGTAGAGGGTGTCGGGCGTCTTCATTCACTCTAAGCCTAGCCGCGCTAGTGGCAACTTCCCGGCGTATGTCTCCACTGGCGATGCCAGATAATATCTTTGGAAGTGAACTATTAAAAATAAATTACATTTTGAACAAACTTTAATTATTTATTAATCAAAACGAATAATGTTATGAGCCTTTAAGGGGTGAGAATAAACTACGGAAAAGAAATAAAGACTAACTTATCATATACCAGTATATTGCTTATAAAAGATATTTTTGTCGTAAGCCATTAGTTGCCTTCATAGCTAACAGAAATCGATAAATGAGGTATCATTTAAAAATCTGCGGCATTCGCTTTGATCACATCTTATTTTAGGAAAGGAATTTTTCGAAATCCGACCATTAAAGTGTAAAAAATCAACACTTCTAGAACGCGGTTTTTTGTGTTACGAGCCATTTATCTCCCTGGATACCTAATCGAAATCGATAAAAGAGGTATCATTTTTAAGATTAAGGTCCCCGCGTTGGTCACATCACAATTTAAGAAAGGAATTTTTCAGAGTTTGACTCTTAAAGGGCAAATTTATCGTTATTTCCAAAAGGTTATTTTTTATCATGAGCTATTTACCTCTCTTGATATATAACTGAAATAGATAAATGAGGTATCAATTTAAAGATTAAGGTATCCACTCAGGCAATATTATAAATTAAGAACGAAATATTTTAAAATTTGACCCTTGAAGGTCAAAAGTAATAACAGCGAAAGTCGCGCGTATGAGACAGTTCAGAGCCAGGCCGCTAGATAGCCGCAGAGATATTAATAAACTGCTTTACCCACTGGCGTCGATTTTTGTTACGTACCTATTACACTAAACAAACAACTGATACAAATGAAGAGGTTCTTCTTTAATCCTATTCATCTTCTTCTTATTTCGTTTCACCCTCCTTGGGGTACGATGATTAAGCCACTTCTTTGCATGTTGTTCCTTCCTTTGCTCCCAATATTTCTTCATTCTCTTGGACCTTCTTCTTCTAGTAGTATATTATTACTGTTAATATACATTTTGTTTTGAGGTCTGTAATTCAATTAGAATAAAAATTTTAATATTCTACCTGCGCATCACCTGCGTCATCAGAGGTTGAGAAACGCTGGCTTAGACACATGCGTAATTAGCCTTTAATCACTTGTCCTAAAATTAGAAGAACCTGTCAGTAAGCTACAGTTGCAAACTTTCTTTTGGACACTGTCTAGCTGGTGGTAAAAATTGGTGGCTGTTAATTTGTCATACTGAACGCTCGTAAGCACCCGAGTGATGTTCCCCCTGTTGACCCGCTGTGTCAGGCGTCCTGTCGGATCCTCTTGCGAGGCGAGCTCCTTGCCCCGCCATTACACGCCCCCACATATTGACTGCGGCAATTGTGCGCCCCGCCATTTGAGTAATGGCAGCCCCCTCGACCCATTGTTTCCGCGATACGCCGAACCGACAGCAGAGGGTGAGTCTTTGCCCCCATCCGCAACCCCGAGATTCATCTCGAGTATCACACGCCCTCCCGGGCACTTTGTATGTCACGAACGATGTCTCCGCTCCAGTTGTCGAAACCGACTCAAGAACATCGTATATTGGATGGCACGCACTGTGAAATTACGACAGTACGATCCGTCTATCAAACTTCTGAAAAATAATCTTGTATATATATGTATAAATAGATGTGACTGTCTCTATATTTCACTTTGCAGCCATAACTACATAGCGCAGACCACAGGTGTTTGTGTGTGGTAATAGCCTCGAGTCTCCCATCGTGCACTGTGGTGGTCGCATGTCGGTAGCTGTGGTAGTGGGGGGGGAGGGGGGGAGGGGGGGGAGGGGGACATTTTCATATTTCGAACCAGCGTTCCAAAATGTTCTAGAATGTTATAAAGTGTTCTTGAATGTAGTAAAATGTCCTAGAAAGTTCTAAAATAATGTTCCAGAATACACACGTTTTTCAGTTTTTTCAGCTATTAACAAATATAAATAAATTTTGATGTGACCTTCACTGTCGGGTTTCTGATTTGTCAGGGAGTAAATATTTAAGGATCCGTGCAAAAACATAAAAACTTTCAAAACTCTTGACAAACACGAAGTCGTTGACAACACCTAGTCCTTTCAGGTAGATTAATCAGTCATCAATAATGTACTGCCGAGCGTGGTGGGTGAGTGGTAACGCTCTGGCCTCGCATTCGGGAGGACGGCGGTTCGAATCCCCGTTCGGGCATCCAGATTTGGGTTTTCCAGGGTTTCCCCAAATCACTACAGGCGAATGCCGGGATGCTTCCTCCAAAAGATCATGGCCGAATTCCTTCCTGTTTCTTGACCCCGTCCCATCCCGCCTCTAATGACCTCGACGTCGACGAGGCGTAAAGCCATAAGTAAAAAAAATAAAAAATAATGTATTAATTACAGTAGAAGGATGCTGTGACAAAATCAAGAGAACCCTTACCAGGAGATTGCGACAAGTTCTCGGTCTTGGACATTAATTAACAAATTTGGTCAGTAACACTTTCTACAAACTAGTATAACTTTCTTCGAAAGACATAATTTCGGACATTGGAACAGCGGGCCATGCCTAGAACAGTATTAACGCCAAGCAAATATTAAAATAATACGTTTTTCCTTGCAATCAGCAGGCCGCATATTGTCATTGATAAATTAGTTGTAACTCAAATAATGGAGAGGCTAGTTATTTGTGAAGTATTCTTAATAGAATGGAAACACTTTTTCCCCAAAACTAAGTAGAAGTAATTGAGTCAGGGTGTTGTTCGCGTTTGCTTGAAGTCCTTCAACATCGCTCGCGCCGATTGATTAGTACTGTAACCAATCTTCTTGCTAATTTAACAGAAAGAATATGCAGGATCTAACGTTTCACTACACTTTTTTTTTCTACTTATGGCTTTACACCTCGTCTACGCAGAGGTCATTAGAGGCGGGATGGGATTGGACATAAGGAACGGGAAGGAATTCGGCCATTTCCTTTTGAAGCAAGCATCCCGGCATTCACGGGGAGTGATTTGTGGAAGCGATAGAAAACCAAAATCTGGATGCCCGGACGGGAATTCAAACCCGCGTCCTCCGAATGCGAGGCCAGAGTGTTGCCACTCACCCACCACGCTCGGTATTTCACTCAAGTCTTAAACTATTAGCCAATCTCTTTTTTAAATTATGATACCATTAAACACTGTCAAACTTGATATCCGAATTGATCATATAAGCTGAAGCTAACGTCGTTCAAAGCTTCATTGTGGAAGTCAGATACGGCGCAATTCTTAGGAAATTTGAACAGTTTGCACACTGAGCTAACATATCTTCTTCTTCATCTTTGATTGCCGTACCCGTATAAGTGAGTAGGCTGTTACTAAGGGAACGTGCAGGGGAGAACTGGGGTGGATTCCCATTGTCTACCCCAGTGA
Organism: Vandiemenella viatica; assembly: GCA_031002005.1. Lineage (NCBI taxonomy): Eukaryota > Metazoa > Arthropoda > Insecta > Orthoptera > Morabidae > Vandiemenella > Vandiemenella viatica. Next base: position 28,305,219 of record JARYHS010011408.1, read on the forward strand.
GACAGTGTCATAGATTATGTGTTCAGTGTAGAGTGTTGTTTATGTTGTGGATGCATGGAAAAATGCAGAGGGTGAACCACGGTACCGGAAGTTTAGGCCTACTTTTCCGAAAGTCACCCAAGGCCGCCGGGCTTAACGTCCCCACCCTTGTGATGAATCACCATCAACAGTGTCGTATATCCTCGCTCCATAAGCACAGCGGAGAGCTTTGGGATGTAACCCAGACCAATGGTGCGAAAACTGGTGATTAGGAATTGTGCACCATCGTCTCTCCTGAACTGCCGGCCAAGTCCTGATGACGAAAATTTTTTCTACAACCAGGACTTGAACCAGCAAACTCTAGTCTCAGTGTCGAAAACCATCACGGTGCCGCAGTCAACTGAGCCAAGGGGGCGGGCCGCACTGACATACAGTATGTTTAATCAGCTACCCGTTTTCAGAGCATTACGGACGTATCAGTGCGATAAAGGAATTAATGCCCTTGGTGCCACGTGATACTATAATGCAATTCGTTTCAAAAACACAATTCCCGAATTCAATAACACAAATAAAGCTACTGTTTCGGAACAAACGCAATGATTGTTTTTTTCTCCCACTTACATTGCATGTAGTGTACCACGTAAGGGAAACTACTAAAAAGCGAACTAGCGTTTAAAGTGTTTTACTTGTCAAACATCGAGCGCGGTGGGTGAGCGGTAACGCTCTGGCCTCGCATTCGGGAGGACGCGGGTTCTAATCACCGTCCGGCCATCCAGATTTGGGGTTTCCATAGTTTCCCTAAATCACTCTAGGCGAATGGTTTCTTCGAAAGGCAATGGCCGAATCTCTTCCCGTTCACTGCCCCCAGTCCCTTCCTGCCTCTAATGATCTTAACGAGGCGTAAAGTCAGAGACAAAAAAAAAAAGTATCAGTTCTAATAGCGTGGGGACTATCACACTGCCCTCTAGTTGCTGCTGGCGTCTCCAGTTCGAGTCCGAATGTGTGTATGAGCGGCTTTAATTAAATATTGTATCCGTCTTGTGTTGTCTGTGTTAAGTGGTAACAAAGTGCTATAGAAAATAAGTCACTGATAGAATCATAGTAACACCGGAGCTGGCCTAGTAGCCTAGTAGCCAAACACCAATTTTATATGTAAATAAATACATGTTTTACTGTGTCTGCATGTTCAATGAAGAATTTAATGGTGACGTCATTAAATATTTATATCAAATTTAATTTAATTTCAATTCCGATGGAGCATACAAGCTCCAGTTGCAATATCCAGACACCCCACCTTCCCATGTCATGATTTTTCACCACATACCTTCGCCCGCCCTTTACGAATTATAACTTGAAACTCCTTCAGCGTTTTTGATAAACTGACTATTATTTCCCTTGGCAATTTATTCCAGTCGCTGAGTCCCTTACTTAGAAAACAATATTTTCCCACTTCTTTTAGCCTGAATTCAAGTGCCATCTTTTCCCCTCCTTATCCTTCTACTAATATGCATCCATGAATTATCGTAATTTTAATCCTTGAATAAACCAAACACTCTTTTCACCCACCTTCTGTCTTCCAGTGACTTGCTACCCAGCTCCTTCTGCGTATCAGTTACTGATCGCATTTTGTGGTAATTTCCGCAAACAAATCGAGCTGCTCTCATTTGTATCCCGTCCAACTCCTGTACTTGAGACGTAAAATGTGTACCTTATACTGTACCACCAGCAATAGTACGACCAATGTTTTGTAACCCATTTGCCTCACTTCCCTCGTACATCCCCTCATCACACTCTCCAGTAAATGAAGGATTATGAAACCTCTTCCTACCACATGACCCAAGTCAATTTTCTTGCAAACGTTATGCCATGAACTTCAACAAGAAAATTCTTCCCTACCCTATAATAAAAGAAAATCTTTACTTTTTCATCCATGTACCTAATAAGCTGGCTCTTCTCGGCATTTATTGCCTTTCCACGTTTAACTACCGAGCTAGATATTCTGTTCAGTTCCTCTTGTAGCTGTTCACAGTCCACTCCTGTTTCAATCCTTTTGTATAACTTGTATGTCATCTGCAAAGAATTTAACTTCTGACTTTAACCTTTCAATACAATCGTACATTAAAATAATGAAGATCAATGGTCCCAATACGCGACACTGATGCACTCATACCTCTTTTGACCATGCATTACCCACCCTAACGCTTCCACCCTCCCCCCCCCCCCCCCCTTGCTTATAAGAATTCCTCCACCCAACAAGTCACTTTTTCTTCCACTCCAATGATTTTTACCTTATATACTATCATTCCCACTTTTCATGACTCCCGTTGTCAAATGCTTTGGACAGATCCAGTGCTACACTGTCAGCCTGCCCTTCCTTCTTCATTTCGTCTGCAATTTCTTGATGTAGCCTACTGACTGAGATTCACACGAATGTCCTTTCCTAAATCCATGTTGCTGTTTGGCAAACCGGTTCCTTCCCTCAGATACATTCCTGATATGGTTGCATACCAACCTCTCCATCAATTTTTCCACTACTGATGTTAGAGTAATTGGCCTGTAATTTTCCACTTTATTTGTCTCACCTCCTTTATGGACTGATACTACAATGCCACTTTTCCAGTCCTCTGGCAAGCAGCAAGTCTCCAAACTCCGTCTAAGTAATATTACTAGATAAGGTACAACGTAATATTCCACTATCTTGTAGTAAAAATTATCCACACCATTCTCTTAAAATTTCTCTTATTCTCTTATAATCCTCAGGATTTATTTCCACTTTTTTAGTCTGATCATTACTGCTGATATGATATGTAGAATCTCCTCTTCTGATTTTTCCCCTCCCATACTAGAATGGTATTCCTTTAAGGCCTCATGAAACCAATTACTTTGTATCCCTGCCTTTTTTAAAATCCTCAGTAACCTCTTACCCATACTCACCCACAATTGTTTGCATACCTTCCCTTTCCCTCAGTTTTCTAACATAACCACAGAAAATCCTAGATGCATCACCCTGTGCGCCTTTTGCAGTTATAATATTTTTCGTAAACCCATCTTTAACATTTCACTCCTTGCTGCTATTAATTCCTTGTTTAGTTGTTTCAACGTTTCTCTCCTTCTTGCTTCTCTTAACTCTGTTGTGATCACGTCTTACCAACCTCCTTAGCCTCCTCACCGCCCTATTATACTGAGCAGGTTCTGTACTTTTCTTCATTTTTTCTTCATCAGTTGTCCCAAACCACTACCCTACGACAATCAGCACCTTTTGCAGGACAAGCCTAGTGAAACGCTGAAAGATACTTCAATTTCCTCCGTGTAATACCTCCGCGCAAAACGTTAGGTATTTGAGTTCCACTTAGCTCTGACTGCAGACTCCGAGGTGTAATGACGGGGCTGTAAAGACGAGGGAGTCGGCTGTAAATCTGCCCCTGGCAGCTCCTCTCCGGGAACCGCTTTGCACGGGTCGTTAAGGAGACGGGCGCACAGCGAGCGAGGTCTGTCTGGCGCGTGCGCAGTCGCCGATCCAGAGAGACTAGCAGACAATAAAATTTGCTTCCCCGCCACCTCGGCGCCACCGTCGAGCACACGTAGACTCTGCGAGGCGTCGCGCCAATGGTCGTAATGCGAAGCGCTCCGTGATATATACCTACCATTCTACCCCTCCATAGGACGTACTTCATACGCATTCGATAGCGAAACTTGGGGAGTGGGATATTTATTGAGGCAACGACCCCATACGGGGAAAAATAATATAGTATTATGTCACATAAGCGTTGGTCTGGAATACACAACGTAGTTTCATAATCAATTGCAGAATTCCTATTTTTAGGGAACTATTTGCGCCAAATTTGAAACTCGTAATTTAGAGATTATGAATGTTAGTACGAAACTAACAACTGATAATAATATCTCAGTACCACTAAAATCATTCACGAAACAATAATTATCATAAAAAAAAAGTATAAGAAGAAGTTTAAAAGCGTTTGAACATATTTAACATAAATTCTGTCTACTGCTCCACAGTTTCGTACTAACAATGACCAAAAATAAAACTTGTTTGGCATCTAAAATGGGATGAAACTGGGCTACAGGAACATGAGCCTTCAGATTCACTGTGTAGCTTACGCATTAGTTCTTGCGATTTTTTCTGATTCCTTAACCACAGCCACAAAACAAATCAACCACACCAAGACATAATCGGCAAAGGCTGATCAGCATATCTCATTTAAAAATACAACGTTCATTGCAAATATGAAGCCAGAGATCAACAGATGGGACAAACGAAATCAAACAAATGGAATAATTTAAATATCTAGCTGAATGAATAGAACCCAACATCTGAGAAAGAATCCTTCGTGACAAAAATTAGGAAAATGGAAGTGGCATATCAACCAACGAAAGGAGTCTGCAATGAGAGGTCAATAGCAATCAACGTCAAGGTCAGATGCTACCATACTGTCATTCTATCTAGGGTCCTGTACTCGGTAAAACGAACAGGAAATGTGTGATTGAAAATTCGAAAATCAAAGAAGGAAAGATGTTAAGAAAGAAAAATCTTTGGCCCGATCAAAGAAAACGGAGAGTACCTTGCTAGGATGCTACTAACACGAAGTGTACACACTTGGAAAGATAGCAAAAAGATTCAGAAGATACGGATTGCCTTTTGTGGTCATGTGAGCCCAGCACCACTGGCCAATCGAATCATTAATTAGTTTCTGCAAAAGAAAAACAAGGGCACCTAGTTCTCTGAGGTGGAAAGAGAGTTTCATAAAGGAGGGAAAATAGCAAAGAGCATAACAAAACATACCAGAGATCCTAAGAAAAGCGGCAGCTAAAGAGACAAGAAGCTGGTTGATACATTTATTCTGAATACTTCTAAATTATACCTTTTTGAAAAAAAAATCATCGAAACCCAGAAATGACTGGCACTGTGTAATAATCGTCAACAAGTATGTATAAAAGTTAGTGTGTGTGTGTGTGTGTGTGTGTGTGTGTGTGTGTGTGTGGATCTATGTAATTCAGTTAGTCATTGCTAAAACCGGACCTTATATATTAGGAAACCTGGTTTTTGAATGAATAAGACATATAATGATGTTAAAGTTTGTTATTATTCAAATATAAAAGATTAAATTAATAAATTTGTAGATCCAAGTTCTAAGTGAATTTAACGGGGATTGAATCCCCCGGAGACCAAAAATAACGTATAAACATATAGGTCTGACATAATAAAATGCATGTTCTTCAAGACAACAAATTCTCCCAGTTACATCACCTTATATGGCAAAATATTGCAGTCCCTTGTAAAAGGTGGAAAAATAAAAGAACGATTCAAGAGTCAAACAAGCTAAAGACAAGTATAATTTAAATCTGTTCTATGCACGGCTAATCAGAATGAACTGCGAATTGTTGTAAGCAGATTTTGTTCCGAAGAGATACAGAGGCGCTGATCCCAGAGAGAGACCGGAGCTCGCATCTCGGCCCGGGACTAGGGAAGAAGACAACTGAAGATCACGGAGCGAGGCGTATTTACTGTTTCATGCATGATAACTCTGCTTTATGGTAACATTGTATCTGACTATGTAATAAACCAATAGAAAAAAAGTCGTTGCCTTTGCAGCAACTACCAATACGTCTCAGGGACAAAATCTTCAAAGAACTGGATTATATTAGTCTATGCTGTGTCAATTCGCAACTGTTGTGGCCCTTTCAAATAATATTTTTATATAAATTACTTAAAACGATAAACAAACAAAATTAAAGGTGATTTACTTCCGATACTGAATACAATCAGATTTCGTAATTTGTAAATACGTTCACAAACACTGTCGTTGCTATTTTGTATTTGATTTCAACGACCCAACAAAAGATTTTTTTGGGGGGGGGGGGGGGGAAGGGGAGGAGAGGATTCAACGTGCAAAAAAATGTTTTGCACGGATATTGTGGTTATGTATAATATTAGCGGCTAAGTAGCCAGTTATGTATGCTCATAAGTATATCAGGTTGCACCTGCAGCTTTTTACACACCGTATGTTTTTTACAAATCAGTATCGAAAGAGGATGACTTCCAATCTAGCTCCTTTATAATATCAGGACTGGGTCCTGCGGTAATTTCCACAGAAGAATCTTGCTGCTTTCCATTCCACGTCCTACAACTCTTATATTTGATACACAAAATGTGGGTCTCAAACTATAGCACCATATCCAAATAATTGTCTGACCAAAGCTTTGTAACAGAATTCCCTCACTTCTCTGGTACTACATCTTCTCGTCACCCTCTCCAGTGAATGAAGGATTTTGTAAGCTTTCTCTGCCACCTGCGCATTGTGTCTTGCCCATTTGAGTTTATTATTAAATGTTATGCCAAGATATTTACACTTAGTGTACATAAGTCTGTATTTTCTCTTCTTTTATTTTATGTTTGAAATTTTTTTCTTAATACCAGGTAGCAATTTCCCATTAGTTTCCGAGCAACGACACTACAGTCAGTTTCAGATCGAGAATTCATAATAATTTGGTTTTAGGTGTTGTTTCAATTTCAAATGGATGTTGACCAACGTGTCTCATTCTTTAGGTTAGGAACTCGCTACGGAGCCACTGTGTGTCGTGGCTTATGTCGCTCCGGATACCTGTCGAACGGATGATATTTGTCGTCGCTTATCAGTGTCTCATTTCTTGGTTTCTGTCCTATCTGGAGGGCGCTCTCAACGCGTCCCGCTGTTTGTTTTCGCTGTTTGCCCAGACTCTCCGCTGCGCTCTAATGTTTATCGTCAAGGGATCGGGTATATCGCTTATCCCAGTGACCCAGTTGGGACGGAATGCGTAGATAAGAGGCAGCTAACTTGTGGCACACTTTTACAACCAGCTGCTTCTCTCAAAATTGTCGTTTAACAAAAAAAACTTCAAAAAATAATATAATCTCGACGATTGGAGCTTTAGGCATAACGGAAGCGGAAGAAGTTGAGCTAAAAGTCGTCAGAAATTTTTGGAGCATATGGACGAAAAGACCAATGAAAGAACTATACGTACAGTACATACCAACAGACTGATAGACATGATCAGAAAACGTAGATTACAATTCTATGGACATCTGCAGAGAATTAATAAAGCTAGACTCACAAAGAAGATCTTTTATGTGGTAAATGGTTCACTCAGGAAAACCAATTGGTTGCATGAAATAGAAGAAGACTTAAATCATGCATGGATCAGCAAGAAAATGACACTGGAACACAATTCTGAACACAAAATTCAAAGTACAGAAGAAAACAGGAACAAAATTGGCAGAACAAAGGAAACAGGAACAAAGTGAACGTGACGTTTTGGGTAGAGAAGAAGACAAATAAAAAAACTGAATAATCATGAATAATTTGAGTTTAAACACTGTCCTCAAGAGTAATAGTGAGTAATAATAATAATCTCATTTCCAATAATCGCAACCAAGAAATGCTTGAATCCTTCAAGATACGATGCTGGAGGAGAGTGACGGAGATACCATTGACATATGAAGCAAAGAATGAGAAAGTACTATCAAAAATAATGGGAATGGCACAAAATCAATCCCTGTAAAAAAATAAAAAAAAAAAAAAAATTATTAGAAACGCAAAGTCTAGTGGCTGTTTGGTGACAAAAAGTTATGAAATATTGCTCCTAGCCAACTCAACACTCTAAAGTGTAAATTCACTTCACTTTCTGAAACAGAATAGATTATAGATTCTCTCGGTATTATGATTGCTGATTTGTAATTTCTTTTAAAAAAATCCGATGACTTAGCTATAATTTTTACTAAAATGAAAAGCATAGTATTTATGATCATTTTCCAAAACTTGTTGAAATTAAAAATGGTGCCAGTGAAAACATTGGTTTTGTGTCTTTAAGATATAAAGTAACGCAATGAAGGTATACATATACGAAGAAGTTATGTAATCTAGTTTACTAAAACATGGCATGCATAATGGTCTAGTCACCAGATCTTTTTTATTTTCAAATCAAAGTATCCATAATACCAAGAGAAACCATTCTGTTTAAGAAAGTGAAATGAATACACAATGTAGACTGTTGACTTGGCTCAGAACAGGATATCACAATTTTTCGTAAGTGCACAAACACGAGATTTGGTCTGTTTTTACAACAACAACAAAAAAAGTTTTGTGGGATCTCTTTTTTTTTTTTTTTTTGCAAGTTGTTCGCTTATTTTGAGTCGTCGATCAAACGTAACGATTCCATTTGAAAATCGGTGGGTAGGGACATTTTAAAATTCAGACATCAATATACGGGTATCCTTTACCAACAACCGCACACTCTGCAGACAAGTGGATTACGGGAAGTACCTTAGAATTTTGATGATCATCCATCAGTGAGTGAGTGATATAATCTGTGAAAATAAGAACAGAAACGAAACAAAGTACAATGTGTTTGCTAAGATTGCTGATATCTATGTATTATTGAAATTGGGTCACGTAACGTCACTAAGGCTGAAGAAATTGAGGTACTAAAATGGCCCGAATCGTTTCTAGGAAAGTGTAGGTAGTGCCGCCTTTGACTCAACCGAACCGCAAAGCAAAAAACCATTGTGGAATTGGGAAGTAATGCGGCACACTATTTAGTTATATAACTTTAAAATTCATTTCATAGAGGCTACTACGATTCGTGATGGGCATGAGTAAGTTTGCAGAAAGAGAAGGGAGAAAAGAAAAATGAAAGAAAGTGGATTTGAGGTATTTGCAGGTGTGACTAATATTTCAGGAACTTTGAATGCTAGAGAATACACGGAAAAAGTAACGAAATGCAATATTTCGTTATAAGATCATGTAATTAGCAATATTCCAGCTCTTCGTTTTCTATAATTTCCAGTTTACCGGCTTCATTCACTTTCAAGTTTACTTTCCATATATCTCCACTAACACTTCAACATTTCTATTTGTACAACAAGCTTCCATATAACATTAAATTACAGTCATTTTTTATATTTTGCAAACTTTTTCACAAATAAAAATCCATCTTCATCGTTCGCCAGTCACTTTCAACTCTTTTTAAACCTTCTTCCTTCAAACGATGCAACAACGCGCAGACTCCCGCCAGAAGATAATATAACCTGTCGTCTCTCTAAAAGAAGGCAGATAGTAATGACAAAACCTCACCAGCCCGCCCCACATTTAGAATAAATAAATTTTAATTCAACAATTTGAAAAATATAGTACATTACGGAAATGAATAGCGGATTATAAATTACACATTATTACGGACAGAAAATAGTTTAAATCGACTGTTGCTCGTTACATCAATTTTCTTTCCGGAACACCGGTAATTCCAAGGCTGCTGCAAATGAAATGGCTATTTTCAAATTGTATAACTTCCCGCTCCTATATTTCACCTTTGTTTCATACCGGTCACATTCGGAGTATATGACCTGAAATAAAATAATAAATTCATGTACACAACTTCCCCTTTATAATGACTTTTAGAGATCTTTCCTATCCGGAAAATAAAAAACTTGGATATAAGAAACTTTCTCGGTGTATGATTGCAATGAATTCTTCGCACGTATTTATGTGCATGTATATATTTAAGTCATGAAACACATCATACACATGATGTCTGACTAATTTCAACAGGTCATACATACGTTGTGTTTATGGGAGCACACGATACTTAACGTCCAAAGTAATAATTCATTTTTGGATACTCATTTAAGTTTATCACAGAAGAAAGTATTTAGGTACACAGTATATTGAACATGGTAAAATATTAAGTAAAAAGCTACACCACAATGTAGTTCGCAAAAATACGTTGAAGTGTTTATAGAAAAATAAGCTGGAACATGTCACGTAAGTTTAGGTTCCCGCACATTTTCCCTATTTGAAATGTAAGTCAACAATTTGTTTGGTGCTCTAATTCATGAGTTTACACAATGAGGCACTGTAAACCACTTGTAAACTGTATAACTTATTTTATGAACAAAATAAGCAAACTGCTGCCTTGTTTATAGCGGCACAAACCGAAACTTGTCGTCGCAAGAAACGAAATGACACATTTTTGTGACAATACTCAAATTAACATATGAAGAAACAAATTTGATTTTCCCTCATAGCTAAAATACTGAGTACTTTCCCAAAAGCATAAAAATAATTAAGTTAAACGTTGTATCAGAGGTAAGACGGCCAGTTCCTTTCCTCTGGTACATACAGTTTAACGTGGAATCCGAACCACGGAACTACCTGAAATAGCTTATATGATCAAATACAACTATTAAAAATTTCCTGCATCCACAGGGATTCGAACCTGGGATGGGAGCAGCCAACTTCTGACACTAAGCACCTTTACCCTTTTTTTAATGGCCTTCGGTCTTTGCGACCATTTAGCCAGTTCGAATTTGTTTATATACCAACTGCTGCATCAGGCTTTAATTGTGATATTGTTAACACTACAGTAAGGACAGCACAAGACGAACACAACATTATTAAAACCAGCCATGCCCGTGGCCGGACTCAAACCGGTGGCTCTTGCAATGCGAAGCCAGCGTGCTAGCCCAACACTGCCAGAGCCGGCAACCACTGAGCAACCAGGCCCCGCTCAGAAAACATTAGAGACTTTGAAAGTGACCATTGCGTTTGCAGCAAACTTATCAATTCGTCTTCGAGATTGCCAACGACCCTGGCATTGATTAATATTATGTACGGAATGTTTTTGATTATTCATTAGTCACCCTATTACTAATAAGCCGCTTGTTTGTGGTTCCCGCAGAGTCCGCGTGGAGCGCCAGGGTGGTGCGTGGTGCCCCAAGCAGCAGGCGACGCGGGACCCCAAGGAGTGGCTGGAAGTGGACCTGAGGCGCGTCTACCTGGTCACAGCCACCGAGACACAGGGCCGCTTCGGTAACGGCGACGGCAGGGAGTTCGCAGAGGCCTACCTGCTCGAGTACTGGCGGCCCAGACTCGGCAAGTGGGTCCGCTACAGGGACGCCAAGGGCAACGACGTAAGTCCACTCGCAATGCACTCATCATAATCGGACAGTTCAATCATTCACTAATGAATTCAGGTAGAACTTGAACAGTCTTCTCCAGTTCGCACGATCTTGGACAATCTTCTGCCAGTTAACTCCTACCACCCTGCGAATGTCCTTGTCCCATCGGTCTGGTGGTCTTCATCTCGGTCTGTGGTGATCTGTTGCAGCTACGTCGTAATTATTGTAGGTCATTTCTTCTGCAGCTACCTGTTAGTGACCACCATCATCAATAATTTTCTACCTCAAGGCATGTCTTCACGTGGCTGCTCTCCACACTGTCATGTATTCTGCCTTTCTCTTTATGTCCATGTAGTTCCCATTTCCCTCGAAGTCATCTTGTACCCCCTTACTGTCACGCTCCTCCCACAAATTAGTCCTTCCACAGAGTCTGTTAACATGCTATACCGTCTTAACGAGTGTCCCATCCAGTTCTTCTTTATCTTACGATTTGCAGTAGCTTCCTCCTTTCACCATCCCTTTCCAGTACTTTACTCACTTTTTCCATCCAGCTTATCCTCTCCATTCTACTCAACATCAACATCTGAAACGCTTCTATCCGTTTTTCACCTAGTCGGCTCAGTGTCCACGTCTCTGCTCCATGAAGGTCACACTTCATGCGAAACATTTGCCTTTCCCTCAGTGCTTTATCTAATTTCCCAGTAATGATCGCCTTTCCTAATTTACGCTTTCTTCGCTGCAGCAATACGAGTTTTCACCTCTTGGTAGCATCTCAAGTCCTCACTGACTGCACTTCCAAAATATCTGTAAGCTCTTATTTGACTGATCTTAACTTATCATATCGCCGGCCTCGGTAGCGTAGGGGTTAGAGTGCTAGCTCCACGTGCCGAAGGTCGCCGGTTCGAGTCCGGCCGAGGGCATGGGTGTATAAGTATTGTGTGTGTTAATGTCTTGTCCGTGTTGTAATGTCCATGTGTCAATACTTGATAGCAACAAATCACATTGAGCTGGCTGTATGGCCTCTGTAGCCGAATGCCATTTTTAAAAAAAAAAAAAAAAAAAAAACTTATCATGTCTTAATATTTATCAGTTTCCTCCTTTTACCATTCAGTTTACCGTTTATTTTTGCTGCACTGATTCCCATTCCATTCTCTTCAGAAGCTTCATTCAGATCTTTCAGCATTATGTTTACACTTAGTTCATTTTCTGCTTACAAGAACAATTCCTCGACAAATGTTATACATTCTATTCTCGGTATAAATTGAACAATAACCTCGCCTAGCGCTCCTCCCAATGCTGCTTTATTCGGACATTTCGTTTCCATTATTTATTCTTACTTTCTGTTGTAAATATAGGTTGTATGTATGTTACATTAATAATAATTATTTAAAAAGTACGCAAGTGCAACTGTTGTTGGATTTTATTCGTATACGGAAGCGTTTTGCATCTCGTCGAGGTATTTTCAGCGGAAACTGCATTTCTGTAATATGTTATCGGTTTTTAAATTTAGTACGTAAAGCTACAATAAAACCAAGATACAACAAAACTTTTATTATACAGTACTTAGTAATCACAGTGAGATTTACATTTACAAATATCGCTTTTTAAATATCGTATAGAAAGTTTTGTTTACCTATCGCCATTTATATACAGCATCTCCTATAAAGAAAATCATTAGTGACTAGTTATAAAAAGCTCATGGCAGCATCAAAATAAATGGACAGACCAACCTGGACACATTACTGCTTGCACATAACCAAGTAATTTTTGCTGAATCTGAATAAGACCTGCAGAGATCGATAAATAACTTTTATAAGACAGCAAAACAATACAACATGGAGGTTTCCCTCAATGAAACCAAAGTTGCGGCCTTCATCGGAAAAGATCACCAAAGATCCAAAATTTCTATAGAAAACGATTCCCTGAAGCAAGTGTCAGAATTTAAATACACAGGCTACAACTTCACGAAAGTTAAGGGGATAAGAAATAGCACATTCAGACCATCTCCTATTGAATCACACACATGGATCATGATATATAACATCCTTTTTTTCTGCTTTATGTCTCTCAACAGCGAGGTCTTTAGAGACGGGAAAGGATGGGGGCAAGGAATGGGAAGGAATTCGATCATGGCCTTTTGAAGGAAGCATCGCGGCATTTGCCTGGAGTGATTTGGGAAACCATGGAAAACCCAAATCTGGATGCCCGAACGGGGATTCGAACCGCCGTCCTCCCGAATTCGAGGCCAGAACGCTATCCGTTACACCACCACGATCGGTATATATAACATCCTGGCTAAACCTACCCTATTTCGAATAGGTGACAAACGGTTGAGATGCCGTTCATGAGAGCTGGCCAAACAGTACGAGACAGAAAAAGATCAGATGAAATCCTTACGCAACTCTCCAGACTGTGAAAAACTACAGAGCATCTTGGACAAACCATGTACGACTAATGATCCCACGAAAGATCCTCAAACACCATCGCAGAGGTAAGACAGGCGTAGGAAGACCACCAAGAATATGGACTGAGACCGTAACAGGCAAACCGGCCCAGTACTGAGTGGGAAGAAGAAGATAATACCACTAGGAATCATACCGTAACTTACATTTCGTTTTTTGAGGTGTGGCAGCTGGTCATCTGTGCCCTCAACCAGCATGCTGCTTCCAACTGAACGTAATTACACTACTTGGACTCAGATAAGACTTAGTGATTTCTCTGACAGTGTCGATATTGATCCATTGATTTATTTACTCTTCCACCATTGTCAAACTCAAGTTAACTTGCGTGTGCTGCTGTTGTTCAGCTGAATTTCTCGGCGATATTCTGACTTCTTACGTGCATTTCTATCTGTAAGTGTTCTTTTGCAAAATTACTCCTTTGTGTCGATATAACAGTCGCGTCTTCCGGAATGCGAGGCTAGAACGTTACCGCTCACCCACTATGCTCGGTACCTGCACGTTTAGCTTCTTTCTCATCTTTCTTGCTGATCAGACATCCCCTCAAATGATTTCTCTATATTTGTACCACTCAAAGAATCAAAGCGAGGAATGACGTTCCGTTTTTATAGAGAGTTGCTCCACACGATGCAAGGTTATTTGTGCGTGGTCGCTGAAGAATTCTTTTCTAAATGAATTCATAGGTTTTGTAAACGTTTGAAAAAGTTCACCGGAAAGATTATGTTTTAAAGTGTGTGATTTATATGTAGTGCCTATATTTATAATATCTATGTAAAAAATGTATAATTTTGTATCTGAGATTCCACGAGCAAAGAATTTTGTTTAGTTGATGTAAGAATAAATACTGTCAGCGCTCAGCTGTTTGTGTGTGTGTGTGTGGAGGGAGGGGGGGGGAGGAGGCAACAATAAATCACACAGAGGAGCGATCAGCTGCGGTGGTGGTCTGTCTCCGCTCGACAATGAATAGTATTCAGTAATAACTGTCCAGACATAGAAATGGCAGACGCATTCGTGTGGTGTGGTTGAGTCAGACTGTTTAGAGTGTCTAATACTAAATAATTTTTGAGCCGCTATATGTGACGGTTAAATACCGCCGGTTTATTTGTGTTGAATAACTGAGTTATAAAGTGTTTGGTCTAATCAATGAAAACTACCGCCAGTACCGTAACCTCTAAATCAGATACAGGATGGTACTAGTACAAGGAAACGCTAAAATTTTATTCTTCAATTTTACGTGGCAGAATTGATGAATTTATTTGGCCCACAATATGGAGATTTAACCAAAAGGAACGACGATTAATAACAAATAAACAAAACCCTAACAAGTGATACAGATTTGTACCTGTTGTGCACAATAACAGAACTTAAATAATATTTAAGGTTATCATATGACTCTCCCTTCAAAATTCAATGTAATGTCGAAGCAAGCAACGTTTCAAGTCTCGTCTGTTAGTGAGTAAGTGAAACACTGTTGTTGATGGCGAAGCAATAGTCGA
>JARYHS010011408.1:28321103-28344112 GCA_031002005.1 Vandiemenella viatica
TGCGTGCAAATATGACAGCTTAAAAAAATGGATGGAGAAACTGAAGATTAAGTGCATAAAGAGAGAGAATGAAACGTGATTTCATTAGAGGAAGGAAAAAAGGAAAGAATGATCAAGGAACTAGGCTACTATTTCGAAATAAAAACCAACATACAATTTAAAATCGTAAATGGTGTAGAATAAAGAAATATCCAACAATATTACGCATACCAGATAGTTGGTATAAATAACTTGATGTGTATGGCTCTTATCATAGTTTGCTGGTAATGCAGTACAAACCGAAATTCAAGGGAATAAGGAAGAAAGGATCAAACAATTTAATAGAAGTTGGTGGATTAAAATGTACCTCACTTCAAATATATGTTTGGAAGAACAGTGTAAGCATCACTAAGGAAACTATAAAGAAAATTAAGTTAAAGAAATATAAAATACATTGAAGAAAACATGAAAGAGAGCTACATAATGCACTGAGTATTATCGTTGAGAAAGGTGATACTGTTGAGCCCTAAGGAAAAACACCATAACATCTCAAGTGAAATCTCTTGGGAAAATATCTGATCCATTTGATGAACATGCGGTTAGATATCAACTCTCTCCTCGTCTGTTTAACTTGGTTTTAGTTAAAGCCACCAGAGATATCAAAGGCATACACATTGGGACTGCTGAGAATAAAATCAGCGTGAAATGTTAAGTTTTTTCAGACCACCTAGCGATCATCACTGGGAATAACGAGGAAGCTGGGTGTGCTGTAGTGAGATTACACAGACTAGACAGGTTTCCAGATATCATTCGAGAATAGAGTACATAGAGAAACTTCGGCGAGAGTGCAAGGCGATAAAATCGAAACGGCATATGGAACGATCTAAAAGGTATTCTCTTTTAAATACTTTAAGGGAAATAATTCTAACTTCAGGTTTGGACAGTCTGGCCAACATGGAAAGAGCCTCGAAACTTTAGAGGGCTTTTAGAATATCGCAGAATTACTTCATTAAAAGAGTGATGTTGCGAAATGCAAAATTTGAAACTGTATGAAACAGTTGTCCTACCAGAAACTCTGTTAACACCAGAGAATATAACTTAGGAGATTATTCTAAAATTTTTGTTACTGAAAAGCATGAACGCAAAAATTCTTAAGAGAATATTTACCCCAACAAAGAAAATGGATTATTGCATTAGGAGTCAAACTGCAGACCTCTATAGTCTCACTAAGACTAGGAAGCGTTTAAAATATTTTGGACACGTTTTTATGATGGATAAAAGATTATTCAATACGATAAATTAAAAAAATGCGAGAATAGATTGGCCGGAAGAAATAAGGAGGGGGGGGGGGGGAGGACCTAAGTGAGTTTAACATCGGGGTGGACATCATGAAAAGCCTCGGTAAATAAAAACAAATTTGTGGTGTAATCTACGTCTACACACATATACTCTGCAATTTATAAAGTTGTGGTCGGCAGAGGGTGCTTTGCACCAAAACTAATCTCTACTCTGTGCAGCCCAGTCCCGAATGGACGAGGGAAGAAAGAGTTCATATAAGCATCAGTGTGGCACTTCATTCTCTAAACTTATCTCTCCTCTAACTGCAACTCAAATAGGTTTGTTGACATAGTATTTCATCGAACTCTTACGTAAAAGGTGTTTTTTCGCATTATTTTCAATAAATTCAAACGAAACCTACATCTGCCGACCAATTCCAGCCCAAATGAGTTACAAAACTTTGGTCAGACGGTGGTGCAGTATGGGACCCACATTTTGGGTATCAAATACCGGAGTTGGAGGTGGTGCCAAGAAGGGCTGCTAGATTTGTTTCTGGAAATTACCATAGAAACCAATCAGTAATTGATATGATAAAATAGCTTGAATGGGATTTATCGGAGGACAGGAGGAGGTGAAGAGAGGCATGAGAGTGTACAAGGCGTATATTGGTGATGAAGGGTGGAAATATGTTGGTTGAAGAATCAAAAGTAATACTTAATGGAGAAAAGATGACTATGACCACAAGATGGCACTCGATTTCAGGCAAAAGGGTGTGAGAAGATTTCCTTTCGTAGGTGAGGGGGTCAGGGATTGGCATAAGTTACCAAGAGAATTGATGAACAATTTACCAAAAACGTTGAAACTATTTACAGATTAAATTTGTAGAGGGCAAATGTAAGTGGGTACAGGAAAGTGGGAAAATGGAAGTGCGGAGAAATTGCCACCAAAGCGTGCGCTCCATCGCAATTATTTTATTTTATTTTAAATCTGCATGTTAATGCCGTGACGCTTTCATAAGTACTGTGACAAACAGACACAAATCCCGCGGTTCTTCTCTGTACTTTCTCCATGCTGTCAATCAATTGCTTGCGAAATGGATCTCAAACGGCACAACAGCAGTATTAATGTGGACGCAGGAGAGTTTTGTACCGTATCACCTTTGTATGTGCATTGCAAGTCTTCAAAATTCGACATATGAATCGTAGCTAAGAATTTGCTCTACATGTGACAGAAGTTATGAGCAAGTCCCATCTCATGTTGTTTTGTATTGTTTGTTACTCCCAAATACTTCCGGGAATCAACCTCGTCGATAACAGAACTGTTTACTTTGTATCCTGAGCAAACGGATTTTTTTTTGTTAGTTATGCACATTGCCTTTCACTTTTAACAATTTAGTGTAAGTTTCCATTCGTCTCACAAAGTCGTTGTAATATCCAGATCGCGCTGAATTTTTAAGCATTCGGCCGAATTCCTTACTTCCCAGCCATTCGCGTTGTCTCAGAGATGGATTAAATAAGCCTAGAAGCAGGAATGATACCAACTGGTCAGAAAAACCGAAGAAGCAACACGGTGAAAGAGATATTGGAAGAATATTCCTTTTCTTCTGGGCCCTATCCGTTCCTGATGTCGGCAACCATCTTGGCTGTCTTGTCTCTGCTGGTTGTTGCTCGGATTAGCTCTGTAGTTGTCTTGGAGGTCCATGTTCTCAGATGTTTTAGCCAGGAAGTTCTTCTTCTGTCAGCGCTTCTCTTTCCTGGTATGGGTATTTTCCGTTGTGGAATAGACTGTTGGTAACGGCTAGTGTTCCTCATGATGTGGCTAAGATACTGTAGCTTCCGTGTTTTTACTGAGGAATTGGAAGGCGTAAAGTCAACTAACAAGTTCTAGCGCTATCTATGAATGGGCATAGCAATGAAAGAATGAAGAAAATTTGATTAGCAATTCCAGCACGGTTGACAGTAATATCGTAATAACCAGTGGAAACGTATGTTGGTTGTTGGTCGGGCTGATGTTGAGGAGGCGGGATCGTTGTCGGTTGTTGGTAGCAGGTTACACCCATCGGCAGCGCCGTCAAATAAACGACGAGGAGCTGCCAGTATTTTACGAGGCGGCTCGCCGGGGCGTAAACATGGCGCCACCCCCACCCCCACCGCATGGCGCGGCATGCCTAATGAAACATGATATGTGAGCGCCACCGCACCCGCATCCCCACAGCCAAAACCAGGCCGCAAACGACGTCTCAGGGACGACGCAGTATGGTTAGAGGTAGCTGGTGAAAACTATCAAAAATTATTATGCAATAACCCCATTAATAGTAAGATTTTTCAGAATGAATTCGTTAGTTTTAGAGTATCGATGCAACGGATATTTGGCGAAGGAGCAGAGAATCGCAAGAGATCGACGTATTCGAATGGAAAGACAACTTTAGGAAGATATAAAATTTCTCACTATTCGTAGGTGTCATTTTGGAAAATTGCACTTGCTTTTCGTTTTGGATATGGTGCTGCGTTCATCCAGTGTATAAAGCGGATATGTTAACTTGAAGCTGCCTTGACGAGGGTCCCAGGTTGGGACTGAAACGTTCGGGTTACCAGCGATAAATACACAGCGCCAATCCCGAAAAGAAAAGTAAGTGCAATATCACAAGTTTAGGAAGAATCGTCGGAATATTAACACTCATGGATTGTTGTAGCTGTTGTGTTGTTTGTGGATTAGAACTTGTCTGTTTCGATACGGTAAATAAGAATTACAAGCTCAGTTGTGAAAAGAAAAAATAAATGAAATTGTAGAAACGGGAAGACGGCTTATTTAAATATAATTAAGTAAAGGAACGCATTTTCATTAAAATGTGAACAGGAAAGAATCATTAAAAAGTTGTGTTGTAGACAATATTATATAAAAGGAAATTTTGTTTGTAACTGAAATACGACGAAACTACAGACCGAAAACAACGATAAATAAATGAAAGCAAACAGACATTACCACAATACGCAATCAGTAACTGATAAAGGAGCTGCGTTGGAAGCCATTCGAAGACAGGAGCAGGGTGAGGAGAGCGATGCGACTGTACAAGGCGTATGTTGGTCATGACGCTTGAAGGGAAAAGAAGACCAGGGGCACAAGATGGCACTCGATTTCACGCAGAAGGGTATGGAAAGGTTTTTTTTAATGGTTTTACGCCTCGTCGACGCCGAGGTCATTAGAGGCGGGATAGGACTTGGGGATAAGGAACGGGAAGGAATTCAGCCATTGACTTTTTAAGGAGCAAACTCGGCATTCGTCTGGAGTGATTTAGAGAAACCATGGAAAACCCAAATCTGGATGCCCGGACGGGGATTCGTACCACCGTCCTCCCGCTAGAGCGTTAACAACTCTTTTTTTTTTTAAAAAAAAAAAAAAAAAATATATGGCCTTCGGCTTTTATTGCCATTTAGCCAGCTTCACAACATTTCATTATTAAATCTACTAATGTACAATGGTTCTTCAAGTCTACGTCATTTTCGTAACTGAACATGTATTATCTCTCAAATGTTTTTATTCACAATAGTATGGACAACACAAGACGGACACAACATTTAATTTAAACCACCCATGCCCGAGGCTGGACTCGAACCGGTGACCCCAGCAACTCGAGGCCAACATGCTGGCCGTTACGCTGCCTTAACAACTCACCTACCACGCTCGGTAGGTTGATTGGGAAGTTTACAGCTTAAGTATATAAGATAATAATATAAAACCGGATACATAGATGATTAGGGAAATTGCCACCGAAGCTTGCGCTCCATTGCAATTAAATTCAGTTCTTAATAAACCTCTTATATCTCTTGTCATGTCAGAGAGATTATTGGGAAGACCTAATCGTGCTGATCGAGGATACCAGGATTGCATCGTATGTCGATATGAGATCAGATTTCCCGATTGCGGCAAAGAATCCATTCTTTAAGGTATAATGTCTAAAGTAAATCACGATTATCTGAGATCAGGTTCCTGGCAGGCGTTTTAAGAATGTTAAGAGTCGAGTGGACCCGCTCAATGAGGTTCAGTAATTGGATTCTATGAGCGAGGCCCTCATCATAGCACTCTTATCTGATATTTGATCTGTTTATGAGCCGCGGTAGTCCATCTGATTCCTAGCTCACACTGTGATCTGTGACGTGGTGGTTCTGTGGGTTATTAAACATCAGATGTGATCAGCGCTTGTGTCAACTTGTCTTACGTGTGATGTAAGAGTGATAAGCAACAGTTAAAAAATAGCTATGATATGATTTAATGATGACATTGTCTTAATAGCAGAACAGGCTGAAGCTTTTGAGAAGTTACTTACTGAATGGCATGAACAAAATACTGAAAGACTACTTTTTTTTTACTTATGCCTTTACGCCTCGTCGACGTTGAGGTAATTAGAGGCGGGAAAGGACAGGAGACAAGGAATGGGAAGGAATTCGGCCATGGCCTTTTTGAAAGAAGCATCCTGATTTCGGGAAACCATGGAAAACTCAAATCTGGATATCCGGACGGGGATTCGAACCGCCATCCTCCCAAATACGAGACCAGAGCGTTAATCATTAACCCACCACGCTCGGTAAAATACTGAAAGAATGGACTAAATATAAATCAAAGCAAGACAAAAGTGATTGAAATGTAGCAGAAATCACACCAATAATAGTAGATAAAATAGGATCTGATGCGATAGAAGAAGTAAATGAATTTTGCTACTTGAAAGTAAAATTACAACTGATGGCCGAAACAGGAATGATGTTAAAAGCAGAATAGCATTATCGAAAAGAGCCTTCATGAAAAAGAGAAATCTTTTAGTTTCAAACATTGATCTAGGACTTAGAACGATCTGTTTAAAACTCTTTGTGTTGAGCACAGCACTTTATGATAGCGAAGTATGGACTTTAAGAACACCAGAAAGAAAGAAAATTGAAGCGTTTGAAATGTGGTGCTTTAGGAGGATATTGAAAATTAGATGGATAGATAAAGTTCAAAATTAATGACTTTTTGAAATGATGTGTTAGAAAAGGAGTTTGTGGAAGTGGCCTACAGAAAGAGGAGACAGGATGGTAGGTTATATTTTGAGACATACAAGATTGATTAATGTGTTAGTGGAGGGTACAGTCGAAGGTAAGAATTATAGACGAGGACAGAGATTAGAATATATCAAGCAGATAATTGAGCACGTTTGGTGTAAGTGGTATGTTGAGATGAAAAGGTTAGTGCAAGGAAAAAAAAATAAACATATTAAATAATAATCAGAAGGTGGCCTGATAACTTCTGAATTATTAAGCTTTATGTATTATGGAAAGTTAACATGTCCGTACCCATGAACAGACGTTAAACAGAAAGTAGCAAAGTTTCACTCTTCATATTTCACTAAACAATGAAACTGTAGGTGTAATTTAACCATGAAACCAATGTTTGTTTGGATACCTAAACTGTACTGATTGAGCCAGTTGCTTTATAATTGTGTCTAATCCAACAACGATCGTAAATTTACTATGCATTCTCAGTTAGGAAAAATTAACTAATTAAAGATACTTGTTAAAGGAAACACCGCATCATTCAACGAGACTAAACTGGCGAAACAGTACAATCCCGGATGAATATTTTACAGACACGAAAGAATGATCTCTACGGACATATGCAGTACGACTATAGAATGATTAATTTCCAGAGACAGTTTAGATTGAATAGGAGCACACGGTGACCCCGTATTACATACGTTGTACGGCCTTTAAGATATTTTGGATGAATTCTGGAGACTTTTTATGTTTTTTTGCTTTATGCCTTGTCGACGTCGATGTTATTAGAGGCAGGAAAGGACTGGGGAAAAGAACAGGAAGGAAATAGGCTATGGCATTTTGAATGAACCATACCAAAATTCGCCTGGAGTGAATTGAGAAACCATGGAACCTCCTAAACGATACATTTAAAAAACAACAATACACCTATCATACTGAGTATAAGCTACACATTTCGCAGACAGAGGGCACCACAAACTTTCAACCCTTAGGATAAACACTTCAGCTCCAACAATTCCGTTTCTAACTATGCTGGGCCCTCCACTTGGTTCACACTAGCTACCTACCTGTTCAAAGAGGCAGTCCACAGTCTTCCTCTTCACACCCACTCCCCTGCATTAGGGGTCAGCTGCTCATCACTGGCGTGGTAAAATTTGACAACCGCATGCCCTTCCTGACGCCAATCATTTTATACCTTCTTTCGGGTCGTACTACCTACTAGTGAAGGAAGTCTTGCCACCTGTCCTTCGAAATGAGTAACAATGTTCTGACCGTCCTTGGTGGATGAGTAGTTAACGCTCAGGCCTCGCAGTCAGTAGGACGCCGGTTCACATTTCCGTCCGGGCATCCAGATTTGGGTTTTCCATGGTTTCCCCAAATCACTCCAGGCGAATGCCGGGATGCTTCTGTAAGGGACGCATTTTTACTATATTAAAATCTTGTATTTCACTTTGTCGGTAAAACGCTGAGCGGAAGTACTGCCATTAGCTAAGCAGAAATCTTACGCGCATGTCAGAATCGCACGCGTAGCTAAGGTCACTCTGAAGCAAACAACTTGTAATTTCTCCCATTCGTGTCTGATCTGTGAGAGAGACAAGTCCCGCCTCGGGTCAATATCGATCGAACCGCTAGTACTCGTCAAAATTCTCGTTCTTCTACATGTCGTAGGATAATTACTTCAACATACCATTGTTTTCTGGCATGACGTCACGTGGAGTCACAGATGTATTTTTCTTGTTACAAATTAGTAAAATGTTGCAATAAAAATCAAGTATAGCGACTTCAGTATTTTATTCGACTAGTGTAAAGCCTAAAGCCCGTATGATTCACCGTTTCCAATGAATCCCACAAATAATATTTTTAGGTGTCAGACAACTACAGAAGACTAACGGCGCGGCGCAAGAAGAATACGTCGCAAGTCTTAGCTAATGTGAATAGACTAATTTGACTAAGTACAGACTATCCACAACAGCCATCCGACAAAACAGTCATGACACTTCCTTCAAAAGACCATGGCCGAATTCCTTCCTGTTCCTTGTCCCCATTCTCATCCCACCTCTAATGACCTCGACATCGACGAGGCGTAAAGCCATAAAAAAAGTGTTATGCGTGTGGTAAGTATATTTTTGAAGTGAAAACTTCTGTAGGCTGGGGGTAAGTCTATCATTTTGCGTCACCGACATGCTATGACGTGTTGCGCGTACGATATGCGCGTTGGTCGCTTTTTGGAACACACAGTTATTATCGAATTTTGATGGAATTTTGCGTACGTATTCTTTGAAACAAATTCACTACAACCAGACGGAATTATTATTACTTAGTATATCTGTAGCTATAAGTATGACAAGTTGCGCGTATGATATTAATAGTTTAAAGGTTTCACTTCTGTCGGCAGTCCCCAGCCACTGCCAACTTTTTTTATTTTTTGTGAAATATGTAGTTTATGATTTGGAGATTGGCGGCCGCCCCAGTATTTGCCTTGAGTGCTGTTGAAAACTGGCTAAAAGCCAGGTAGGATTGTCGGTATGCGGGGGCTTTGGGTTCGTGCCCGGTCCTGTTGTATCTCCCTGATGGAGCGTGCGGTGCCTCAGAGCACTGAGCCACTCTGGCGGGTCAAATGGGGAGTCCACGAAAGAAAATAAACCAACGGTACATTAGTCTGGTAACTTATTCATCAGGGCGTTTATGTTTCAGAATTCCGGATTCTGAGTTCAAATCTGGGCGCTGTTGGAAATTTTTAAGGCCTTTGTGCAAGATGTCGCTCCAAGTTTCGGATTCCTCGTTAAACTGTAGGTCTCGGTTGAAACGAACTGTCTGTCCTAATTCTAAGGCGTTCACTTTGCACACCTCCTCCGAGCAAATCCAGCAAACCCTCTGTGAACAAAATTAGAATTTTTATGATGTAAATATAGATATGCTGACTTTGGTGCGATGCTTCGCTTTATAAATAAATACTAGCACATTACACGGCGTTGCCAGGTTTAGGTGAGGTTGACTTATGGGTACACAATTTTCGGTCACCCAATGAGAAACATCTGAACCAAGTTTCATCAAATTCTCGCCAGCTGTTTCCGTAATTAAAGCAAACGTAGATTCATCAGCATTCTGCCCAAAAAGGGATGGGTTGGAGTTGATTTATCTCTACACCGTATTTAATCGTCTGATAAGAATCGTGTGTACCAAGTTTCATTGATTTCCGAAATGAAACTAATTGTCTGTTTACACGCACGGTTCCCACAACGGGGTGGATTGGATGCTGTGATGCGGAATGTCAGTTTTCATTTTGAACCAGCCTGCATTCCAACCTAATTACATCCGCTAATGTTACTGCTTGAAAATCGAAACATGTACGTACCACATGCTTGAATCTGTATCTGGAATGTTTTCGTTTGTTCGGCATCACTCACAAAGTACGAATTTAGAATGGGTTATTGGTGTCCGAGTTAAAAACTGATCTATGCCTTAAATTTAATTTACCAATAACCTGACATAACCTGCAAACTATTGAATCGATATTGACACGGATTTCGTAGTATCAAATATTAGGCATATCTCAGTATGCTGTCTCATTATGCTACTTTCTCTGGCGTTGGAGCTCAAAATTAAAAACTGTTCCATACTTTAACAGTTGAATAATTCGTCATTTAAGTGAACATTGTTTCATGGAGAGACACTGTGTAAATGATATGTAATTCGATCAAGGGTGTTACGTGCGAGACATTAATTAAAAGTTTATTATTGTAAGTGTTGATATGAGCCACGATGTTTGGAGGAAGATTCTCAATGCGTTGGACCAGTTTCTGTTGATAACTTTGTGTTTAAATACACGTAACCAGTATTAACTTCCATTTTAAGGTGTGTTCTAATCATTGATTTTATAAAACTTGTGATTGTTATTGTATGAGTTTGACTGTCAAGGTACTGTTAGCGCTCATGTAAAGACTCTTTATTGCATTCTGGATGTTTTTATCGCATCTATTTAAGCCCGCAGCAATGGCGAACAAGTAGTAGTAATGGTGCAGTAATCAAGTCAGTTGTTTTCGAAAGTTTTTTTTTTTTTTTTTTTTTTTTTTTTTTTTTTTTTTTTTTTTTTGAGTCGTTAAGCAGTCGTTTATCAGATTAATAGTTGAAATATATGTGTATTTGTGTATTTGCGTATTTAGTTTCTTTGGAGGAGTCAGTGTTGTCATTTGACGGAACTATTTAATCCATTCAAAACAGTAGTTATTTAAGATTTGGGGGAATGTATAACTACCTGGCGACCAACGACTGTAAAGAGTGAATTGGATGATGAAGCAATTAAAGGTTATTATCATTAATTGAGTCAGACGAATTAGTTAGTTACAGAAGAGCTTATCAGTACTGATAGTAGCCCGTTGCATGAGACTACTTCGGTGGCAAAGATGTTCTGTGTGCTTTTTTTAAAAAAATAATTATTAATTTACGCACGTTCACATTCAGTAAGGCCATCTATGGCGTTTAAAGACTAAATAACCAAAATTCAACGAAGGAACTTATCACAGCGCTGAAACCCAGCCCTGAAACCCAGCCCGTGAATGAAATGTTTCTTGAAGAAATACGTATAGCAAGCTTGGAGTTGATTGATCAGTTATTTGTATATATTTTGTGTAATTAATTGTGAATTTGTGTAAACGAACGGTGTTTTATGGAGAGAAACTATGTGAATGGTACGTAATGTGTTCAAGAACAGCGTTATACATGAATCACTAGGGTTTCTTTTGTTCTTATTTATGGCTTCACGCCTCGTCGACGCCTAGGTCATTAGAGGCGGGACAGGACTGCGAACAAGGAACGGGAAGGAATTCGGCCATGGCCATTATTTTTAAGGAAGCATCCCGACATTCGCCTGGAATGATTTGGGGAAACTATGGAAACCGAAATCTGGATGCCCGGACGGGGCTTCGAACAGGCGTCCTCGCGAATGCGAGGCCAGAGCGTTAACCACTCACCCACCACGCTCAGTGATCACTAGTTAAAGGTTTGTAATTGTAAGTGTTGATGTGAGTTACTATGTTTGGAGGACAATTTGTGACGGTCTGGACTGGTTTATGTTGATAATTTTGTAAGTAAATGCATGTAAACAGTATTAACTTTTATTTCAAGATGGATCCTAATAATTGTGAGTGATTTTGTACAATTTGTAATTATTTTTGTATGGATTTATTTGTTAAAGTATTGTTTGACTTCGAGATACATCGGTCGGAACACTTTGAATTATTTGGGATCTTTCTTAGCGTCTATATAAACAAGCGGTAGAAACGAGTTAAACTGTTAATTGAGCAGTGAGTTGCAAGTTAATTGAAAGTTAGAGTCACTGGAATATTTGTATGATTTTGTTTAGTATCTTTGGTCGAATGGATGCCTATTCTGTGTGGACTTTGTAATGATATTGCGGAGCTCGCGGAAAAAATAAACCTAAGTGTAAAGTGATTCTTCGAAATGGTTATTCCATGCAACCAAAAGCTTATGCTTGTTTCCGCGAAAGGACTCAACAGCAAGAAATCGTAATTACCAAATACCTATCAAACTGTTAGATGCCATATTATTTTTACGAAGTATGGCGTATGCAACATCTAGCTGTTAGGGTATCTTTGGTGTTTCTTACGATACGTTCAGAATTTTATTTACTTCTCCAGCGTCATGTGACGTTGAAACATAAGACATTACAAACATTACAAGTCGGGTCCTGAGCTTTAAAACGGCGAAAACCCATCGAAATTTACTCAGTAGTTTTCAGTTTTTCTGAAACAAATCTACACGGGCTTCATTATTTAGATGTAGATAAATCAATTACTTGAAGCTGCTGCACAGGCTTTTTGAGCAGGTGCTTGGAGTGAAGGTGTCTTTGTGAGACTACCAGTCGGAGTTGGTAAATGGGTCTCTGGCGGCCCATACGAGTGATGAAGTGCAGACGTGGCTCCCCCTGATTTGCACAAGTGCGCGTGATACGGCAGTGTGGGCCGTAACTGCCGGGCGGGCAGCTCTCCTATTAGGGGCACAGCTGTTGGCCACGCCCGACTGAGGCCTCCAATATTAATAAGTCAGCGCCGCCCGACAGTGGGTAGGATAGTTTGTGGCTGGCGCAAACCTGATCCATTACTTTGTCCCTCACTGACAAAAGTAATGTGTCAGGGTTACTAGCTGCCGGTTGCTAAAACTATATCACCCAATGCTGAATGAGAAAGGAATGTCTGAGAAATGGATAAATCCAATAAGACAAACGTGATATATTCACAAGAACAAATTATAATCACCACGAATTTATGATTTAGAGTGTTGTTTCTTTCATTGTTGTTTATGTCTAATAATGGATGGCGTTATAATTATCATTGTGGTTACGGCTCGTCGACGACGAAGTCATTATAGCTGGTTAGCACTCTTTATGAATTGAACGCAGTGATTAAGGTCCCGAGTTCAAATTCCGGAGGAGTCAGGAAGTTTTTCAACAGTTCTATTTGATCATATGAGATAACCCAGGACGTTACTCGGCTTGGATTCCATGTTAAACTGTATGTCCAGTCAGTGCACGTGGGGAATGACTGGCAAATCAAACCTCTGTTACAAGTTTGCAGGCCCACACGAATTTAGTGCAGCGATATGATAGCTCAGTAATCTCCGAAGAGGCGAATGGAAGATGTGCTTATATTTATTTAATTTTTACTACGTTTAATGTTATATCATTGTAATAAAACACGAAAATTTTTCAGTATTAGTTATTAATTTTTTTATTTGCAATTAATAATAATAATTATTTTATAATTTATTTCAACACACAAGCACTATACTTGATGTTTTCGTAAAAATCTGAGTTAAAGAAGGAAATAGAAATGTACGTTTAAAATTTGAGGAGGGAAAAAAAAATAAAAAATAAACAAAATAAATAAATAAAAAAAAGGATGATGCACTTGCTTTAAAAATTTGCGATTTCAGTTTATATTCCGTAGGAGGCAGGAATTTTTAAGATATTTGATTAAGCATATGAGATTCCCAAGAACACTCGCAAAACGTATCACATACCAAACTGTAGATCCAGCAATGGCAGATGCGGAATGTGCGGCAAATTGAAACTCTTTCACCAGGATGCTAGGCCACACGAATTTTTATATATATAGGTGTCCAGTTATTGCTGATGTAGTTACTGTCTTGTATAACCTCAGTTTTATAAGCTATGTGGTTATAAATTCAAGCATTCTGTGTAAAGTGCCACTTACAATTTAAAATTTTACTTATTTTTCCTGCGTCTGTACAAAATTTTTTGAAAGTTCTAAGTGCGCGTTTTGTAAAAAATAATCTGCTGCCCACGTTATTATGTTAAGATAACGGTCGGACTGCATTGACCAAAGCTCCGTTTAACCAATTCAGTGTTAGGTAAGGTTGTTAGGGTGATTATTAATAACGTTATTAGCGGTTACACTGTAGCCGGATGGATACCAATATCTTCCCCCGCCCCACCCCTCCCACCCCTCAAAAAAGTGGCAAGAGACTAGGTACAGATATGATTATAGGAGTACTGTTTACATTATCACTTGATTTTTGCAGCAACATTTACTGTTGGTGATATCGTGTTCGTCCCACTTTATTATTTCGAAGTTCCTTTAAACTCAATAGAAATTCTGTAAATTTTGCAGAGCGAATCCTTACAGTCAGATACATGCCAAGGTAGTATTTCAGTCAAATGATGTTACACCATCGTGGTCTTTGACCATAATAACTAATTTTGTTTGGCTAAAAATACGTTTTGTCAATTTTACGCTCTATTGAACGAGAAGGTCTAACAATATCACGCTGTCGTGACCCGTGTCTAAACCCTGGACAAAGCAAGCATTGACCTACCGGAACGTGTCTGCAAATTAGAAACTATTTTCAGCCCATAACTATACCCTAAGCACGGTGACGTATTTATACCTAGAGGAATATATACTGAACAATACTCACAATACAAAATAAAACTCTTCGGTTTAATAAACAACAGCATTAGCATTTAGTACACAGGGGAAAAGGGCTTTTTTTTCTTTTTTTTTTGCTTATGGCTTTACGCCTCGTCGACGTCTAGGGCATTAGAGGCGGAAAAGTATGGGGACAAGGAACGGGAAGGAATTCGGCCATGGGCTTTTGAACGAAGCATCCCGGCATTCGCCTGGAAAGATTTGGGAAAACCATGGAAAACCCAAACCTGGATGCCTGGACGGGGATTCGGACCCGCGTGCTCCCGAATGCGAGGCCAGATCATTACCGCTGACACACCACGCTCGGTTGGAGGAAAAAGGACTCACATAATCTTGAATGTTCTCGCCATTTAAATATAATTTCGTTAATAGTATGGTTCACCTGCGAAGAGATATACAAACATTAGTTTTATTTCAGTTAATACGGAACTTATTATATACTTCGTGTCCAATGTCCTTATTATTCACATATTTATCTAGTCCAAAATATGACACTGCCGTAGACTTTTGGCAATCACATACCACTTCATATCATATGATTCAGTATTACAATATTCGAGATACGTGCATTTCGCCATGCTCACACATTAAATTCTTCAAAACTGAATGAAAAAGTATAGCCTCAATATACTAACATCCATCGTGCTTTTCCAAGACCAACACATCTGTGCGAGAGTAGAATTACAGTTCACATTCAGCAGTGCTGCCAACTTAACCTTAACCCTCCCTCATAAGTAATATTGCTTATTCGGTTATTATTATTATTATAAAACCAGGTTCTATGCACGTCAAAAATGAAGGGTTGGATGTAATATCCTGGTAATTCATTTCTTTGCAGTTGTTTAAAAATATGGAATTGTTATTATATAATGCTCAAAACCTTGATTTTGTAATGTTGCACATATTTCGGATGGTAACTATATAGCAATACTGTTGTAGTTTCTACTCAATTAATGTCGACAGAGGTATGGAACCAATGAAATCAAAAATAAATTATGAATCCCAAAACCTTTTACTGTACCACATAATAAACGATTAGTCTTGGTCCAGGCCATATTCAGCATGATAAATATGGAACTACTTGCATCAACATGAAGTAATAACTTCAGTAACACGATGCTTATGTTTATAAAACGAAATTCATAGTGAACTATGCTGTAACAAAATATGTCAGTTGCCATTCTGGTCCTGGTTGCATTTCAACCTAATTACATCCTCCACTAATATTGTAGTCCGATAATCATAACTTGCATCACCCGCGTGTGAATACATTAAGTGAATCTAAATTTGACCCACTGATACTATTTACACCAAAGTGGTTTAATGACATCAACAACAAAAGCTACTAATATTTAAACGCAATACATACTTTTAATTCAGTTTTTTTTTGAATTGATTTATTCGAATTTACAATAGTAATGACACAGAATATAGCAGAAACTCTACATCAAATATAAATACCTTGTAAGTCTAAAATAATGTGTTGAAAGCAACGTTCAGACCATTTCCTCGTAGTTGCGTAAATAAATAGAATTGTTATTAAATAACGATCATAACCTTAAAAATGAATTAATTTAGTTTTTAGTTCACTAACAGCAATATCTCTGGGCAGAGAGTAGATAGATAGATAGATAGATAGATAGATATGTTCACTTTGATCCCATGTGAGAATAATCTCGGGGATGTGGAACAGTACATACACTTATTTGTAATGTCAATATTACTATATAATTGATAATGTTATTATATATTGACAACAAGTTAGCTACAACCCATTAGTATAACCAATATCTCCTGTTATCTACAAATACAGTCCCGAGTTAATTAATACTTATTATGTGGAACAGTATATACACTTGTTACCAGCATCTAATAATCAGTTATTTTCTTACAACCAGTAACCATGATAAGTTTCACTGTGATTTGCGACTACATAGCCTATTATATCATGTTAGTTGCTATTTATGTGGAACAGTACACACACTTATTAACAATATCAATTATATTACCAACAACTCATAAGCAGTCAATTACTTAACAACCTGTTAGTATGATAATTTTTCACAGCAGTTTTTTGAATGCATGCTATCCCATGTTAGTTACTATATATGAGTGGAATTTTGTAACCACAATAATTACTTAAATTGTCAAAAGTTTCAACAGAAAGAAAAACCATATATCATTTTAGTAATTGTGGACAACTTTGTCACCTTCCCCTTCCATACACCATATATACTATTTTATCAGTCATTCTTAGTTACCAAATTCCAAGAAGAAAATTCTTTCACAGAGTAAAATGGGTTCTGAAGCAGAAACTCTTTCAGTTTGGACTTAAAGTAGTTGGTTTTTTGTAGGTAACATTTAATTTCTGTTGGTAAGACATTGAATAAGAAAGCTCCAGTAAATGTTAACCCTCTCTGTACAATTGACAGTGATTTGTAATTCTTGTGAATATTATATTTATTCCTAGTATTATGGCTATGTATGTCAGCATTAAGATTGAAGTGTTCAGGATTTTCCACTACAAATGATAATACAGAGTATACATACTGTGCTGGCATGGTTAGAACACCCAGGTTTTTAAACAGATTTCTGCACGACGTCCATGGGTTTGCTCCACAAATAGTTCTTATAGCACGCTTTTGTAATTTAAATACCCTTTGTGCTTGTGACGAGTTTCCCCAAAATGAGATGCCATAAGTGAGCAGGGAATGAAAATATGCAAAATATACTAACTTTCTGGTTTCTATATTAGCTATTCTAGATATTACCCTCAGTGAGAATGTTGCAGAATTCAGTTTTTTAAGAAGTTGTTGAATACGTTGTTTCCAGTTCAATTTGTTATCTATATATACACCCAGGAATCTTGTGAAACTGCTTTCATTGATTGTTTTCCCTTCTGATATCACATTATAGCTGTCCTTTGTTTTATTTTTTGTAACAAACTGAAGTAACTGTGTCTTTTCTACATTAAGGATTAGTTTGTTGGCATTAAACTACCTATTAATTTTCTTTATGGCATCGTTTGCTATGTTTTCGAGGTTTTGTGCTGATGGATCTTTCAACGATATGCTAGTATCATCTGCAAAGAGCACTATGTGTTCATTATCACCTAGTATATGTGGAAGATCATTTATATAGATTAAGAACAGCAGAGGGCCAAGAATTGAACCCTGAGGCACACCACATTTAACTATACCCCATTCTGAGTTTATAACATCTCCTGTATTAGCATCTTTCAGTGATACACATTGCTTTCTATTTTCCAGGTATGATTTAAACCAAAGTCCTGGCTTACCACTAACTCCATAGTGATCTAATTTACCTAGTAGAATATCATGATCAACACAGTCAAAAGCCTTAGCAAGATCACAGAATATACCTAGGGAATTTAGTTTTTTATGCATTGATTCCAGTATGTTGTTTACAAAAGCAAAAATTGCTGAATCTGTTGAAACGCCTTGTCTAAAACCAAACTGTACTTTACTGAGTAGGTCATTCTTTTGTAGATGTGCATACACCCTTCTGTACATTGCTTTTTCAAAGATTTTTGAAAATGCTGGTAGAAGTGATATTGGTCTGTAATTCTCAATCTTTGAGGTATCACCCTTTTTATAAAGCGGTTTGATTATTGACTTCTTGAGTGAGTCAGGGAAGATACTTTCTTCAAAAGAACTATTACAAATGTGACTAATAACTCTACTAATGCTGGTGTTACATTGTTTCATTACATGGGTTGAAACCTCATCATAACCAAATGAATTTTTATTTTTGAGGGATTTAATAATTTTTTCAATTTCATTTTTACTGGTGGGAAATAGAGACATAGGTGCTGCTTTTGGTGACAAGGATTTAAGTATTGCTATAGCATCCACATTCCCAATACATTTTCCTTTTATTTTTTCAGCAACTGTTAAGAAATAGTTATTGAAAGCACTTCCTACATACGAGGGGTCATTTACAAGTTTATCATTAATGCTTATAGATATAGGTTTATGTTCAAGGGATGATACAGTTGTTTCTCTTTTAATAATGTTCCAAACACTTTTTATCTTATTATCTGAACTACTAATCTCATCTCAACGTTTAGCTTCTTTTACTACTTTGGTTAAAATTCTACAGTAAGTTTTGTAATGTTGTCTGAGAAGCATATTATCAGTATTCCTAACTTTTACATACAATTCCCTTTTATGTTAACAGTATAAGAAAACATCAACATCGACTGAGAATAAATAAACAAAAAGCAACTAATAATTAAAATATTGATTGAAACTAAATACCTACTTTCCTTTCAGTGTTTTGTCGAATCATTTACTCACCGATGCTTAGGTAAATAGAACTGTTACTAAATAAAACTCATGATCTCGACTGTGTAGTAATATCTCTGGTCGTTGTTAATCCAGCAATGAAGGCCGACTGCATGATGTCACAGCATGACGGACCTGGCTACACTCAATGACCAAGCTTAGCTTTTTATTAGTATAAATAACAAAATAAAACATTTAAACTAGGGATTACATACCGTCATTGCCTTAAAATGTACAAAGGAAGCGAAGTATAAACCATGTTCGCTGGTTACTAAAACGACACGTACAATGATGTACTACATGAGCTAGAAGATGGCTGATAACATCCACTTAAAATTGTTGGAGCCAAAATTTATAGTAGTAATGACGAAATAAGGACTTAACAATCAGCGAAGGGATGACACAAAGCCCCTTAAGAGTAAAAAAAAAACTTATCTCTAACTAAAGCCTGATGCTTACAGAGTATAGAATGCAGCAATGTTTACCGCCAGTGATGAAAATTAAAATATGCATGATCCAATGTAACAGTGAAACGGAAGCCGGAATTCAGAATGAATCGTCATTTATTTCGATATCTCATTAGCAGGCTCGTATTAAGTGATCGTTAGTATCAAATGCGTTAGCCTATCGTACTGCGCAGTAGACCTTACTGATCCGATAAAATAATTAGGGACGTACGGTACAATAAAATGTTAACACGCCGTCGAACAATATTTTAATAACAGATGGTGCCAGTAATTAGATCATCAATTTATAACAAGAATATCCAGAGCACCTGTAGCAACAGAAGGGAAGGAAAAAGTTTGTGTATATTGACAGTGACTCTGGAATATTGACCTGTATTCAGTGCGTTATCGACGTTAAAAACTAAATGCTTTTTAATAGTGATGATAATAGTTACTCTTTCTACGTGCCATTCAAGATGCAGTTCACCACCGCTACCATCGTTACCAACGTGATAATAATCAACTTCGACATTATAACGTTATTCCCGTGTTCGCTAATCATATGTTTCTATTTACTTGTTACTGTCTATGAGATTGTCTCTCAGCTAAATTCTAAACTGTTCTATCTTTACCTTAATCGTGTTCTTTGGTTGCTTCCGACATAAATGATGTCAACTTTTAAGATGACTTTTAACGTTCCCCTCCGGTTATAATGTTATCTTTTTGTGCTTACTCTTTTTTTGTGGAAGGGAAAAATTTATACTATACCTGCAATTAATCTCTTTCACCAAGAAAATCATCTACCAATGTTTTTAGACACACACTTATTAAACAACTTCTTACGCACGTTGCACTGATCTCAACATAACTTTTACAAGAGCATTTTTTTTTCCCCCGTAGCTGCAACTATTTTTACATAAATCGACTTCCACATATTTAAAGCCAAACTATCTTCGTAATACTTTCGCATCTGTTTCATACCCTTTTCCAATCTAACCTGTCTTGGCCATGCTTCTCTATGCATTTATCTTATCACCTTTCTTAACGCGTTCATCTTCTGAATAGAATCGGTCTCTCTTAAAATAGAATTTTCCATATCACCTTTCTATCTTCATAAAACCGCTTTGCTTTGTTCTAGGCGCCATATTTGCTTCTTGCTACCAATAATTCTCCAAAAAAGCAGTATTAGTCTCTAATACTTGTGTTACTGATAACAATAATGATAATATTCTTATTTTTAGATATAATTGCAACGTGACGTGACATACGTCATTCACAACATCATCATCGGAACATCACCGGAAACATCATCATCGCCAACGTTTTCATCATCAACATCATCGTCTTCTTCTGTAACCTTGGTATCCTTCCAGCGGGCCTGGAATAACGTGCCTCTTGCTCCTTTCGTTTATTTCCGTCAAAATAACTTCTATCACGATTCCTTTTCATCTGTTTTGTTTTTTTTTTGTATTCTAAATCGTATTTAAACTGGTCCAGAAATCTCCTTATCTCTTTCCATCACATCAAGATACCCCCGCATTCTTTTCATATGTCAGAAAACTTACAATTCGCAAAGTGCTTCTTTCTTTGTATGGTCCACTTTCGTATCTCAGCTGTGCGATAAACATTTCTTTTGTGGGAACATATGATTTGAGGGAAAAACCATTACTAGTAATGTTCGTTTAACCATCATATCTGCAAATAGGTTGCTGTTTTAAAAAAAACTCCGACTAGCGTGGAAGTTCTGTTGATCTGTATCTCTGTAACAAAATATCCGCTGTTCCCGGATGCAGGGAAAAATAAAAACAGGGTTACAATATCACAATACGCGCGTCGTAACGGGAGAGGATTATGACGTGCAGCCGTATCTTGTGTATTAATTAGAACGCGTCCGCGTGTCCTTTCATGGAGCTTTGTCTAAATGTCAGAGCAGCGTTATGACATTTCACACACCAGCTGGAGATTAAAGCCCAACCTCGAAGCTGATAGACGAGTAAACTAGAGTACTTGCGGCGTGTTTTCATATTTCAGTAATCTGTTTGTAACTAACATAATGACATAAATGTATATATATGTATACATCAATATAAAAATAATTTTGCAACTACAAGAGAATCAGTGGTAAGTAGTTCTTGTTTTTGTGTTGGGGTAGTGGTAATACCTCAGAGCGTTAAAAAACTATCTACATAGCATCCTAACATATTACCATAAGATGCGGGAGGCAGCTATACATGGACTTGTAGATTGTAATACGATTAAAAAAAAAACTCATTAATTAAAATATAGTAAAATAGAGATTAATTTTATATAGATAAAACATTCATTTATTTTTATTATTACTCTAGTTCCATAGACCCCTAATATGTAGTACATATCATGGTTAACGTATGTACATACAAGATGAATAATAATAGTCCTAATGAAAAAAGTATTATATGCTACAAAAAAGACAAAAAAGAATAAATAAACATTAATTTTTGCAACTGAGTTTTGAAAAAGGCATTTTAGATACGATTAATTCTTTTGTACAAGTTCTTGAATAGGGTAGAAGGTGTCGCTGATAAGATAATCCCTTAGTTTTTCTTTAAATGTATTTTTATTATCTACAAACTATTTTACTTTTAGGAAGTTTATTAAATAGATGTGTTTCAGAATAATTAACTCCTCTTTGTACTATTGACAGTGCTGTTAGTGTTTTGTAGTAGTTATTTTTGTTTCTTGTACTGATATTGTGTACCTCTGAATTTAATGTAAACAAGTTAAAATGTTCAATGGCAAAGCACAATGAGAATGTGTGTATTGAGAAGCCATTTTAAGGATACTAAGCTTTTTAAGAGTTCCCTGCAAGAAGTTCTTGGGTTTATCCTAGCAGCATTCTGATAGCTCTTTTCTGTGCTATAAAAACTTCTTGTTTTGTAAAGAATTTTCAAAAAAAAAAAAAAAAAAGCCAAACGACTGAATAAAATTTGTTTTAATTATTGTGTTTGCATCCAACATACTCTGTTTTTCCATATGATAACACGAGTCCTGCTTTTTCTGCAATCTCATGCAGTTTTTGAACCATTTTTTGGATCATCTTCTTTATTTTATGCTAGCAATGCCACAATATCAGTAAAAGCGAGACATTCCACCTTGGACTTAAACATATTCCTCCTAATACTTCTTATTTCATTATGTTTTACATGCTTTCATCATTTTTACCAACATGGTATTAAATAAGATGGGAGACAGACATCATACTTGTTCCATTATTTATCTTTTTTAAATTTCAATTCTCTGAAGGCAATTTCATCAGTTACCCAGTTTTACGAATTTTAGATTTAAATTGTTTCAGCTTATTTATTACAAACCCGATAGCAAATATCGTAATATTTCGTTGTGTAGATGTGTGACACTTTGTTTGGACGGATATGTTGCTAGAAACATAAAATCCACTTCTTAAACAGAATCAAGCAATAAAAATACATTTGGAGACAAAATATTTCTCTCGTTTCGTTATAACAGGATATTCCACTCTCAAGAAAGTAGTATCCCCGCTGGTATCTTACGTAATTTCTTTCGAACTATTTTATTCGGAGATTGTATAACCTTATCGACTCTAGCTACAGCTTTATTTGGTTAATCCAAGCTGCCGGCAGTTCGACTGGCTTGCGCAACGAACGAGACACAATGCCCGATAGTTTAAGGCTCCGAAGGAAACTCGTCATTTGAAGGCACAAAGAAACTCTTTATTTATTTATTTACTGCCCTTCAGTTCTCCGCTTGCATTTAGTGTCGAGTCGTGTTCGGAGAATAGAATTCCACCAAATCAAACAGCGCTCGAGTTAATAAAATGTTTAGTTTACTCTCCCGCTTGCCGCCCGCTCATACGGTACCGTACTTTAGAAGCGCTCTGTCCCTACGAACCGAGTGCCATAAATTCCGTCTCGAGTACCTGTCATGAGGGGGCTACAGCTTGTAAGAAAATATTCTGACGATCTTGTTATTCTGGTTACGCGTTGGGTTGAA
>JARYHS010011408.1:28345112-28419461 GCA_031002005.1 Vandiemenella viatica
TTACACACGTGAGGGCTGTAATCTAGCTTACCCTACCTGTTCAGATTCCCACATCAGGCGTCTATTGTCGTCTCCAGGTGGGCCGTGACGCACGAAGTTGCCTCTCAACCCTCGCGGCTGCCGGGGTGGTCCCGGCTCGCCGCCTGCAGACTTTTTCTCTCGGCGAGGGGAGATGGGTGAGAATTAATTAACGAGGTCAGTTGTAATTCGGTTCATTAGGCCGACAGCCTGCGGCGGCTGCTGCTCCGGCGTGGCTAATTCGCTAAAACCTGAACTGCAAATCGGGGGACCGCGGGACCGCCAGCACGTGAATTAATTATGGCGGAAAAGTGTTGGGTGGCCCGGAGTACCTCCAACACAGAGAGGCCTCAAATTCACTGTTACATGACTACATCAGATGGGCAGATTCAGCGAGAGGCGTACATCAAAAATAATAACTGAATGTAATTGGTATAAGCTCGTTCTAATAGCTTCAACCGTTTAAATATTTTTTTTTGATGCCATCTGTCTTTCGACTTGTTTGATGCAATCCTCCATCCCTTCTTATCTTTGTGCTAACCTCTTCATCACTAGATTCTCCTTACAACCCACGTCCTCAATTATGCGCTTCATATATTCTAAACTCTGTCTTTCTCTACAGTTCTTACCTTCGACTGTTCCCTCCACTAACAAATTAACCAATCCTGCATGTCTCAGAATTTGACCTACCATCCTGTCACTTTTTTCTGTAAGCTTCTTCCACAAACTTCTTTCCTAACCCATCATTTCCAAAACACTTTCATTCCGTACTTTGTCCACTTAATTTTCTGCATTCTTCTGTAGTACCACATTTCGAATGCTTCAATTTTCCTTTTTCTGGTATTCCTTAAGTCCATGCTTCACTACCATAAAGTGCTCCTCACATAGAATTTTAAATAGTTCTAAGTCCTAGATCAATATTTGAAACTAAAATATTTCTCTTTTTCATGAAGGCTCTTTTTGCTAGTACTATTCTACTTTCATCATCATTCCTGCTTCGACCATCGGTTTTATTTTCGCTTACCAAGCACAAGAATACACTTACTTCTTCTATTGCATCCGATCCTGCAGGTATTTTTATATTTAATCTACTGTGGTTGCTATCATTTCTGTATTTTTGCTTACCAAGCACAAGAATACACTTACTTCTCCTATTGCATCCGATCCTACAGGTATTTTTATATTTAATCTACTGTGGTTGCTATCATTTCTGCTACATTTCATCTCTTTTGTCTTGCTTTGATTT
This sequence comes from Vandiemenella viatica, assembly GCA_031002005.1. Classification (NCBI taxonomy): domain Eukaryota; kingdom Metazoa; phylum Arthropoda; class Insecta; order Orthoptera; family Morabidae; genus Vandiemenella; species Vandiemenella viatica. The sequence goes on from JARYHS010011408.1 coordinate 28,346,377, forward strand.
CTATCCAGTCCAAAATCTTCCTTAAGTATTTGTTCATGGCTTTCAGTAATTTCTCAATATCCTCGCCATGTTCTGCTAACAAAACAATGTCATCAGAAAATTGCACTTACAAACACTAACTTAGCCTACAACCCAGAGGTTGGTTGGATCTTCCAGAAGGAATCATACTAAGCCATTGTTTCAGATGTGGGACGGCCAGTTCCTTCGAACACTTATGTCACAGCAAAATATTTCTGTTACTTTGATTATGGCTTCCTCTACATATAAGATGAATATTAACGGGGATAGACTACAACGATCTCTCACACCCTTTTTAAATGATGAAGGAATGTTTCTCATGATTCTCTACTTTCATTGTAGCCACTTGATCTCGATATTTTATTCCTGACTTTTTAAATTTTTTAGCATCTTGTGCCACCTAAAATTATCAAAGCTTTGTATAAATCAACAAACGCCACAAAAGTATTCTTGTTTTTCTTGACCCGCCCTTCAAGTATTAACCTTAAAGCCAGAATTGTTTCCCTTGTACCGCGGTTTTTCCTAAACCCAAATGGATATTCACCTATTATGACATCTACTACCCTTTCCATTCTTCTGTATATTATTCTGATCAGTATTTTTGAAGCATGTGATGTTAGACTAATGGTTGCCATAATTCTCACATTTGTAGGCTTATGCTTTCTTCGAAAGTGTGAGGGTGATATTTTTATTAAAATAAGTCTAAGAAGTGATACAATAATTGAAAAATATTTCAACGAAGCTAAAGATCAAATTTTAATATCCATCTGGAATTCTATCAAATAATATTTGTGGGTTTAGGCTGACAACTAACTAAATGCCTCAATGTATTAGGGTTGAGCCAGTCTGACTTTACTGAAGTTAAAATGATCTCAGGTATTGATACATAACCAAACGAATGTGCTTTGTAGAAACAGACTTCTTCTCAAATCGACGTACCTGGGATGGTTATCAACTGTTAGCGTAACAATTAATAAATACTGTGGCGATGAAGCAGAGTTCTATATTGTATTTTGTGTCAATGTGCTCAACGTAAACGCCTTTTAACTCCCAAATTTCTTGTTCAACGCGGCAGACGGTAACCGTTTTTAAAATTATTTTAATAGATTTATTATTACGAAATAATACTTAATAGGTAACAAGACTCATTGAAGACCGTTAAGATAGTTATGTCCTATGATAACAGTTAGATCAATCTGAAATAAGACAATTACGTATACAGGGTGTTCCAAAAACGAGGAGGTAAAAAAAAAATCGCATGGAAGCAAACCTGTTTATTCGTAGGTGTAGTCACATGGAATTTGGTTCTGACTATAATAGAACGAGTTAAGCGGTACAAAATATTTTAGGAGATGAAGTACGTGGCATACCAACCACACAGTGAACCAAACGAGCAGGGGACTTGTAACATTCTGGCAGCTTTTTTGGTAACAAAAACTGATATATCTGCAAGTTGTCCGTACGTACATTATTCTAAAACAGAAAGAAGCATCTAGCGCATGTTGATAATTAATGAATGTCACTGTGTAGGTCACTTTTGATCATCTGGATATATTTGGAAAGATTGAGTATCTTTAGTTAGATGTATTATTTCACGAAGTTGAACGATCTTCAAGCAAACCTTAGCAGAGAGTTCGTTGTTTTTCATGCTTATGTCCCGACACAGAGGTTGTTACAGTGGAATCAATGACGTAAGGCCCAAGGTATAGTCCAGCGTACATAACTCGTCCTCACTTCGTCGGTAGTTACCAACCAGGAAACATGGGCTAGCTAGTAGCTCAACCGTCTCTGGCTAGCTTTGCTTCACCAGTCATTTAAGCTTAAATTAGGTAAGAATCTCGGAATTCGAGATACCCAGCTGTAAGTCTGTAAATACTTGTATATTCACACCCTAAAAGTGGTCTCAAAACCTACATATGGTAGGGTGTGCGCAACTATTAAATTTCGAGGTCAAAGGTCACAAAAAATCGTTTTTTTTTTGCACTTTTTGTAAATATCTCATTTCCTATGGGTTTTTTGCTATTTGTATTTATTATCAATATTGTAGAATACAAAATTCTCTACAGATTTTGTCTAAAAAATTTTTTTATACGGTGAACCGTTTTCGAGATAGAGGGCGGAGAGCGCGCGGTCACAGCATCACTTCAGGTCAACCGGTGCCTCCGGTCGAAAACGCGCCATATATAGTTGATGAACTATCGATAAATCAATGATTATAAATATTTGTTAATTTTTATTAACTATTATATTATATTTTATCATTTTTTCCTAACCTATCCACTTTTTATTCAGTATTAATTTATTTAACAACATTTACCTACCCATGTAATTGCAGATTTGTTAATGAAAATATAGGAATTATATTTGAATTTTAACCTAATTAATATTAATAACTTCTTACATGATGAAAAAAACCAAATAAATTATTAATTAATCTTTTTATAAAAATACCATTCAATACATTTATTTTTAAAAGTAAAAAAATGGAATAAAGGGTACAAAAACTACAATTTATAATTTTAATCATCTTCTTCCTCTTCTTCGTCGTCTTCCGGCTGCTGGTAAATTTCAAACTGGTCTTCTTTATCGTCTTCAACGACATTTGTCTCAAGTTCTTCCATGATTTCGGGGTCAAAGGTTCTATCTTCGTTAATGTCGCTCTGATATGGTAGAGCATTGAGACAAGCTTGCCCATTACATTGGCCACAAGCTAAAGAGCATTGCAAGCCCGCTTTCCTGCATCCGCATCGCGAACCACAACCACTCTTGCAGTTGCAGAAAATTGTATTTAGCAAATCTTCTGGAGCAGGTGGTAAAATTGTCATGATAGGCTCCAAAAAATCGTTTCGCATTGCCCAACCCCATACCTGGGGTTCCAAATCATGCCCTAACCAAGTTTGAACTTGATAATATACACGTTTGAAATGTTGATGAGCAGCTGCACTTGTTGGTGGAATATTTGAAAGCTGCACAGGTTTATTAAGTTTTGTAGACTTGACGTAATGCATATAACGAAGATGATCGAGACTTTCACAGATTTCTCTAATAATTGCTGCTGCAGCTTCTACAATTCTTAGCCTTTCTGCTTCAGGATCTATTTTTTTACTTTCGTACCAAGTTTTGATAGAATATTAGCTTGTGCATCACGGAAAGAAATGACTGTGAAAGCTCCAACTTTCTTCGTAATTACGATATCGGTTAAGTACTTCTGTTGTAGTCTTGTAATGATAGTTTTATCTTCTGGCACATACCCTGTCAAGACATCTTTAAGCTGTTTTAGTGTGAATTGAGAATCATTATTATTTTCGATGTAATTGAAAATCTCTAACATAGCTTCTGTAACTTGATTATCTTAACGAGGTTTCTCAAGAGGCGATGATGATGATGATTTATTTGAAAAGTTTGTAAAGCAAGCAGCATGGTACTTCGCTTCAGCAGCGATCGAATCATACTGTAAAATTATACGACTTTTCACCAATTCTCCGAAATCATCCCCACGTTCTTCTGCTTTTTTTGATAACAGTATCTTTGAACTCAAGAGTACTCACATTTTTTATCTTCCGCATGTATTTTTCTCTTTTCTTTTTCTCTGCAGCCTCATCAGCAACTTCGCCACAAAATAAACATTGATTCTTAAAATCAAACACTTCACCTCGTTTTTTACGGAGTAATAATGGAGAAGTTATAGTTTCTCCTTCTTCTTGTTTCCGTTTTGCTGCTTGGATACAGTTTTTACTAATGTAAACACTTCGGCACTTTTCATGCACTTTAACAGAGGTTACTGATTTCAAATAATCAATTTTTCCGTCGTTTCGTTGACACTTGCAGTTCGTAGAGATTTCATACCGCGCACTACTTCAATAAGCGATTCACCTCCCGAATCTGACTTATTACATAGAAAACACAAATCAGCCATAGTTCTTGAAATTGTACGTCCGTAGTTACCAAGATACGATTCAAACTGAAAGAAATAGAAGACGGTCGTAACTATACAATACAATTGAACATCTGTCCCTACTGGCTATAAATAGAATGGTCCGTAGTGTATAATAGGGGCCCGTATAATTCCCAGGTATAATTTTTGACGTAGTGGAAGGATTTTAAAATTTACAGATTTTAAAGAAGATGCACTTAATTATTTTCTATTTAAAATGTCATTAGTGCAAATGGGAATATAATTATAATATGATTTAAGTTTTTCGCTTAATTATTTTTTAATTTCAGGAAACGGTTATCAGTATTATTGAATAGATATAGATTTAATGCATGAAGAAAATGATAAATTATAATATAATAGTTAATAAAAATTGACAAATATTTATAATCATTGATTTATCGATAGTTCATCAACTATATATGGCGCGTTTTTGACCGGAGGCACCGGTTGACCTGAAATGATGCTGTGACCGCGCGTTCTCCGCCCTCTTTCTCGAAAACGGTTCACCGTATAAAAAAATTTTTTAGACAAAATTTGTAGAGAATTTTGTATTCTACAATATTGATAATAAATACAAATAGCAAAAAACCCATAGGAAATGAGATATTTACAAAAAAGTGAAAAAAAAACGATTTTTTGTGACCTTTGACCTCGAAATTTAATAGTTGCGCACACCCTACCATATGTAGGTTTTGAGACCACTTTTAGGGTGTGAATATACAAGTATTTACAGACTTACAGCTGGGTATCTCGAATTCCGAGATTCTTACCTAATTTAAGCTTAAATGACTGGACTATGACATTGATCTTGTTTAAGCAGACCTTGGCTCCGTGTTGCTAACCATTACAGTGAGGCCAATCAGTGTTAGGAAAGGCACTACTGACCACGGGCGCGAGCAATTTGGCGGCGCCGCCGGTCGGTCGAGAGTGTCAACACACGTAACCGAGCCGGGCGACGCGGCGGGGGCGTGGCGACGTCGAGGGCTGCCCTGCCGGATGTCAATTAGCCGCCCCGCGCGACACACGACAAATACTGTCACCGCGATAGGCAGCACGCCATCGTGGTGGGTACACGGGCTGCCTGTCCGCAGGGGCACGTCACACCACTGAATGAACAGCAGGACAGTTAATAATTCCCCTCACACAGAAATCACTGTTTCTACATATAAACTCCTATAACGTTTTATTAAAATAAGTTGCATCCTTGTACGTTTCGAAACATTTGTTTAAGCAAAAATCTGCAAAAATAAAAGAAATGACTAGATGTCAAGTGCAAAAATGTCGCAAATACAATACGATGAATAGAGAATCGGGAAACAACTAATGTGAAGAAACACACATTGTGAATCTATATCTCTGCAATATGTGGCGCTGCATTGCAGTGCTAATGAGATCATCTACCATGCGAAAATTTCATGAATAATATGTTTTCATAGGTATCAAATATCAAAACACACACACAAAAAAAAAAGAAAAAAAAATTCTAAAGACTCCTAACTATAAAAAACGCGTACAGATTATCGATATCGCTGTGATACGTCGCGCTGCTATCTAGCGGTATCGGGAAGGATCCTTATCGACGGCAATGAAGCCTAGTGTCTAGGCTCTGAACTGTTCGTACGCTTTACCTTGATAGTTAATATTTTCGCCCTCTAATTTCTTTGTTATTTTGTGATGTCTCCAAAGAGGAAACGTTAATCTTTGAAATGATACCTCATTTATCGATTTCGGTTATGTATGAACGAGCATATGTGGCTCCACACAAAAAATACCTTTTATAAATAATGTATTCGAGTCGAGTACCACTTTATGTCGACTTTAAATTGTTCGTTTCATTTCTGCTTGAAGTTCATTTATGTGAAGAAATAATTTAAGAATGAAATCAACAGTAAGAACACACAGCATATTACATACAGTGGGGTTTTGAAGAATGATTAAAGATTTTTTTTTTTATTCAGCTTTCTTTAAATAAAATAAGAAGTTATAATTCAAAGGTAGAGGTATTCTTCTTATCATTATACGCGAAATGTCTGTATGTAATGTGCAAGTGGTTGCTAAAATATTACTGATGGTAACAATATTTCATAGATTCTGTCATTATTTTGAATCTTCATCTCGAGCAACAGCCGTTATTGACTTTTCTTCTATTCTCCTCCTCTTCACCGTCTTACTTGATTTAGTTTTAAAAGTTCTGAATCATGTTATAAAGGAATACTTGCATTTAAATTTCATACTTTTTCCTTTTTTTTTCCTCTGAAGTTTCATCATAATCGGGTAGACTTACTTTACGAATCTATGTATTTATTTTTGTATTATTTAAGTGGCAAACAAAACTTTCACGAATGTCCCAGTGTATTCATAAATTCTTCACGGGTGAACCGTTGGATTGTATTGTGAAAACACCATAACATGGCCATTACGTTCAAGTTTAACGCCATGTGTTATAGTCTACATATCGACAATTTTGAGGATGCCGTTATACATCTGACTAAGACGTCGGGACATTACATGTTCACACGACAATCAGGTGGTACATGAGAAGGTTTGGTTGGAGTCACACGCCACAAATGTCTCCATTCGCACAGCTGTGTTCCAATTATATGCAGTACCGCAGTTTAGGACAGTCATTCTGTATTGTTCTAGTATAGTAGTGGTGGAAGAATAAAAAAATTGTTATTTTTGGGGATTATAACGAGGTTCTTACTTAACCAGTGAATGGAAATTATCTATCTCATGAATATTTTAACTACATCCCGAGTGATCCACAATAAAACTATTACAACCATTATGAGACAAAACATGCAGGTATTTTTGTTCAGTGTTGGAAATGTTAATGGAATTGAGAACGACGATTATTTCCAAGCCGAAGAGACGGCGCACTTTATTCTTCTGCCACTTCATTTAATAAGCAAACGGCAGTGACAATTATTCTTCCAAGTTCCCAGAAATCATAACATATTTAGAGATTATATCAGTAAATATATACGTAACCAAACATAAAGTTGTTGGCGTGTTGAGTGGCCATCACAGGTGTGTTACTATAACTGAAATAAATCATTAGTCAATTGATGACTAATTATTTAATCAGCAAAAATCAGTAGTTGTAAGTAGTTATTAAGCTGATCCGGATGCACCCAGTTTCTATTTTTTATAATTTGCTTTACGATTCATAAAATGTGTGTAGTAGAAATTACAGCGCAATTTTACAAGAGTTATTTTGGCTAGGTCATAGACAAGACCGCTAGTAGCCTTATCTTACGGTAACATCCACGCATTTGCCTTAAGTGGAAAACTTAGATTAGGTTTGCCGAAGATCAACAGCGGAGCCACCTGCTTCAATACTACAGACTTGCTACTTTTGTATCGTTCTTTTGTGTTAAAATTTTCAAACGTTTGCAAAAAATTATTACTACCTCTACTGCACAGCGTTATGGCAGTTTATTAATTAAATAAATTGCTATTAAATAACACTTATAACATTAAGAAAAATGTGGTACATATTTATTCGTTTACTGTAGTAACTATATCTCTTGATATAAAGTTTAAGAAAACAGTTTTAGCGACTGAATTTAAATAAACAAAAAACAACTGTTAATTTGTTAATTAAAATATTAGTTTAAACGCAATACATATTTTTTCAATGTTGCGGAAATTATTTTTCCGAGGTTGCAAGACTAAATGGAACTGATAATGTACAGCGCTTATGAACTCGATTTTCCATAAACACCTCTAGCCGCATTTAGTCCTGTATCGAATGCGGGTCGCTTTACGGACAGGACGACTCAATGACCAAAATATCCTTTTATATAGAAACATAATATATTACGCTATTTAAGATGATTTTTTTATGTTTAACTTTGCAATCCAACCATAAAATTAGGTACTTTTGATATAAGTCTATATGATATTTATTAGTTATTGTATTTTTTTCTCTTTCTTTGTAGCAGTTACTATAACCAGGTAACAAAATATTTTTACAGCAGATGAGAAATAATCACAGAAAATAGTGCTGTGATAAAATTGTTTTTATTGTGTTGATGATATTAGTCATATGTGAATCAGTAAACTAACAAAGTAATTAATTGAATTAATTGTAGTTCGTGTTTGAAATTATACTTTCCTTAGAAAACTTTCCAGAAATTTCTAATTAATTTGAACGCAAAGGATTTTAGATAATTGTGATATGCGCCTCTTACATGTGATTATCTTGCATCTTCTCAATGTGTGCACTACAGGAAATTACATATCCCAGAGATATTTCCTTTGGAGACATTTACCGACCTTGGTAGGGGAGTGGTTAACGCTCTGCCCTCGCATTCGGGAAGACGCCTGTTCGAATCCCCGTCCGGGCATCGAGATTTATATTTCCATGGTTTCCCCATATCACTCCAGGCGATTACGGGGATGCTTCGTTCAAAAGGGCATGGACGAATTCCTTCCCGTTCATTGTCCCCAGTGCCATCCTGCCTCCAATGATCTCGATGTCGACGAGGCGTAAAGCCATAAGTAAAAAAAAAGCTTAGAAGGGATGTATTGAGCGAAATTAGGAGTCACCGCCGTTTTGCATTTGCAGGGCGGTGACCTACTGAGCTAGCTGTGTGGACGAGATTGGCGACAGTTAATTGAAGCGGAGCAGGCGCGCGTATGAGCTGACACGTCGCGGCGGGCCCGCCGGTGTGTATCCACGCGACGAGCCCGTGTTTACCTTGCGGAGAGGGTGCGTGGAGTTTCGGCAGCTGTCGTTTCCTGGACGCGAAGTGGCTGGGGCGGCGCCAAATGTTTACGTTTGTATTGCGGCGGAGTGGCCGTGTTATCCCGCAGGACAAGACTGATCTGCAGCCCCAGCCAGTCCTCAGTGCAGCCCAGCTGGTCTGCATTCACATCGGTGCGGGGTGTCAAATAGACCAGGCGTCGTGGTTAAATGAGGTGAAGGGACCGCTAGCAGGCGTCTTTTAGGCTTTTTTTCCACACTACGGTTTGACCGAACGGCAGAAAACGAACGGCTACTTTTTTTTCAGGGGCGTGAAAAAGAACATGGCCCCTTTCACATTACACGGCGACGGCAAAACGCCGTCCGGTCGCCGTGTAGCATCCGTCCGCTGCCAGACGGCGACCGATAACTCAGTGGCGTACGAGACCAAATACACGCTTTCACATTAGACGGTTTTACGTCGTACGGTCGTGCCCTCGAGCCATTGTAGTCGTTGTTTGGCTATGTATTACTTCATTATTTCTTTAAAAATGTTTTTTTTTTCTTCCATATATTTCATTCTGCTATGCCCAATAAATGCATTTTCAGTTAACGATGTAGATCTTATTTCAATCTCCAATAACTTAACCACCTTTTTCAAGAATATAGTAGAAGAGTAAATATATATATAGATAAGGTTTCTTTCGTGAACGGTTAAATACCATTAATGCAATTATTTGTTTCCGCTTAGTTATAATCAAACAGCACACCACGCAACCACACGGAGCTTGTGATAGGAATAAACCGTATAGAAACCGTACATTGTGAACGTGATTGGCCTTTCGAATTTGTACCGTTCGAGTTTCTGCCTTTCGGCCAAATCCTTATAGTGTGAAAAGAGTTAACCTCTTAGTGAGGAAACCGGATTCTAAGCCCAAAAAATATAACGGAGTGTTCTGACACATCTTTTCTTCCAACTGTACCTTCAACAAGTGTTACTTTTTAATGTTGTACATGTTTCTATTGTAGTTTACATCGTGGTGTAGCTGGAACTCCTTACATGCGTCTGAAATGATAATAATCAATGTTCCACCCTAAGGCTGGTTTTCTCTTGGTAGCTCTCCATGCTCTGTCTTTTGCACTCCTATTCAGTTCCAGATAATTTTCCTCTTCCTCCTTCATTACCTCTTTCTGTCTTCCCACAAACTAGTCCTTCCAAGGCGTCTATTATTAAGCACTCCTCTCTAAACAAGTGTCCCATCCAGTTCTTCTTTCTTTCTTTTATGACTAAAAATAGTTTCTTCCTCTCGCCACTCATTTCCAGCACTTCAACATTATTCACTTCTTCGTCCAGCTTGTCCTCTCCATCTTCTGCTACGTCTTCTGATGCCCAATCCTTCCACCATCAGAGTGCACTAAAGTGTTAGCTTAGGTAATAACATTTACTCAAATGTTGTAAAGTTTATTTTAGCACAGCAAAATCGTATTTGAAATGAACAAATATTGAGCTACTTGCAACTTACAGTAGATGCTAGCCGTTTGCCATTTTGCCATAAATGCAATGTATGTAAGTATACTAGAGTCATCTGGAGTGAAAACAGATGTAATAGACAACAGAAGACTCATTAGAGAAGTAATACAAAAGGCAGGTTTTCAGGAAAGAAATACATAAAGGGAAGAAAATGGATCCAAGAAGAAAAGGAATAATACTTTTAAAAGAATGAAGGACGTTTGGAAGCAAAGAAAATTAAATACATAGAAACATAGTCAAAGATGATTTATCGTACCCTCCAATTGGGCTATTCGGAAGAAGAACAGTCATCTTACCAAGCAAGTGTGATATTATAATATTAATGTCACAAATAATTTAAAACAAGTACATTCCAATTTTCATGTAGTCTCTAGTTACATGGAACTACTGCAGAAAGCATACTTAAGGATACATGAAGTGAGGATGGATGTAAAGTGCATTTCCTACCAAGTATTTAGTGCAGCTGTATGTAACCAGAGGGCATACTGTATCAAATATCGATAGGGGATATCCGGTGTCGAAACATTATCTTCCCTAGGCACTCATTTCGTGTCTGCTGTAGACTAGTTTCACGTTTACTTAGAAACCTTTTATTTAGAATGCGTTCACCTAAAATTCTCCAATTGTAAAATTGAGCTACGTGATTCAAGTGACTCTTTCTCAGCATAATGCTGGCTGCTTAGTTAGCTAAATTTGAAATTTTAATGTTACCCTCAATAATGGAACGTTAATTAAATTTCTTTCGTTTTGAACGTGCACTAGACCTGATCCCATTATAATTTTATGAGATATTCTGATTCTGATACATTAACACTGTTAATTACAGTATATTCACTCTGCATTTGTACCATTAGTTCACTGCATATCATCGTTGTTTCTGCTTATGAATTAATAATTCTTTTCCAGAAGCAAAGAAGATAAAATTTCATTCCTGTATTTTAGGCAAAATCACGGTAATTGTGTTATTTTGCATTACGGCAAAGAAGCCAAAAAGCACTCATAAAAGTTTCATGTCCATTGTGTGTCTACTCAGGGCCTCCAGTTGTCAATAGCACTGCTTAAATAATTCATGTGTGACATTTACACCTGAAATCCATTAACCCGGTGCGCTTTAATTCACACTGTCAACTCAATCTGCGGGTTTTGGAACCTGTACAGTCGGGTACAACATTTATGACGATGACCACTGCAGCATCTCGCTAAGCGTACATTCGGAGGATATACACTTTCGAACACATATATCATGTTAACAAAATTATGTTATTGTTTGCTACAATTTATCATCTTAACATACACAGTTTTTTTCTCTATGTTCTTTCCTGGTAAAGGATGACTTGAACGAGATGAATGTAGATCAATATTATCTTTGGTACCTAAACGTATTTTCAAGGTTCTCGGAGTTTGCTATTTCTTGCTACTCAGTCCTTTCGTGAAAGTTATATAAAGGGTCTCACTGGATAGTCCTTTCAGATGATACTGACTTTAATTATTTCATTAGTTCTTTAATTAACAGACCGATCGTCAGGCGATTTTACCTTTTCGCCAAAGGATAATAACTAACATAACTTATGAATTTACTAAGGAGTTTAATTAAATAACAAGACTGCTACTATACTTTCCATTTAACTTTTCATTCTGTAGGAATCTTCACAAAATGAAATACGCGGATGAGGATCAAGCTTCGTCCAGAGATACTAAAGCACATTACAAAACAATTCCAGTTATTAAACTAAAGCAAACATTCCTGATCAACAAATAACAAACGATTATCGAAACGACGACTGACTCTTCACGCCCTTACCTCCCTTAAATAAGCACCACAGAAACATCCACAACACAACAAAGTGCCGACAGATGTTTTTAGAGTGCTAACAATCCCACTGACAATCAAAATCATACCGAAACCAGTACAGAACCAGTACAGAATTACTCACAAACACTAGAAAACAGTTTAAAACGGAAATTAAAGATATTTAAACATAAAATGAGCATTACAAACAATTGATAATCGTCCTCAGAATAAAACATTTATAATTAAAAGCATTCAATTAATGTTTCACACATTATACTGCTTCTGATCATATGACACGTCATTTACAGAGTATCATTTGATACAAGTAATATTCATTCACATGAAAAAATACACGAACTCATATTAATTAACTTTCATCTGTCTACACACAACTGCTAAGATTAAAATTCTTAAAATGCTGGGTTTGAGGGCTGTTACAATATACCAAAACTTCCTAATGTCCTAGTAAAGAAACAAATTTTACAGCGAACAATTATACATAGTCCTTGTCGTCAATTCCCGCCTCTAATGACCTCAATGTCGATGAGGCGTTAAATATATAAAAAGCTATATTTATTGTGGTCGCAGCTGGCTTGAACTCGATTAACAATACCTCCTTCTGATCCACTCCATTTTTTACCTTAGGATATTACATTTCGTCGATGTCGAAGTCATTAGGGGAGGAAAAGGACTTGTGCAACGAACGAGAAGGAATTCAGTCATGGCCTTCTAAAAAGTCGGAGCGTTACCGCTCACCCACCACGATCGGTCATCCAATCTTTTGACACTATCAACCTTACATTACTGGTAGACTGTGCTTGTTTTAATTCTTGCGGCATAAGCGATTTTGGAGTTGATTATCACGGGTGACGAAACGTGAGCGTTTCAATGTAGAACTGAGACGTAAGAACAATCACGCCAGTGGCGATATTCTTTTTCGCCAAATGCTGGTATTATTTATGTTATTATACTGAAGTAATTTCAAACAAAGAAAAACGCAGAAAATTTCATGCCTTTTAAGTAATGAGTATTTAACCCCTATATTTTTCAAATCTCAATGCTGTAAAGCGCATAAAGTAATTGTGTACAGAAATTACTAACAGCATTGAATAAAACGGAAATAAACGGTAATTTAAGAACTTTCTGCTTCTAAATCCTATTGTCAATGAACTTTCTTTACTTATACCAGTTATAAAAGTATTTATGTTTGTCCTACGAAAATAATCTTGTTGTAAATTTTTGAGTGACAATGGTCGTTTAATTTGTTACGGTGCTAAAATTTAGTTCTATGCGATTTCCTCTCATGTATTTATACAATGCATAATCATAGTCCACCTACAGAAGTAGAGAAACAATTCCAACAATAAATTATTTGTTTCTGAAACGTTAAGTTCGTTCTACTGTGAAATAATTATTTTGGAAACATGTGTGCCGTTTGTAAAGGGACAGACGATGTGGTTTCGAAGCCGCTAGAAATTCGAGTAGCTTTCTTTCAGTGTTTCCACCCCAAAAGCGTTCATATTTATGTAGGCAGTTGGCCAAGAAACGTTGAATACTTTCAATTATGAGTATGTTATTCCCTGACGCAATTACGAAAGAATCAAGGATATATTATATACATGTGTAGGTTTGGAACGTTTAAAACGGAAATAAAAATAATTTTATTTAGAAAAAAATTAAATGCTTGTAGTTGAACTAAGAACTGCTTGTTCTCAAACCCTGAACGCTAAGCACAGGACCACGGCGCTCACGCTGCTTCACTACACGTAAGTGTGTATACAACGAGGCTAAGGAAAACAGTTTCATTCAATCTGTCTTGGAGAAATACTTTTCCGAAATAATCTCTTAGTTCTATAGTTTTGTAGTACTAAAATTTCGAACTCTTAGAACATGGTTATCCCCTGGTTTGTCCACAGAGAAAATTAAGAGTGCAATATTATCGGAAGGAATTAGTAAAACCGGAATATAAATAATTATCGTTATAGTTTTACGCTAATCGACTGTAGTAAAATGTAACATTGGGCCTGTTTCTTGAACGGCTTTAATGCAATCCCGTTAATTACAACTTTTGCGATAGGTTTCATAATCTGAATTTTGGTAAAGTATCATTGAAATGTAGGGGAAGGTTGATGAACTATCCCGCCTATAAGAATCGTCAGTGGAAGGAGATTAATTCCTTCCTGTTAGCCAATTACTTCATTCATTGTCTTGAGGAAATGAATAATCTGAAGTACAGATGGCTCTGAGTGAAATATCCACCAATGAGATTGCCATGAGGTGGAGCCAGCATTGCGTTACTGTTTCCTGGGATGACGTTGTTGTCAAATTGTGCAAAATTAGAGTGATAGAATCTGACGGCGGCAGCCAAGAATCATTCCAAAGACTGTACGTATTATATCCGTATCAGGTTATTTAGTCTTAGCTCTTGACTTAAAAACTTATTTTTTTGACAGGTTTTAGGTGCAATGCGATATTTTTTATTTTAGTCGCCCTTAACAGTTTCAACCACAATAAAACATAAGAAATAGTAGATCATATCAGACCACACATAAATCATCGTCACAAGCAGAAAAAAAACGGCAGTAACACACAACTATTAATTAGAGCTGTCTTTTCCAGGTGTTGGTTTCGAACGAATGTCCCACTCCTGTCGCATTACGTAGACCATCGCTGTTCACGATACCTTCCCTTCCATCACTTTTTCGGTGCAGAATTAAGGCAAAATGTGATTTAATTACTAACTGTTACTGAAACAACATTTAAGACCATTTTTTTTATACCGATTGAATCTGCGTAATCGATTTTAAACCTATTTGTCGAAAAGTAAACGATGCAAAAAAAAAAAATCCATTCATCGTGCTTAACTGGACTCTCCTTTTTGGATCAATTTCTTCAAAAATTAATTCGTGCAAAGTGTAATCAATATGATGTGCGCAAGATGCAAGATTCACTAACATTGTTGGTCCATTTATAAATTTCTGAGTCAGTATCAGAGGATACGGTGGCGCTTAAATAAATTCCTGGAAAATATCCATTTAGCCTGCTCAGTACTTTTCGAATCGATTTTTTATACTCCCCGTAACAGGTTGATTTTTCTAGTTGCGCGCATGACGAGCAGAATTTCCTCTGTAATTCATATGGCAATCGAAGTGTTGAACCTGCGCAAAAAAAGAAAACAATTCAGTCAGATATGAGGCTCACCGCATTCTAGTGTAAACGCAATACGTACCAAATGAATATTTTATCGCATTGTTTGCATAACATTTCATCACTGCTGTTACATTTTTAATTAAAAAACGTATAAAATGTTCCATTAATTCAATAAATCAAAATAAAACATTGCTTTGTAATTTTTAATAATTAATTTTTTCAGCCTTGCTCCGTGTTAGAAGAGGTAACACTTTTCTAAATATGCATGTGCTTTTGATATTGCCGAAAGGGAAGCTACTCAAAAACCAAAAATAAAATTTCGTGGTGATTATTCTTAAGTTGAGTGAGACGTGGAATTTTTCAGGAAATTATGAACGCATACCTATTCCAATGGTAAATCTGTTATAACATCTTCGCTCAACCCGTGCTACGGTAAAATACGTGAAAAGGACTAAAGAATTTGTTTTGTTCTTTCCGAAAGGCAACAAGTCTTTGATATCCGTAATTTAAACAAAAAATGATTGTTTTCCTTATTATAAAAAAAAAAACAGAAAACATAGGAGTTTACGATCAGAGCAAAATTTCAGACATTAATAACAAAACAAATAGAAGGAATTTGTATTAATGATTTTAAAAGCACAATAAAATATCAAATTCGTCGATTGGAATTGCTATATTGCAAACAAAATGTAGTAAATTTATTATAATTAATAAAGAATAACATAATGAGTATCCTAAATTGATTGATAACTTGCTATAATAGCAAGTGAAAACATATCTGACCGTTGCCAGCCCTTATCAGCTTGATATGACCAAAGTAGGCATTTATTGGCATCTTGTTTATCATAATTGATTATTATTTTGCTTAGTTTAGTGTGACTTTGCGCAGAAACTTCAATTCGGTTCTTTGTGTTCTTTATTTGTCTCTGCCGGATGGAATCCAGTATTTGCAGCCATACCACATGTCCTTGTAAGATAAAATTTAATTTAATTTTACAGTTTCCTGTGTATGATGCCTCATACGCATTGTAATCTGTGTAATTATATATATATATATATATATATATATATATATATATATATATATATATGTATTCTTATCCACAATTGTTTTCCCATCTCCATGAAAATTTACACTTTAAAACAACGGGGAAAATGCTGTGTATAATTAGTATACAATAACCCATCCTCTCTCTTCCGTCACCCCCCTTAAGTGAAATTTAGATGTGCTGCGGTTCAGTTTTTTGGAAATATCTCGGAGACGTTGGGGAAAACGGCCAAAGTAGATGGTGATATTCTGAAATTACACAAAAAGTCTTGTTTATTAGTGGTCGCCCGGTTTCGTTCGGACAGTTAGAGATAGAGAAATTTGATCTTGAAATTTAAAAAATTGTCTTAAAGTTAGTTTTTATCCGATATTAATGAAACTTTGCACACGAATCTCTTAAAACAAAGATAAAAAAAATACTGTTTAGATTTGGTTTTCAAAACTACACCCATGTAATGGAAAAATGTTTACCGCCATCCGAACATCAGAACTTCGATATCCAAGCCCCGAGAAAAGCCGGGTACTATGCTAATAAGATATAACTTACATCACCATCTGGTTTGTTGAAACGTGAAACCTACCCTAATAACTGATCGTCATTGACTATTTTTTTTTTCCTAAATGGCATAACTTTTGTATTTTGATTTGAGATTATCATGTTGTGGTTTCCGCACAGTTGTTCTAGTTGGCTAACGGCTCTATGGAGATCATCTTAATTTCGTAAATAACGTTTTGATCATCAGAAAAAAAGTAAACTATTTGTATACATGGTATGTTTCAGTCTAATTCGTTGTTTTACTATAGTCGTCCATTCTGTCAGAAGGTCGTCCATGTATATATTGAATAATATCAGAGAAAGATTGAATCCTTTCCCAAGCCTTGGTTTAGTTTTCATTACTTGAGAGTTATTTTCCACAAATTTTATACAAACATTTGTATTTTTCCAGACTTTTAATTTTTCTAAGTGAATGATTGATATATATTTTTCGGTTCACTATTGACCACAGTTTCTCTGCATATACTCGGCGAAAATCTTTCTCAAAATCAATAAAATCAATGCTCTCCCTCGGCTTGTTTCCGCATTTTTGGTTTGTCGGATTACAGTGTATACATTATAATATAGCCATCGATTCATTCGAACATAATAATTGGCATTTTGAACTCAGCCTTGGGAATTAGTGGTCTGTTCACTTATGTGAATTCGTAATTACTGAATTTCTAGCAAATTCTGTTCCTTGGGTCCACGAGTTTTATAAACTTCAGTTCAGTATATAAGAAAAGTAACTGTTAGTTTATCCGTCAGAATAAATTTACTGTATTGTCTCTAAAAAAAAAGGACGATTTTATCTACAGGCGCATACTAAAAACCAAAATTTGTGTTAACATAGCACACACCGAGCGTTGTTGGTGAGTGGTAAAACTCTGGTCTCGCGTTCGGGAGGGCTTGGGTTCGAATCCCTGTCCATCCATATTTGGGTTATCCGTGGTTTCCCCAAATCAACTCATGTGAATGCCGGGGGAAAAGAGAGAGTATAAACGCTGTGAGAATATAGAGTAGTAGTAGTAGGTAATTAGGATGTTTCAGTAATCAAGCGATAATTTAATTTGAACAAATAAAATTGCTTGAGTTAGCAGTTCCACTCCCAGTACAGTTTACTCTTTTTTTTAGATATACCTTAATACCATACTGATGTTATGATTCCTGTTTAATACTATACTACTTAATTCATATTGTCACACTCCTATTTCTCATGATGGAAAAGATAAAAGTATTCTGATAATATATTAAATGTAATATAACAGCATGAATAATAATGATTAGAAATATATATTTCAGATAAGGTACCATTCCAAGAAATACCGAGAGAAATACAGATCGACCAGCTCCGAGGAACAAAGACGAGTAGGATCAAGACAAGACAAAAGAGATGAGAGACTGAACACAATATGGGTACAATAAGCTATCACAAATGATGAGATGTTCATGGATAAATAGTAATAAATATTTAAAAAACACTGTGTTATGTTTATTTTGCAAACTGTGTTATATGCAAGTTTATAAATCACGTATTGAAGTTTTGTACAGAGAAAGAATAAGTACGCTGTTTATGTCAAATACAGACTAAATCAACGTATAGAGATAAAGGATAAAAAAAAACAAGCCTTGGAAGGATTAGTATTCTAATTCAGGTTGAACGAAGCCTAATTTAAATTGAAACCGGTAACCTACAACAGATATGGAGGCAAAGATGATGTTTTTCGGCTTAAGAAAACGATACTTGTAAGGGAAATACAGCGATTGTACATTACTGAGATCTAGATATATCATGATATCAGTAATAAAACAAAACAAAAATTTTGGACCACCGTTAGTATCGAGAGGATACCGATAAAATGTTGATGATCATCACAAGCGAATTATTGATTAGGATATTTCTGTTTTTCGAGTTCTTTTATCTTCAATAGTGTACTAACATCGGAATCATTCATGGTTACGAATATGTTCTTGGTGTTTATAGAATTCAATTGATGTGTAGAAGTCCTTAGTGCTTGGGAGGGATCTGCTTTCTCATTACTTCCTTGTAAATCATTGATCTTAAAAATAGGGTAACATTGCCTATACGATAGCAACTCAAACATATTTCAATTTATAATATGAAGAAAATTGTTTTGGAAGCATCTATAGCTTGTCCTGAATTATGTAGAATTCCCAGACCTGGCTTCGTGAAAACTTGCAGGCAACTTGTTCGAGACGTCTTTGCCAATCTAGCTCGCTGCCGTCGCAGAGGCAGATTAGGCCTGCCCGGTTTAATTAATCTGACTGTCGTCGGATAAGACGGACGGGAAGGCTGGCTTTTGTGCCGAATGTTTGGCCTTGTATTCGACTGCGCAAGGAGGCTACTCTGTCTGCTGGACAATGGCTACAACAGACACCAGGCAGCGGCAGGGCGAGCAACAAATCAGGATCCAAAGGGCGAAGGGGAATAAAAAGAATAATGCAGCATCACATTAACTTTAAAGTCAAGACGAGGAAATGGTTCTCAGACCATGGAATTGCGATGTTCCGATTGCAATATCCCTACTCCACTTTCTTCTTTATCTTATATAGTTTGAGTATAAATTCCATCACCCATCTACTTTTGCCATTTGCGAATTTTCATCTTAAATTTCTTCGGCGTTTTTGGTAAATTATTCTGATTGATATGTTGACACCAGCCGCTCCTAAAAATGATCAGTCACTTGAATAAACCTCTTTTTCAGGTACAATCGGAGATTCTTTTCTTCTTGAGGTGTTACTAAAACCATTCTCCTTATCTCATTCATTAACTGATAGAATAGAACAAACTAGAGCTGCCACGTAAAAAACTAAGAAGAGCTGTATTTTTTTTTTTCTGCAGTTCTGTCACGTTTTTGATTCTTTGATCTGCTTAAGAGATTTCTTTTACTCTTTGGATAGTAAAAACATTTTCGATATGCCTCGTAAAATTCAGTGTACAGCACTACTTCACACCAGACATTGAACATTTCAGCGAGTACTATTAATAAAGTTGCACTAAAATTCAATTCACAGAACAAAATTAGTGTTATTCGTTGCTACACGCGGGCAATACTAACCAAAACAGCTTTATTTCAAACCATCAAAACGATAGGAATTGTCACTGCCTTTTAAAATAGCCGGCGACATCTGTGAGCGAATAGATATAAAAGGTACGACATGTCTAATGCTTTTCTAATCGTAATGCGTCGTCGCGCGTTGGTTAGTTCAAATGCACTGGCCACGTGCAACCAAACGCTCGGACTTCAAGTCACACGCATGCGCAGAGCTGTTAGTGTATAGGATATCTAAATTATATACGGAGATAATTAAGTGACAGAAATATATATATCCACACGCTGTTGTTCACTGTGTACCTTATTTTAACTGTGTCTAATAATATGAATGAAAAGCTACATGGCTTTACTTGGACAGCCCCCTCCCCAACCCCTCCCCAACCCCTCCACAGACCGAAATACGTAGTTTACTTATTACTACTAATTTTTTAATTGCGATGGAGCTAACACTCCGGTGGAAATTCTTCTAGTCATCTAACCACCCATTTGTATTCTATTTTTTAAATTATCTTTAATAACTGGCGTGTTAAATTCCTCCCCAGTTAACTTTTCCACTTAACTAATTTTAATTTTAAATTCCTTAAGCGTTTCTGGTAAATCACTTCACTTGGTAATTTTGTTCAATCCCTGACACCCTTACCAACATAAGAAAATTTTCCCACTCCCTTATGCATGAAATCGAGCGCCAGCTTGTGATAGTGGTCTTCTTTCCCCTTCCATGCTCTATTCCTCCAAACCCCATCAACAACATATGCCTTGTACATTCCCAGCACTCTCTTCACCCTCCTCATTTTCTCCAATGACTCCCAATCCAGTTCCTTTATGATATCAGTTACTGACTGGGCCCTGCGATAATTAACACAAATGAATCTAGCTGCTCTTCTTTGGATGCCTTCCAACTCCTTTATTTTATAATCAAAATGTGGGATCCAAACTACACCACCATACTCAATCAATGATCTGACCAATGATCTGATGTAACCCAATTCCCTAACTTCTTTTGTACATCCTATCATCACTCACCCTTCTGAAAGAAACCCGCACCTTATATGTTGCCAGAATAAAATATAACTCCCTTCCTGGTCTGTGCAGTTACCAAAAAATAAAGCTTCTTGTCTAGTGAGTTTACTTGTGCCGACCTGGAAAGCATCAAGTAATTAACAACATATAAGGCTCCTATTCGATCGTGGCCACCTCAAAACATTCTCTGAAATGTATAAAAGGTTAGAAAGGTATCTCAAAACTACTAAATCATAGATTAAATGATTTTTACTTAAGTCTTTAAAGCACAGCTTTTCCTTAAATTTGTTAGACCCACCAACCGGTATATTATTTAAATTTCTATCAGACGAATCCTTAACACAACAGATTTTTCACCAGCTAAATAATTTCTTCACCGCCAAAAAAACCAGAAGACAGTTCTGCTACGACCGCAAATAATCCCTTGAATTTCTTGATACTTTTCGCTAACAATCCCTAACGATTTCTTTGAATGTCACACAAATTGCGCAACATTGGAAATTTACGATTTCAAATGACTTATGTTCCTAGAAGTTCCTATCAATTTCTTGCACACTTGTTGCAAAATTATAAATTATAAAATCAATACTTGATGGCTGATTCACGACTTCTAACTGGAACAGAATTTAAACAGCAGAATAGACGTGGCCTTTTAAGTTTAAACAATTGCGCAACCGCTAAGTGTCGGCTAATAAGTAATTTCGCTGGTATTATCATTGCTTCCCTAACCTGACTCACTTAAATAAACTTAGCTCTTGCTAGTTTCGACGAAATTAAGTGATTATACTAAAATCCTCACTTTCGATTAATAACTACAATCAAATACCAGACAACTTACTTACTCCCCGAACAAGACAAAATACCACCTCAGACGGTTACCGCAAACAATTAGAAGCACACGCTAATCTCACTCACTGCCACAAAAATTAAAACTTTGCTCTGGACCGATGGTCCGACTGCGACGATGACTGGTGATGAAAAAGCCGCGCTTGGTGGTGACTTCCTTTTATACTGACGCTTGTTTTTGATGCAACGCTTACCTAGACACCAGAATTGTGTCACAATTCTTGCCGCTACGCGTGGATCCTAATATTAAGCCACGCTCGCAATTCATAATTTTTTACAATAAAACTAATATCTTAAAATACACTTTATAAAGCCCTAGAACCGTCACACCTTCTGCGGTAAATGAAGGATTTTGTCACCTTTTCCTACAGCCTGCGCAGTGTGCTATGTCCAGTTGAGTTCATGGAAGGTCCCTAAGTTACGTTTGCCAAAGGCTTATATTGTACCCATTCCTGTCTGTGTGCCGTACCTGGCGTGCACTTTGCCGTGACGTCACGGCAGCTGGTGGGTGTTACTGCTACCCCTGGCGCCGCTCACCTTGCAGTGAAATACGCCCTGTTGACTCTGCAGACTGGCAACCACAATAACACAAGTTTTACTGCCGAGCCCCCTCCCACGCGCCTCTCGCTTTATGTCTTTCCAAATGTCGGCCGCAGCCGCAACTGCTATAAATGAATTTCTCATGAGAGGAACGGAGGGCAAACACCGACGCGCCTAAGCGGTTTCTTTCACGACGAATGAATGAGAGTGGAAACGTTGAACTTCGAAATTAGGGACTCCGCCCCGGCGTATTCAAACAGTTTAATTTTTCACTGGTGACCTTTAGCGGCGAAATAGTTATTATTATAAGCTTTGGAAACTAACATTAGACACTGCAGTAAATTTTATCATAATTGCTTATCCCGTTCTGCGTTCGCTCCTGGCACTAGCAAGGATGCGGGTTCGAATCCCCGTCCAGCCATCCCAATTTCGGTTTTCCATGGTTTCCAGTAATACTGCCAGGCGAATGCCGAGATGCTTCATTCAAAAAGTTCCTACCCCACAGTACTTTCCCTCCTTTAACGACCTCGATAAATACACAAACATCACTGTCATTTAGTTGCAAAAATTAATGTTTATTTTATTTGTTTGTTTGTAGGATATAACACTTTTTACAATGATTATTATTCATATTTTATGTATTTATATCATCCATGACATGTTCCACATCCAAAGGACCCTACATCAGAAGGGATCTATTTAAGGGGGTAGGTATACCTAACTCATACAAATATTTGAAAAATTTGAAATGTAATTTTCTCCAAATCTATTTAAATTTGAGGGTTCAAATTTCATAGCTGTATAGAACTGTTATAGCTAGATATAATAATTGATTTTTAAAATAAAAGAATTATTCAACAATAGGTTAATGTACCATCCAAATTGACAATAAAAAATATATTGTTGTGAAGGATTTTAATGACAGTATTTGAAATTTTTCAGATATGTTTTTTTTTTAATATTGTAAACTAATATCAAGGCAATAAGATTAACCAATAATATAACATATTTAGCTCTATTTTGTTATTAATAAAAAATTCAAGAAATTAAAATTTTGGCTTTTTTGTTTAAACATAATGGCATAGTTTTCATTTGGGAAAAGCTGCATAAACAATAATGGTAAGGATTGTAGTAATTAGTATGTAGAAAATGTCCTGCAAATTTGAAAAAGATCTATGCATATGGAAAAAAAGTTATCTTTAAAACCATTTGATGAATTGCTGTTTTGAGATATTTAAGGTTAAAGATTTGGTTAACCTCCAAGTGCAGTAAGATTTAAGTGGCTATCAGTCGTGTAGGACTTCGCTTAATCACGCATAATTCCCACACTGTCAAAGATATTTAAATAATTTTTTCACCATCATGAAGTCAAAAGTAAAAACTATTTTTGCGAATCAAAAGGAAAAATATATTTTATTTGAGATCTGATAACTGTACCAACCCCCTTAAAAAGAATAATAAATAAATAAACAATTAATTTTACTTTCCTGTATCCGGCACATGTAACTGCATTTTCTCTGCTCACCCATTAATCCTGAAGTGTAGAGATAGATATATAACAATATATTCTATTATCTGTATTTCATCAATCATGAAGGCGTCTTTTTCTGCATATCCCGACTTGGACGGGTTGTGTTTGCATTTTCCCATGCAGATTCGTAGTCTGTTTGCAAATTTCCTGATGCCACACAGAGTTCTGAGCCTGGAAGCAGCTCTTTTTTATATTTCAATTTTCAGTGGCAGTCTCTGTTAGTTGTGGCACTCACTGCGATTTTTTTCCAGCGGCCGTCGAGGTTGTCTGTGAATTTGTACTCTGCATGAAGTTTTTCTTCGAATCGAGTCATCGAGTCCCGTAACAGACAATTCGTATACACGCTAAAGTTGTCTGCTGTTTAAGATATTTGCTTACTTCTGTTCAGTGGCGTAGCAATAGGATTGCAGGACGGGCAAAATGTCACGGATCCCCAGTCGGAGGGGGCCCCCTATGACCGGCCGGAATGACTCCCCCCTCCCGGGCCCAAGCTCCGCCATTTTATTAATTTTAATTGCGATGGAGCTACCGCTCCGGTGGCAATTCCGCTAGTCATCTAATTATTAATCTATTTTTTTATTTTTAAAATTTTCTTTTATAATTGCAGTGTTAAATTCCTCCCCATTTACATTTCCGATTTAAAAATTTTAAATTCCTCAAGCGTTTTTGTAAATTATTCATATCTTCACTTGGTAATTTGTTCAAATCCCTGACACCCTTACCAACAAAAGAAATTTTCCCGTTGCCTTATGCATGAAATCGAGCGCCAGCCTGTGTTCATGGTCGCCGATGCTGCGAAACACAACTTGCACTTTTAATTCACGACTTGTGCCGTATTATAGATGAGTAATCCCAGGTTGATTTAGTTCTATTAGATTTTAAAAAAGCTTTCGACACTGTGCCTCACACTAGGTTACTTAGGAAACTTCGTGGTTACGGCATATCTAGACAAATATGCGACTGGGTTACAGACTTTCTGGAGGGCAGAACACAGTGTGTAGTTCTCGACGGTGAGCGTGCATCACTAGCCGAGGTGAGGTCCGGAGTTCCCCAGGGCAACGTGATAGGGCCCCTGTTGATTCTCATATACATTAATGATTTGTACGACATAATAAGGGGGATGAAAAGATTATTTGCCGATGATGCTATTATTTATCGTGAAATCACAACCCAGGAAGACTGCGCTTTGTTACAAGACGATATTATGAAAATAATTGCGTGGTGTGAAGACTGCCAGTTGGAGTTAAACGCTAAAAAGTGCCAATTCATGCGTGTAAGTAAAAAGGAGACACCATTTAGCTCTGAATATACAATTAATGCTACTGTCCTTAGAACGGTAGATTCCGCTAAATACCTAGGGGTAACAATTCGCAATAATTTGTCGTGGAATGAGCATATCGAGAATGTAATTGGGAAAGCAAATCGTATGCTCCGATTTCTAGCTCGTAATTTAAATCAATGCACTCCAGAAGTTAAATCGGTTGCATTCAAGTCACTAGTGCGTCCTCACTTAGAATATTGCTGTTCTGTATGGGGTCCCCATCAAAAGGGGTTAATGGAAGCTTTAGAAAAGGTCCAGAGAAGAGCCATCCGATTCGTGACAGATATATATAGTTGGAGGGTAAGCGTAAGTGCGATGTTGAAGGAGTTAGGTTGGGAAGACCTGGAACATCGAAGACGATGTTCTCGACAGAAGCTAATTGAAAAATTCACGACTGACGTATTTTGGAAGGACAGCAAACAAATATTGCTACCAGCAACATTCATATCTCGGAATGACCGCGAAAATAAGATAAGATAAATCAGGGCCAGAATCGATTCATTTCTGTACCCATTTTTCCCTCGAGCGATTAGGTAATGCAATAGAAAGGATTTACCGGGCGAGTAAACTTAAAATCCGACAGGAGTAGCTTTCGATAACGCACTCCGGCTATTCTGATCTGGGTTTTCCATGGCTTTTCCGGATCACTCCAGGCGAATGCTGGGATGGTTCCTCACAATAGCCCATGGGCGCCTCCTGCCATATCCCTTATATCTCTTCCAAACTATTACCCTTGTGGATAGGTGCAATGTGCAATGCACCCTGCGCCACACAAGTTTAGTGAATCGCGGAGTATTAATAATAATAATAATTCCTAATTCTTTGACCAATATCCCTCAAAGCCCCCTCACCAACATATGCCTTGTGCATTCCCAGCACTTTACCCTCCTTTCCTTCAGTGACTGCCAATCCAGCTCCTTTATCTTATCAGTTACTGACTGGGCCCTGCAATAATTTCCACAAACAAATCTAACTGCTCTTCTTTGCACATCCTCCAACTCCTGTATTTGATAACCAAAATGTGAGTCCCAAACTACACCGTCAGATTCAACCAATGGTCTGACCACAGATTTATAATCAAATTCCCTAACTTCTATCGTACATCTTCTCATCACCCTCTCCAGTAAATGAAGGATTTTGTAATGTTTTCCTACCACCTGCGCAATGTGCTCTGCCCAGTTTAGTTGCCTACATATACAGTCGTTAGAGATTTGTAATATTTAACACCCTGTTAATAGTTTTCGAAATTCTTCTTCAAATCTTATTATATTACGTATATTTGCTAATTTCAGAAATTAATTTATTTGGTCACTGCTGACACATATAGCAGAAACTGCAAATTATTTTTAAATTAAACAGAGTCTGTTAACAACTATTTTACACTGAACTATAGGCCTATATGTACTGTACTTCCAAACTTGTTTTGTCCTTTCCTTGTGGAACATAAAATGCATATTGGTAGCAAACAGTGTTCTTTGTCCATTCAGTGACCTGGATTTTATTCTGTATTTCGACATACTGACCGCTTCATTTATTTTGACTTGTCACTGTTACACTATAAAATACATCTAGCTGTGTTAGATTACACAAGAGCACTGCCAAACATTTTTCGATGCAAAGAGTGCAACATTGGGATCGCAATAAATCAAAGATAGAGACTGTCGATCTACAACCGAAACACTGGTTGATGAATGTGCACTGCTGTTCCTGATCGGCTGGTAACAGATACTATTATGTCCACTGATACCCCACATTTGGAGGGCTAATCGCGTTTGGGAATATACAATTCAACATAAAATATATTGCTAACAGAATTTTGTTACAATATATATATATATATATATATATATATATATATATATAACTGTGAGAAGGAACTGCTATAAAAAGGCCAGTAATCAAGTTGAGAGATTGCTTACTATCCGATTCCACTTTAATAAGATTAATTGAACCTGGGTGATGGTAGTGACCTCGATAATTTGGAAATCTTTGACGTGTCCGATGATACCCGAACTGACCGGAGTGCTTGTTGGCTTTCCAGGAAATTTAAAATAGATAACTATATTGATTAAATTTGGGCGTATATTGATAAAAAGGAGGTGTAAATTTCAGATTGATAGTTTCATTTGATTTTATTTACACACATATTGTTAAAAGGAAATGTAACTTTTATGGCAGCAAGAGAAAATTTTCTTTTGTGGTTAAGGGTGTCAGTGATTTGAACAAATTACCAAGAGAAGTGATGAATAATTAACTAAAAACGCTAAAGGAATTTAAATCAAAATTTTTAAACCGCAAACGTAGATGGGGGTATATTTAACACTCAAATTATATAAGGTAATTTAAAAAAGACGATAAAAAAGGGGCAATTGGATATGAGAAGGAATTACCAACGGAGCGTGTGCTCCACGCAATTAAATTAATAATAATAATGATACAATTGTCCGTTGTGTAGCAGAGACAAAAAATAATAACGTGAGGCAGAAATATAAATAATTATAATGCAACATTCGTTTAAATTTACGTTGATTTTTGTTTATTCACGATGACAAGTGCAGAAATTAACACATAAGGAGAACAGTATCCTATCTATACCCTGTAGCAGTTACTGGAACCAAATAATAACAGAATCTAAGAATTTTTTTTTTTTTTTTTTTTTTTTTTTGACAAAGAGGGAACAGAGAAAACTTACAAGAGGCGTAGGTAATCACGAAATATATCAATCATATATGTAATAGTTACTCGTTTTTTAAATTATACTTGACTTAGACACTTTCCACACCAATAAAAAATTTCCGTCATTTAAAATAGAATGTAATTATTTGAATGCAGTGTAGCCACATATTTCAAGAATTAAATAAGAGAAAGTTCACTCACATCACGAAAAATATCAGTAAAAGATAACGTTTAGTCGTTATTTGTTTTTCCTTAGAACATTTTTCAGAATAAATTCCTACAACCACCATAGGTGATTACCCTGATTTTTAGCGAGCATTTAAACTAGTAGTTTATAAAGTAAGTAGCTTTTGTCTGAGTCTCCGCTTCCGTGGCGAACATTATTAACATTTCTTTTTTACATATTTCAGCACTAGATTTTGTTAATCTTGATAAACATAAATTAGGTACATGTTTATATCAATTTCTGACGTACAACTAAAGCTTAAAACATTTACACTGAAGTTGTTACAGAATTTGTTTTGATTGTACTATTCCAATCAAGAAGTTGAAATGTGGTATAACAGTGCCGTTTACCCTATTTAATAGTGGCACTTCCGAAATTAGTTTCTATAACTTCAGTATTAATGTAATATCCAGGTAAAGAATAATTTCCAAACAAAATTAGTCATGTAATACGCTATCAAATGGTGCACTTTTTTGTATATATATATAATTTGCAATACGTTTCAGGTAGCTTGTGTTGTGGTATTGTCGCATTTTCATAATCTGCTTGTTGCCGTAGCTCTCGAGGAATCATTGTTCTTCTGGGAAAGTTTTTCTAGATTGAGAAAATATAAACTAGAATTTGATTGCATAATTTGCTTACTAGCATAAATAAAGTTCATGTGGAATGGACCAGTTGTTTTAGAATTATAAACATACAAATAGACGCCTCTGGGAAGGGCTTACAAATGTTGCAGCGAACCTTTTTAAAGAACATGTTATGTTTGTTAAATCTTCCATACATCACCACCAAGTCGAAACGATCCCGGCCATTTCCGTACCTTAATATCTCCAGTCTGTGTCTCAAATTTCCTTATGCATAGATGTCAGCAAGCTTAGTAAATACATCAAATTTTGTTTCCTTCCTGTTCTTAGCTTGTAAATTATTCCTATTGGAGCGTCCATAAAGGACGTGACTCCGTCTTGGGACGGGGGTGATTTTGGCTGGAAATCTACACTGAGCTACGTGGGGGAGAGGGGGGTTTCGAAGCCAAGCCACGTAGCTTCTTATTCATATTGTTTGTCGCAGTTAAAATAAGGTACAGAACACACAACAGCATGTGAATATTTATTTTCCTCATTTAACTATCTCCTTATGTAATTGACGACAATCTGACAAGAGAATACAAAATATCTTTTGGAATCAAGAGGGATAAAACGTGCCACGCGGCGGGGAAAAGGAGAGGGGGTAGAGGCAAAAGTCGCGTAGGTCTACGTGGTGGGAGAGGGGGGCTCACAGGAGGCCAAAATCGAGCTACGTGGTTTATGGACGCTCCCTATGAAAAGTTTACCGATACTTATTCACTCACTGATTGATGATCATCAAAATTCTAAAGTACTC
Source organism: Vandiemenella viatica (assembly GCA_031002005.1). NCBI lineage: Eukaryota > Metazoa > Arthropoda > Insecta > Orthoptera > Morabidae > Vandiemenella > Vandiemenella viatica. The sequence goes on from JARYHS010011408.1 coordinate 28,375,695, forward strand.
CCGGTGGTTATAGAAAGATGAGTTTTCCATACAGATACAGCTTTACGCCCAAATCTTGAGAACAATTAAAAAAGAGTAAATTGACAAAACTGTAAGGAAATTGGATCAGTATTTGTCGAGATGAAAACATAAAAACAAGTAGGAGTTTCATTTCAAAGATATTTCTGACAAATCTGGTGTCTCATGTGCTATTAAATAAAATTAAAAAAATGAAATAAATGAGATGATAATTTCATAAATAGAGCGCTCAAAATGGTTTGAAGCCATCAATTAAAATTCTTCAAATTGCTGTAGGAAAAAAATAATAATTGAACGACGAGAAATATTATTCACTTAGAAGTATATGTTTATTAATGGGCAATGCTGTAAACGTTCTCACTGTACAATTAAAGACCGCACGAAACTATTCATTCGCCATATGAATGGAGGTTTTATTTTTGAACGAAATTAATAGCAGTACTTATCGTAAATCAGATAACACAAATCTAAGCGGGACGTTATTTTTAAATGAGGCATCAAGTAATTGTGGAATATATTCACACAACGTTGGCCATATCTGTTTGGTAGCAGAGAAGAAAATGTTTCAGGATTAACGATCGAAACAAATTCTGTCCTCGCATTAGCGAGGCAGGAGTATCGCTGAGGTGAACCCGTGTGAGGGGTTATTTAGAGCAGCACCGGCAGCGTACGTTCGATGCCGCCTTTTCCAGAGCAGCCACGCCTCCAGCGGAGCGCAAGAAGCCGCGCGGAGGAGGAGCGGCGCTTTATTATTTGCCGGTGCGATTATTATTCAGCGAGCAGTGTGTGGGATACGCAGCAATAACGCCGCGTGTGCCTTCACCACGCTGTTCACATCACCAGCTGGCTGGCTGGCTGGCTGAGTTTATTAGCTCTCTCTGCGGCAGTCGACAGAGCTGTTTCACAGACACCCTGAATGAAGCTGAGTGCAGTTCGCAGATTTGAGGATACCACACCAAGTGCTACGCTTTCACAGAGCAACAGTTAATGAACTACAGATTAGGTGACATGGAATTTTCTGAACCTGTAATTTCACTCCGAGTGGGGTGGGTGAGCGGTAACTCTCTGGCCTCGCATTCGGAAGGACCCGGGTTCTAATCCCCGTCCAGCCATTCAGATTTCTGTTTTCCAAAGTTTCCCGAAATCACTCCAGACAAAGGCCAGATGGTTCCTGGTAGAATTCCTTCCCGTTCGTCGCCCCCAGGCATTTCCCGACTCTAATTACCTCGACATTAGCGAGGTGTGAGTCTATAAGGTTTCTGAAGGAAAAGAAAATGTATTCCTTTTCTAAATTACAGTTCAGGCCAACTTATCAACTTTATTTTTTTTAAATTTAATTTAATTAAATTGTGTTAGAGTGCACGCTACGGTGGTAATTTCCCTACAAACTCATTTCCCCCCTTTCCTGTACCAACCTACATTTTCCCTCTAGAAATTTCAAATTTCAATTGTCTTAACGTTTTTGGTAAATTCTCTTGGAAACTTATTTCAATCCCTCACCCCCCCCCCCCCCCCTACCTACGAAAGAAAAATTCCCACACTCTTGTGCCTGAAACCGACGGCCCGCTTGTGTTCATGATCATCTTTTCCTTTCCGAATATTACTTTTAATTCTTACATCAATATCTTTCCAATCCTCGTCACCAACATATGCCTTGTTCAGTACACTCCCATGACTCTCTTCATTCTCCTCCTGTCTTCCAGTGAATCCTATTCCAGTTCTTTTATCATATCGGTTAATGATTTTATTCTGCGGTAATTTCCAGAGGCAAACTAAGCAACCCTTCTTTGCACCTCCTCCAATTCTTGTATCTGATTCTCAAAATGTGGTTCCCATACTACACCACCAAATTCAAGCAATGGTCTTACCAATGGTTTGTAACCCAGTTCGTTTACAAAGTAAGACTGTAAATTTTGTGTTACATTATTTATAAGACGTGCTACACAAAATATAACACATACTGTAGGTATACAGTTTTGTGTTTTATACATATCACTGTTTCTTTGTTTCGTATTACTCCAACGACACTGGCGCAAATTCCGTGGTTAATGATTGGTTTTCCGAAAAATACGTTATCAGAATGACTCCCGTTTCAAATTGTTCCGCTGCACTAGAACCAGGTCACAATGTACCCTAAGAATTTTTGACAGCAGATAAGAAACATGAGAGTTTATTAAAAACTGAGAGAAAGTCTACGATAAAGGTAAGAAATCACGAAATATATCAACTAAATTAATAATCGTTATTCGTTTTTGAAATTCTGCTTTCCTCAAATAATTTTCATGACGGTAAAAATTTCAGTCATTTTTCGGGGGCTTTGTGAAAGTAATTGCAAGTAGTACGAAAACTGAGGACACAGGAAAAAATTATAATGTCAAGGAGAGATTCGATGTTAATTTTTACACTGCATGTGCTTTAATCTTTGTGCAATCCCGAATGCGATGTCAGAGTGTTATCGCTCACCCACCACACTCGGTTGGATTTTTAAGAAACTTAAACAGATAATTTGCCAGCATGAATCAATCTATGCTGTAGGAACAGCGTCAAATGATACATGAACTGATGCTTTTTGTAGGCGTCATATTTTTTTGTGGGTTCAGCGTTGCGTGAATGTTGTTGCTGCTGTCAACGATTCGGCACTCAATCCGGGGCCTCCTTTGGGAGATGGATAACTTCAGAACGGTCTATACAGTATCGGAATATATCAGCTCATGTCCTGGTAAAGAACAGTGAATTTGATAGCAGCCTGTATTGCATCGAGTAAGCATTCTTGCCTGTAGTTATATGGCTGTGTTCCTGTAGTGTTCGCAGTGTTCCGTATCTGGAGACACGTGAATAAATCCTGGCGGCAGCTACTCGGGGAGGTGCGTGTTGACATGTACACCGCCTCCACCCGCTCCCTTGCATCCCCAATTAGCTCGAAATCCAGGGATTCAGCAGCACTGTCAGCCATCCGTGTGCTCAGTAATACGTGATGGAGGAACACAACCGCGGCTTGCCACACCACCACAACGTATATCTCCTCTCTGCGGTACTCTTACCAGAATTAAGCAAATTGTTTTCCTTCAAACAAAAGTTAAAAATCCTAAAGGCGAAAACTGGAAAGAATTTCTTTCTTCTTTTGTGTTAGTTTTAAACTAAGATTATAAGTAAGTAGTTCTTACCCGCGATTTCGTACTTGTGGAGTTAGAATTTTATTTCTGTAATTGGATAAAATCCATATCTGTACTACAAATAAGTTTTGTTTGTACGTGAACAGACATACACAAAGTGACTGCGAGAGAAACAGAGCTTGAGTGACCGATATAACATACGCTATCCGTCTGTCTGTAAGCATTCAATCAGTTTTCAAATTTTCATCACAAAATAAGTTAATTATGTCCGAAAAAATAGTTCTTCCTTCGATACATAGTATTTTCTTGTCAATTTTTATCAATATTGAGTTACCCGTTTAGTCGTGTAGCAGACAGAGTTGCTATTGCATTTATAATATTAGTATAGCTCACTACGAGCTATAATAAAGAATAACTTGGTATCGGCTGGTGTCTATTTCAGACGACTAACTGATTTTCGAAATATCCATTGCTTAATACGTTTCTGTTTATAGAATAATCCTTGGGTGAATTAATGGAAAAATAATATAATAACAATGTAGCTTACTGTAATTCGGTGTCAAGATAAGGCAATTTTCCTTCTATTTCTATGGGATATCAAATAATATCCTACAATTTTTCGCTGTCGGATTTGAGGTTATGGACCCGTTTTTCAAAAATCCGGTACTACAAGTTATCATACTCAAATGCGTATCAAATATGTTTGTCAGTGAATTGTAATGAAACAGAAGATATGTGTAGAGAGACGGAGAGATAAATTGATGGGAATATTGCTCCCATAATCCTGAGAAACGCTATCAGTAATGCAGCATTCTACTGATAATTACTTTAGTAATTCTCAGCACTCAAATTATTTTTTGTATCCTGAAATAGATAAGATTTTAAAGAGAAATAGAGACGAGCAGTCTGGTGGTTGTGGTTCAGTGGTTAAGGCATCTCACTGCAGATCGCAAGGTACCTATACCTCACCTTCACCTCTGGCACAGCTTGTTGTGTATTGTGAAGTACGCCAGAACGCTCTCGTGTTTCGGATTATATGTAAAAGTGGGGGGCTTCTTTACCCGTTTGGATTACCAGGTTATATCAGATAAGAAGAGAAGGACCTGTCAGTGTTATCCCTGATAGCAGGCATAGTATGCCTCCTTTGGGAAAGTCCAACCAACAAATATATTTCTTTAAATAATTTTCGGCACCTGAGGCCATACAGCCAGCTCGATAGTGGTTATGTGTCATCCAGTGCTTTCAGTTTATCCAGTATGAATGTTTTCCAACCATTCATACACACCACAGGACGGAGATGACACTGAAACATCCATGCCCGCGGCCGGACTCGAACCAGCGACCTTCGACACGGGGGCTAGTACTCTAACCCCTACGCTACCAAGGCCTGCTCCAACCAACCTTGTAAATAAACAATATTTTTATTTATTCGAAATATTTGCTAAGACATATACACATTTTTTTTTAAAATCTACATGCTTTGGATGTAATAGGTAGTTTAATATTTTCTACTTTTAAATTACTCCCGTCTCTAAAGACCTCGCTGTTGAGAGACGTAAATCAGTTAAACAAAAAATTACTCCGCTCGTTAGCTTCCTTATTCAGGATTTCATTTGGCGCCTAAAGTAGTTTAACTAAACTAATGATAAATATCATTCCCAATTATTCAAAGTTCAGTTCTATAACGTCTCGGAATATTATCTGGGTCATAAGCAGCATGTTATAATGTCCGGTATAGCCTTAATGTATACAGATCGAATGAGTTGCTATGAGGACATGCACCGTTACTGTACCATTTTTGTTTTGTTTTGAATCCTTTTTCCTGCACTCAGTAACTAAATGTTGATGTATAGATGCGTGGTTCATTCAATAATTTTGTCGTATTTTTAGCGAATGTTTTCCATACAAATGAGAGTTAAATTGTATTGTATTTTGTTCTGTATTTACAAAAATTACCGCAAGATGAATAGTCACTGCCAATCAAATAAACCGCCACCAATTTACAAACTAATTGTTACCAATAACTGTCTACAGCAAACGACTGGATTTATATAGAGGTTGGTACACAAATGAAGCTTGTATTATTGCATTCTAAAACTCGAAATGAAAATTTGATTAGAGGAGTGTAAACACAACTATGCATTACACCCCATTGAACAATGCTATCATCCGTGTTTACTTACAGTATGCGTCATTAAACGGAACAGTTGCACTGTTATTCATTTCATGGTCGACATAACCTGGAATTCAAGTGAAGAGACGAAGTCTTCTTAAGCAACGTATGGCTGCAATAAAGATCCGTCTAATCTGTGAAAATTTACTCACACTTCATAAAACAATTACAATTGCTACCTAAAGGGTGTCCAAAAATGAAAGGATAATCCTACTATATGACAAAATTTTATTTTAGTAAAAGTTTCACCATTTTCAAGATACTGAATTTTTAATTTTTTTTCGAAACATTTGACTTTGTTCAGTTTATACCAAGCCATTTATACAAATTAAGACTTTTTGAACCCTGTTTTTTTTTTTTTTTAAATTTACTCAAGGATGTTTGAGTAATCTAAAACAATCTTCTTTTTTCTTTAAAATGTTAATTAAAAATCTTTTGTAAAAAGTGTGTACAAATTTATTCAAACTGCTGACTTTGACAGCTTGCGGTGTAAAAAAAATTTACTAAGCGGATCGTGCCAATTATAATAAAAAATTGCTTCGTTATTGCCAATTTTAAAATGGTATGATTGTTTAACATTGCTTTTAAAATCATTTAATTCCTGAACACTCTGTATAAACTTATACAACAGAAACAGCAGCAAATCATAATTGATACAAATTACAGAACAAAAATATGGAATATGGCGAATTATCACTACCCCAGTAATCAAACAATGGGGATCTTATGATGATTAATAAAGAACTAGAGTATTTTCTTACATTTAATGAAGCATTAAGAGGTATTTTTTAACATCCCTAATACATTGAATATCTTTATACTATTATTTAAATTCAGTCATCTAATAAACAAATTTACTAGAATTTAACCGGCGGGAAACTTGTTACATGGGTGACGCCAACCATTTTGCTATAGACATTAATAATGATTCTGCTAAACATCCATCTGTTTTTAACACAAATTTGTAAGCCCTCACTCCACATACGAGATAAAAACACAGAAAAAAAACGGCCCAGCTTTGGTTTTACAATGTCCACATGGGCGTCGGGAGGGGGGTTGCAAGGGGGGTGCAAGAGCACCTTCTTGCACCCCTCTGCTATGTAAGAAAATACACAGAAAAAGAATAAGAAATAAACATTTTATTATTAAATTCACTGTTTGAATAATAACTTAAGGCACCTAGATTGTTGTCCAGATTTTTTCAACACCTTGTCAATAAATTCAGTATCATTAGTTAATAAGAAATAAGTGTTATATGTAATGTATAAAAAAAAATAAAAAATAAAATAAAAACAGACGCACCTCCCTTAAAGTAATACAGCCGGCGCCCATGAATGTCCAGCTACCAAAACGTCTCCGTTTCAGTTTTATCGTTGAACGATAACCTCTTGTTTTATCTTATGACCAAATATAAGGTGCGTAAAGTGATGGAGCTCAATACAATTCTTCGTGCTTTTCGCTATAGCAAAAAGTTTCAGTTGTAATCCTGGTTCAGGTTGCATTTCAACTTCACCAAAAACTCCTCTAGAAAGTCAATGCTTCAATCACACTCGAATTAACAGGCCTACGTGCACTGTATCACATGTTACTGACTTCATGCATCGCTATATACACTTTCCAAAATCTTCACGGGTTCTTATATCTTTATTTTTTGTTATCCGTTATCAGATGGACATTACAACGTTTGAATGGCTGACACAGTTACATGTGGCTGAATTTTTTTTTTTTTTTTTTTTTTTTTTTTTTTTTTTTTTTTTTATAGTTTAACGTCCCTTTTTAACGACGTGGTCTTCAGAGACGGGAAAGGATGGGGGCAAGGAATGGGAAGGAATTCGGCCATGGCCTTTTTGAAGGAAGCATCCCGGCATTCACCTGGAGTGATTTGGGGAAACCATGGAAAACCCAAATCTGGATGCCCGGACGGGGATTCGAACCACCGTCCTCCCGAATGCGTGGCCAGAACGCTATCCGTTACACCACCACGCTCGGTGTGGCTGAATTAATGACACCAGTAATATGACGTCAGTGAAAGCAAATAAAAATAAACCTTAACAATTCACGGTATGCCACGTATATTAGGTTTAATTGTAGTTTAGGCTGCATAGATAGCGATCAGTGTGGAACCACTTTCCTTCAAACGAAGGAATGATTTCAGTAACAGGACAATCATGAAAACAATTTAAATTATATATATAAAAAAAAAATACTTATTCTGTCTGCTGTAACGTCAAATGCCAGTTGTAATTCTGACCGAGGCTAAAAAGCAATCTAATCAAAACCGACGCTAACATTGCCAATCGAAAATTAAAGCTTGTATCTTACATATCTAAAGGCAAAGAATTTAATTAATACTTTTACATCGAACGAATATTAAACAAATATAAGCAACAAATATTTAATGTTTTGATTTAAACGAAATGCATACTTTTCTTTAAGTCTTCTGACAATCATTTAGTAGCGGATACTTATCTAAATAGAACCATTATTACTATCGTATGCCAAATACAAATAAAATACATGTTAAGCAGATACGTTTATCCAGAAATTCAAGCCATCTTCTGGCTGCTAGTCCAGCTTGATGCAGTGTGAGAAGGCCTCCAGGAGGTCTAGTTGCTGGACAGTCCATCACAATGTGGTCAGCGGCTTGGATACCACCACAGTAACACAACGCATCTTCACGGAAACCCCACTTACGTGCGTTTGCATTGCACACTCCGTGTCTTGTACCAAATCTACTCATTTGACAGCAAAGACGCCGGGGCAGGTCAAACCCCGGAACACAGGTCGATCTAACTTTTACAAGCCCACAATTGTGTGGGCTCTTGCTTTCTTACTCCGGTCCTCCACTATTCATATATGTCAAAGTTATTATATCTATGATTTTCTGCCTCCATGTAGGCAGGTCACCTTGATTTTAATCGGTGTTAGGCAGGTGGAGAAGGTCGCAATGCAAAGGAATCATGTCGTTTTCCTCAACTCCTTCCAATTCTCTGATCAGTATTGATTTTCTCCTCAAATGTGGTGGAGGAATGTTGAAAAGTACAGGCAGCCAGGATACTGGGGTAGACCTAGTGAAACCACTCACTGTTCTCAGAGCAGCATTAAGCTGGGTGTCAACTTTGGTAGTATGAGCACTAGCAAGCCATATAGAGCAACAGTATTCTGCTGCGGAGAATGCCAAGCGCCTGCACCGCATGACGTACCAGCCAGTTTCTTTACAAAGTTCACACGGATCTTTAGTTTCGCTGCAGTGTTAGATAAATGCTGACGAAAAGTGAGGGCTCGATCCAAGGTAATACTAGGTATTTGGGATGGTCTTTATGTTCTACTCTTCCAAGGAGCCCGAAAGTTGGTCTTATTCTGATGTAGGCGAGCTGGTTTCAAACGTGGAAGCAACAAGACTCTTTGTTTCTCAGGTTAATTTTTAGTCTTAGAGAAGAATGGGTAATGTTGGTTAAGACTCTCACAGAGTCTATCTTTACAAGTTTATACTTTGGAAGATAATAGCGAGATCGTCGGTACACTGGAATTTCCTGCAATTTAGTTGAGGTGTATCCACAATATATAAATTAAAAAGCACAGGCTGAATAGAACTGTTCATAAATAATGCGCATAACCTCGAACAACATCTCTGGTTATTGTTAGTTGGGCAACGAAGGTTAAAAGCGTGACGTCATAATGTGACGTCACTGCGTGACAGATACATCGCGACCGAGAGTATCATTTTTGTAGTGAACACAATGGAGAATAACTTTATGAGAAATGATTTTCTTATCGGTTTGATGAATTAACTTAAAATTCGTTCAGTGTATACTGTTTTGGATAATTTACCTTACAAACAGTTCGTACGTAGGGGAAATACCTGTTTGCGTCTATTTACTTAGTACTGCAGTGCACACACACTCGGGCAATTTAATATCGCGCCGAGAGTATGCGGGCTTACGGGGAACAGCGTAGCAAAAAATAACAATATTACCGATATTAGCGACGTACGCGCGCCAGGTAATTTCGGAGCTGTTTGATGCCTTTCATATCCGCAGAGTTTCGGAGTCTGGCGCCCGCTGCGTGTTCCGCCGCCTTTATTGTGGATTTGTTTCTGTAACGGAATATGATTACGGTGCGCAAAGCACTCGCGGACCCCCTCTGTGTACAAAGAGAAGGTAATAATTGGAGCACACAGAATTTTCATTAAAAACAAATCACTATTGGAGAAAGGCGAGGACAAAGGGACCACACATGCACGCATATTACGGAGGCGCACGTGCAGGCTCACCTCCGCTCCCGATCAAACGCGCCATCTTGACAGAGGCGCCCCGAGGTTCACAGCTCACGAAAATCTTATAAAATAAACATCGCGTCAGTTGCCAATAACATCTTTCTACCATATTTTTCGTCCTCGTTCTATGATTCAAGACATTATAAGTTTGGGAAAGAATTGCTTGCTGAAGACTTGAAACGTAAATATCTTGACATTACATTTGATAACAAGGTTAACTGGGCATGACACATTGGACAGGTTGTAGGAAAAGGTTTTATAATTCTGCACTTGTTGGAGAGAGTGATGAGGGGATGTATGAGAGAAGTAAATGAATTTGGTTACAAAACTTTGGTGAGACCATTGCTTGAATATGGAAGTGTAGTATGAGACCGACATTATGAGTATCAAATACAGGAGTTGGAGAAGGTGCAAAGAAGGGCTGCTAGATTTGTTTTGGAAATTACAGCAGAACGCAATCAGTAACAGATATGATAAAAGATAGAATAATGGAAAGATGGAGAGATATTGGTGTAAGAATGAAAAGTAATGCATGGAAGGAAAAAGATGGCCAAGACCACAAGCTGGCACTCGATTTCAGGCACAAGGGTGTGGGAAGATTCTCTTTTATGGTTAGGGTGTCAGGAATTGGAGTAAGTTACCAAGAGATATAATTAATAATTTACCAAAAACGTTGAAAAAATTTTAAAGTAAAAATTTGTAGAGTGCAAATTTAGGATGGTACAGGAATTGCGAGGAAGATGGGTGTGTAGCGAAATTGGCACCGGAGCGTGCGCTCCATTGCAATCAAATTAAATATCATTTTTTTAGAGAGTCGTTAAATATTGAAGACTATTTTCTGCAATGAAAGTAAATTAACAATTACCGCCATTCGTTTTAGGGATTTCTCAAACTCTAGGTAAAGCTAAATGTTTCACTAAGTCACGACTGTAATGAAGGTGCGGTAAAACAGAGCCAAAGACAAGTGTTTCAATTAACCTGTAGGAAGCGAGGATGTATTGACAATTTCTTTCTGTTGTTAATTTGTTAACTGGTTATTGGCCACTCTTCCGAAATTGTTTGTTAAAGATCTGTGAATGAAAATACCGTCTATAGCCAACAGATATTTTATTCCTATACGCTCAGACACGAAGTATTTTAGATAATTTAAAAAATAATATTAAAAAGGGGATAGTTAGATGACTAGGGGAATTGTCACAGGAACATGTGGTCATCGCAATTAAATTTATCATAATAATAATAATAACCAAGTTTCTAAATCCCCAATAACGACCTGGAGACGACGCAAGTTGAGCAATTGTTGCCCTCGATAAGTGTTTTCTTAATTTGATCAAATTAACTTGAAAGTCGCGCTAGGATAGTTTTATTTTCACAAAGCTAGTTGGTAAATGATAAAGAACCCTTTTAGTATTCAAGAAGACAAACAGTTTCATGATATAAACTCGCGTTTTGATGTTACGTTTCGTCGAGGGATTCTTCAACTAATCACATTGCATCATTTCATAGAATCATAGTGAACGTTAAATACAATTTAGATGGCTACTCAAAAATCACACATTGTCGATAACAGTAATAAAAAAAATCCAGTAGGTACAAACAGTAAGAGAAACTGTTCGAAAGAGATTTAATACTTTAAAAGATAAAAATTAACTGATTTTATTTAAAGATGTGATAGTATTTGTAAGATTGTCAAATTTATTAAAAACACTACGGTTCAGCTGACGCTGTAGCAGTAATGCTTACTTAATTCAGACTGATGATAGTCATATCGGATAGGGCACTGTATATTAACAAGTTATTTGAAAGTTCTAGCTAATCATATTTCGATTTTTGTGCCTCCTTTACTGAAATTATAAATAAGGAAAAATTCGAGTTGTGGTTGTTTCGGTACGGGAAGTACACGCATGCTCGCGCGTTATTCGGAGCCTGAAGTACTTTGCCAGTCGGCAGCAGTAGCAGCAGCACAGCAGGTGGCGCGTGGGCGGATGAATTTCCCTTCGCGCACTAATTTAATGACGGTGCTCTGGTTTCATAACGCGTAATGACGCAGATGCATCACGGAGACCCCAGCATTCCTGCCCGACCCTCCTCCGCTTTTATGAAATGTTTTAAAACCGACCCCTGCCAACCACCGCACCGCACGGCACTACTCAGATTTTATAAATTGTTCTACTTTACCATGCAAAGTGCGCCCCCGCGCATTTTCATAACGCGTACAAATTGAATGAGACCGGTGCGAGGTACCACATTCCCGCCGCAGGGGAGGATAATAATGAGGAATTGAGGACTGAATGTTGTGCAATATGTACCAGTAATATGGACATAAGCGTTAATTTGAAGGGGGGCATATGTAAGGTACAGAGTAATTCTTAATGAAGTCCATACATTAACCTGTTTCTATAGCTTTTATTTTTATCTTCCCCGTTATCACTATTAATTGTGAAGAGCGGAAAAAATGTATGAAACTCTTGAGATTTCGACTATAATACAACTGAGATATTAACCTTAATTGTACTTCTTCCTTATGCCGAAGAGTATAAGCTTTGCGCCAATATCTGTGATTAGTTATCAGTTTTAGCACGAATTAAGTTTTTTACAACCTGAAAGAGAATACTTATCCTTTTATGTCTTCGGAGGTTTCCTTCTTTATTCTCTCAATATTGAATTAGTCTCCACTCCCCAGTAATCAACGTATTTACTCTTCCGTCGTATAAATTTTAATATCCTCACTTAAAATTTTTTATACAACACACATTAGTGCTCATACATATCACACCCGTTGTCACAATATTCACTACCATTTTACTGTAGACAATTCGTCATCTACTGAATCCTGTAGTGTTTTTCTTAAATTTATTTAGTCTTTGACATCAGGAAAATGGCTCATTATGTCTATCATGAAAAAAAGGAGCCTTACAACGTTCTTTATTGAATTTCCTGCAGCAAGATATGAAGTGTTATGTGAAAACAAATCCTAATAGCATAAAATGTAAACTAAAAGAGTTTTTACTTTAGAAAAGCATATTAGTATGGGGAAGAATTTTCTTCCTGGGATTGGCAACTTGGGAGTTTGTCAAAGTTATCCAAGGACACTGATTTTGTAAATCTTTTATGAAACTATATAGAAGTTTTCCATACGTACTTTTACATATTTGAAGTTAAAACTTGAATAGCCTGTAGGTTTGGGCAATTAATTAATCTGTAATCATTTGTTGGTAATAATGATATGGACTGCACCTGTCCGAGACTGTATTCGCATGGGATCATAGCCAATATCTCTATTGAAGTCTAATTTAGCAATTATGGCGACGGCAGTAAAACCAGCTGAAATCGTTGCAAGCCATTCAAATTGGGGTTCTCCAAGGTTCCCCCAAATCACTCCAGGCAAATGGCGGGATGGTTCCTTCAAAAGGTCATGACCGAATTCTTCCCGTTCCTTGCTGCCACTCCTTCCCCGCTTCTAATGATCTCGACGTTGACAAGGTGAAAAACCATCATTAAATTTAAAAAATTCCTAACAGTAAGTAACCAGCTATCTTATTCTTAAGGTGGGGATACAAATTAGTAAAGCTTCTCTGCCTTTATATGTAACTATTAAGCGTTTTATTTCGATGACGTGTATCCGTTGTTATTTTAGTTTTACCTTAATAGGCCTTGGTAAACGTTTTCAACCATGACGAGAACATCTTACGTCATGTGTTAACTTAGAGCTTACAACTTCCAAAACCTGTCTTTTCTTCCTCTAATTCCCTTACATTCTCTTACCCAAAAATACCCGCCAATTAAGTTTCCAATACAAAATCTAACACAATTATAATTTCACAAGTTTCCATACTCAGTCACAAACTAATTACAACTTCCACTGCCACGTGACTTATTCGTCCATTGCCGCAATAAATTTTAGTCAGTACAATCGGTTTTACCATTTACAGTCAAACTAATTGTTTTATCATTTCTGCAGCTACTCTGTTCTCCACTTTATAAATATTCCTTTTCCTCGATTCCAAATCAACCAGTTACTGCTTACCTTCAATAATACTTATAAAACAGCATTAGTACTGCACATTTATAATTATTAACACAAATAAATAAAGGCATCTACTATATAAATAAAGACTTCTACTATACTGTATAATTTTGTTAGGTCACTCATTCAGTCACCTCGATAGCTACTGATGTCACGTGTCAGCATTCGCTCGCAATACAGCGGCCACAGATACCATTAGTAGAAATTCGTGGTTATGTTCATAATTTAATAGCTAAGCAGCTGCTACCAAATTAATTGCCAAAATACATTCATTAAGTTTGCTTTTCATAGAGTTTCATAGTTAAAAAAATACTGACAAATTTTGCGGCTGAAAAAACGTTGATCTGCTTTTCAATAGCATGTTGCTTGAGAAAAAAATTAAATTACTCCTGGTCTCTACTATAATCATGAATGCCAATTATCATTCCGACTTAGCATAAATTTCAATTTAATTAAAACTGTCACTAATGTTGTTGCTTGACGAAAGTTTATGCATTATGTTCATTTTCTTCTCAGGTATTTTACTGACCTTTTGTAGATTGTCTTTATTCATGTTCACTGTACGTGAGTTATTAGGTTATTTTAAGTGGACATGAGACCAAATATGTTACCGAATCAACTATTCCGGCAATCCATTTCTTGCTAGTTGATCAACTGATTAATAATATGGAACGTGTGTGAAGTTCTATGGCCATTATAATCATATACAACGACCAATGATTACATTATGAGTGTTTGCCCACTCTCAATAAAAAACAACGTAATTCTGTCGATGCAAACAGGATTATTTTTTAAATTTTTGTAGAGTGAACTTTAAGGGTCAAATATAAGTTTGATTTAAGCAAGTTCGAGTCTAAGACCTTTGAATCAATTATACGACTGCGCTATCGTCCCTGTTCGTGTTTAATACCTACCTTTATCAAGGCTTCGGAGTTCTTCAGGCTCAAGAGATTTTATTTATCCTAACACACAGGTCAAGTTTATATTTGGTCAAATCAGATTATCCTGTCATAATCTTTCATCTTAAAAACTGGAACTAATCTAGACCAGTGACGATACGCTAAAAACGGTCACGGGCTTAGGCTAGTTATTTAATAATTAACATATGGGTGCGACGTACAATCCCTAAAAGTAACTTCTGTGCATATGAAGCTCTATTGGTATTACACACGACAGTCATATATAGTTAATTGTAAAAGTTGACGGTGAAAATATTATTAGAAGAACAATGTGAGATTTTAGGTCTAGCATAATAAGAATATTCATTTCCTTCATTACGCTGAGATCAAATTTGAAACAATGCCACTGTGTGTGCCAATAAAGGTTGGTAGATACATGGTGATAGTGACCAAGATTCAGCGTACCGTGCCTCGATCGTGGTAATCCAATAATCTACCGGCAAAGGGCAACCGTCACCTCAAAGTAGACTCAAAACTAAGGAGGAATTCATGGCACGCTTTCACTCGGAAAGCATGTTGCAGCAGTTGCATGCCACGCCATCCTATAAACATAATATAACTATCGGAATATGGTTGATAATTTAAATTATAACAGGTGAATATCATATATGAATGGCGTTATTGGTAGCATCTTTGGCAGCAATGATTAAACCGGGCGCAGCAAACCCGAGACAAAAGACGAAATTATCTACATAATTATTAATGGAGAGGAAGTTGCTAAAGTTATCGAAATAGTTGGACCTTAAAAGAAAACGTTATTTCTCTGAAAGATACCTGCCTGTAAAATTTGTGTTTAGTTATTTGTAGTATCTAAGAAGTTGCGGAATAAAAGTGTTTCAAAGTTAAACTTGGAATGTTTAGTAGCGGTCATCTTCTTCCCATTCAATGATTAGGCCCGTTGATCTGTTCCTTGGTGTACCTATACTTCTTCTACGATTAGGTCTATATTGGTTTACCACTTTTGGTAATCGTTCATCATATTCTCTATAGACATGGTCTCTCAAGTTATTCCTACGTAGCTCTGTTTTGTCATTCACACTACATATTTTCAACACCTCCCTTATAGTCTCGTTTCTTATCAGATCTAGCCTTGTTCATCCCCTTACAGATCATAGGAACTTCATCTCCGCTGCGAATATGCGGGTTTTGTCTATGCTCTTCATTACACAAGACTCACTTCGAATGGGAAGCATAGCAAATGTCATCACTTTATAGGATTTCATCTTCTTGTCTCTGCGCGTCCTATTTCTTAAGGTTTTAGCTATCGTCCCAAACATCATCTGATACTTATTCACTGTATTATCAATATGTTTGTTTGTACTATATGTAATGTTACAAGTAAGGTACTTATAGTGCGAGCTTCGTTCAACCAGGTAATCACTTATACCTCTTTTTGCTCTAATAGGGTTTGGACCACAGAAAGCCGTTATTTTTGTTTTGTTCGTGGATATATTCACGTTGTAGTGTTCTGAACATTTTTTTAATTTGTGGAGGGCTCTTTATAATCCATTTTCAGTAGCCTCTATTACCAGCAGGTCGCCAGCAAACAAAA
Organism: Vandiemenella viatica; assembly: GCA_031002005.1. Taxonomy (NCBI): domain Eukaryota; kingdom Metazoa; phylum Arthropoda; class Insecta; order Orthoptera; family Morabidae; genus Vandiemenella; species Vandiemenella viatica. The sequence goes on from JARYHS010011408.1 coordinate 28,391,813, forward strand.
GTAAATTTAATGACATGCCTCGTCCTAAGTCTACACCCCTCCTTGGATATTCATCCTGCTACTTATGAATGACATCACTAATTGTATTCTTCAATTAAAGGTAACATGAAATAAGGCAAAGGTAGAGCATGCATTTTATTTTTTTAAGAAAAATAGAAGTAAGATTGACGATGATATAATTATAATCGAAGACCTAGATTTATAAACCATAAATGGTAACGAATATTCCTCATCCTGGGAGGAAGTTACTGAAGGAGATATAAAGGTAAAAATAGCATAATTTTGAATTGCTTAAGACGCAGTCAGTGGTAGTAAAAGGCAGTAGTTAGCTAACAAAATGTAGCGTAGTGTAGTAGCTTCCGAGCAGAAATTTATAACGCTTTTCCAGATATAAAGAAATGATTACAGTTCACTATAAATCTCGGCATTATAGTCGAACCGAATACTATTCAATAATACACTAAGACGATATCTCACGCCTTATGCTTTTAATAAATAATTAAACTAACACTTGAACGTTTCGTATTTGACCATGTGAATAAATAAAACATTACCTTGAATTTTGTCTCACTAAGTCACGTGTGAAAAGAAGTCAAGGTTTCCAGTGAAGACTAACAGTGAGTGGTGCTGGTGAGCTGTGCCCCTGTTATCCCAGGCGGGCAACTCGTGAAGAACAGTGGACCAACTCAGCGGCGTCCTCCAACTTGGAGCCCTGGATTCAGAACTTCTCTCTAAACTCTTTCTGGTCGCCTTCCACTGACTTCACAAACATTTATACGACTTGGCAGGATACATGTTATCCTTCTGATTCGATTCTGGAAACAACAGGTGGAGTTTCATTTCTCGCGTCAGCAGAATAGACCTCTACTTCCGGAACAAATATTCTATTTTGTCTTTATTCGTGCGTAAATATGACTTGCTTAACTACATAGTCTGCACTGCACGGTAGGAGAAGACGTTGATTTCATTTATTATTTTTTTATTTTATTTTATTTCATTTTATTTTATTTTATTTTATTTTTATTTTTTGCTTATCTACGTTATGTAAATCCAAATTATCAATGTAAATTCTATCACTGTTGAAATACACTGTTCTCCATCATCTACTCCAATTTACGACTCTATTTCCTCTCCTTTTACCAGAAATTAGGGGTTAATTTTTGTTGAATAGTAGTTGCTTGCTCTTTCACATACTACTTTTTATTTATAAACGTTTCTCGGGAAACAAGCCGAGTTATATTGTTATTAAAGCACAATATTTCGGCGACTTTAATCTCCGTCGCCATCTTCAGGTGCAGTTGCAAGTCTTGAAGTCTGCCTTGAAGTCAACCTTGAGCGTGTTGTTTGTAAACTGGCTTGTTTCCCGAGAAACGTTTATAAATAAACAACGCCGAGAGAAATTACATTCATTTATATACTTTTTATTTATTTTTCCACCAATGTATATGTGCGCCCCAACTCTAATGTATGCCTAATTGATCAGAACGTGGTGTATAAAATGGTATTGATGTAAGATGTCCTCAAAAAGTGACATAATTTTAAACCACAATTAAAAAAAAAAAAAATCCACCGGAAGGATTGTTATAAGTAGCCTTGAACAGTTAAACCCCCCCCCCCCCCTCCCCTGCCATTTTGTTGCTATGAGACAGGTGTCAGTGGTAAAATGGTATGATGGCTTCCCCGTCGCATTATTCCGACTTCGTGCACAACGCGACACCTTTTACATAACTTTCAGGTTTCTACATACAATTTTGGCGATAAAATTCTAAGCCATCTGTACGAATTCACGGGTAACATCTAGTAAATAATATTCTGTCTCCTTAATTAAGAACACAAATAAGATGAGAAATGAAACTCACCGACAAAAATTAAAAGCAAATTCGGCTCGGGTTTGTAAGTAAACAGTGTCCTTCGAATCCTGTTGAACTTGTTTTAATATCTTCCTGTTAGTAGTTTTATTCTGTATTCTGATTAGTAATGAGGTGTTAAAGAGTTTTGAATACTGTTAAGTTGGCACGCCGAATGCGTGAACCAGAGGAGTTGTTTTCTTATCATCTGGAAATGCACGTTTGGATCATAAGGTGCGAGGTAAATGCGAGGTATGAGCATAGTTTTATCGGAGTGAATGATTTTAGCTCGTCTAGATGAATTACCACTAATCTTGCACCATTAATTCTACATATCTACATCTACATATATACTCTGCAATTCACAAAATTGTGGGTGGCAGAGGGTGCTCAGCACCAAAGCTAATCTCTTTGCTGTGCATTCCAATCCCTAACGGTACGAGGGAAAAAAGAATTCATATAAGAATCAGCCCGTCACCTTATTTCTCTAATTTTATCTTTCCTGTCCTTCCGACTCAAATAGGTTGGTGGAAGAAGTATTTCACTACACTCAAAAGTGAAAGTGGGAGTACAATAAGTTTAAACGAAACGTGTGTCATTTATCTACCAGAGACTTATTAGTATTAAGATTTATATTTAACATAATTATAGAATTTTTTTTTTTTAAAGTAATTTATGAGATGGCAAACAGGACGTCCTCAGAAATGGCTCTAGCAATTTGGATGAAATTTAATACATAGGTAACGCTTTGGTTTTCAAGTTTATAACACGATTTTACCAAAAAAGAGGGCAATTCTTGTATTTAGTGTCTCGTAAACGGCTCTTAACTCATCTCTTAGAAGTTTCAGGTACCAGTAAGCCTACTGATGTTTGTGAAGCTTCTCTTTGGTCAGAGCAAGGAATGCCTCTGTTCAAAGTGCCTTGGAAGCCTTCAAGAAAAACGTTTAACTTTAACCAAGCTTCACGGAAAATCATACATGTTGAATAGAAATCGAAAGATACTGAGCAAAGATCGGTCACCAAGGTTTATAAATAAATGTGAAATTATTTTATAAATAGATATTTGCCTACTTATTGTAGAATCGACTTCAACAGACCATCCAAAGACTCGAAAATAAATCCTACTATTGAGTCCATTTCATGTCTATCCAGGTTTCCCCTCCTCAAGACCAATTTCCCAGTTATACTACAGACGAAATGAAGCCATTTAGATGAACTGAAGGTCAGTATATGTTTGTAACGAGAATAACGTCCAACACGACTTAATGTTGATTCATGTACGAATTTGAAACAATCGTTCGCCGTATCACTACGTTTCTGACATCACCCACAACCGAACGTCTACACCGTCAGAATGTGGGCAGCTTTTACGCCACAAGAAACGGTGCCAGCCATTTATCACGTCGTGGAGGGGTCGAGTCTCTCGACAGCTCATTGAAGCCGGCGACCATTTATAAGCACTGTGCGAGCGCTGAGTCGAGGGCGCAGTAATACTCCGACATCTGCGCCCATTCACACTGCCGAACAATCGACGTCTGCTCCCCGACGCGACGGCGCGCTCTGTATTTTAATAAGCGGCTGTCGCGTCGCCCTACGTCGCCCTTTGTGCCTACAGGGCGACACCTGCGGTGGTTCATCGCCCGAGGCGAGGCAGACTATGCCCTCCACAGAAAGGTCACCTAAGAAACCGCTACCGCCGAAGATGGAAGTCCGTAACCGCAACATCTTGCGGCTATTCGACACTAATTGGTCATTTACGTAGAACCATATCCAGAAAGTAAGTTCCATTACACTAAAATTTATTGGTGAATATTTTTTCTTTGTTTTGGTTTATTATTTTATGTTTAACAAATTGTTGTTCAATTAATTTTGGCAAAAGTATTGTAAGTTGTTTAGAGTTTATCGAAGAAGTGTATGTATTTGGGTATCTTTGAACAGAAAACTGTGAGTGAAAGTATCTTTGATTGGAGTCCACGAAAAGAAATTTTGGCTGGCGCAGGCATGTGGGGTGTGCCTCGCTCTATTGTTGTTGGCGGGCGAGAAACAATGTGGTGGATGTACTGAAAGGTGCATCGCCATGTTTGAAAGATAATTAATTGTGTCATACACTGATCAGCCAAAATATTGTGACCACCTACTCCTTAGTGTGTTGGTCCATCTTTGGAGCGCAATACAGCAGTGTTCGGCGTGGTATGGATTCGAGAAGTCCTTGTTAGGTTTCCGGAGTTGTCTGGCACTAGATGTCGACGCACAGGTCACCAACGAAACTGCTACCGCCCAAGCTGGAAGTCTGTTATTCGATACTAATAGCTCAATTACGTAGTACACTGGAACATCTCTAATTCGAATACCTCGATAATTCGAAATTTTCTTCTGGTCGCTTAAATTTGATATTAACTTATTGTGAAATTAATTCCTATAATTCGAATTATTTTCTCGTTAATTCCAATAAAATTTGTTGGTATTTCGGAGAAAAACATGTAATTCTCCTGTAAATTAATGTTTGTTGAAACATATTTTTCGTGAGCGCTATCTTATAATAGGTAACGTCACTAACCAGCGAACGTGACCCACCATTCCCGTTGTTAGACCCTATTGTTTCCAAGAATCAGCCAGCCACATGTGCCGCTGTTTTGTAATCGTTGCAGTTCAATCAACTGTCGGAGTCTTGTCTGCTGTTTAGAGTTCGATTTGTTTATTGATACAGTTCCTCAGATTTAACTACATCCCCAACTTCATAGCTACATCGAGAGTCAGGCTAACATCAGTGATTTTCTCTTTACTCCTTTCCCATAATCTCCAGGACTACAAAAAAAAAAAAAAAAAAGTATGAATAGACAAAGGTGGCTCGTCATTTTTTTATTTGAATGATAAATATGATGTTACAAATGGTAATTTATATTCAATCAACATAAATACACGGGGCGGCAATAAACTGTTACATACATTGGCCCTAAAATCACTCAGTACCAGGCATTATAAACAGTATAATATTTAATTAAAATTGCAGTGTAGCACACGCTCCGGTGCCAATTTCCTAATCTTCCTCTTTTCCTGCACCCAAACACATTTTCTCTCTACAAATTTTAACTTTAAATTCTTAAATGTTTTTGGTGAATTATTCATCATTTCTCTTGGTAGCTTATTCCAATCCCTGACACCCTTACCTAAAAAAGAGAATTTTTCCACGCCCTTGTGCCTGAAATCAAGTGCCAGCCTGTGGAAATGGTCATCTTTCCCCATCCATGCATTACATTTAATTCTTACACTAATGTCTTTCCACGCTTCATCATCAATATACGTCTTGTACACTCCCATGACCCTCTTTACCCTCCTCCCGTCTTTCAATAAATCCCATTCCAACTCTTTTATCATATCTGTTACTGATTGCGTTCTGCGGTAATTTCCAGAAACAAATCTAGCAATCCTTATTTGCACCCTCTCCAACTCCTGAATTTGATACTCAAAATGTGGATCCCATACTACAAGACCATATTAGGCAATGGTCTGATCAAAGTTTTGTAACCCATTTCCTTTACGTCTCTCGCATATCCCCTCATCACTCTTTCCAACAACTGCAGAATTTTGAAACCTTTTCCTACTACCTGTCCACTGTGTCATGCCCCGTTAAGCTTGTTATCAAACGTAATGCCAAAATATTTAAATTTCAAGTCTTCAACGATCAATTCTTTCCCCACCTTATAATCATAATAACCGTTAGTTTTTTTATTTGCGTATCTAGTAAGTCTCAACTACATCACAGGAATGCGTCTGTCGCTGGATACTGAGTAACTGAGAATCCCTTTTCGCTCTCGAGCAGAGGCCGGCCACCGACACACCTGTTCACGCATAACTGTTATTTCTTATTGCCTCCCAACACAGCGTTGTGTCTCTGCCTCTCACAATATTTATTCTTACGTCAACTAAACAAGATACTCCGCACCTGAAACCTAAGATACAAAATTGTACACAGTATTTCAAAGATTTTATACTCCCTACAGATACGTCTACGTCACTGTAGATGTTTGATGATTAGTTAACAAGGCAAGGACGCGTTGTGTGAACAGTTGTGCGCTGCCTAAGTTTGGTTGTAGGAATTCATAACGTCGAAGGAAATAGAAATGCCTACGGAGGAGAATTGTGATTCCTCAATACAAGAGACAATAAATCGATCGAGCAAGATGGCTGATTGGTAACCTTTTGACCTGGCATTCGGGAGGACGCGGGTTCAAATTCCCGTCCGGCCATCCTGTTTTCCGATCTCCATGGTTTTTACGAAATCACTCTACGCAAATGCGGGGACGATTCCTTCAAATAGATATGAACGAATTCGATCGTGTTCCCACCCCCACCAAATCATCTCTGGGCCTTAATGATTACAACGTAAACGAGCTTTAATGCCAGAAAAAAAGAGAGCTGGATGAATTTTACCGTCAGACTTGTGTTTATAAAGGGAAGCCCTCACGATTCAGTGGTACGAAGATGGTCCGAACTTTTTAAAAAGCCAGGAAAAATGTATGTGGTGATGGTGAAGTATTTTCTTGGTGACTAACGATTCAATAACAATTGTGACACCAAAGAAACCATTAATAGGTGATTCAAATCATAAGTGACAAATTTCTATGACAAAAGTGTTAAACGCTTGGTTCACCGCTACGAGAAGTTCTTTAACAATGATCTGAACTGAGAAGGAAATTAGAGTAAGCAGTTAGTTTCAACAGCAAGAGATGGTATAAAATAGTATCTTATGTCTAAATGATAAGTAATATTGGGCTACAAATACGACATGGAAAAACATAAATTGTATAAGTAAAGATTTTGGTTTACTTAGATGCATCGAGGAAACAACAAAAAACCGATAGACAATCGACTAATTTTTCAGTTCGCTATGGTTAGTAAGTTTGACTGTTGCGCAGCAATAGATGCGTTCTGTCCAAATTATATGTTTGCTTATGTGAGAGAAAGTGTGGTTAGTTTACTGAATCGTTTATTTTGTTGATACTTTAATTTTGTCTTATATCAGTCCTGTAGCAGTATTCTTAACGTGACATCAGGCTCTCTGTCCCGCTGTCCCGAGCGAGAGTAAAAATATCCCGTTTTCGTAAACAATACTGCTATTTAATATATCTATCTATTAAGGTCTAAATAGACGATGCAGCTTTTGCGCGCGGCGGTCGAGTCGACGCATGGACCATTGTTGATCACGCAAGGATTTATTAGCAGCAGCCAAGATATGGAAATGTTCCACGAATTTTTCCTTATTTCCAACTACTTCACAGATCAAAAAATCACTTGCTGGAATGCTGAGAATGTGGCTGCTGAAGATCGTTGGGTGGAAATATTTTAACACTTCCGTGCTAACACTCTCAGCTTCACGAACTTTCGTATAACTATTTGAGTACGTTATGTGTCTAGCTGGAAGTAACGCACTTGCCGAAAGAGTTTTTTCTCTGTTAAATAAAGTATGGACAAGTGACAAAACACAGTTAAGTGTCACACTATTGAAAGCCGTTTTGACTACCAAGACTAACATCATGTAATGAGCTCCATTTCTACTTGAAATCTAGACCCGATATTTTGAAACTGATTTGTACCACTGATAAAAAGAAAACAACTGCCTAGTTAGACGTCAGTTATCATACACAAAGGCTAAGTAACACAGCCAACATGTAATACATTCTACTTAGAAGAGTTTCTCGTTTTTTAGTAAAAATTAGTAAAAATGGAAATAATTTTTTTTTACGATTTCTTAGGCGTCCCGCTCTGACGAAAAATATAAATGGTCACGTTAAGTATTCACGATATAATAGAAGAGCATTATTTAATAACGGATTATATAACTTATCCCCCAGTTCGTATTCACAGTAATTTAACTTATACTTCAGGAATCAACCAATAAGAAACGCAATTCCTTGGAAAAGTTATATGTAGGGCTATATTGTTTTTTCTTTTCTTGATGGTGCATATTACCATGTCGACTGTGGGGAAACATCCACGAGTGTAACAGAATCGTGCAGTTAGTAATTTATCCTCACTCCATAAGCACTGCGGAGATGTTTGGGATTCATCCCAGGGCTTTGGTGCGCGATCTGGTGACTAGGTATTGTACACCACCTTCTCTCCTGCCCTGCCCGCGACGTCCTTATAATGAAAATTTTCTCCACCTCCAGGACTAGAACCAACTACTCCAGCGTCGTTGCTGCAGCCAACTGAACCAACGGGACGCGTTTTTGTGATATTAAACTGTTGTATTCTGTCGGCTTAGCAAACGGCAAGGCAGGAAGTATCCAATAAAGCCTGCAATTGGGGAAAATGGCTCTGTTTTATCTCTGCCAACTTAGCAGATATTATGATACCATTTTCCTAAATTAACTAAAGAACCAGCTGAATATAACTAATAATACTCCGAGAATGGATGATTATGTAACAACTAGGCACGATATTTCCGTAGTCAAGAATGGATAATTATTATTATTATTTTCTGCTACGATGTTTATCTTAAGAAGGTATATCTTTTCCACTACCAGGAATCATTGTGAATGAAATCTGGCACTACTTACTTTCAGGAATCATACAGCGATGTGGCCTCTGGCCGTTTGTCGGCCGGGTGACTGCGTAATCCTGCCTTTGTGACTGGTCGGGCCAGGTGCGGCTCGCAGGACCCCTGCCAGAAGGCTTATTGAAAAATAACTGTCACACGCGCCGTGTGTGCAAATTGTTTCGTCTCGCCCGTCACACGTCGCGCCATTATGAAAGTCATATATTACTGCGCGCGGCGCTCCTCTTTTGTCACTGCGCGACCAAACGGCAGATGCGCGGCCAACAGGCGCGCCACAAAAACTGCTCGCAGCGTTTTGTTTTCTTTTTCACTAAACGGTCGCGAAAGAAATAAATGACTTTTACACAGTCATAAAGGGGGACAGTTTCGGCTGACTGGGAGTGTCTGAGTAGCCGGAGGGACCTGGTCTAAAGGGCGTAAAAGGGTTACAACTACATGGTCTCGACTCATGTAAGGGCTGTGGCGCCTTGTATGATTGGAGAAATCCTAGCTCTTGCACATCAAAGCTATTCACTTCACATCATGGTACTCAAAAATGCTGAGATTTGAAAAATAAAATTAATTTTCATAAATAAAATATATTCGCAGATGACCTGGCATATAGTGTGGAAGAAGCTATTCACCAACTATCCTCCCTCAACAACATAGCAGCTAAAGTAGGTTTGAAGATTTCCATAAACAAAACTGAGTTTATTCCAAATATCACCCAACTTAATCCCAATGGGGAATGCAATGATACGAAGGACTAATGTCTTCAGATATCTTGCAGAATGGTTAACTGAAAACATCAACGAGAACTTAGCCACGAATAGCAGATGTGCCAGACCAGAGAGAACTCCTGTAAGACCATGTATGGATCTAAATCCCTCTCCCTTAACCTCAAACTCAGGCACTATAATACTGTAGTTCGACCATCAGTGCTGTATGTGTCAGAGTGCTTGAACATGGTTAGAAAGGGGCAACTCAGAAAACTGGAACTAAAGGAACGTAAGATCTTGAGAAAAATGATGGGTCCTATCAAAGAACAAGGAAAATACAGACTCAGGCATAATAAAGACCTGTATCAACAACTGGAGAGCATTACCACAGCTATGAGAAAAAGGAGCTTAATGTTCTATGTCGCATGGTACGGTTGGACAATCATAGACTCGCCTCCAAAATCTTCAACACCGTCTCTAGAGCGAAAGCGATTAACGAGAAATGGATAATACTAGTTAGAAAAGATCTCGAGCAACTGGAAATTGATCACAATAAAATTTGAAACACGGATAAGTACAGAACGTTGATTGAAGCATCCGATTCTCTCCAGACACTAACAGCGAAAACATTGAGCAATGGATCTGGGGTGAAATGGAACCAAGAAAGAAAAGACAACCACAGTGCAATGATGAAATAATATTGGGCCAAAAAGTAAAATCTCCAGAGTTAAGAACCAAGTGCTCCTTAGAGGCCAAAACGGAAAAGAAGAAGAAGAAAAATATATTACCCTTGATTGAAAGAAACGTTTGAATTTTTTTGAGGATGGTTTTACTCCTCGTCGACGTCGAGATCGTTAGAGGCGGGTAAGGACTGGAGACATGGAACCGGAAGGAATTCGGCCATATCATTTTGAATTAAGCATCCCGCCATTCGCCTGGAGTGATTTGAGGGAACCATGGAAAACACAAATCTGGATGCTCGGACGAGGATTGGAACCCTCGTCCTACCGAATGCGAGGCCAGAGCGTTACCACTCACCCACCACGCTCGGTCGAAAAGTTGGAACATTGATTACTAGACTCTAGGTTACATATAGTGTACCATAAACAAATTAAAATATCATTTCGTTTTCAGGGGCAAAAAAGAACATAGAGTAATGGTTTCTTGATTTTTTATCTTCAGCAGTGGCCCCGAAACACTTTAGAAATTTGAAAAATTGACTTGATGGCAAGAAAATCAGACCATAAGCATTAAAAGACAGACCATTGCTGGAATATGACGGTACAGTATGGGAGGCACATTTTATGTTTCAAATACAAGAGTCGGAGGGAGTTGGGTAGCTAGATTTGTTAGTGGAAATTAATACAATCGGTAGCTGATATGATACAGTAGCTGGATTGGAATTCACTTGAAGATAGGACACGGATTAAGAGAATTCTGAGAATATATAAGGCGTACATTGATGATGAGGCCATAATGGATATAGGTGGAAGAATTAGGAACAGTACATGGAAGGAAACAAATAATCATGACCATGAACTATCACTTGATCTCATATATAAGGCAGTGGTAAAATTTTCTGTTGTAGATAAGGGAGTCGTGGGTTGGAAGAAGTTACCAAAGATATTGATGAAACTATCAGTAAAGAGAGAAATGATGGTATAGGAAAACATGTGTGCTGGAAAATTGCCAACGGAGCATATGCTCTAGTGGAATTACATTAAATTTGAGTAAACAAATCGCCGTAGGTTTCTGGGATTTGAGACCTGTGTTCTAGCATGTGAAATTTTATGCCACTATTACGCAATCCTCAGAATTTCACGGTCTTTAATTAGAATTATAAAAATAAAAAACTTTATTTATCATTAAGAATTTATTAACTGTTGAAATCTATGATCAATATATAAATACTGCATATCAAATAAGACGAAAAGCGTGACTGTATTTATCTCATACGATTTGTCACTACTCAAAACTAATATAATTAAAATAAAAAATTTGTATTAAGTAACGCTACTCAAGTGGGCGATTTCGCTTTATATGATACAATTGTACGGTACGATATTGTCTGAAGTTCGCTGTACTACATACATAGTACGGTCTTCTACTATTCTGTTCTACGCAGAGATTTAATCTTGATTGAATTTTTAAATGAATTTAATTGCTATGGAGCGCATGTTCCAGTGGCAATTTCCCTATTCAGCTTTTTACGCCATTCTTCTTATTATTAGTATTTATTACTATCTTATATTATTTAAGTGTAAATCCCCCCACCAATCTACTTTTGCCATTGAAGAGTTTTAGTTCTGAATAGTTTCAGCGTTTTGCGTAATAATGTATCACTTACCTTGATAACCCCTGACACCTTTACCTACAAAATAAAATTTTCCCATTCCGTTCTGCCTAGAATCGAGTGCCAGCTTGTGCTAACGGTCATCTTTTGCATTCAGTGTTCTAATTCTTTGAACAATATCGTGCCAACCCCCATCACCCGTCATGTTCACTACCAGCATACTTTCTAACCTCGCAGTCCATCTCCTTTATCATTATCAGTTACTGACTGGATCCTGCGGAATTTTCCACAAACAAATCTAGCTGCTCTCCTCTGTATGTCCTGCAGCTCCTACATTTAATATACAAAATTTGGGTGCAAATTATACCAACACAATCAAGCAATGGTCTCACCAATGTTCTCTCACTTCTGTGGTTCAACCTCTTCTCACCCTCTCCGATAAATGAAAGATTTTGTATCCTTTTCCCACAACCTGCCCAATGTGTCCCCACTTTCTGGTCGGACCCTAGGCTGATCGTAGTGGGAGTACTACTAAACGTGAATTAGGCGCTTCAAATACAGGAGGTGGAACGGTTGCTGGTAGGGGCCTCCTCAGCTGAGACTGGGGGCCCCTGAGTTGTTCTTGGGGGTCGCAAGTTTGCCGTGAGTGCCCGGGGGCGCTCTGAACTGCGCTTGGGGGATCCCGGAGGTGCGCTGGGGGCACCCTGAGGTAAGCTTGGGGGCACCCTGAGGTAAGCTTGGGGGCCCCCTGAGCGTAGGAGCCCCTGTGCACTGCACCGCCTAGCACTATGGTAGCTACGCCCCTGGGTCTATGGCAGGGCAGCTAGATTTCTTTGTGGAAATTAAATCAGAAAAATAAAAATATTATAAATGGGAAAACTGGCTGGGATTCATTGGAAGATAGGCGTAACAGTCCCTGGGATCTTGCTTTCTCCGACTGAGCTAAATTACTCACGGACTAATAAGTTGTCTGTCGGCTACGTTTTTTTAATCAATGTTATGTCAATTTCAATGTCAATGAAGTTGCAAATCATTTATCTTATGTAACCTGAATAATAAATACCATCTGTATATCACATTATAATTGTGGGTTTTATTGACAATGCTCCCCACGCCAGTTCTTATGTGTGATGATTCGGTTGATATTAGCTTTTCAAATTTGACTTTAACTGTGCGATGTCCAGTTAAATTAATAATCAAAAGTTGCTTAGTACAAAAATCCTTGTGCCTCTGAGTAATTTATTATGACAAAAACGGTAAAACCTCATAACATAGGATTAATCCACAAGTGTTTAAATGCTAGAAAACAAACTTCTGACTTTAAAACATGTCATTACAATTCTGCATGCAGAGTCAAACAATCACGGTATTTACATAAAGCCGTCCATTAAACGCGGGCGTAAAAAGTAATAATTCTCTACATTACGCAGATATAACCTAAGAAGCATTTGTTACTTCTTTGAAATGGAAAAGTTTCGGTTACTGTAGATGTCGTCTTGTGTTCGGAGCTTGATATTTAACTCAAAACGGGTGATATTCCGCGTGGCCAAGCAACAGACATAGCAGAAGCTGTGAAATTTCACATTTCTCAACTTCATTATATTTCGTAAGAAGGGAGTGACATTAACGAGAAAAGCAAGTCTTCCCCGGCAGTTGTATCGCACGAACTACGTCGTTCGCGGCGTGTAGGAAGTTTATCGCCGCAGTCACGTGCTGTTCTCTGTAATTATCGGCGTCCAAATGGAAGGTCCTGCAAATAACTTCATCTGCCGGTGACACGAGTAATTTCTCCACAGCCGTTCCGGCAGAAATGAAACCGGTTTTGCTTGCGTGGCCTGGAGCTTTTAATTGACGCCATTTACACCTAACAGCAATAAAACAGCGGGTAACCTCTTACCTACGCGGAGTTAATATGAAAACGCCTTTTTAAGCATTTATTATAGTCGAAGCAATTTGCCTTAAAATATCTCTACTACTGACTCATTTATATCCATGCATTCAATTAAACCGTTGACCAACTTTTTTTTGTACTGAAATAATTAATTCGATACTCGTTTCGTTCTTATAGTGTTTGGAATCATCAGCAAGGGTAAATGTGTATTAAAAGTATTCAGCAAAGTTACATTACATATGCAGTATAGTATACACTACGTGCTGTTACATAGACAAAACATTTTGTGAGAACAGCACACATGATTCTTTACATGTCTCTACCACTCACCAACCATAGATGGTGCCTTCAAAAAATCCATGGCCAAATCCTGTCTCGTTCCTTGTCCCGGGCTCACTCCCGTATCTAACGGCCATGTCGTCGACAAGGCGTAAAGTCATAAGGGAAAAAGGATGTAGATTTGATGGAGGGAGAAGTATTTCTCCCCCATCTAATCGGCTGTGATCTGTTATCAAGACGAGGGGAGTTTATATCGTGAATATAGTTTATAGTTAAAACCATGATACATACACCAAATTCTTGTGTGGGAAAAGTCTAGAAAAAATTATACAGGTAATTAATACTGAGTTAAAATTAGTTAATGAATGGCTAAATAAAAATAAGTTAAGTCTGAATGTGGCAAAAACAACATGTATGGTGATGGGAAAGAGAATTTTTAGGCAACAGGCAGAGGCACAACATTTTGTTGTGATAAATGGAACTAAAACTAATTGGATTCAAAATTATAAACATCTTGGAGTAGTTATAGATAATAAGCTTAAGTTTACAGATCATGTGGATTACATAAATAAAAAAGTAGCAAAAAATATACAATTTAAGAAAAGTGTTTTCTAAACCAGGTAAACAGCTGTTGTTTAAAGCAATTGTACTGCCTCATATACTATACTGCACTACATTATTAATCATGGCAAGCAAAAGAGAAATTATGAAGTTGCAAAATAGTTTTAATAAGGGAATGAGGGCTGTTCTAAATAAAAGACGAACTGGAAATGTCAGTAAGATGCTTTAGGACGTAGGATATTTGTATATAGAAAAGGAAATAATTAGAGATGTACTGACTTTATTACCTATATTGGTTGGAAAGTGGATAGTTACCAAGATATGTGTCTGGATTAGTACAAAAGAATAGTAATGTACATAATTATAAGACAAGGTAGACAAATCATTTCCATTCAACTTATAATAGATGTAGTAAAGCACAGAAAACTGGCCCAAAGGTTTAAAAATATATAACAAATTAACTGAAGAAATAAAAAAGGACCAGAACTGTTGCAAGTTTCAGAGAATAGCTGGATAATTCGCTAGAGGGGAGAGATTGTAATATTTTCTTGTGAAGGATTCAATGAAATTAACATCTTGTTTGTTTTTTTTCTCTGTTATTTTAATGTGATGTATGAATTGTAATTATATATATATATATATATATATATATATATATATTAGCCATAGGCTATTTGAAAATAAATAAAAAGAAAGAAAAGAGAAACAAGAGCACGACAAATACGTCGTCATTCTTTGTCATTGTGAAATCGTATTGCATTTCAATATGACACTGAAGTTGATTGCTGTTCAGATTCCGCAATTGAAACTAGTTCAACTGATAAAATACGATAACATGACAATGCCTTCAAATTTAAAAATGAAGCACCTGGAACGTGTTGTGCAGCTGGAAAAGTGTTCTTGCCAAATCTGAATACGCCGGCTGAACCATTAGCTTCGCTCATTTTGGGTGTCAGCTAAGAATCGAAATTGTTTTAATGTAGGTAACAATAATAATACTGTGTGGTCGTAATGATCTGGTGATAGAGTTTCTATTGGCTGCGCATTCCGCCCTGTCGTAGCCGCCTTATCCTAACCCGGCAATCCTACCGGGCACAGGGGACGTACAGTTTAACGTGGAATCCGAACCACGGAAGCGTTCTGGCGTACTTCATGTTACACAGCAAGCTGTACCAGAGGTGAAGGTCGGGTTAAGGACCTTTGGAAATCCCCGCCGAGACAGGGATTCGAACTGGGGACCTTTCGAAACCCAGTCAGACGCCTTAACCACTGAGCCACCAGTCCGATTTTCTGTTGAATTTCATGTGAAGTTAGGAAACTGAGAAATTAAATATAAAAGTTTCCACAAATAAGTAAACATGTTTTGTTGAACTCGATTCACGCAACCTTTTAATTTCTTTGCAGCACTGACATGGTGTTGATTGTAACATAGTCGGTTTAAGAGGGAGGTCAGTACTTTAACACCCTACGCGAAACGAAGTTGGTGGCAATTTCCAAAATTTCTTTGATAGTTTATTTGTGAATTAATAGCACGAATATCAAATTGCGCGTGAACAAAGTGGCTGGTACAGCTCGTATGATGTAATACTAACCGTTGCTGTAGCATCCTAACTTTATCTCGTATTTGTACATAGTTAATAGCTACGTGAGCAGTTTACAGCCAGAGGCCCATCAGGAAGGGTTACTGCATGCGGTCCTTAGTACGCGCGGTCCATCTACAGGACATTAAACTGCCAGCTGCGTCTCCAGTTGATGACGTCACCATATGGCACATCAGCGCCCCCCTCCACCGCGCTCATACAATAATTCGCAGTTAGCGCACTTAAATATTTATCCGCCGCTATGCATTTCGTCATTAAGGGAAGCGAGATTACACGTGCGGAATGCATGCACGTAATGTCGGGGCTTCGTGAATCCTTAATGGGACAGCACGTGTGCGGGCCATTGTGATGCGCGCAGTGACACGCGTAATGCCACTTAGTGTCACGTGGTCACTACGCCCGCCGACCCCTGTCACGTGTCCACTTACGACTGACACTTCAGTATGGCCCTTTCATTTCTCGCAGTGCACTGCAATCCTTTGTCCCAGTTTCTTAGGTCCGATTCTAGCATTCTGAGGGAACCAACTGTTGAAATCAAATTTTCTGAGCAATACTAACAATACCGAATAGTTGCTACGTATATAAAACTGAAATCGGCCATTTTATGGGAATTTCATGCAAGACTACCGATCCGATTTGAATGGTATTTTATTTATTTACTTTGGCGGTTTGAAAGCTTGATACTTAACTTAAAAACCCACTGTCTATCTTATGATCCCAGATGAACGATAAAGGAAAGAATAAATGTTAATATATTAGTATTCTGCACAGTAAATGTTAATATGTTTGTATTATGCACAGATACGCTCCAATATCATTCTAATCAACTGTGAACACTTCCTTCTTAGCATGAACAGATACGCACCAAAGATCACATCGCGTCTAAGATAAACACATAACTCTCATTTTCAAAGGCCCTTGTAATGAGTTTTGGACCTAGGATTTAAATTTAGGACACAACTTATAATTTCTCGTATTTATGTATATAGTCAATTTTTTATCCAGTAACTCTTAATTCCATAATTATTCGAATGTTATTTCCAGTCCGTTCCGAGAATAATATCCATCGAAACTGTATAGTTGAATTAATCATGCCATCAGTAAACCACCAGAATAGGGGAATGTTTTAAGCATTTTCTAGTAGGTTACGATTACCACAAAGAAAATTTTATGTGTCAGTTGTATACGCGTTGTGTATTTTGTTCAGGAGGAGCCGTGAGAACATACCCTGTATAGAGAAACAGGAACATTGAGCCTTCGATCGTCCCATTTCAAATGTTGCTGCAATATTAATTTTACCTCGACAAATCCAAGCATTTTGACAAGCTCGCGACGTTAATGTAAATTTCATGATAACTGATTTCAAATCTAAAAAATAATATCATTAGACAAACGAAATGAACCCTAAGAGCTATTATTCTTATCTCGGCCATTTAGGAAGCAAAAGAAACTCGTACTTACAGTACTTTACGTGGTGATAATAAGGGAGACATATACTCAGATCATACTGTATTATTATTCCTCAGTAGTTTCCGTGGGTGTTGCTAATTGGATTCCTGAGAGAAAATGAAATACTCGAGGCGGACCAAAACTAATACGAGGGTGAGTCAAATGAAAACATTAAATATTTTTTAAATATTATTTATTGTGCAGGAGTGGTACAAAGCTGTATCACTTTTCAACATAATCTCCCCCACGCTCAATGCAAGTCCTCCAGCGCTTACAAAGTGCATAAATTCCTTTAGAAAAAAAATTCTTTTGGTAGTCCGCGCAACCACTCATGCACCGCGTGGCGTACCTCTACATCAGAACGAAACTTCTTTCCTCCCATTGCTTCTTTGAGTGGTCCAAACATATGGAATTCACTTGGGACAAGGTCTGGTGAGTATGGTGGATGAGGAAGACACTCAAAATGCAGGTCTGTGATTGTTGCAACTGTTGTACGGGCAGTGTGGGCCCTTGCATTGTCATGTTACAAAAGGACACCTGATGACAGCAATCCACGTCGCTTTGATTTGATTGCAGGCCGAAGATGATTTTTTAGGAGATCTGTGTATGATGCGCTGGTGACAGTGATCCCTCTAGGCATGTAATGCCCCAAAATGACGCCTTTTTCGTCCCAAAAGAGAGTCTGCATAACCTTCCCTGCTGATGGTTCTGTTCGAAACTTCTTTGGTTTTGGTGATGAGGAATGGCGCCATTCCTTGCTCGCTCTCTTCGTTTCCGGTTGGTGGAAGTGAACCCAGGTTACGTCCCCAGTAACGATTCTAGCAAGGAAGCCATCACCTTCTCGTTCAAAGCGCCGAAGAAGTTCTTCACAAGCATCAACACGTCGTTCTCTCATTTCAGGAGTCAGCTGCCGTGGCACCCATCTTGCAGACACTTTGTGAAACTGGAGCACATCATGCACAATGTGGTGTGCTGAACCATGACTAATCTTTAAACATGCTGCAATGTCATTCAGTGTCACTCGGCGGTTTTCCATGACTATGGCTTCAACTGCTGCAATGTTCTGTGAAGTCAAAACTCGTTGTGCCTGACCTGGACTTGGAGCATCTTCCACTGAAGTCACACCATTTGAGAACTTCCTACTCCATTCGTAGACATGATGCTGTGACAAACATGCATCACCGCACTAAACCTTCATTCTTCGATGAATTTCAATATGTTTCACACCTTCAATACTCAAAAACCGAATAACAGAACGCTGTTCTTCCCTGGTGCAAGTCTCAAGTGGGGCAGCCATCTTTATACTGATACTGCGACGGTATTTGTGCACCTGCACTATGCTGCCACCCACAAACCATTCTGCACGCTGCTTGTAGCACGCTTACCAACTTACAGGATAACGGCGCGAAATTTTGATTTTTTATTACAAATTTAATGTTTTCATTTGACTCACCCTCTTACATTGTCTGCTATCCACGCTAGGATTATCTGTATGTTTGTGAGTCATCAGTTGGGGGTAAAAAAAACTAATTTACTTCAAGAAAAATGAAACAAAAAGCTGCCAAGTCATGGATCCACTAGATGGCATCCCAATCACATTCACTCTGCTATAGGATTAAAATCCATGAAGAGGACATTTTGTTTAATAATAAAACTTCACACACAAGAGGAACATGTATTTTGCCCTTTCTTGAAGTATAGGGAGAAGACACAACAGTGAGAATGTGAAGCTGGGTTTCCCAATGTGGTCGATAAGGACCACTTGGGGTCGACAACAATTTGCGAGGGGTTGAATAATACAGGGGGTCGAAAGGGTGTCGATTAATACTAAAGGTGATCTGTTTAACTGTCTAGGGAAATTAGGAATATTCCAATAATAATGAAGTCAATAAATAAAATTAAAGCTCATCGTCTTAATTACCGTCTGTCTGGGTAGTTATGTGAAGAAAATTACGAATCTTTCAACCAATTAAATGTTTACTCTGAGTTAAGTTGGTTGCCTAGAGGGGATAGTCTGTAGAGACTCATCTGAATAGTTGTTTTTAGGAAGGTGGATCCATCGCTATGTGACAACTTAAAACAGTGCAAGAACCACCTTTTCTATTTGGCATACCTTTATTTAAATTTTATTTCATCTGTCGATGATTTTGTTTTTATTTTTTGAGATTATAAAAACAGTGGAAAATTCTCCTTTTTCTGTTAATATTATGGGGGGGGGGGGGGTTGTAATATATGAGAACTATAAATTATTTCGCTGGTTGTTATGCAGATCTCCCTATTGCTTAGCAATAGAAATGCCAAAAACGATTTATTGTTTTTTGCTAAATGTTTAATCTGGGATCGATAAGAAGACAAATATCCTATGAAGGGGTCGGCGGGATGGATAAAAAGTTTGGGGACCCTTGGTGTAAAGTGATGGAATACTGGTATCTCGACGGAGCATCCAGAAACTGAGACACTGACTTTAGATGCAATTGAGGGGTGCCTCTGCGATTCCCAGAATCCTCGTGACGGAAGTGAAGCGCACCCGATACGAAAGACATCCGCTTTTTCAGTCCTGCAGCCTGACGGGCGGCAGCTGTTGAGGGGAGAGCCGTTACATTGTCGCTGGCTACAGCTGCGAGTGTCAACAAGCTGGCTGGGCGACTCCCTCTGCGAGCTGTCAGCGGAGATGACCTCACGGTCACGTGGCTGCAGCTTCCGGTGTCGTATGTGTCTCACGAGGCACCCGGGCACAGATTGTCTCAATCCCAGGCCGTCACAGCTGGAACGGAAACTTGTTGCACGTACAGCGTGGGGCCAACTTAAAACATTTATTCAAAGATGATCGTCCGAAACGGATCGCCAGGTTTATTCAGTCCGCTATGCAGTGAGTACCGAGGAGGAAACTCCGCGGGAAGGTAAGGAATGGCCGCAGCGTGACGCTGACCCCATCACATCCCTTCTAGTACCGAATAAGTTGTAAAACGGGAATGCGGGCTCTTCCTTCATGAATCCTGCGGGAAGCGGCACAAGTCGTAGTAACCCCGTAACCCTTACCCGTTTTTCATCAAGTAAAAATAAGAGTAGACTAGACGACCCGTGTGAGGATTTCGCGAATAAATGGTAGAATGTTTGTAATATAATGAAAAGTAGAACCGAACTTTGTAGAACATATTTATTTGTTTAATGTAATATTTACACATCAAAATACTTACAACATATTACAAAACAGGAAAATTTACAAACACACTTGTAACGTCTACCTTGGGGACGTTTATATTTGGGTCACACTGTTTTATCATTAACAAAATTATCAATTTGGAATATCAAAAGTCATACTTAATCTTCAGCTTATCACATGAAATATTATTGTAATGAATAGGAAAACTGAAAATTGAGTGTACAATTTATTATTGTGAAATTAGGCAAACATGAATTTTGTTTTTATTCTGAGGTTAACAATTACATATCATTGAATATCAAACAGCTAGAGCAAAATCTCAGGGTCATTACTGGGTGGAACGATTGCATGAGTTTCCGTCTGGGTCGTAGCTTTTACCCTTGTTCACAGCCCAGGTCAGCGACCAGGCAAGACCAGCGCCACATGGGGTCGTCCAGCTTTCTCGACCGCACCGCGTGATAGCAGTGTCCCCAGCTCCGGCGTCGTTGAAGGTCACTTCGGCTGTACTAGATGAAGATCTGAACCAGAGTGTCTCGTCGTCCGTTCTTCTCCTCCGAGCAAGACTCTGTACTTCTCATGTCGCGTCCGGCTCTTGGCGAATCACCGTAATCCGCGCCAAAGGACCAGCTCCACATTGGCCCTAGAACAGACAAGAAAAAACACCAACACGGCAATAAATTGAGGCGGCTTCTCTATTGGCTGGATCGTCTTCCCCTACTCTCATAAAGCACTCATTTACTAGCAAACGTCACTAAGGTTTATTTTTGCTAGTCTGCGCCAGTTTTCGGCGGGAACTTTCCGAAACGTGCGAAAATAGAAAGCGGGTCTCAGTTATTTATGGGGTTTATAAATCCGCTTAATGTCCAAGTTGAGTAGGACGTTGTCAGCACCCCCCAAGGTGCGAGTAAATCTGGACGCTTTAGTTCCGTCACGTTTCTGTTCGTTGACACGACGCATCGGCAATATTCACACATACCGTGGGATTACTTAGTGCCTAATGGCACTGTATTTTTTTAATTCATTACACACTGTATGTACGACACACTGTCACTGATCATAACAGAATACAACCAACGTGAACAAAATGAAAACAGCATATCAACATCTCTGTGATGTGTATTGCTGCGCGAATAAAATGTTTACATTGAAATTGTGTAGCAAAACAAGAAAGTCTCCGTAACAGAAGAAAGTATCCGAAAAGCTACTTAATGTATAATAAACAGTTTATTAATATCTCTGTATTATCTCCTGCTGCAATCTAGGGATTTTGCACTGAACTCTTCTTTCTTAATTTATGATTTTCCAAATTTATGACCTTAATCTTTAAATTGATGTCATTTATCGATTTCGGTTAGGCATCAAGCTAGGTAAAACAAAAAAGTTTTAGAAATGATGATATTTTTGCCCCTTAAGGGTTGAATTTTGAGAAAGTTCTTTCTTAAAACATGATGTGACCAAAGCGGATACTTTTATCTTTAAAATGATACCTCATTTATCGATTTCGGTTAGGTATCAAGAGAGATAAATAGCTCATGACAGAAAAATGCGTTGTAGAAATATTAATACTTTTGCCCTTTAAGGGTCGGATTTTGAAAAATTTCTTTCTTAAAATATGGTGTAATGAAACCGAAGACCTTACGAAAACCGCAGTCTTTAAAATGATACCCCGTTTATCAATTTTGTTTAGTTATCAATGGAGATAAACGACTCGAGACACAAAAAACGCATTTTAGAAATACTGATATTTTTGCCCTTTAAGGGTTCAATTCAGAAAAATTTCATTCTTAAAATATGATGTCACCAAAGCGGATACTTTAATATTTAAAACGAAACCTCATTTATCTATTTCGGTTATATATTAATGAAGATAAATGTCTCGTGACACAAAAATACGTTGAAGAACCATTAATACTTTTTGCCTTTAAGGATTGAATTCCGAAAAATTCGTATCTTAATATATGATGTCACCATAGTGACATATTAATCTTTAAAATGATACTTCAGTAAACGATTTCAGATAGGTATCCAGGGAGATAAATGACTCGTAACACAAAAAACAGCATTTTAGAAATATTTATATTTTTGCCCTTTAAGGGTCGAGTTTCGAAAAATTCCTTTCTTAAAATATAATGTGTCCAAAGTGGTGACCACGAGCTTTAAAATGACACCTCATTCACTGATTTCGGTTGAGTATGAAGGGAGATAATGGCTTACCACAGAAAAATACCTTATAGAAATAATATATATGATCCTGTACATCATGACGTTGTTTTACGGATTCTTATTTTCGTTCCCTCCTGAAGAGAAATATGTACATACAATCTTTTATAATCCTGCCTACAGTAGGGTCGCAAAATTGAGCTATAAACTTTGTGGCCTCTTAGCTGGTTGAATGGAGTGTTCTGGCAAGTCATTTATTCGTAATTGCTTTTAATTAAATAGAACTGTTATTAAATAACGCTCATAACCTTAGGAATGCAGTAGAATCTCTGGACGTTGTTAATCCAGGAACGAAGGCCGGATGCGTGGCATCACAGCATTACGGACTGATGACTAAGCTTAGCATTTTATTAGTATTGATGTCGGCAACAGCAGTGACGCAAGATACCTCTCGAAGCTTTATGGCAAAGCTGAAGCACCCAGGTACTGACAGGAAAGACATCAACATAATCAGAAAGCTATACAGGAATCAAACAGCACCGATCAACCTTGGAGACCATATCAAAAATGCTGAATTGTGATAGGCGAGGATGCACATTGTCCCCAGTATTCTTGTATTCCGAACTATTTCTTTAGTTTGATCATTGTTGCACCTCTTAAGATCGATTTAAACCAGAACTGCATATCATGTAATTTAAAAGTGAAAAAGAATGAGTTTTTGGGGCCAAAAACTAGTTTTTAGTGATACATGTGATGATTAAACTACCTGACATGTTCTGTTTCTTCAGTTTGATCATTGTTGGATTTAAAATCAAGAATACATTTCTCATCGTAGCAAAAACGACTTTTTTGGGGTTCATTGATCATGACAACGCCACTTGATCTGGCGAACTTGACACATATTTAACCATCACAGTTTGCTGTGCAAAATTTGATGAATTCCTGATCAGTCTGTAGAGTTAGATGTTTTGAAGAGGAACAGAGACAATCTGAATATGTAGTAGACTATCTGTTACCCGTGGCTTCGTACGCGTGGACTTAGAATTTTATTGCTACAATTGGATAAAATCCACAACTATAATATTTAATAAGTTGTGTCTGTACTTGGAATTTATCAACAGATCAAGCAAAAACAGACTACAAGAGAAACGAAATCTGAGTGACCGATATAACATCACAGAGACTTGCACACGCTATCCGTCTGTCTGCCACCCTCCGGTTATTTTCAAAAATTTTACGATAAAATGAAAAAAAAAAATGTTATTTATCCCGAAAGTATCCTATGTCCTACTTAATGATATGTGGTATTTGATTGAAAAATTTAATCAAGAACCATTTAGCCACTTAGTAGCGAGAAACTAACAAACAGAAAGATAGACAGAGTTACTTATGTGAAAACATCCTAACTAAAGTATAAATTTCTTAGGTATTATACTTGCAAGACTCACGATACCCTTCGCCTTAAGAGATTGTTTTACTTCTACTGAAGCGTACGTGCATACAGGACGAGATCTGCTGTAAGTGTTTATAGAAGTAGAGATTGTTGGCACAGAGGACGGGTTGAAAATTAACGTTGTAATAGCAGCAGTGATTGCTACGGAGGCTGGGACCGTGCCATCCTCCCTGCTCGTTAGAACACTCCTCATTCGCTCTCCCCCTTCCGGAAACATAGCGCGTCGACGGACGGCCGCTATCGCCGGGCTAAACGTTTTAAATGTTTGGCGCATATTTCGCGAGCCAGCGGGCAATTTAGATAAGGGCGGCTCGCCTGCACTCGACTGCCTGTAAACAAGTAGACCCGGCACTGCACAGTAGATGGGGAACTCGCGATAGCAGCGCCGTTAACTTCGCCTGCGTCGAGGTAGGGAGGGTTCCAGTTTGCCTTCACCGCCTCTGTGCTTATAAAAATATGCCTGCCGGCCTCCGTAGTGTAGGGGCTGAGTACTGGCTCCGCATGCGGAATGTCGCCGGTTCGAGTCCGTCCGAGGGTATGGGTGTTTAAGTGTGGTGTGTGTCATGTACGGCGTGTTGTGTCTGTTCTTTGTGGCAACATTGTTCTGGAGAAACGGATACATTTGAATAATAATAATAATCCCACTTAAAATGGCTGTATGGACTGAGTAGATGAAAGCCATTGGAAAATAAAGTAATCATAGGATTCTTAGGAACCGTCAGTGATCACAAACGAAATTGTGTAACAGTATGCAATACGTGTGCCATTTTGAGAGGAAGCTTATGGTCTAACACAGGGGTGGCCAACCCAAATGATTTTGCGGACCACTTTGGAAATGCATCATAACTGCGCGGGCCACATATAAAATTATATATCCCCATATTAGATTTAGACCCACTATAGTAGTCTTGTGTAGTTCGTGAACGAACTAGTTCGGAAGAGCGCTCCTACAGGCGAACTACGCAATATAGTTCCCAGATCTCTCGCTCCTTAGTTCGTTAGTTCGTTCGATCACTGGAAACACAGATCACTGTGGACACATTTCACAGCTATAAAAAGAAAAGAAGAAGAAGAAGAAAAAAAGAAATATAACTGTTCAACATTAGTAATTATTGCAGAAATCACAAACGGAAATTGAACATGGAATGTAAAAACAAAACACACTTTGATCCCATTAACAATTAAAAGACAACGATCGATAACCGCAACTACAACCACAACTACTATAACAAAGAAGAGAGCGCATGCAGTAGCGCTAGCAAAGCGAGAGAACGACCTGTCTTTCTGGAATTCCAGAGGGAAGCGACCTAGTTCGCTAAGGAGCTGCGAACTAAACTAAGCGCTACCGGTCGCGAACTAAACTGAGCATTCCCGGTCGCAAACTAGCACCATTCGTCGCTAGGGTTACCAACATTTTTGCGATGGTAGTATGTTTTTTAGAATAAATACAAATATAGTACATTTCAAAAACACAATATTTTACGAAAGAGTAGAAAAGGAAAAAGTTATGTTTTTTACTATTTTATTTTTTAAGCTATATTTTTTGCATTTCTTGCATCTTTAACAGTTTTTTGTCTACAATAAAATTGTCATACGCTTTATCGTTTTCAGATGATAAATTCATGTCGATCAAAAGCTCATTGTTTATTAATGAAATACTGCTTTTACTTTTACCTAGATTTCTTTTAATAATGTTATTTCAGACCAAAGTTCATTCATTCACTTTGATAATTTTTTCTCGTAAATTTAGAACTTCTAATATTGTCTCACAGTCATCAAATGGAACCTCGTATTTTGAATTTAATTTTTGGATTTTGTATAGCCAATTGCTTTCATTAAAATCTCAACATTTATTCAGAAACTCAAGACATTTATCAACGAATACTAGAACATTACTTTTAATATTATCACTTTGTGTGGAGAATTTTGCTTCTAAAAATTAATATTCTACGAATGCATATAAAGTAAAAAGTAAAAACAAAACAGTTATTCAATTTATCCATTTGTGCAAAGGACAATGAACACTTTGGTTTATCGGTGGCCATTGATCATGCTAATGTCATTTGAAAGGGCTATTATTAAGTAATAAATTTTGTTGAGAAGGTCATATCAAATTCCATTTAGAAACGACAAAAATGATTAAGTAATGTCCTAATAAAACTGACATAACAAACAAAATAGCAGGTGCAGTAGCAGTAGCAAGCGAGCAAATGATCTGTTTCTCTGAATTCGAGATGCGAACTAACGAACTAAAAGAGCGAACTAGTTCGCTAGGGAGCTGTGAACTAAACTGAGCGCTTCCCTTCGCGAACTATTCTGCGCGACTCGACACTATAGACATTATTTTGGAGTGAATATAATTTAATTACTCTGCGAACTAATAACTATAAACTCATAAATAAAACAGGCAATATCAGTAATATATTCGCAAGATAATTATTTTAAAATAAAAGTTAATTTTTTCTCATAATTTCGACTGTTAATTTTTGAATATATGTATGCACAAATAATGTTGTTTTTTTTAATACATTGTTTCTCACTACTTTGGTCATTATAAAATAGATAGATAGATATTTTCGCTTTGATCCCATGTGAGAATAATCTTGGGGATGTGGAACAGTACAGTACATACACTTATTAGTAATGTCAATATTACTATATAATTGATAATATTATATATTGACAAGAAGTTAGTTACGACCCATTAGTATAACCAATATTTCCTGTAATCTACAAATACAATCCCGAGTTAGTTAGTACTTATTATGTGGAACAGTGTATAAACTTGTTACCAGCTTCTGACAACCAGTTATTTTCTTACCAACCAGTTACCACAACTCATAAGCAGTCAATTACTTATAAACCTGTTAGCATAATAATTTTGTACAGCAGTTTTTGAGTGCATGCTATCCCATGTTAGTTACTATTTATGAGTGAAATTTTGTAAACAGTGTAATTACTTCATTTGTCAAAATTTTCAGCAGAAAGAGAAACAGTGTAATTACTCCATTTGTCAACAGTTTCAACAGAAAGAAAAACCATATATCATTTTAGTGAATATATATTTTGTAAAAGTGTGATGAATCTCCCCTGTTGCCACCCCTGGTCTAACATAAAGTTAGCGGTGAGTCCTAAGACTACGTAACCGGGCGCGGAAGGAAGAAATGAAAATCCGTTGGTAACTTGAACAGATACGTACTAAATACTCTTAATACAATATCGACCAAAGGGCACACACTCCATTAAAGAGAAACAACAAAATAAAATAAAAATACTGGTTCGTATATCAGTGTGTACATGCACAAGAATTGAAACTTCTACGTATTTTCTGTATATTTTTTTCTCCGTATTTTTTGTTTGTTTCGCATTCGAGTGAACGAATGACGATAATATGATTACATTGTGTTTGTACAGTTAATAGGAACTATGTCCAAGTTATTCGCGTAAGCAAATGAAAAGTATTAAATACTTAAAGCACGCTTCCCTAGATTATAGAGTATTGCATCGAGATTTAGCTTGAATTTTTTATTTAGTACATTTACATCTTAAGCAAAATTATTTGACAACTGTTCCTACATTCAAGTTTCGTTAACAAGCAACTTTTACGCCCAACAAAAATGTCAGGTCGAACTCAGATTTTTGGCTCATTCTAGTAATTAAAATAAAAATCGATTGAAGATACTAGTGCATGTATC
>JARYHS010011408.1:28420461-28578493 GCA_031002005.1 Vandiemenella viatica
GAGGTTTACCGTGGTTTCCCTCAGACACTCTAGGCGAATGCTGGGATGGTTCCCAACAAGGCCACGGCCGACCTTCCATCCCCTCCCTCCCCGTAGTAGTAGTTTGGCTGAAAAGAGTCTCCTGTGCTCTCCAGCAGCCCGCCTCCCAGCCTTCAGCTGGGAGAAAAAAAATAAAAAATTTAAACGCAGAAATCACTTATTAGTAACACTAAATCTTTTCGTGTTTTTGAGGTTCATGCGGTTTTAAACTCTGACAAGCATCCTTAGTCCAGTATTGCCTCATTTTAAGGATGTTCATGCTGAAAATACATCGATTTTTTTATTCGATGCATTGTGAAACATCGGTTAAAAATGTGGACATATACGAGGTTGGATCAAGACGCAGCGGAAATATGGAAATTTCGAGGGTTATATTAGTCCGATTGGCACGATTTTTTCGTTGTTGTACTGGAAAATATGTCTTAAAACTACCTATACGTTTTGAGCTATATTGGAGGTTTAGCTCGTATGTATGGGAGACAAGAGAATTTTCTTGGCACGTTGGTATCACGGGGAAAGTTGAAGATGACGAGCGTACGGGTCGTTCTAGCACATAAATAACCAATGAAAACGTGTAAAAAGTGAAATAAATGATTATGAACGATTACCGATTCACAATTTGAGAAGTTGCTGATGATGTTGGCATACCAATTGGCTCATGTCATGAAACTTCATCTGTTTTGGGTATGAAACGTGTTGCAGCAAAATTTGTTCCGAAAGTGTTGAGTTTCGCACAAAACAGTTGTGGATGGAAGTAGCTCACGAATCGCTAAATGAGATCAACAATGATGCAGCACTACTGAAACGTGATGAAACATGGGTTTATGGGTAAGATGTCGAAACTAAGGCTCAATTGCCCTAGCGGAGGCATTCTGGAGCGCCGAGACCGAAAAAAGCTCGACAAGTTCGGTCAAATGTGAAGGTTATGATGCTCAATGTATTCGATTTTAGTGGCAAACGATCAATAAGGAATACTAGCGTCAAGTTCAACGCAGTTCGAAGAAAACGCCGGGATTTGTGGCAAAGCAATTCATGGCTTTTGTATTGCGATAATGCACCTGCTCACACATCGTTGCTTGTTCGTGAATTTTTGGCAAAAAAAAAAAAAAAAAAAAAAAAAAAAAAAAAAAAAACACACTTTAATAATTCCCCAGCCTCCATATTTACCAGACATGGGCCCGCGTGACTTTTTTCTGTTCCCAAAAATAAAGAAAACCTAGAAGGGCCGTCGTTTTACAAGTATAGATGATATTCAAAGTGCATTACTAAAAAATCTGAAAGCTATCTCAAAGATCGAATTCCATAAATGTATTTGGGATTGGAAGAAGCGATGGAATAAGTGTATTATATCTAATGGGGACTAGTTTGAAGGGGATAATATCGACGTAGCCGAATAAATAAAATTCTTTCAAAAAATGCTAATTCCACAGCTTTTTTACCATATTCTTGGCGTTATAAGTAACGACGGCAGAGACTTTGTCCGTGTCAAATCTCCAATCGCTGCAGGTTTTAACGAGCGTGTGTGTTATATATTCCGATGTATGACTTTCATTCAGTTGATAACCTTTCAATGTCATTGATTAGAAACACCGTGTTCAGACCAAAATGCGCAATGGCACCCAAAAAGTTGCATGTATGACCACATGTCACTAGTTAATGTGATGTGTTCAACATTGAAGAATTTTGCTTTTATTAACGTCGCCAAGATGTCATACTTGTCATCAAACCACCGCGTCAGTGTAGATCTGCTGGGTATTTTATAATGAGGAGCAGTAACTTTAGTCAAATTTTTGAAGCCTTCATTCTCTACCATAGAAAAAGGCCGATTCTCTTTACAAATCATGTACAATATATAGCGTTCTTAATTTATCTCGTTTAATCACCAGGAGCAGAAGTTTATAAGTAAATTTCTTCAAAACTAGTCTTTATTGAGTTCTGTACCTTTAGGGACTTTGAATATAACTCTGCGTCGCAATCAATGTCTGGTCTGCTGGAAGCGCTGGTGCGGCATTTGATGTAGATGGTGCTAATGCTGGCGCAATCAGTATCTGCATCCAGTTCCCTTGTTCAAGATAGATCTGATTTTTTGGGCATGTTATTAGTTGTTTTAATACTAAATTAATAGTTTTGTCGACGTTCTTTATATGCCCCATTAAATTTGTAGTGTTTCCAGGCGATTGCATATTTTTAACACAGTTTACATTAGCGGTTTTATCATTCAATTTTCTCATAACAATTCCAAACTTTTACTTTTTAATTAGGTCCCATAATGAAATAAGTATGAAACAAGAATTATGTTTGCCGAATAAAGAAGTCGAGTCGAGACATCGATAACCAATATCAAATTATTATAAAATCAAAGATTTGTGCCTGATTACTATCAATGGATATTACAATGAACCTAAAACCTAAGCTACGAAAACAGGACTGCCAATTTCATTAATCAATATAAAATAAACTACATGCATTTCAAATTCGCTTAACCACTCGTTTCTGTAATTCATACTAATAGAATCGTCGCTATCACTTTTAATTTCACAACAAAAATACAAGAAAGCACTTGCGTGAAATCCAATTAACCAGTCGGCAATAATTTTGTTTAGTTTTTATAAGCACATAGAGCAGGCAAAGGCCATAAACTATACAGAGAAGTCTTTGTGAATGTCGTGTCATTGAGGTCAACCCAGTGGCGGGAAATTTCATGTAAATTTTAATGTTTTGTTGTTTTATCCAAGTTAAAAGAAAAAATGTAACGTGATTTTTGAGATGACAAAAATAACGTATAGCGATACAATTTCCCGTTTTTGTCTTGCTTTAAAACTAATCCTATCGCGTATTTTTTTTTTGTTTTACTCCAGTTAAAAGAAAATACGTGATGTGATTTTGTAGGTGAAAAAAATAACATACAGCTCTACTTTTTTTTTTTTTTTTACTTTAAAACAAATCCAATCGCGTAGTTTTTGTTGCTTTACTCCAGTTAAAAGAAAAAATGTGATGTGATTTCGTAGGTGACAAAAATAACGTATAGCGATACAATTGTCTGTTTTTGTTTGCGTTAAAACTAATCCCATCTCGTCAAAAAAGCGCGTGCGTTCTTTCGATGTATCGGATGAAATACATCGATGCATCGTTAAACATCGATATTTTTGATACATCGATATATATCGTACATATCACTGCTTCATCCTTACATTATTGGCTGTGAGTGGTGATTGTCTTATCATATTTCAAAATTTTCAACGTAGGAATAGGGTATGCACACCTAAATCGATTTATAAAGTTTGTTATTTTCTATCATCAGTTTCCCGACTGGTTTGATGCCTTCCATCATCTCTTCCTGAATTAAGCTCTCCTCTTCATCTAAACATGTACACTACAACGTCAATTATCTGCTTCACGTACTCTAAGCTGCGCTTTCGTCCAAAACTCGTCCCCTAATCGTGTTAACCAATCCCACACATATTTAATCGAGATATACTATCCTGTACCTTTGCTCTATGCGATTTCCACAAACTTCTCTCTTCATTCCATCATTTACCAAAAAAAAAAAAAAAAAAAAAAAAAAAAAAAAAAAAAAAAAAAACTTTAAGTGCCCACGTAATTTTTAACGTCTTTCTATATCAACAAATTTCAAATGCTTCGATTTGATTTTCTTTCACTACCTTCATACACAGCGGTGGTAGTATACCAAGAAACTTGTCTTGCTGTTTCTGATCGTTAGCTCGTTCTGTAAGACAAACTGGTTAATGTATTTTGTCTAGATCCAGCTACGCCAGTTCCTCTCATACTTCATGTTTATTTCACGTATTCGTACTTTTTTGTTACGATCTAAAAAAAGAAAAATACTTCCATTCATTTTACTATATATCATCCGTTATAAATCTCTACCACCATATACTGTACTGTAGTTCACAATTTTTTCTGTTAAAAGAAAATTCACATAGTTATGAGCCCCTGTTACTATTCTCCATTAACTACGCAATTGATTATCTTCCAAACATGGTGATGCACCACATTGCTTCTCACCCGCCAACAACAATACGAGCGAGGCACACCCCACATGTCCGCGTCCGCCATCATTTCTCTTCGCGGAGTCCAACCAAAGATACTCTCACTCACAGTTTACTTTTCAAAGGTATCTAAATACTCACACTGTCTTCGATATATTCAAAACAACTTACAATGCTTTTCACCAAAATTAAATAAACACAGCTTTTTAAACATAAAATACAATAACCAAACAACAACAAAACATTAGCCGGCCTCTGTATCGTAGGGGCTAGAGTGTTAGCTCCGCGTGCCGAAGGTCGCCGGTTCGAGTCCGACCGAGAGCATGGGTGTTAAAGTGGTGTGTGTGGATGTCATGTCCGTCCTGTGGTGTCCATACTTAAAAGTTAAAATACATACTGGAGACACTGATTCACTGGAAGATATATGATATTCATAATGAGCTGGCTGTATGGCCTTAATTGTCGAATTCCACCAAAAAAAAAAATATATATATTAAACGATAAATTTTAAGTGTAAGGGAAACCCTATTTCTTTACAGTGTGATACGCAATAGGCTGGACAAAAAATAAATGATCGAGTCCACATCCAGGGCATAATATCCACAGCCAAAAAGGAAGAATTTAACAAATAATGTTATTTTAATACAGAGAACATACTGGAGCACTCGACATACTGACAGACATAGATACTGTGATAGATACGATATTTATGTTGCTAAATCCAAAACCAACCAGTGTGGCTGCGAGCATTAGTGGGCCACGACACTAGGTCGGAGAGGTACAAATGCTGCGCCCCTCGTACGACTACGGATTTAGGATGTTTCCCGCAATCATCGAGGCGAATTCTGGGACGGACCCCAGTCTCCGCTTACACATTTGATAAACAAAAATACACTTATGACATGCAGAACATAGTTACACTTTTTGCAGACAGATTCCAATACAACATTCCTACAGTAGTGTAAATGCTCCGGATCTGAAAAATCCGGTTCTGTCACAAGTAGGGCCCATGTTCTCCAATTCTTATAGTTACACACGGGACGCCTGTGTCAGGCTGAAATGGTAATTCCAAGATGTGTTACAGATTTTCAGGGATGATGGAGAAGAATGAAGGTGTCAGTTTGAGGTAAGGTTCCTTGATCCGGAAACGATCGAGTCGAAAGTCTTATTGATAGCTCCAACAGTGGAATACATGTACCGGTACTGTTGTTGCTAAAGTTGTCACTGTAGGCAGTCTGGACTAGCACAGTAGGTATACTACCGAGGTTCTGGGAATATATCGCACTTGTTATTAGCCAATTGATGTGGTTCCAGCATGATGGAGCCCCACCTCACTCTTGACTGAAGGTTCGTGAACACCTGGATCTGACATTCCCTGAAAATTAGATAGGCAGATGAGGTCCCGTTCCGTGGCCAGCACGTTCACCTGACCTCACTCCACTTGATTTCTCCTTGAGGGCCATGTGAAAAGTCTCGTGTACGAGACGCCTGTCGAGACTGAAGAGGATCTCCTGGCAGGAATTCTCGCTGCCTGCGACACTGTTCAAACGGTATCAGGGTTATTAGAAAGGGTACTTCAGAACTTTGTGCGACGATACCATGCCAGCATTGACGCAAGGGGACACCATTTTGAATAACTGGTGTAAATGTAACAGCTTGTGAAACTTGTGCAGGTAAATGTAATTCATTATTACTGTACCGTAGACTTAGTATTTTCGGTATCTCTGACATCAAGTTACCTGCGTTGTTACTAGTCCATCCACAGGGGAAATAATCTGAGGGTATTGTGGAGTATTCAGCGGCAATTCTGTACGTCACGATCAAGGTTTGGAAGCTGCGGTCCTTAGTTTGAGGAGCTTTACGAGCCTAAGGCTGAAACTGAACAGATTATCGCTCATAACTTTCGTCTCGGTCGTTTCCGGACCAGGGCTCTTACCTGCAATTGATACAGTTACCCTACTCCAACAATTCTGTACTGAGCGTGGTGGGTAAGCGGTTAACTCTTTGGCCTCGCATTCGTGAGGACACCGGTTCAAATCCCCGACCGGGCATACAGATTTGGGTTTTCCATGGTATACCCAAATCACTCCAGGCGAATCCCGAATGCTTACTTCGAAAGGCCATGGCTGAATTCCTTCCCGTTCCTAGTCCCCAGTCTCATCCCGCCTCTAATGACCTCGACGTAGGCGAGGCGTAAAGCCATATTAAAAAAATAACAATCCTGAAAGATTATACGATCTTCATGGAATCACCTTGTTGGTACAAATTAATGTAGGTGTTTCAAAAAATTCAGTTCACGTAATATAAATGAGATAGAAGAAAACAATATTTGTTTATTATTTATTTAACTCACAAAGTTATTTTCCTGTACTACAAATGTTCGATATAAGTGTCCTTTGTCACTCTGCATACAGTGAATTTCTCCTGTTACGCGATGAAGCATGTCAGTGATATCAGTGTCAGGTGTTTTCGTTACTTTTCCAAAGAGTGGGTAACAGTATGCCCAGTTCATTGCTGGCTTATGTAGTCGTGCGTTGGAAACTTCATTTATCAAATCCATATTCGCTACCGACGCAGAAGGACGCCCACTGCTTTTTAATTTTCTGAAACACCCGTTTCCACAAATTGTGTATACAATCTGCGAATTAAATTGTCGGAGGATAGGTTCCTTACAAATCTTGTCCGATAGTAGCGTTGGGCAATAGTAATAGATCGAATCTGATGAAATTCCAAAGTTCAAAATGCTTTCTCCTTACCGTTAGCCGTCATATTGCAAACACTGTTACTTGTCTACCGAAAACGTAACTACTTGAGGGCGAGCCGCATGGGGAAAAAAAATAATTAAACTTTCTCTGCCCATTCACGAGACAATTGTAGCCAAATGTTTTATATTTTGCATGTAATTATTTCACAAAACTTATTTCTAATGATCATGTATATTTTCTTGTAGCAATGTAGTTACGAGTTTATTGATGCCACCGAGCTTGGTGGGTGAGCGGTAACACTCTAGCCTCTTATTCAAGTCAAGAGGACGCGGGTTTGAATCTCCGTCCAGCCAAGCAGATTTGAGTTTTCCATGGCCTTCCCAATAACGCGATGGTTCCCTTGAATTGCCATGGCTGAATTCCTTCCCAATCCTTGCTCCCAGTCCTTCGCCGCCTGTAATGACGTAGACATCAACGAGGCGTAGAGCTAGTGGGGAAAAATGTGTCGATGCTGATGAGAAATGCATTTAGTGATCTCTATAGCGCTAAAAACGTCAGTATATGTTTCAATGGAAAGGACGTTAATCTTTCTGATAATTAAGAATAATATTTTATCTGGCTTACCGGAAACGACCTAACCGCAATTTCGGAGTCCTAAGTTATGGTATGGCAGATTTCCAGATTCCATCTGCCCCTAAGCAAGGGTGTTTATGTCTAGGAGTTGCGTCCATTGGAAACAGTGTCTACTATTGAGATACTAACACAACGATTTAAGTATTTTCGCACACTACAGCAGGAGAGGAGAAATCCCCAGTTAACGGACGTCGTGGAGCGTAACAGTGACATTAAAGCCAATATCCAGCAGCTAACAAATTATCTGGTCCAGCAGAGGTTGCAGGAAAAGTTAATGAGTTTGGCAGCTGCCGTCATAAAGTTTCGGAACACCCTGTAACATTTTCAATTAAAACTTTGAACTCATGATCTGAGTTACAAGTTACGCACAGAATTTTCTGTAAATAGTTATCAGAATTAAAGATATTGTGTACCCAAATTCTTGGCGTAGATACCCATAGAATTTGGAGTTACATTCGGACTGAATACAGTTTGTACAGGCCAGTTTCAAACATGAAGTAACTTACTGCGATGTAACTAAAAACTAGTCTCCCATTCGTCACAATTCCTTTAAATAAGCGTCTTTCAGCTAAATGAAGGAAATGGTTCAGTTAGTCCGGTTACGTAAAATTATTTCGTTATTGAACCGCATTTTGGTTTCTATCTTATTTGCACCTGCTTTGAATGAGTGTGTCAATTTTTATAAGTGTGATAAATGTATTGAAATGCATAGTATTTTGATTAACATTATTATGTTACTTTGTGCAATCTAATTTAAGAGTGGCTATCAGAGTGAGCAGGGTGTTTTCACACGATATTTCGGCGATCAGAAACTCTGTCGCCATCTTCTCGTGAAGTATTTCACCAGAAGATGACGATAGAGCTTCACCACGTCGTGTGAAATATCGTGTTTAAACACCCAGCTTACTCGGATAGTCACCCGAGAAGAGTATATTAATTCTCAGCGCTGAGGCAAACTTCGATCTTATGTATATTTAAATTGTTTATTTTATGTAATGCAATGTTAAAACCTGACAAATACCATGTTATTTGGTTTAAGATTATTTCCATTTAGTACAAGTTTGTTTTAGCTGAGTTTTAATTGTTTTTAATGTTCGTTCATCGTTCAGGTCATTCATTGTACGTCTTTCTTGAAGCCGGCCGTGGCTCCTTTTGAGCTGAAAATTTTCTATGTGGCTTATAGAATGTTGCGCCTCCAGCCCCAAGCAGAGTCTTTCGGAATGAAATTAACTGAAAATTCCAAAATTATTGTTCCGTGGAAATCTTCGGAAATGAA
Source organism: Vandiemenella viatica (assembly GCA_031002005.1). NCBI lineage: Eukaryota > Metazoa > Arthropoda > Insecta > Orthoptera > Morabidae > Vandiemenella > Vandiemenella viatica. Next base: position 28,429,125 of record JARYHS010011408.1, read on the forward strand.
TGTGGTATTAATTTTAAATGTGTTTTGCAGTATTTGCGCTCCCCTGCTGCCCTTCATGGCAATTGAGACGGTTTAAAATCCTATTGCTGAGATACATCACATCTCTATTCGTGTGAGGACGAGTTAAACCTTAAAATATTCCGAGTAACATTATAATAGGTGACGACACAGAATCCCATCTTTTACGATTTGTAGGTTGTACTTCACTTGATAAAAGTCCTCTGGTGATTTTGATCATTATTAATAGTCATTTTTCAGAATGAAGCTACAGTTCTAAAGCCTTCCATAAAGTTATCCGACAAACATTGAACCTTTCCTATCGACGAATAAAATTTTCCAATTCATGAAGTGACACAAATACAGTGAATGTACATCAGAAAACAGCCAATTGGTTTCAATATTTGTCAGTAAAAATCAGTGTTCCCTTTTAATAGCACCATCACAATGTTTTATAGCTTCAGTTTGTCTTTTTTTTTTCTTTTTTTTTTTAGAAAAACTCTTATGCATTTTTCGCATCGAAACCTTACTTTCGTGCTGAAAAGAGTACAAGTGAATTAAGAAATTGTTATAATACTGTTCGAATGAAACAGTCCAAAGAAAGTGACTATTATTAGTATCCACGGCTTTTAATTTTGTTAATGGCGGTGTATTCACTATTGAAATGTGAACAGATCAATCAGAAGATATAACAGAATTTCTCAGGCAATCATTTGCTTTGTAATAATAAATTGATAAGGAATCGGCCCATATTTAAATGATGAATAATTTACCAAAAACGCTAAAAGAATTTCAAGTTGAAATTAGTGGAGGGAAAAATTAATTGGGAAAAGAAAAGAGGAAAATAGTGTGTGTAGGGAAATTGCCACAGGAGCAAGCGCCCCGTCGTGGTTAAATAAATTTAATTAAACTTTCTGCGTATTTCTCTTATTAATATGATAGAGGCCGATAAATTGGGTTACAAACCTTGGTCAGACCATTGCTTGAATATGGTAGTGTAGTATGGGACCCATATTTTGAGTATCAAATACAGGAGTTAGAGAGGGTGCAAATAAGGGTTGCTCGATTTGTTTCTGGAAAGTACCGCAGAACGCAATCAGTAACAGATACGATAAAAGAGCTGGAATGGGATTCATTGGAAGACAGGAGGAGGGTGGAGAGGGTCATGGGAATGTGCAACACGTATATTGGTGATGAGGCATGGAAAGATATTGGGGTAAGAATTAAAAGTAATGCGTGGAAGGTAAAAGGTAAAAGGTAACCATGACCACAAGCTGGCACTCGATTTCAGGCACAAGGGCGTGGGAAGATTCTCTTATTTAGGTATTAAGGGTGTCAGGGGTTGGAATAAGTTACCAAGAGAAATTACGAAAAATTTACCAAAACGTTGAAAGAATTTAAAGTTAAAATATGTAGACGGAAAATGTATTTGGGTGCAGGAAAAAGAATAAATGGGTGTGTTGGGAAATTGCCACCAGACTTTGTGCTCCATTGCAATTACATTTGTGTCGCTCAGGTCTACGTCCATCCTGATTTGATAGATTCTTGGGACCAACCACTTACTGCATAGCTGTTTCCTGACGTACATTTTTTTAAGTCCCGTTTTTAATAATAAGAAAAATACACTAAATATCACTAAAACTTGCCGAAAAATTTGGCGTTCCATTGTCGTGGAGAAACATCATTCTCCTAAAGAAGGGTATAAAAACCTGTGGAAAATCAATTGATAACAAAAATTGTGAATCGCTGGTCCTCTCGAATTTTGCTGACCACATCACGAAACAAATCTTCAGGAATCAGAGGTCGGCCAGGGCGCGGTTCATCATGCACGTTAACCCGCCCCTCCTCCTTCTATATTCTCGTCCACGTTCGAACTTTACTGTCATTCAGAGTACCATCACCGTATACTTCTCAAATCTGGTGGTGAGTTTCCGCAGCTACCTAGTTTCTTCCACTCAAGAACCAAATTACAGAACCTATCTCACAGTCGGCGGGCGAATCAGTTTTCTTAAACATTGTAAACTTCCACTGCTCAACACATACACAGATGATGCTGCTGCAAAATGGCGTCTAAACACACGAAAGCATGCTTGGAGCAGACGCGCATGCGCACTGAGGAGATCACACGTCATTCTCACTCTCATTCACAAAGGTATTTTTTAAGAAATAACCCTCGTATATTAGTACCTAAACAACAGCTCGGCGCATTGGTATGGTGCAGCTTGAAGTAACTGCAGTTTTTCTCAGTTGCAGCTAAATTAAATAACGAATCACCCTGTTAGAGCGTGTGTGACTTCCCCTGGCCCCTGGGAGTTACGCGAGGCAGGGCGTGGGCGGCGCAGGTGCGTGATCGCGTGAGGGACAGCTCACATTTCATTACGCCCCCGACACGCTCGCTCGTATTTCATCCGGCGGCGCTTTTCGGGTTCTTTGTGATGCGCCGCGGAACGCTTTTTTCCTCCCCTCCGGTCGCGTGCTCGCGTTCAATTCGCTGACGAGCGCTGTGAACGCTTGATAAACTTTGACAGAGTGGCCATTGTTGGCGCCCTGTTCGTGTTCGAGAGGGAGTCGATGAATGAGCCGAGTCCGACTGGCCGACGCTAAGAACCGAAGCCAGTGGAACATCCGTCTGTAAACCCTGGAGAACTATTCCGTACTTGTGCCTGTTTATCCAATAGTGCACTTCCTAAAATATTAATGTGTTATTTCACAACTCGTACTACAGTACCTGGCCCAGTCCGAAATCGTAGGGTAAGAATGTGATGTGGCGATACAGACGACTCAACCATTGACCAGAAGAGGTTGTGATGTAACAACCATAGAACTGCTAAATATTAAAAAATAAATTAAAAAGTAACATTTTAATATACATAGTAAATAGCTGTGGAATAACAGTCTAATTATTAAGTTGGCTAGGCTGTAAGATAGAATGTAATATGATGATTATCGCTTACTTTGGCAAAGATAATAATTATTATTGTTTTATTATTATTATTACTCCGCGATTTATTAAAAGTGTGAGGCGGAGGGTGCAAAGCACCTATACGAAAGGGTAATGGTTTGGAAGGAATGTACGGGATATGGCAGGAGGCGCACATGGGCTATGGTTTTAGTTGTTACAGTGAAGAACTAAGTTGAGTCTCAGGACTTGAAGAATGTTTTCAGTTAATGCCTAAAGCAAGAGAGAAAAGGATTTATAAATAATTCATGCAATGTGTGAAATAAATATTTAAATAGTGAAAAAATGTAGTAATAGTTATTTAAAATGGAGTAGATTGTTTTTCGAGACAAAGACTTATTCTTATCTATCGGAGAGGTAGTTATTGTTTGCTACGTTTGGTTGTAATCCAGAATGCTTGGTACACTATATAAATAGTTATTGACCTATCACAATCTGGCGACCGTGACAGGACACGAACTTTCAAAAGACCAAGACCGTATTCCGTAGTGCTCTTTGCCCCCGTTTTTTTTTTTTTTTTTTTTTTTTTAAACTACTTCTCAAAGTTTCGAATAATGTACATACAATAATCACGCGGTTAAAACGGGTATGTTTCATGTGAATTCGAAATGCTATGTATGAAAATGCTAATCTTGGTCACGATGTTCTGTCACGCGGTGACATGACGCTATGACGTCACGCTTCTCGCCTTCGCTGCCCAACTTTCAACAACCAGAGATGTTGTTCTAGCATATGCTTGTTATTTAATAACAGTTCTATTTATTTAAGTACTTGTTTTGTTTAAATCTACGTATTAATTATTAACTGCTGCCTTCTTAATTAAAATCTCGCATCATTACATAACAACAATTCTATTTACTCAGGCAACAGCAAAGGAATGAACTGACGGCATTAGAGGCTAGTATAAGATAAAAGTCTCCACAAATTAGTAAAAATTTTTGGTTGAACGCGATTCATACAAAAACTACTTGTCGAATTTAGTCATTTCTCAAAGTCGAAATCTTCACCTTGAATCTAGTTTATGTAACTTATCGTATTAATCCGAGGAATCAAGTTACATTTCTTCCTCTCTCTAAGTTCCGTACACTAAGAGTTCACATGAAACAAGTAGCGAGCAACAGCTAATTTTGAAACAAGGCCTTGTTTGTCGTTATTGTATAACTGTTATCATCTCGGTGAATGTAGCAGGTACCACGTGCGCAGGCGCCCACGCCACGTGCGAGGCGAGACGGTCCACTTGGAACTCATCGGTTTCCGAGTGGACATTCGAGCTCCCCTTCGGCCAAAGTGCAATTTTATCGCAGCCCTTCCTCGGCTCCACTTTCGCCGAGTTCTCGCGGAATCCTTGACTTTGGAGAGATGCGAGTGGGAATGCGACCGGGCAAAAAAGAGCACCGACGCTTGTCGGCTGCTGGCAGAGAACACTTTAGCACTCAATCTCGCCTGTTTGCAGACTTCATCCAGTCCTCTTATTTTCATTTTTCTCCTTTTTCCTTCTACCCGAAACTAACTTTCTAGAGCTAACTCGGTATTTCATACTGGTTCCGTCAGCAATAACGAAATACCCTGCAACATGCGTTCGTGCAGAATTAAATATCTCTGACCATACATACATCCTTGTGTCTCATAAAGGAATAGAAAGAATCATTGCATATTCCTGATACTTTTCACATTACTGCGTACTTTATTCTATCCTTTACAAGAGAAAAGAAAAATATAGATTACTAGCAACTCCCTGCACCTTTGTTCGCTTTGTTTGCAGACGTGAACAATAAAACACTACTTCGGTAAGTGGTGCCCACATAAGATACTATAAATGTTTAATAATTTAAATTTTCTTCACGAGAGACATATTAATAAGTAACCAATGTTACGTAGTTAATAATATTAATCCAATGAGTGGAGTATTTATCTTTGATGTAGTTCGATCTCTGGCATCTATCTCTTCAGGTAACGAAACGAGTGTTCATGTTTGATGAACTGGGATCTTTGGTGGCGTAGCGTGCACTCACATACTGTCAGCCCACCCCCGGTCCCTATTAATTTTAATCAGTGTAATTTTAGTTTGATTAAATTTAAATTAACTTTTTGGTTTTATAGATTGTTGCTTGTAGAATTGACAATAATGGTTTGTTTGCTATGCAGAGATCCCACTGTTGAGAAGGGCGCGAGAGTCCGGGGATTTTTCCGTTTTATTTAGCAAGACAGCGCTCGGTAGCAGTCAGTAATTCACATTCAGTGGCGGTATGAAGTATGGACAGATCAGACTGATTAAATATGTTGAAAAAAATTATAAAGCCAAGGCAAAAAACCTTGAGCTCTATAAATGTGCTGGATGGAAGATGTAATAGCCGAGTGAGCAACCATTCTAACTCGGCTAGTCACCCGAAAAGACTATATTAATTATGAGCACCGAGAGAAACTTCGATCTTAAGTTTGACATTTATTTTCAAAGATTTTAACTGATAGGAACTGTACTTCGTGATGATCTTCTTTTTTTTTTACTAAAAGTTATAAAAATAAATTTAAATATGTGGAACATTGTGCAGTTAATTGTTAGCAATAGCACCTTTAATTGTATCTGAAAAATGTTAAGTAATTAACTTTGTTTGGAAGAGTAGGAGTGAAGGAAAGTAACATATCAAATAATGTGTTTGAGGCGTGAGAAGGGCTGACAGTGCAGAACACCGGTAACGTTGTAGTGGCTGTCTGTTCAGTTTGCTAACAGATTATATTTAGTGTTCTGTCTACGTCACGTAGTGTTACGAGACATACCACAGTTTTTATGCTAGACTATGAGCTTTCAGGCTATGATAATCCAAACCGAATCAGTTCTGCAGTTTATGCGTGATGAGCAGACGAAGAAATCCCACAGAAACGGACACTTACAGATTTGTATTGTATATGTAATGATGTGAATGCCGAATTGATTGAATACGTTGTAGTACATTTGCCGATTTCAGGTTACCGATTAGTAAAAATGAATATTTATTGGATTTCGTAAAGCTTTATCGAGTCAGGTTCCCACTCGTCAATACGTGAAACACATCGTGTTATCAGAAGCGTCGGAGTCTAAAGTCTCATGTTCCTCATAGTTGAGTGCGCTGGTAGTTCGTCTCGCAGCATGGAAACTTTGTACCTTGCAAGTTTCCTTTCAGTCAGCGCTTAGTGTGCGGGATTGCTCGTCCTTACTCTGCCATCACTGCAGCACAGCTGTAAGCCAATTAAGAGACACTAAGGCAATCACGTGCAGGCAATAGCCAATTATGAAACTCCATTCCCATCACCATGATTCTTAGCAGATGACAGACTCGCTAGCCACTTGTAGGATCATTCTCCCACCGCCACCAAACTCGTTAAGATCTGCAATATTAAGGTAACCCACCATACGACATTCCAATGCTCGTAGGCTACAGATTTCTAAGAATTCCTTCAAGTCACACATTTGAAAGGATAGTTCATGTATTATAACGACGTAAAGGCCATATGTTTGCAGAACGAATGATAGGTTAAATGGGTTGTGCCATCATTGATGTCAATTATGTTGTGTGATGTGTAATGTTCGCATGTTTCATGAAGTGATAGAATAAATATAGAGTTTACTGGGTATGAGAGTATTTCCTTTCATCAATACCTTTTGATTTAGTTAAGAATTAAAGATAGAATTTAATTGTGAGATGAATTATCCATTAAGTAACAAATTCCTTGCGCAGCACTTGATCAAAGAACAGTTGATTAACTTTAACGCAGTATACTTGTCTCAAAGTTGCAAGTGTTAGGTATATTACCTGGCTTCAAACAGTTTAACTTCATAAGGTTACACATTTCACAAACAGATGAGGATGCTGCGTATCCCTCAGTATAATTGGACTCGCGGCGGAGACGGAAGACAAGGGCAATAGAAACTCTGCCACCAGGAGATTAGGGAGCGTTCATAAACTACGTGGCTTCGTCTAGAGGGAGAGGGGTTAGCAGGAAAGCTACGCTGGGCTACGTACGGGGAGGGAGGGGGGGTTTCCGAGCCAGGTCACGTAGCTTTCCATTCATATTATTTGTCACAGTTAAAACGAGGTGCAGAACACACAACAGCTTGTGAATATTTATTTCAATCATTTAATTATCTCCGTATGTAATTTACAATAGTCTGACAAGAGAAAGCAGTATAAAATGTCTTCTGGAATCAATAGGAGAAAAAGCTACGTGCTATGTGAGGGGGAGGGAGGAGGGGCAAAAGCCACGTCCGGCTACGTGGGGGAGGGGGGAGGGAATTCACAAGACGCCAAAATGGAGCTACGTGGTTTATAGACGCTCCTATTGAAGAAGCATATTGTTCCACATATTGCATATGCCGGCTAAGACAAAGCTGACAACAGTTGGTAGAGGACGGACTCACACCATATCGTACTCTTTTCGCCCGGGTTGCGACGACATGTTTCCGTCACTTGGAATACAGGTTTAATCGTGATCCTAATACTGATGACATAAAGCGGTATTATTCTGTTTATCTATGGAAACTGTTTGCTGATTCTTACTTTGGTGTTTTATTAAGCCAACGAAATTTAGCTCATTTGTTAGTGTTATTGAGTATAAGTGCTTTTTTACTACGAAAATCAACTTACACCATAAACTGATTCCTATTATATTTTTAATTTAGGAAAAATAAGATACCAATCTAGGTACTGCGTGGCAGCAAATAGCGTCATTTTCATGCGTCTGTGTTTTAGCTCTGGTCGATTTCCATTTTCATGCGAGTTAAGAAGCTTCAGCCAAGTCAATTTAGAAACAGATTGGATTTAGAAATCAACAGTAAGAGGAATTGTTTCTAGGATGATGATGTCTTCTCGATCAGTGGTGGTAGGGGTGCAATAGACCATTTGATGATAGCAGAACATGTAGTATGCCTTTAGTGTGACGTCACAAACACTTGTTGCAGGTGGTGAGGTGACAGCCATGAGGCCGAGAGCAGACGGCGGCTGGTCGCCCCTGGCTGCTCCTCATAGCAGAGGGTATACTACGCACTGATTGTGGCGTCATAAACACTTGTTGCAGGTGGTGAGGCGGCAGCCATGAGGCCGAGAGCAGACGGCGGCTGGTCGCCCCTGGCTGCTCCTCATAGCAGAGGATATAGTACGCACTGAGCGTGACATCATAAACACTTGTTGCAGGTGGTGAGGCGGCAGCCATGAGGCCGAGAGCAGACGGCGGCTGGTCGCCCCTGGTTGCGACCGCAGCAGTGCTGCTCCTCATAGCAGAGGATATAGTACGCACTGAGCGTGACGTCACAAATACTTGTTGCAGGTGGTGAGGTGGCAGCCATGAGGCTGAGTGCAGACGGCGGCTGGTCGCCGCTGGCTGCGACCACAGCATTACTGCTCCTCATAGCAGAGGCCTCCGTCTGCAGCGGCGTCGACCTCGGTGAGCCCAGCACACTCTGTTATCCACCGTGCAACGAACTGCACAACTGTTACCTCAGTAGTCCTGGCACAGGTCACCATGTGAAAGTATAGTTGAAATTCCTGTATTACTTTCACGTGCCGATGAAGGGGAGGACATAAATTTAGATTATTACGCACTGACCACGTTAGTCGAAGGACTAGTTCGTTTGGCATTGCATTCGGGAGGGCGCGGGCTCGAATTCCCGTCCGGCCATCAAGATATGTGTTTTCCGTGGTTTTCTCAGATCACTACATGCGTATGCCGAGACGGTTCCTACGAAAAGACCAAAGCCGAATTCCTTCCCGTTCCTTGTCCGAAGTCCATTCCCACTTCTAACTACCTCGACGTCGACGAGGCTACCATTCGACAGCACACTCATTTGAGCCTGATCTAAGACACAGAAAGTTCTTTGTTATTGAGTGTTGTGTTCCTCTTATGGTGTCTGTAATATGAAGAATCTTCAGATGTAACTATATAAACAGTGCTATAAACAAATACGAACCATGTGTTCACTGTATGGCCAAAGAGCCTAGAACAAACTGAAACAAGACGAGAGTCGAATTTTGATCTTAAACTGTAATTTATTCACCGTGGATTTACTGCTTCTCTTGAAGATCTTACAAAGAGAGACTGACAAAATATATTATACTAGAAATTAATAAAACATTATTTCATTCATCAAATCATTATATTATAGTCAGTAAAATATCACGACACTTACTGAAAAGTAGGAACACTGTTCACAATGTGAGTATAATCACAATAAGAAGTCTTTGGCGTTATTTATTTATCAACAATAAGAAATGTTTATGTACGAGTATGTATGTTTCTTTACACGAATTCATAATCTGAAACTTCAGAAATCCAAGTGATAGTGCAAACTTTAAACTAAACTGAGATGCGAATAATTCGTGAGTCCTCATACTGTTACGTGCATGCGTACCACCAGGAATGTTTAAGGGTTCTGCTTGATTGTATGACGTAAGCATGGTTCGGATTCCACATTAATCTTTAGGTCCAGTCACGAAAATGGCGAAAATAGGTGTGCAGGAAAATTGCCATCGTAGCATGCAAGCCATCGAAGTTAAAAATATTTTCGCAGCAACATCAAGTTTATTGGACTACTTATTATAATGTACTCTCGATGCGACGAGGGGGAAGAAAAACCGGGTGTCACAGGCGCAACATGAGAAACGGATAGCAAATCCACTAATTATTTGGTGGACGGGTAGTTGCTTGTACAAGAAACCAACTGCAAACATCTTCGAAAATCATTTGAAAAAAAAAATATTACACTACATTGTAAGGGACGTCCAGATAATTTAAATGTTTCCTGTTCTTTTTCGGTAGACAATCATTCGATTGGTATGCGGCGGTCCTCCATTCAGCTTTTTTCTCTGTCCTCTGTCCTCCTCTTCATATCAACATAATATCTCCTACAGCCAACATCTTCCATTACCTGCTGGATGTGTTTTTTTATGCCTTTACACCTTGTCGACGTCATTAGAAGCGAGAAACGATGGGGTGACGAGGAACGGGAAGTAATTCGGATGCATTATTTTGAAGGTAGCATCCCGGCATTCGCCTGGAGTGATTTACGGAAACCATGGAAAACCCAAATCTGGATGCCCGGACGGGGATTTGAACTCACATCCTCCAGAATGCGAAGCCAGAGCGTTTATCACTCACCCACCACGCTCGGTGGAGATGTTTTTAACCGTGGACTTCCTAGGTATCTCTTTCCTTCTATTATTCCCTCCAGTATTGTTTCCACTAATCTCTCGTGTCTTAAGATATATGCAAATAATGTCGTCCTCCGCCTTCTTATACTCTTCCATATAGTATTATATTCTCCTGCCCTCCAAATAACATCAATACAGCTCTATATTCCAAAGATAAGCTTTAAATAATCTCTTCCATTTCATTCAGCTGATATTATTTGTTGTAAAGATTCGTTTCTTTTGTTGAAAGCTATTTTTGTTCGAGCAATCCTATAGTTTACCTCTTTGTTGCTTCTTCCATATTTTGTAATTTTACTTCCTAAGTAGTAAAATTCCTTCATATGCTCCAATGTTACTCTATTAATTACAATTTTCGCTTTCGAGTCTTGATCTTTACCAGAAAATATTTAACTCTAAAACGTATATTAAGCATTTTTCCGTGAAATTACATTGCGAGTAACAAAGTGTGTAGATAACATTTGATTAAAACCAATTTTGCCGGCTGTCGGAGCTGAACCAGCGACCCTTGCTACGTGAAGACAATACACAGTCTGCGTCAAGTACTACAGCACTTGTGCCTATCTGTCTTTATTGTTTCCTGTTGTTAAATTTTTTTGAAGGGTTACAACATGTAGTACCAGACACGGCTAGAGCTGTACGTGTTGGGCCGCGCCGCCCCTGATCAGAGCGTGGCGTGCGGTATTAGAGCGCCAGTCAGCTGTCAGATTGCGGTAATCCGCAGAGTGGCAATCCGAAGCGCCGCCACGCAGTCCGCCCGAAGGCTCCGCCCGCGCGCTGTCACGCGTCCATAGTGCACACAGCCGCGCAACAAGGCGTGGCGGGGTAGCACACATCGCAGGGTGGAGCCATTAGGACAATGTCACAGGGAGTGTCCATAACTACTGTATGTAACTCGGTAGGGGTTGGCTGGAAACCTACGCTGGGCTACGTGGGGAGCGGAAGGTTTCCTAGCCAAGCCACATAGATTTTCATTCAAAATTTTTGTCACTTAAAATAACGTTCAGACACACAACAGCATGTGAATATTTATTTCCGTCATTTAATTATATACGTATGTGATTTACGATAGCCTGAAAAGAGAAAACATTACAAAATGTCTTTTGGATTCAGTAGGGAATGAAGATACGTGCGCGCGGAAAGGGGGAGAGAGGGTAGAGGCAAAAGCCACCTCGGGATACGTGGGAGGAGAGGGGGTTCACAGGAGGCCAAAATTGAGCTACCTAGTTTTTGGACGCTCCCATACGATCGTGAAAAAAGACGGATGTCCAGGGCTCCCAACTCCCAAAAATATTTATCCCAAAAGCTTAAGTCAAAAACCCCTAAAATACATCTAAACCAGAGGTGTCAAACTCAATTTTACAGAGGGCCGTATATTAAATTTAGAATATGTAGGCGCGCCAGATTCAAATAAAAAATAATTTACTTCCGTAGAGGAATCGAGTGAAGTCTAAAAGCTCTAAAAAACATGATTCCTCTTTCTGTGTCACATTGCGATCGCGGACCGTATTGATAGGGCCGGATGCGGCCTGCGGCCCGTATCTTTGACGTCACTGATCTAAACTTTTCTTTATAGGTTAGGTATGTAAAATGAAATACCGCTTACGAATTACATCGAGGAACAGTTACAGTTATATTTCAATGGCGTCCATAATCCTGTGGTAAGGCCGTAAGGGATGGAAAATATTACAACAACGTTACGAAAGTACTATTTAAATGTGTATCTGTTTCCAAAGTCTTTGTGTACCTTTGACTATATTTCTTTAATTTGACTATATCCTTATTCTTAGGAATAAACACAAATTTCCTGTCGAAGCAAAATTAATTCGAAAAGAAATAAGTTAACAACGACATTATTGCACCTTGATTGTTGCCGCAACAACCATCGTCTTTCCATAGGTAACCAAAAAAATCTATATTTGAAGTAAACACTAAACAGTGAGCAACTTTTTCCAAAACAATAATATGGGTCAGAAAGATAGATGTTTTATTCTGGGATCAGAAAAAAAATATTCATGCATGAGAAGTCTGAATTCTTAATAACAAGATACTGTATGTGATGTCGCTGACTAAACATTCAACAAATAAATGCAACCAATCAAAAAGTCTCTGAAAATTCTCTAAAATTTTCCTAAAAAAATAAAGACCATTCTACGTGTATAACCTTAAATTTATGTGGAAAACCCCTAAGTTGGGACACCTGTGGATAAAAGTCTGTGTAAATTTTCACTTACTGTTTTCTTTTTTTTTTTTTTTTTTTTTTTTTTTTTATTGCTGCTTCAGTGATGTAGCTACTGCCATCGTTTCGGCAACAAACCTGCGTCCTTCCTCATGGATATTTCGGCCAATGTATCTCCTGCTGACGGCTGGTTACACAATCTGCACAATAGGCGGAGGATTGTTTTCGCTGTTTCTTATGTCAAAAACTGGGTGGAAGCCCGTGACCCATTCTTGCGTATGGTCACCAGACTAGAATAGTTCCCATTTTTAAGGTCGAAGGATATACTGTAGGTTGACCTGATTTGATAAAAATACAAGCCTAAATTTTCAAATTTTTATAAAAATATCATACACGTTTTAACTAAAAGATTACCAGGCCTTTTTTTCCAAAGCTTTACGCTTTGTAAACGTCAAGGTCATTAAAGACGGGATGGGACTCAGGACAAGGAACGGGAAGGAGTCTGGCCATGGCCTTTTTGAAGGAAGCATCCCGGCATTCGCCTGGAGTGATTTGGGGAAACCATGGAAAATCGTGCGTCCTCCCGAATGAGAGGTCAACGATTGTAGTGATTGATAAATAGTAACAACTGGGTCGACTTCATTGAATCGTACAGATTTATTTTACTTTTTTCGGGCCTAATGTTTTCCCAATTTTTTTTAACTAAATGGAAGTATTTGATTTAAAATTAAAAGCTTCGAAAAGCAGACTTAATGAACCTATTCTGGTGATTAATTTCCTCATAACCTCAATTTTGCTGTTGCATCTCTGGCCGCAGTTAATATACCAAAGAAGGGTTCGGTGACGTTAGCGTGCACAACAATATAGATGTAAAAAAGACTTAAAGGTTTTGATTCCTTTATCAAATCTGGTTTATTTATGGACTTGAGCTGTATTTTACCCATTCATAATTTGAAGAATATCTGTTTACTTGAAGGGAGTAAAGACAGACATGCCCTCGTTATATATGAAATTTCGGCAAGACGCTAGGTGCCACACGGGCGCTCCTTCCGGTGGATGACTGAAGCATCTTCTTCCCTACCACCATTTAGATTAAATTAAATTTTCATACAATTTTATATATGCATCAAATACTTAATAATATTAGAGTTACCTCTCAGAAAGGCTTTCATTCTAATGGTAATTCGTACAAAAACAGGATATTTAAATTAAACACAATCTGAATGATTAACTTACTAAATCTTCCATACAACTACGAAAACTTTTCATCATTAATTATATATATAAAATTACTGATTTGCAGTACGAATCACTGGGATATACTTGATGCAAAATAACACGATAAAACCAAACATAAAATTACGAAGTTGCTGTGGATTATTGTAATAGTGGTATGACTGTTCTCACAGAATTTTAATGAAACTACCAGTGACGTAGTATCGTTGAGATGTCTACACGTCTGGTTGTATTGATTTCACTGACGGGGACACACCCTATACTTAATGGAACTACACTTTAGTTTTCTGCGACTTACTTCCAAGCATTCGGGACTGTATCATAGATTTCAGACGCTTCTAATTCACCTGGTGGACATTACGCAGTGGTGTTCCATTTTGAGCACCTGCTTCCCGTTACAGCGTGCGTTCCGTGTCGCAGAGAGGACGGCAGAGCCACCTGTCGGCGGGCGGCGGAGTCTGCTCTGTGTTATGGCCGATTAACATAATTACTGAGGGGGAGGGGGGCGATAATGGCGTTAGGAGCGGCGCGCAGACCACCAATTGGGGAGCAGCTGATTACCTGCCCCCTCTGATTGAGTGTGGTCACAGGTGATAGCAGACCCTCCAAGGGCAGCTTCCAGTCGCGGAAAACCTGGCTCAAACATCAACTCCAACTTAAAATTAAACGTACGAGACAAGAAGAATCAAGAGCTTACCTAAAGACATCGCCCTAATCAAACATTAAACTTAACATAGCGTCTAAAAACTACGGGTCCCCATTTTGTCCTATTTTAATTCCCCTCCCCTTCCCTTGTAGCCTGACGTGCCTTTTTCCTTAACATCCTATCCCCCCCCCCCTCCCTCCCCGGTGCGGAACGCAGTTTTTTCCCTATTAGTCACCCCATCAATTTTCCTATTAATTCTCTTCCCTGATCAGCGTTAAAATTATTGCGTCTATAATTAACACGAACCATATTTTCTTTATATACTTTTTCATAATTATAAATATTCTGAATCAAATGGTAAAACTAGCCATTCCTGAACTTGATCAATTATTGGAGAAACCTCTTTCTCAGGAACAGCCAGAGATCTTTTATTCTTAAGGTGTTACTAAAAAACATTCGTCTCATTCATCATTGTTTATTAACTGATAAAATTGAATAAACTATACCTGTAGCGTGAAAAAAAATAAGAAAAGCTGCATTTTTTTTTCTTTTTGCTGTGGTTCTGTCCTCTTTCTTTCTACTTTACCACATAACGATTATTTGTTCTGCTTAAAATATTTCCACTGTTCATTAATGTTGTTTTGGATATTGAATCCGATCCAAATTGTGCCAAACGTCATGCGGGGGCTACGAACCTTTGAAAATTCCAGCCGATACAGGAATTCGAAGCGGAGACTTTTCGATCTCCAGTCAGAACACCCCAACACTGAACCACCAACCCCATCTCCAGTCAGAACACCCCAACACTGAACCACCAACCCCATCTACAATCTGTGTAAAAAAGTATTTTTGAATGCGCTGGTGGTTTTTCCTTGAAATAATGCAGACTCTGTTACGTAAGTCTAGCTACTTGTTCTGTTATTATGTTTATAGTGAAGCATGGACTTCAGAAAAATTTAAAACAGGGAAAATTGTAGCCATGGAAATGTCGAGTTATAGTGGGATGCTGAAAATTATGTTGGCAAATAAAGAATGAAATGATCCTGTTTCGCAAATGATGGGCGAGGAAATAAATTTATGGCCAGGATGGTTGGCTGAGGAAGTAATGTTGGGCATGCAGGTGGCATTTTAAAACATGCTGGATTTATTAACTTTTTAGGGGATGGAATTGTTGAAAGTAATAATTGAAGAGGAAAACATTGATTATAATATATGAAGCATATAACTGAGGTTGTGGGTTGTGAGGCATATGTTGAGATTAAGAGGTTAGCGCAAGATAGCAAGAGATGGGGGATTGCATCAAAGCAGGCGAGTGACTGAGCCAAAAAAAAAAAGATGGTTATTTGGTGGAAATAAAAGTAGAACGAAGAAGTGTAATTTGAATTTGTGTGGTTTTGTGAAATTACCGTCTGATTGTCTGTCGACCTTTTTGTTTCTTTTGGATTCCAGATGTTTTCTAATTTTTTATCTATCTTCTGTTGTTAAATGAATGCTGAACTATTAAGGAATGGGCCTTGGTCCTCATGATTCGAATGACTCTTGTGTACTGTCTGACATTCAAAGCTCTGAATTACGGACGCAACATGTAATTACATGCGTAATATGGAGTGGCACACAGTCATTTGTTTTGTGGTGTAGAAGTTTGCTGGTTCCGACTTATAATGTCACCGATTTCATTAGGACCATTTGATTTTGACCACCGATCAATCGTTGCAGGCTGTTTTCAGTTCACTATGGTTTCTCTCAATCTGATTCAGGTTAATTCACTAGATCGTCGCACGTTGCCTTGTGTTTCCAATGTGATACCTGCCAAAATTCAGCTTAAGAGAACTGATTATAATGATATGGTTAAATCAGACACTAAATTAAACTTTTGACGTACTACATTTGAAGTAGTGTGGTGATGTCTGGGATCCGAAACAAAAAGAGACGATGAAAGATAGTGGAAAGGTTCAAAGACGGATAAAAATTCACGAAACGAGCTGCCAAATAATGGATGAGCCTGTCTATGATGTCGCACAACCGTAGAGCCTCATTGGTTTTAATTACTTATTGAGGAGATATTCATTATGGCGGAACTGACAGTTTTGAGCAAGTAGCTCAGTTTGTTGCGGCACCGTGATGGTCTCCGGCACCTTACAAGGGGTTATCTTGCTAAGAGTTCTGGTTGTGATAGAAAGTTTGATCTCTAGGAGAGGTGGTGATGCACAATTCCTAGTCATCAAGTTGTGCACAGAAGTACTGGGGTAAATCCTAAAGCTGTCTGTATTGAGTATAGAGTGAAGGCATACGGCACTGTTTGTGATTCTTCCATCGCATAGGGTCTTTATTTTTGTCAGCCGTCTTGGAGTGTTCAGGAAGCGTAGGCGTGTGCGCGCCTGCGTCGGGCTTCATCCTATTGCTTTCTTCATCTTTCATTAATTCACAATACAAAAAGCACACTACACTCAACAAATCACAGTCACTTGCACAAAACAGTATCACGTTCATACACTTCCAACGCTGGAGAAGCAACGGGGAAACAATCCCACTTCAATTTCGCAAGAAGGCTACCATGGCGCAGAAACTCCTTGGAGGCAGCCTCCAAACCTGGGACAAGAGCAAAGGATATAATACTCAGTCATCAACAACGTGTAAAAGAACTGGCTGCAGTTTTTATCAAGGAGATAAACCTGTATTTAACTTGGAGAAATCTCGAAAAGAACACATTTGGATGGCTGATCCCGCTGTCGAAGCCGCGTCCTCTCTAATGCTAGGCACCAGCGTTAAAGCACACCATCCAGGCTTGACAATACAGAGCGATTTTTTTATTAACAAACGCCGTATTTATGAGTGAATTTTTTTATTAGTACGAGGGGTTGTCAGAAATTTAGGTTACCAAGCCTGCAGTGGAAAGTGTGCATTTAATTTCACACCAAACAGCCAACTGATAGTACATGCTTTAGGTTACCTTTAGACATAGTCTCCATATCGGCTTAGGCACTTGTTGCTTCGTGGGATGAGTTTGAATATTCCACACTAATGACAGTCCTTTTCTTGCGTGTTCAGCCACGTTGTTCACCTCCTCGTCCGAAGCGAATCGTCGGCCTCCTAGGTGCTCCTTCAAGTGAGGAAAAATGTGAAAATCGCTTGGAGTGAGGTCCAGGCTATAGGGGAGGGAGTCGATGATCCTCTTCGGTGACGTTTTCTCTACCTTCAACAAACTTTCGACGACATTCTGCCACATGCTGACGAAACATACAGTCTCTCCGTAAACTTCTACTAACCGCCGTTACATGTTTCGCCTACAAAAATCAAATAACTGAGCCGGATTTCTTCGCGAGACCAGTTTTCCAAATGAGTCGCCATTTGTGTTAACCTACAACTAGCGCTGTAGGTGGCAAGTTACTGAAACTGTGTACAGTTGCCTACCGTAGCTCTTAGAATAACCGCACACTACTAATTTCTCTATAACAGATGGCACTTCAGGAATATCGGCCTTGTAACCATAGTTTCCGATCACCCTCGTATATAATCCACAGTACGTCTAACAGTTGTGACAGCAATGGAATGTTTCTTTAAAAGAATTGTGTGGGTTGTATTAGTGAAATAAAATGGTATGCATGTGCCTTAATCATGTTCCTTCCTCAGCATCTGATTCGGCTGTACCTCCCACGGCGCTGGCATAGCCACGGTGCCGCAGGTATGAGTGACCACATCAAGGAGTCGGTGCACGGCCGTGGAGACAGATAGCCACCACTTGTTTCCCGACTGTCAGAGATGGTCATCAGAGATAGCGGCCACGAGACTGACGGCGCGGGGCCGTCATTAGAAGAGACCCCCCAGGCGCTTTATCACCGCGATTACGGCGAGACGTTAATTAATTTGGTCATTGTGATGCAGGCGGCTAATGGCCGTGTTGGGGGAACAAAGCGCTGACATCTCCACCGCGCTCGCGACAACACTCACATAACTCTGGAGGTGCAGCCTCCTGCACCGTCTGTTACAGTCCCGCCGTCGGCGACTCATCTCCAAGAACAACACTCCCAGACCGAGACCACTGCCATCACCTGTCTCTGTGATTTTGAATTGAATCTACAATAATATTATATATGCGAAAGTAGCTTCGTCCCTCTGTTTGTTACGTTTTTCACGACTAAATGCCTATCTTGATAAAACTTCTTGACAAAGAAATACTATGTATCATTAAAAAAGACATAAGATATTTTTCAGGATAAAAATGTCATGAAATTTAGAAAATTAAACCAAACTGTGACAGACAGACGGATAGCGTGTGTAATGTTATAACCGACGCTTAGGATTTGTTTCTCTCGCAGTCAGTTTGTGTATGTTCGGGCACTTATATGTAGCTAGCCCAAACGCTATATATATCAGCAAAGGACGTCTAAACCTAAAAATGTTGTGTAAAAAACGGTAATGACATAAGATGATTCCAGAGACTGATATAATTTTAAACCAGAAACAAAAATATACCGGAGGGACTCGGGGAAACAGTCTCTCACAGTTAGTCTCTTACCCTTAATTTGTTGCTATTTTTAAGCATGTTCAATGGTAGGATGGTATGGTATAGAGTTGTTGATATTTTTAAAAATATCTGATTTTCGATATATCGATATTTTAAAAAGTATCAATATCGGCTGTCGATATATCGGAAAGAAGTTTCGATGTATCGATATATCGATACTTTCATAAATGCAATTTCATAAAATCAAACCTTGCAAACTGATAAATAGACGTGCGATTTTGTTCTTAATCAAGTTTTCACTTTCGAATGGTTTCTGTTGGTGATGATGAGTGTTAAGATTTTATTTTTTTTAATTGACCATTATGGATCTCATAAGTTTCATAAAAATTTATAAAACTCGAAAGAGGTTCGACGCAAATCTTATTTTGTGTATTTTAAAAATTGATAAGTAATACAGTTGAGGCATTTATTTAGGTAGAAGTTTAGCTATCATAGCATGCATTATGGCCAAGTTACATAACTTTTTTTCATAAGATTTTTTTGTGGTATTTCATTTAGTTTTATATGACGATAGCTTATTCTGAGTTGTCTTATTTTTCTTGCTCTCGAATTAGCAACTATTTGTGATTTACACTTCCCGCTATTCCTGCTAACACACTAATTTCAAGTCGGACTACCCTGGACAATCCTCACGCTCATTTCAAACAATGGGCTCGCGTTCGATTCGTGCTGGGCGATGCCTTGCCTACTTTGTTGTCATCATCTGAGTTGTCTTGGTACCTATAACTTTCAAATTAATTACAGAAACGTAGTAAGATTTACTTAAGCTTGCTGATATCTATGCATTACAGAAATTTGAGGTACAGTACATAGTGTCATTCAGAGCAAACAAAAAATGATAACTTATTTAAAAAATATCGAAGCCGATATCCTGATTTTAGTATCGAGATATCGATGTATCGTCCTAAAAATATCTCTCATAAATATCGATATTTTCAAAAATAATATCGATATATTATCAACAGTCCTAGTATGGTAGCGGCTTCTCCTTCATATTACCCGACCCTGAGCTTTTTGGGACTCCTTTTACGGAACTAACAGCTTTTTATATCCAGTTCTAGCAATAAAATTCTAAATTCAGGTAACGGCAAGTACGGTTATATACTTAGAAGCTAGAGGCTTACCGCTCATCGACATCAATGTCTTTATGGACGGTAGATAATTGGAGGCAAGGAACGGGTAGTATATTATCTCGTTTTTGAAATCAATACGTCTTATAAGGTAACTCCTTACTACTGCCAGTTATTTAAATTGAACATTGATCATTTTAAAGGCATAGATTTCCCTTTTAATGCAGTTATACGATGATTATGACGACCAAAGATTAAGGTTGCCATTTCCGACTCATAAGTAGGAGGCTCTTTAGAGGATTCAACACTGAGAGATGACACGCATTGTATCGCAAAATGAATCACATAGCAAAACAAGCAGGACACGCAAAAAATTGTAAAATTAACATGAAAGAGATCTATTATTTTTTTATTTGAATTTATCAGAAGGAATTGTCTAACTAGTGATTATATCGTTAAAAGGTGTAGCCAAATAAAATAAGTGATAATTCTTTTTACTACGAGTTTTCGTCTATTTCATTTACGAGAGTTACATTTGGTAGCTGCATAGTTACAGTATACTTATTCAGAGGATAGCATGTTTTAGGATTCGTCTAGACCGATGTCATTAGTGACGGTAGATAATTGTGGGCTAGCAACGGGAACAACATTGGCTAGGACATATAAGTTTTACATAATTATAATTGATAATTAGCTGACGAAAATCACCAGGTCAGCTCCCAAAGAATTAGCTGTTAGTTAAATTAATGCATCAAAAATGATGAGATCTATTGTTATGACGAATTGATAATCACTGTTTCGAAAAGAACCTCTCGATTTGTTTTCACTTAACCTCTTAGCAAAATCAACATTCGTAGCAGCACCTCTAGCATTAACTACAGCAAAAATCACAAATATATTTTAGTCTCTATATTACGAAGTTTCTGGTTACTGACAAGCGCTCGTGCGCTACGAAAATTTGGCACCAGGACACATTCTGTATTCTCAGCTGTTTACCATCACCACCAAAGATTCTTAACACTAGCTAACGTTACTAAACTTATGAAAACCCCATACGAACTACGGTTTGAGGAAATTCTACGATACATAGATTAATTTACAAACGTCAATACAATTATTTATAAACACATAAAAATGAATTTAAGAAAAAATAATAAAATGAAAGTGATTGGTGGAGGTGTGATATTGTCACAGCTTTTAAGGGAACTGGCTGGTGCGATTTTGAGAAATCATGGAAAACAGAAATCTGGATGGCCGCATAGGGATTTGAACCCACGTCTCTCCGAATACCAGGACCTACAGCTGATGCTCACCCACCAGTCTTCCACTATAGGTAAGATTTATAGTGATTTCGGGAAACCATGGAAAACAGAAATCTAAGTGGACAGACCGTGATTTGAAATCACGTCTTTCAGAATGTCAGGCTCAAGAGTTCGTATTTTGTATGTGTCCCACCACAGAAATAAACGAAAGAATGCAGACCTCTGCCTCATACCATTTTGGCGTCTATACCTTAAAGCGTTGACGAGCACTCGTGCGTTTAGTACGGCAAATTACCCGTAAGTCTTCCTCTGCACGGGCCCAAAGCACGCGGATAAATATGCCGTGTGATTACCGTCTTCATCTTCCCCGGTAATTAACATGTGCACCCCCGTAACAGTCTTCAGTAACGGCCCGAATGTGGAATTAGCGTCGGCTAATGTCCACGTTAACGGAAAGCAGTACGCGGTTATGTGTTGCTGGCTCTTCTGTACGAAACAAAAAGTCGAGTGCCCCGACTCGACTTGGGTGGGCCAGGCTAGCCGCGCTTCTCAAACCACCTCTCACAAATCAACGGCCGAGGCGTCGTTGCTAACAGGGCTCCACGTTTACTGCCATAACAGACGTCAAGTCTTCCTTAGATGGACATAAATAGGACCTAAAACAATTAACGCGAATTCGCTAACATTGGTTCCTATTCCCAGAGTCACTAATTCGCAAACTTCAGTGAACCTGGTACATGAGAGGTAACGCTCCGGCTTCGCATTAGGTCTTTTTTTTCTAATGGCTTTACGCCTCGTCGACGTCGAGGTCATTACGGACGGGAAAGGAATGGGGACTTGGAACGGGAAGGAATTCGGCCATCGACTTTTAAATGGAGTATCCCGGCATTCGAATGGATTGGCTTGAGGAAATCATGGAAAAGTCAAATCTAGATGCCCCGACGAGGATTCTAACCCACGTCCTTCCGAATGCGATCCCAGAGCGTTAGCCGCTCTCCCACCACGCTCGGTCTCGCATTAGGGAGGACGCGGATTCAAATCCTTGTTAAGCCATTCAGATTTCAGATTATCATTGTTTCCCGAAATAACCTCAGGCAAATGATGTGATGGCCCTGGCCTAATTCCTTCCCTCTCTGTTCAAAATACTCTCTAATGACTTTGACGTCAACAATACCTAAAATTTAATAAAAATCTGATACGTATATTAGTTTTGTATTCACTTCTTACAAATAAGTGAACATATTGATTCAAAAATTTGTAATAATTAAAAAAAATTACAGAATATTTCAATAGATGCAAGTAGACTTGATGGATTTAGTACGGTGTTAAATGACTAATTTACAAGTTCAAACAGAAATTTGAGCAGCAAATTAATTAGAAACTGTGGAACAGAGAATCATTAAATGCGGAATTCCAAACACAAAGAACTAGCTATTGAGTGGAAAATTAACTGGCGTTGTCAGAAGCTGCAGAACGTAAGTGAGCGAAGAAACTTTTCTTTTTCCCTAAAATCCAGGTCAGTTTAAGATCATGTACATATCTTCCCGTACAGATATTACTCTTAAGCCTTCCATTTAGATCTAATCGTCAATATTTCATTGTAACAGTTTCAGCACACTCTGCACCCACCTCCTATCTTCGAATAACTTTGAAGTCATCTACTTTATCAAGTCGATTACTGATTGTGATCTACAGAAATTTCTACAAACAAATCAATCTTCTCCCGTTTTCACATCCTCCAACATCTGTATTTGATACCCATAAGGTTGCGAACAATCCTCCAACGTTTGCTGCCTTAACAAATACCAAATGTATATGTCCTTAAAAATACATATTGAGGTTATCTCAAATGTATTTTCTGATCCGAAAATTGTTTATCGTATAATTTCAGTGGTTACCAAGGAATTAGATGATACAGATTCAACGTACACTACATTATAAGGAGGTTAGTAAACGGATATGACATATAAGGTCTAAACATTAAGACAACAAAACCGAATACGTAGCTACAGTACAGACGCTATTATGTCTCATACTTAAGAAAAACTGTATTCCCTTCAATTCATCCGTAGGATTGGACTGGAAAAGAATGGCTTTACGCCTCGTGAAAGTTGAGGTCATTAGAGGTAGGAAACGATAGAGGGTAAGAAACTAGAAAGATGTCGGCCATGGCCTTTTGATGAAACCATCCCGTCAGTCACCTGGAGTCATTCGAACCTACGTCCTCCCGACTGCGAGGTAAGAGCGTTACCGCTCGGTAGAGGGGGGTGAAGACTATGGTCAAGGACACGATAGGAAATCAGCTGAGTGTTTATGGAGCACCAACACTGCTCTTGCCTGAAGGGATTTCGGAAAACCATGAGGAATCCAAAATAGAATCACCGGAACGGAATCGAAACCAGCGTTCCTCTGAATCATAGGCCTGAACGATGCTGCAAGGTGGGACCAGGCTGAATATAGTCATGCTGTATATACACTATGCTCTGGATGCTTGTGACTCGTTTAACTCGACGCTTGAAGATATCGAAGGAGGTCTAAAATATAAATGGAACAATTGTAAGCATGTTAATTGCGGTTGTTGAGGAAACAGGAATAGCAAGGTTTTATTGATGCATCGTTGCTTGGTTTTGTTTCTGGTTTAACAACATAAAATCAAGTATAAAATAATAAAACATTTCCTATAGAATTTGTTTTGTTTTATTAGTGTTATACATGCACAATGATTTTTCTTTCCTCGAGTTTATACTTAAATGCAGGATCAAAATGTAAAAGAAACACTAATAAATAAATACAGCCGTGCACAATACAGATGTGCAAGAAATTGTAAAGAAATGTAAGTGGATTACTGTTCCTTTTTTTTTTCTTCGTGAGGATTTAAGAGACCAAGTTTAGCTTCTAGATATGTTGTGAAAATCTAAAACCAACACTAGGAAATAAATGTACCATGCACTGTACAGAAATACAAGCAATTAGAAACAAATATCAACAAATCAATACTTTCATGTTGAAGGAGCTCAATGTTACAGCCATTTCTTTTTATGGCAATATCAGCATAGTAGTTTTTGGTTTCCTAACATTACCTTTTTTTTTAACTGCTTAACGTCTCTTAACAGCGAGGTCTTCAGAGAAGGGAAAAGAATGGGAAGGAATTCAGCCATTGCCTTTTGTAGGAAGCATCCCAGCATTTGCCTGGAGTGATTTGGTAAACCATCGAAAACCCAAATATGGATTCGAACCGCCGTACTCCCGAATGCGAGGCCAGAACGCTAACCGTTACACCACCACTCTCGGTCCTAACATTATCACTTGAAGCAAAAAAAAAATATTTACGTTTTGGTGCGTATAACGTAATTACGGGTAATTTATGGCTAGATTTAAAGTATTAAATACACAGTTGCGTGCTAAGCAGTAAAAATATTCTCAGATATAAAGTTACAGTAAACAACTGATCCGCGTGTCTGTATTTCCGCAAGCAGTCACGTTTCTAAGGAATCGCTATCAAACCACCGAGCTGTGCTTATCCTGGTGATGCATCTCGAAATGAACATTATGTTAATTACGTTACACCCACACCCAGGTTCAACAAACCAGTAAACCGACTTCCTCTTCATTTAAAACAAAGTTCCCGGGATACAAATCAGTGTGTGCTTGTCGAGCACACATACTTAGCGTCAAACAGCCTCATTATTCGGGACAACATTTCAATCGGGACCCTCCAGGAGGCGTCATTTATCCGAATTCCGGAGTGCGGCGTCGCTCCATTTGCCGGTGGCCGTCTCATTGTGAGGCGCGTTGTCGTCCATCAGAGAGCGCTGACAGCTCGTTTGTTGACCAGTGGCGCGGCCACTGTCCAGCCTGCTCCACGGCGGAGATACCATCTCCACGTGTCCACCACCCAGCTACAAGCTGTCTTACTTCAACAGCAATAGTTTCATTTAATTGAATGCGATGGAACGCACACTCCGGCGGCAATTTCCCTACACACCCTTTTTCCCTCCTTTCCTGAACCCTCCTACTTTTGCCCTCTACAAATTTCAACTTTAAATTGTTTCACCGTTTCTGGTGAATAATTCATCACTTCTCTTGGTAACTTATTCCAGTTCCTGACCCCCTTATCTACGAAAGAAAATGTTCCCACACCCTTGTGCCACCTTGTGGTCGTGGTCATCTCTCCCCTTCCATGTACTACTTTTAATTCTTACACCAATATCTTTCGACGTCTCATCACCAATATACGTCTTGAACACTCCCATGACTGTCTTCAGCCTCTTCCCGTCTTCAAATGAATCCTAGCTGTCAACATCGAACTTAAAATTTCACATAATTTTATAAATAATTCCGTCAAAACATCTCTTTTGGTGAATTTTGTTTTTATTTGATTCCCCAGACGCGTTTCGCCCTTGTGGTGTAGGGCATCTTCAGTGAAGCTATATTGGTAATCCTCACATGCCGGTCTGTAACAGCACTTCACACACTTTCACACCACTGTTCTTTGCAGTTTCATTTGAGCATTACACCCATATTTGTTTTCATGCTGCACTTCTTGCTGTAATGAATATTTGCTGTTGGCTTGTCTCCAACAGTTTCTCCGCCAGTTTTTTGTGTGTGGTTAAAAATTATGTCACTTTCCGGGGACATCTTACAATAATATACACTACGCTTTTGGCTCTGCTGTCATTTGCTAAGATATATGGCCTTTGTAGGTTCCAAAAACAGGTAAACACAAAATAATAGTCTTTTGCATTGCAAATCCGTATCTATACTATATAATAAGTGTAACTACGAGAGAATGAAAACCAGAGTGACCGATATAACATTACAGAGACTTACACATGCTATCCGTCTGTCTCATTGTTCGGTTAGTTTTCAAAATGTTTTAACAAAATATGTTATTTATCCAGAAAATGTATCCTATGTAGTTGCCAATGATACAGATTATTTACCTGCCAATTTTCATTAAGATCAATTTTTCCGTTCGGTCTTGAAATTGTAACAAGAGAGGCAGAGTTACTTTCGCATTTACAATATAAGTGTAGATTACGATGAGAAAAGATTATACATAAATCAAGAAAACTTAATCTCTTCCTCCTGTAAAATTTTTAGTACTGCTTTAAGAGTTGAAGTAATGTAAAGTAATTCTCATCGACATTGATGCGAAAGTAACAGCGTTGCCAGAAAAGTAAATAGAGGGAATTATTGTCCGTGATTTGTGAATTTATCATATGCAACATATTAAACACAAGGCTATGATTATTTCGTGGATAGGTAGAGAAACTATGAAAGGTTTGTTCTGTATCATTCGCCCTCCAGTAATTACGAATTTCGCCGTCAGTTGTCAGTGATTTCAGTATGAACGCTAACAGTCAGGACAAACAAATTCGCACACTCGGTCAGTGGAAGCCGACTCAATGGCATGCGTGCAATCAGTCCAGCCCCCAGCAAACGGCGGTGAACAGTCGACGTTGACATGTCCACAGCCGTTACAGTGCTCAAACGTCGAGACAACACTGTGGACGAAGCTGTTCTGTCGGTTACGGCCATGCGGACAAGATGGTCGCCGACCCCCACGCTCATTGAGTGGTCCAGTATCCGCTCGTCGCTGTCCATTGGTTCCACACACGCACCTCCGTGTTAGGAGCGTGCACTGTACGTGCCGTAGTGTCACGCTACTATAGATCCGTTTCCTGGAATCATTCACATACTGTCGACTAGGCATACCGGCCTTTATGTTTCCACTTCGTCTCACGGCTCTGAATCGAAAGAGTGTGATGTAACACTAAACTGTCTGGTCACAAAAAAATGGGGCTGCTGGACATAGGTGCATCCCATCGCTCTGCAATATTAATCACTTATAATGGTTCCACTGTTCTTTACATCCTCCGATTTTGGAGTGATTCATATCATTCCTTCAGGTTTTTCAAATTTTCAAAAATCTTTGAGGTATTTCCAGTCTTTCCCTGTTTTCTTCAATATATTTATTAATATGTACCATCTTTCAAGGTCAAAACTACTTCCACAGAAAATGGTAGTATTATATATTCTCAGTAAGAGAAGCACTGTTGCACACAATATAATTTGCAAATTATGAAAGATTTAAATCAGAAAAACAATACCCTTTCATTCTGAAAATTCAGCTGCCTAGTTGTGTAGACACTTGGCGGTTCTGTAGATTTTAAACAGTGGTGTAGTATTGTAGGTTATTCCTTCAGTGAATTAGTCAGTGTCAAAAAACAAGTGTCATAATTATTACAGATGTAACACATTTTCCTTTTTCTGCTTGGTTTTCTGATATCAATAAAGGTTATTGCCAGGACGGTTCTTTCAAATGGACTACTCAGAATTTCTTTCCGCCTCCTTGCTTGCACACAGTCCTCTATTGACTCTAATGACCTTGACGTCGAGGAAACGAAAACCCTTAAAAATCGTCTTTTTTGTGTGCAATATATCAATGAAATATTCGACCTATAAAATATCATAGGAAAACCTTGATGTTTTTCACTATTGGTATGGAAAGTAAACTAATTCGAAACAAATTGTTTGTCCCATGTTTCAGAGCAGTGTGGATCGCCCCTTGGGATGGAGTCTGGAACCATCCGAGACGAAGACATCACCGCTAGTTCCACCTTCGACAGCGGAAATGTTGGCCCACAGAATGGGAGGTAAGGCAGATTTCTCCACCCCAGCAAAAGTATTTAAAATAATCAACTTCTCTAGGTGCAGATTCATCCATACGTCTTGACAGAATTCATGATGACGGTCTCTTTACGAAAATGTATGATGTTATGCTGCTAATGATTCGGATTGTATGGTACATGTCTCTGTCAACTTGTTCTTAATGGTTATTTAAATCTTCGCTTGCGAGAAACACTTCGATACTTTTTATGAGTTCTTCTCTATGGCCGTTATTAGAAATGTTTGCATTTCACATTTCGGTATCTTCTTCTGTGTCTCTGCCGGATAAAGATGGCTCCGATAACTTCAGCCTACATTAATATTCAGTAAAATTTAGAATTAACCCAGAAACATCGGTGTTAAATAACATGTGTATATTATTTATGTTACTATAGTTCTTTGAAAAAGTATGTAATTTGTTATCCTCAGAAGGCCTCACTTAAACTTCAATGATTTTACCGAAAACTTTACCCATTATTTTTCCAACTCAACCTGAGTGTTTGGGACGATTTCATTCCGGGTCATTTATTTCTATATTATAACCAGTTCGTAACACACTAATGTGGCCATTCGTGTTTTAAGTTCCATCTCACTGGGCTAGGGAGGATCACACATTACACAAACAAAAATATACTTGTGTGTGCGTGGAGACTTTCCCGGCGTACTGAAGCAATGTAGTCTTCACGGGTGTGCAGCCGGAAACCTGATGAAGACAACCGAGCTGGTTGTCGAAACGTCGTGTTTTCAAAACACCATCCGGCTGCACACCCGTGAAGACTACATTGCAAAAATATACTTACCACACAAAACGTAGGTTATAAGATTATCAAACAGATAGCGACCTTCCTGATTGTGGTTTTTAGGCGGTTTACCGCAATCGTCCAGGTGAATTCTGGGGCTATCTCCGATCTTCGCCTCATAAACTACCTATTTCACAAATAAAAATACACTTATAATACAGAACACAAGTTACAGGAATCGCAGGTAGATGGAAACACAAACGTCCCTCCTACTGGTTAAAGAGTCGCAGATCTCACACATCCGGTTTTTCTTCTTCTTCTAGTGTCGATGACAGCATCAAAATGAGGTAGTTTTTCTGCCAATGCGATGGCTTTGTCTGTAGCTGATTGGAGGTCAAATCGGTATACATTTATTCCAATTCGTGGACATGACAACAGATGTACCATGGTTTCTCTCTCCCCGCACAAACATGTGGTATCTGGATGTTCTCCCAGGTATTCCCGTGAGGCAAGAGTATCTTTGGAACGGCCAACTCGTAGCCTGTTTAGTGACTTCTGTATGGACCATGGTTGTTGGGACCCAGGTGGTAGACTGTTTTGGCTTGATCCACTCGATATCATGTTGCACTCTCTTCACGAAATCCAATATTCTTTCAATGCTTGATGTTCCATTTAGTGGCTTTGAAGTCCGTAGGAAACTTGATCGGGACTTTAGTCTCGATGGCGCTGGTGTATAGCCATGTAGAGGGTGTCGGGCATCTTCGTTCACTCTAAGCCTTGCCACGCTGGTGGCAACTTCCCGGCGTATGTCTCCACTAGCGATGACAGCTAATATCTTTGGAAGTGAACTATTAAAAATAAATTACATATTCAACAAACTTTAATTATTTATTAATCAAAACGAATAATGTTATGAGCCTTTAAGGGGTGAGAATAAACTACGGAAAAGAAAGAAAGAAAGACTAACTTATCATATACAAGTATATTGCTTCTAAAAGTTGTTTTTGTCGCAAGCCATTATTTCCCTTCATAGCTAACAGAAATCGATAAATGAGGTATCATTTAAAAAACTGCGGCATTCGCTTTGATCACATCTTATTTTAGGAAAGGAATTTTTCGAAATTCGACCATTAAAATGTAAAAAATCAACACTTCTAAAACGCGGTTTTTTGTGTTACGAGCCATTTATCTCCCTGGATACCAAATCGAAATCGATAATTAAGGTATCATTTTAAGATTAAGGTCCCTGCGTTGGTCACATCACAATTTAAGAAACGAATTTTTCAGAGTTTGACCCTTAAAGGGCAAAATTATCGTTATTTCCAAAAGGTATTTTTTTTTTTTTTATCATGGGCTATTTACCTCTCTTGATATATAACTGAAATAGATAAATTAGGTATCATTTTAAAGATTAAGGTCTCCACTCAGACAATATTATAAATTAAGAACGAAATATTTTAAAATTTGACCCTTGAAGGACAAAAGTAATAACAGCGAAAGTCGCGCGTATGAGACAGTTCAGAGCCAGGCCGCTAGATAGCCGCAGAGATATTAATAAACTGCTTTACCCACTGGCGTCGATTTTTGTTACGTACCTATTACACTAAACAAACAACTGATACAAATGAAGAGGTTCTTCTTTCATCCTATTCATCTTCTTCTTATTTCGTTTCACCCTCTTTGGGGTACGATGATTAAGCCACTTCTTTGCATGTTGTTCCTTCCTTTGCCCCCAGTATTTCTTCATTCTCTCGGACCTTTTTCTTCTAGTATTATATTATTACTGTTAATATACATTTTGTTTTGAGGTCTGTAATTCAATTAGAATAAAAATTTTAATATTCTACCTGCGCATCACCTGCGTCATCAGAGGTTGAGAAACCCTGGCTTAGGCACTTACGTAATTAGCTTTTAATCACTTGTCCTAAAATTAGAAGAAAATGTCAGTAAGCTACAGTTGCAAACTTTCTTTTGGACACTGTCTAGCTGGTGGTAAAAATTGGTGGCTGTTAATTTGTCATATTGAACGCTCGTAAGCACCCGGGTGATGTTCCCCCTGTTGACCCGCTGTGTCAGGCGTCCTGTCGGATCCTCTTGCGAGGCGAGCTCCTTGCCCCGCCATTACACGCCCCCACATATTGACTGCGGCAATTGTGCGCCCCGCCATTTGAGTAATGGCAGCCCCCCTCGACCCATTGTTTCCGCGATACGCCGAACCGACAGCAGAGGGTGAGTCTTTGCCCCCATCCGCAACCCCGAGATTCATCTCGAGTATCACACGCCCTCCCGGGCACTTTGTATGTCACGAACGATGTCTCGGCTCCAGTTGTTGAAACCGAGTCAAGAACATCGTATATTGGATGGCACGCACTGTGAAATTACGACAGTACGATCCGTCTATCAAACTTCTGAAAAATGATCTTGTATATATATGTATAAATAGACGTGAGTGTCTCTATATTTCACTTTGCAGCAATAACTAGCTAGCGCAGACCGGTGTTTGTGTGTTGTAATAGCCTCGAGTCTTCCACCGTGCACTATGGTGGTCGAATGTTGGCAGCTGTGGGAGTGGGGACGGGAGGGGGGTATTTTCATATTTCGAAAAAGCGTTCTAAAATGCTCTAGTATGTAATAAAGTGTTCCTGAATGTACTAAAATGTTCTAGAAAGTTCTAAAATTATATTCCAGAATACACACATTTTCAGCTTTTACAACTATTAACAAATATAAATAAATTTTGACGGGACTTTCACTGGCAAGTGTCTGATTTGTCAGGGAGTAAAGTAGTCTACGTTTTACCCTGGAAATATTTAAAGATCCGTGCAAAAACTTTCAAAACTCTTGACAAACACGAACGAAGTCGTTCACACCAGATAGTCCTTTTACGTAGATTAATCAGTCATCAATAATGTATTAATTACAGTTGAAGGATGCTGTGACAAAATCAAGAGAACCCTTACTAGGATATTGCGACAAGTTCTCGGTTTTAGACATTAATTAGGAAATTTGATTAGTAACACTGTTTACAAACTAGTATAACTTTCTTTAAAAAATTTGTAAAGACATAATTTCGGACATTGGAATAGCGGGCCATGCCTAGACCGTTACATCCGGTTCAGTATTAACGCCAAGCCAATATTAAAATAATACGTTTTTCGTTGCAATAAGTTGATAACTTAAGATTCATTCGTAGATGTAACTCATAGAATGGAGAAGTTAGTTATTTGTGAGGTATTCCTAAAAGCACGGAAAAACTTTGTCTTCAGATGTAAGTAGAAGTAATTGAGTCAGGGTGTTGTTCAAAATCGCTCACGCCAATGGATTAGTGCTGTAGCTAATCGTCTTGCTATTATATAAGAAAGAATATGCAGGATCTAATGTTTCACTCCACTTTTTTTTCTTCTTATGGGTAGACCTATATACAGGTCATTAGAGGTGGGATGGAATTGGATACAAGGAACGGGAAGGAATTCGGCCATTGCCTTTTGAAGCAAGGATCCCGGCATTCACGGGGAGTGATTTGTGGAAGCGATAGAAATCCAAAATCTGGATGCCCGGATGGGGATTCAAACCCGCGTCCTCCGAATGCAAGGCCAGAGTGTTGCCGCTCACCCACCACGCTCGGTCTTCCACTCAAGTCTTAAACTATTAACCAATCTCTTTTTTAAATTGTGATACCATTAAACACTGTCAAACTTGATATCCGAATTGATCATATAAGCTGAAGGTAACGTCATTCAAAACTTCATTGTGGAACTCAGATACGGCGCAATTCTTAGGAAATTTAAACAGTTTGCACACTGAACTAACATATCTTCTTCATCATCTTTGATTGCCGTACCCGTATAAGAGTGTAGGCTGTTACCAAGGGAACGCCCAGGTGAGAACTGGGGTGGTTTCCCATTGTCTACCCCAGTGAGACAGTGTTCCTAAGCGTTATTATATGTGTAGACTGTCATAGATTATGTGTTCAGTGTAGAGTGTTGTTAATGTTGTGGATGAGGGATGGAAAAATGGAGAGGGTGAAACACGGTGCCGGAACGTTTAGGCCTACTTTTCCGAGAGTCACCGAAGGCCGCCGGGCTTAACGTCTCCACCCTTATGATGAATCACCATCAACAGTGTCGTTTATCCTCGCTCCATAAGCACAGCGGAGAGCTTTGGGATGTAACCCAGACCTATGGTGCGAAAACTGGTGATTAGGAATTGTGCACCATCGTCTCTCCTGAACTGCCGGCCAAGCCCTGATGACGAAAATTTTTTCTACCACCAGGACTTGAACCAGCAAACTCCAGTCTCAGTGTCGAAGATCATCACGGTGCCACAGTCAACTGAGTCAATGGGGCACAATACGTTCAATTAGCTACCGCTTTTCAGGGCATTACGGACGTATCACTGCCATAAAGGAATTAATGCCCTTGGTGTCACATGATACTATAATGCAGTTCGTTTCAAAAACACAATTCCCGAATTCAATAACACAAATAAAGCTACTGTTTCGGAACAAAAGCAATGATTTTTTTTTCACTTACAGTGCATTTAGTGTATCACGTAAGGGAAACTACTAAGAAGCGAACTAGCGTTTAAAGTGTTTTACTTGTCAAACATCGAGCGCGATGGGTGAGCGGTAACGCTCTGGCCTCGCATTCGGGACGACGCGGGTTCTAATCACCGTCCGGCCATCCAGATTTGGGTTTTCCATAGTTTCCCTAAATCACTCTAGGCGAATGGTTTCTTCGAAAGGCAATGACCGAATCTCTTCCCGTTCACTGCCCCCAGTCCCTTCCTGCCTCTAATGATCTTAACGAGGTGTAAAGTCAGAGACAAAAGAAAGTGTCAGTTCTAATAGCATGGGGACTATCACACTGGCCTCTAGTTGCTGCTGGCGTCTCCGGTTCGAGTCCGAATGTGTGTATGAGTGGCTTTAGTTAAATATTGTATCCGTCTTGTGTTGTCTGTGTTAAGTAAAAACAAAGTACTATAGAAAATAAGTCACTGATAGAATCACAGTAACACCGGAGCTGGCTGTGTGGCCTAGCAGCCAAACACAATTTTATATGTAAACTAGCTGCCCCGACAGATTTCTTTCTGTCAAATGTTATTGTCCTATCGTAGTCCAAAACGTATTACAGAGTGATCACTTTATTTATTGATTTAATGTCTCAATAATTAACAACGATTACTTACAGAAATATGTTTTCTATTTCGTACACTGCATGACGTTAGTAATAATGTGATGATATTTTTATTGTAATGCTTTGTGGTACACGATATTTTTTGTTTGGTTATCTGGCGCGTAAACAAATAAAACTGACGGTTTTCCAACGCGGGAGCAGGCAACATACAACTGTCCATGAGAGAAGCATGGGTTTTCAAGATTATCGTCGCAAACGCTCAACGACTCACCCTGGGACTTATTTATGGTCATAGCGAAAGCAAGCAGCATTGGAAATTGTAGTCGTTTAAATTCAAATGGTACGTCAGTTGGTACAATTGGGATGCGAGGTATCAACACATCTTCTCCCTCATATTTTCCCCTTGGAATGGTTGCTTCGATCACATTGTTCAGCAATTTTTTCACTGCTAGCCGTTTGCCATTACAAAGACGCAGTTGGTTGATATTTCGCAATATTATGACCACCGATCCTAATTTTAATTGAAGATTATGAGGCAGCAATCCTGGCAAATCCAGTGAGTTCAAAAATTCTGGTGGATAGTTGACGACATCATCTTGGTTAGTTGCACAATCAACTGATTTGTATGTCCTTAATTCACCGGCAATTTCATTTACATCCGTGTTTTTGTCTCTATAATATAGCTCGTTCGTTCAACCAAAAAATTGGCAGTAAATGTAATGCAGCCAGTCAAAACGTCTACAATGCCAATGAATTGTTTTAAAAACATTTCTTCAGATCGATCATTTTGTAATTTCAAAGATAATCATAAAGCGCCTTTGTTTTGTTATGATTGACTGGCAGTAATATTTTCGTTGATGGCACGCAAACCCTTTTTTTCCTTCGAACTTTATTTTGGGCAGGCATAGACTAATACCCATCCATACAGTCTAATCAACTTGAAGGCATACCAGAGATAATCCTAATGTGCCTTTGTTTTGTTTTGATTGACTGGTTTGTATGGAAAAAGAAAAGTGTTGAATTTTACTATTTTCCTCGCAATTTTTACATTTTTTCTCTCCATAAAAACCTTCATTGTGAATTAACAAAAATATGAAAAAAATTAGCCGAATTGGTCGAGCCGTTCTCGAATTTTGCGCATAGCAACACATTTGGTGATTCATTTTTGTTTATATAGATTTTAAAAGTAAGAAAGTATTTTTACTTGCAGCCAATTCAATCATCGTGAATTCAACCTGAACATAATTTAAAACGAATGGAACCCATCACCACAAGGCTTACCAGAACAGAAAGTATTTTTACTTGCAGCCAATTCAATCATCGTGAATTCTACCTGAACATAATTTAAAACGAATGGAACCCATCACCACAAAGGCTTACCAGACCATTGCATACTTAAAATAAAAGGATAAGTGTGGATCGATCGTCAGACGATAATGCATATCGCTTCTCAACTGAAATACCAGTAATCGATTTTGCTTTTTAGGTATTCTTAGTATTGCTTCCTTCTAAACTGATGCATTCTATTTTCATAGTCGAAACTTTCGTGGTAGGCGGCATGGGTCTACATATAAACGCACTGAACAAATAAACACACAATTGGTTTTCGAGAGAAGCGAAAATTTAAAAGCATCCAAGAAAATGCCACGCACAGAGGAAATAATGATAACACGTACGTCAGTGATATTATTTTTGCTGATCACACGCAGACATACATTAATATCCATGGAGCCTATGAAGTCATACCAAAGATAATCCTAACGCGCCTTTGTTTTGTTTTGATTGACGGAAAGGAAAGTGTGGTTTTTACTACTTTCCTTCTAATTTTTACGTTTTATCTCTCCATAAGAACCTTCCCGGTGCCGTAAAGAAAATATAAAAAAAAGAATTAGCCGAATTGGTCCAGGCGTTGTTGAGTTATGCGCTTACCAACACATTTTGCGATTCATTTTTATATTATAGATAAATGCATGTTTTACTGTGTCTGCATGTTTTCCTGTGTCTGCATGTTCAATGAAGAATTTAATGGTGACGTCATCAAATGTTTATATTAAATTTAATTTAATTTCAATGATGGAGAAGACACCCTACCTTCCCATGCCATTATTTTTCACCACATACCTTCTCCCGAAATTTACGAATAATAACTTGAAACTCCTTCAGTGTTTTTGATAAACTGACCATTATTTCCCTTGGCAATTTATTCCAGTCGCTGAGTCCCTTACCTAGAAAACAATATTTTCCCACTTCTTTTCGCCTGAATTCAAGTGCCATCTCTTCCCCTCCATGTGGTGCTCCTGATCTTTCTACTAATATGCTTCCATGAATTATCGTAATTTTAAGCCTTCAACAAACCAAACACTCTTTTCACCCACGTTCTATCATCCAGTGACTCGCTACCCAGCTCCTTCTGCGTATCAGTTACTGATCGCATTCTGTGGTAATTTCCGCAAACAAATCGAGCTGCTCTTATTTGTATCCCGTCCAACTCCTGTACTTGAGACGTAAAATGTGTACCTTATACAGTACCACCAGAAATAGTATGATCAAGGTTTTGTAAGCCATTTGCCTCACTTTCTTCGTAGATCCCCTCATCACACTCTCCAGTAAATGAAGGATTATGAAACCTCTTCCTACCACATGACCCAAGTCAGTTTTCTAGCAAACGTTATGCCATGAGCTTCAACAAGAAAATTCTTCCCTACCCTATAATAAAAGAAAAACTTTACTTTTTCATCCATGTACCTAATAAGCTGGCTCTTCTTGGCATTTATTGCCTTTCCACGTTTAACTACCGAGCTAGATATTCTGTTCAGTTCCTCTTGTAGCTGTTCACAGTCCACTCCTGTTTCAATCCTTTTGTATAATTTTATGTCATCTGCAAAGAATTTAACTTCTGACTTTAACCTTTCAATACAATCGTACATTAAAATAATGAACATCAATGGTCCCAATACGCGACACTGATGCACTCATACCTCTTTTGACCATGCATTACCCCCCCTAACGCTCCCCACCCCCTTGCTTATAAGAATTCCTCCACCCAACAAGTCACTTTTTCTTCCACTCCAATGATTTTTACCTTATCTACTATCATTCCCACTTTTCATGACTCCCTCTGTCAAATGCTTTGGACAGATCCAGTGCTACACTGTCAGCTGCCCTTCCTTCTTCATTTCATCTGCAATTTCTTAATGTAGCCTACTGACTGAGATTCACACGAATGTCCTTTCCTAAATCCATATTGCTGTTTGGCAAACCGGTTCCTTCCCTCAGATACATTCCTAATATGGTTGCATACCAACCTCTCCATCAATTTTTCCACTACTGATGTTAGAGTAATTGGCCTGTAATTTTCCACTTTATTTGTCTCACCTCCTTTATGGACTGGTACTACAATGCCGCTTTTCCAGTCCTCTGGCAAGCAGCAAGTCTCCAAACTCCGTCTAAGTAATATTACTAGATAAGTTACAACGTAATATTCCACTATCTTGTAGTAAAAATTATCCACACCATTCTCTTATAATTTTTTAGCTTTTTTGTTTTACTTATAATATCCTCAGGATTTATTTCCACTTTTTTAGTCTGATCATTACTGCTGATATGATATGTAGAATCTCCTCTTCTGATTTTTCCCCTCCCCTACTAGAATGTTATTCCTTTAAGGCCTCATGAAACCAATCACTTTGTATCCCTGCCTTTTTTCAAATCCTCAGTAACCTCTTACCCATACTCAACCACAATTGTTTGCATACCTTCCCTTCCCCTCAGTTTTCTAACATAACCACAGAAAATCCTAGATGCATCACCCTGTGCGCCTCCTGCAGTTATAATATTTTTCATAAACCCATCTTTAACATTTCACTCCTTGCTGCTATTAATTCCTTGTTTAGTTGTTTCAACGTTTCTCTCCTTCTTGCTTCTCTTAACTCTGTTGTGTTCACGTCTTACCAACCTCCTTAGCCTCCTCACCGCCCTATTATACTGAGCAGGTTCTCTACTTTTCTTCATTTTTTCTTCATCAGTTGTCCCAAACCACTACCCTACGACAATCAGCACCTTTTGCAGGACAAGCCATGTGACAAAAGATACTTCAATTTCCTCCGTGTAATACCTCCGCGCAAAACGTTAGGTATTTGAGTTCCACTTAGCTCTGACTGCAGACTGCGAGGTGTAATGACGGGGCTGTAAAGACGAGGGAGTCGGCTGTAAATCTGCCCCTGGCAGCTCCTCTCCGGGAACCGCTTTGCACGGGTCGTTAAGGAGACGGGCGCACAGCGAGCGAGGTCTGTCTGGCGCGTGCGCAGTCGCCGATCCAGAGAGACTAGCAGACAATAAAATTTGCTTCCCCGCCACCTCGGCGCCACCGTCGCACACACGTAGACTCTGCGAGGCGTCGCGCCAATGGTCGTAATGCGAAGCGCTCCGTGATATATACCTACCATTCTAACCCCTCCATAGGACGTACTTCATACGCATTCGATAGCGAAACTTGGGGAGTGGGATATTTATTGAGGCAACGACCCCATACGGGGAAAAATAATATAGTATTATGTCACATAAGCGTTGGTCTGGAATACACAACGTAGTTTCATAATCAATTGCAGAATTCCTATTTTTAGGGAACTATTTGCGCCAAATTTGAAACTCGTAATTTAGAGATTATGAATGTTATACGTACGAAACTAACAACTGATAATAATATCTCAGTACCATTAAAATCATTCACGAAACAATAATTATCCTTTAAAAAAAAAAAAAAAAAAAAAAGAAGAAGAAAAAGAAGAAGAAGTTTAAAAGCGTTTGAACATATTTAAAATTCTTATAAATTCTGTCTACTGCTCCACAGTTTCGTACTAACAATAACCAAAAATAAAACTTGTTTGGCATCTAAAATGGGATGAAACTGGGCTACAGGAACATGAGCCTTCAGATTCACTGTGTAGCTTACGCATTAGTTCTCGCGATTTTTTCTGATTCCCTAACCACAGCCACAAAACAAATCAACCATATTAAGACATAATCAGCAGAGGCTGATCAGCA
The DNA here is from genome assembly GCA_031002005.1 of Vandiemenella viatica. NCBI lineage: Eukaryota > Metazoa > Arthropoda > Insecta > Orthoptera > Morabidae > Vandiemenella > Vandiemenella viatica. Next base: position 28,467,764 of record JARYHS010011408.1, read on the forward strand.
TATCTCATTTAAAAATACAACGTTCATTACAAATATGAAGCCAGAGATCAACAGATGGGACAAACAAAATCAAACAAATGGAATAATTTAAATATCTAGCTGAATGAATAGAACCCAACATCTGAGAAAGAATCCTTCGTGACAAAAATTAGGAAAATGGAAGTGGCATATCAACCAACGAAAGGAGTCTGCAATAAGAGGTCAATAGCAATCAACGTCAAGGTCAGATGCTACCATACTGTCTTTCTACCTAGGGTCCTGTACTCGGTAAAACGAACAGGAAATGTGTGATTGAAAATTCGAAAATCAAAGAAGGAAAGATGTTAAGAAAGAAAAATCTTTGGCCCGATCAAAGAAAACGGAGAGTACCTTGCTAGGATGCTACTAACACGAAGTGTACACACTTGGAAAGATAGCAAAAAAGATTCAGAAGATACGGATTGCCTTTTGTGGTCATGTGAGCCCAACACCACTGGCCAATCGAATCATTAATTAGTTTCTGCAAAAGAAAAACAAGGGCACCTAGTTCTCTGAGGTGGAAAGAGAATTTCATAAAGGAGGGAAAACAGCAGAGAGCATAACAAAACATACCAGAGGTCCTAAGAAAAGCGGTAGCTAAAGAGACAAGAAGCTGGTTGATACATTTATTCTGGATACTTCTAAATTATACCTTTTTGACAAAAAAAATCATCGAAACTCAGAAATGACTGGCATTGTGTAATAATCGTCGACAAGTATGTATAAAAGTTAGTGTGTGTGTGTGTGTATCTATGTAATTCAGTTAGTCATTGCTAAAACCGGACCTTATATATTAGGAAACCTGGTTTTTGAATGAATAAGACATATAATGATATTAAAGTTTGTTATTATTCAAATATAAAAGATTAAATTAATAAATTTGTACTGTAGATCCAAGTTCTAAGTGAATTTAACGGGGATTGAATCCCCTGGAGACCAAAAATAACGTATAAAGAAATAGGTCTGACATAATAAAATGCATGTTCTTCAAGACAACAAATTCTCCCAGTTACATCACCTTATATGGCAAAATATTGCAGTCCCTTGTAAAAGGTGGACATTTAGGGCTGCCATGTTGATACCCGTGAAAAATATTTTTTTTTAAAAATAAAAGAACGATTCAAGAGTCAAACAAGCTAAAGACAAGTATAATTTAAATCCGTTCTATGCACGGCTAATTAGAATGAACTGCGAATTGTTGTAAGTAGATTTTGTTCCGAAGAGATACAGAGGCGCTGATCCCAGAGAGAGACCGGAGCTCGCATCTCGGCCCGGGACTAGGGAAGAAGACAACTGAAGATCACGGAGCGAGGCGTATTTACTGTTTCATGCATGATAACTCTGCTTTATGGTAACATTGTATCTGACTATGTAATAAACCAATAGAAAAAAAGTCGTTGCCTTTGCAGCAACTACCAATACGTCTCAGGGACAAAATCTTCAAAGAACTGGATTATATTAGTCTATGCTGTGTCAATTCGCAACTGTTGTGGCCCTTTCAAATAATATTTTTATATAAATTACTTAAAACGATAAACAAACAAAATTAAAGGTGATTTACTTCCGATACTGAATACAATCAGATTTCGTAATTTGTAAATACGTTCACAAACACTGTCGTTGCTATTTTGTATTTGATTTCAACGACCCAACAAAAGATTTTTTTGGGGGGGGGGGGAAGGGGAGGAGAGGATTCAACGTGCAAAAAAAGTTTTGCACGGATATTGTGGTTATGTATAATATTAGCGGCTAAGTAGCCAGTTATGTATGCTCATAAGTATATCAGGTTGCACCTGCAGCTTTTTACACACCGTATGTTTTTTACAAATCAGTATCGAAAGAGGATGACTTCCAATCTAGCTCCTTTATAATATCAGGACTGGGTCCTGCGGTAATTTCCACAGAAGAATCTTGCTGCTTTCCATTCCACGTCCTACAACTCTTATATTTGATACACAAAATGTGGGTCTCAAACTATAGCACCATATCCAAATAATTGTCTGACCAAAGCTTTGTAACAGAATTCCCTCACTTCTCTGGTACTACATCTTCTCGTCACCCTCTCCAGTGAATGAAGGATTTTGTAAGCTTTCTCTGCCACCTGCGCATTGTGTCTTGCCCATTTGAGTTTATTATTAAATGTTATGCCAAGATATTTACACTTAGTGTACATAAGTCTGTATTTTCTCTTCTTTTATTTTATGTTTGAAATTTTTTTCTTAATACCAGGTAGCAATTTCCCATTAGTTTCCGAGCAACGACACTACAGTCAGTTTCAGATCGAGAATTCATAATAATTTGGTTTTAGGTGTTGTTTCAATTTCAAATGGATGTTGACCAACGTGTCTCATTCTTTAGGTTAGGAACTCGCTACGGAGCCACTGTGTGTCGTGGCTTATGTCGCTCCGGATACCTGTCGAACGGATGATATTTGTCGTCGCTTATCAGTGTCTCATTTCTTGGTTTCTGTCCTATCTGGAGGGCGCTCTCAACGCGTCCCGCTGTTTGTTTTCGCTGTTTGCCCAGACTCTCCGCTGCGCTCTAATGTTTATCGTCAAGGGATCGGGTATATCGCTTATCCCAGTGACCCAGTTGGGACGGAATGCGTAGATAAGACGCAGCTAACTTGTGGCACACTTTTACAACCAGCTGCTTCTCTCAAAATTGTCGTTTAACAAAAAAAACTTCAAAAAATAATATAATCTCGACGATTGGAGCTTTAGGCATAACGGAAGCGGAAGAAGTTGAGCTAAAAGTCGTCAGAAATTTTTGGAGCATATGGACGAAAAGACCAATGAAAGAACTATACGTACAGTACATACCAACAGACTGATAGACATGATCAGAAAACGCAGATTACAATTCTATGGACATCTGCAGAGAATTTATAAAGCTAGACTCACAAAGAAGATCTTTTATGTGGTAAATGGTTCACTCAGGAAAACCAATTGGTTGCATGAAATAGAAGAAGACTTAAATCATGCATGGATCAGCAAGAAAATGACACTGGAACACAATTCTGAACACAAAATTCAAAGTACAGAAGAAAACAGGAACAAAATTGGCAGAACAAAGGAAACAGGAACAAAGTGAACGTGACGTTTTGGTTAGAGAAGAAGACAAATAAAAAAACTGAATAATCATGAATAATTTGAGTTTAAACACTGTCCTCAAGAGTAATAGTGAGTAATAATAATAATCTCATTTCCAATGATCAAACCTTTAAGAAGGTGCTAAAATCGCAACCAAGAAATGCTTGAATCCTTCAAGATACGATGCTGGAGGAGAGTGACGGAGATACCATTGACATATGAAGCAAAGAATGAGAAAGTACTATCAAAAATAATGGGAATGGCACAAAATCAATCCCTGTAAAAAAAAAAAAAATAAAAAAAATAAAAAAAAAAAATTATTAGAAACGCAAAGTCTAGTGGCTGTTTGGTGACAAAAAGTTATGAAATATTGCTCCTAGCCAACTCAACACTCTAAAGTGTAAATTCACTTCACTTTCTGAAACAGAATAGATTATAGATTCTCTCGGTATTATGATTGCTGATTTGTAATTTCTTTTAAAAAATCCGATGACTTAGCTATAATTTTTACTAAAATGAAAAGCATAGTATTTATGATCATTTTCCAAAACTTGTTGAAATTAAAAATGGTGCCAGTGAAAACATTGTTTTGTGTCTTTAAGATATAAAGTAACGCAATGAAGGTATACATATACGAAGAAGTTATGTAATCTAGTTTACTAAAACATGGCATGCATAATGGTCTAGTCACCAGATCTTTTTTTATTATTATTATTTTCAAATCAAAGTATCCATAATACCAAGAGAAACCATTCTGTTTAAGAAAGTGAAATGAATACACAATGTAGACTGTTGACTTGGCTCAGAACAGGATATCACAATTTTTCGTAAGTGCACAAACACGAGATTTGGTCTGTTTTTACAACAACAACAAAAAAAAGTTTTGTGGGATCTCATTTTTTTTTTTTTTTTTTTTTTTTTTTTCAAGTTGTTTGCTTATTTTGAGTCGTCGATCAAACGTAACGATTCCATTTGAAAATCGGTGGGTAGGGACATTTTAAAATTCAGACATCAATATACGGGTATCCTTTACCAACAACCACACACTCTGCAGACAAGTGGATTACGGGAAGTACCTTAGAATTTTGATGATCATCCATCAGTGAGTGAGTGATATAATCTGTGAAAATAAGAACAGAAACGAAACAAAGTACAATGTGTTTGCTAAGATTGCTGATATCTATGTATTATTGAAATTGGGTCACGTAACGTCACTAAGGCTGAAGAAATTGAGGTACAAAAATGGCCCGAATCGTTTCTAGGAAAGTGTAGGTAGTGCCGCCTTTGACTCAACCGAACCGCACAGCAAAAAACCATTGTGGAATTGGGAAGTAATGCGGCACACTATTTAGTTATATAACTTTAAAATTCATTTCATGGAGGCTACTACGATTCGTGATGGGCATGAGTAAGTTTGCAGAAAGAGAAGGGATAGAAGAAAAATGAAAGAAAGTGGATTTGAGGTATTTGAAGGTATGACTAATATTTCAGGAACTTGGAATGCTAGAGAATACACGGAAAAAGTAACGAAATGCAATATTTCGTTATAAGATCATGTAATTAGCAATATTCCAGCTCTTCGTTTTCTATAATTTCCAGTTTACCGGCTTCATTCACTTACAAATTACTTCAAGTTTACTTTCCATATATCTCCACTAACACTTCAACATTTCTATTTGTACAACAAGCTTCCAAATAACATTAAATTACAGTAATTTTTTATATTTTGCAAACTTTTTCACAAATAAAAATCCATCTTCATCGTTCGCCAGTCACTTTCAACTCTTTTAAACCTTCTTCCTTCAAACGATGCTCTGCAACAGCGCGCAGACTCCCGCCAGAAGATAATATAACTGTCGTCTCTCTAAAAGAAGGCAGATAGTAATGACAAAACCTCACCAGCCCACCCCACATTTAGAATAAATAAATTTTAATTCAACAATTTGAAAAATATAGTACATTACGGAAATGAATAGCGGATTATAAATTACACATTATTACGGACAGAAAATAGTTTAAATCGACTGTTGCTCGTTACATCAATTTTCTTTCCGGAACACCGGTAATTCCAAGGCTGCTGCAAATGAAATGGCTATTTTCAAATTGTATAACTTCCCGCTCCTATATTTCACCTTTGTTTCATACCGGTCACATTCGGAGTATATGACCTGAAATAAAATAATAAATACATGTACACAACTTCCCCTTTATAATGACTTTTAGAGATCTTTCCTATCCGGTAAATAAAAAACTAGGATATAAGAAACGTTCTCGGGGTATGATTGCAATGAATTCTTCGCACGTATATATGTGCATGTATATATTTAAGTCATGAAACACATCATACAGATGATGTATGACTAATTTCAACAGGTCATACATACGTTGTGTTTATGGGAGCACACGATTCTTAACGTCCAAAGTAATAATTCATTTTTGGATACTCATTTAAGTTTATCACAGAAAAAAGTATTTAGGTACACAGTATATTGAACATGGTAAAATATTAAGTAAAAAGCTACACCACAATGTAGTTCGCAAAAATACGTTGAAGAGTTTATAGAAAAATAAGCTGGAACATGTCACGTAAGTTTTAGGTTCCCGCACATTTTCCCTATTTGTAATGTAAGTCAACAATTTGTTTGGTGCTCTAATTCATGAGTTTACACACTGAGGCACTGTAAACCACTTGTAAACTGTATAACTTATTTTATGAACAAAATAAGCAAACTGCTGCCTTGTTTATAGCGGCACAAATCGAAACTTGTCGTCGCAAGAAACGAAATGACACATTTTGGTGACAATACTCAAATTAACATATGAAGAAACAAATTTGTTTTTCCCTCATAGCTAAAATACTGAGTACTTTCCCAAAAGCATAAAACTAATTAAGTTAAACGTTGTATCAGAGGTAAGACGGCCAGTTCCTTTCCTCTGGTACCTACAGTTTAACGTGGAATCCGAACTAGGGAACTACCTGAAATAGCTTATATGATTAAATACAACTATTAAAAATTTCCTGCATCCACAGGGATTCGAACCTGGGACGGGAGCAGCCAACTTCTGACACTAAGCACCTTTACCCTTTTTTTAATGGCCTTCGGTCTTTGCGACCATTTAGCCAGTTCGAATTTGTTTATATACCAACTGCTGCATCAGGCTTTAATTGTGATATTGTTAACACTACAGTAAGGACAGCACAAGACGAACACAACATTATTAAAACCAGCCATGCCCGTGGCCGGACTCAAACCGGTGGCTCTTGCAATGCGAAGCCAGCGTGCTAGCCCAACACTGCCAGAGCCGGCAACCACTGAGCAACCAGGCCCCGCTCAGAAAACATTAGAGACTTTGAAAGTGACCATTGCGTTTGCAGCAAACTTATCAATTCGTCTTCGAGATTGCCAACGACCCTGGCATTGATTAAAGGTTATCATGCAGACGAATATTATGTACGGAATGTTTTTGATTATTCATTAGTCACCCTATTACTAATAAGCCGCTTGTTTGTGGTTCCCGCAGAGTCCGCGTGGAGCGCCAGGGTGGTGCGTGGTGCCCCAAGCAGCAGGCGACGCGGGACCCCCAGGAGTGGCTGGAGGTGGACCTGAGGCGCGTCTACCTGGTCACAGCCACCGAGACTCAGGGCCGCTTCGGCAACGGCGACGGCAGGGAGTTCGCAGAGGCCTACCTGCTCGAGTACTGGCGGCCCAGACTCGGCAAGTGGGTCCGCTACAGGGACGCCAAGGGCAACGACGTAAGTCCACTCACAATGCACTCGCACCAGACCACCTCATCATTATCAGCCAGTTCAATCATTCACTAATGAATTCAGGTAGAACTTGAACAGTCTTCTCCAGTTCGCACGATCTTGGACAATCTTCTGCCAGTTAACTCCTACCACCCTGCGAATGTCCTTGTCCCATCGGTCTGGTGGTCTTCCTTTCGGTCTGTGGTGATCTGTTGCAGCTACGTCGTAATTATTGTAGGTCATTTCTTCTGCAGCTACCTGTTAGTGACCACCATCATCAATAATTTTCTACCTCAAGGCATGTCTTCACGTGGCTGCTCTCCACACTGTCATGTATTCTGCCTTTCTCTTTATGTCCATGTAGTTCCCATTTCCCTCGAAGTCATCTTGTACCCCCTTCCTGTCACGCTCCTTCCACAGAGTCTGTTAACATGCTATACCGTCTTAACGAGTGTCCCATCCAGTTCTTCTTTATCTTACGATTTGCAGTACCTTCCTCCTTTCACCATCCCTTTCCAGTACTTTACTCACTTTTTCCATCCAGCTTATCCTCTCCATTCTACTCAACATCAACATCTGAAACGCTTCTAACCGTTTTTCACCTAGTAGGCTCAGTGTCCACATCTCTGCTCCATACGAAACATTTGCCTTTCCCTCAGTGCTTTATCTAATTTCCCAGTAATGATCACCTTTCCTATTTACGCTTTCTTCGCTGCAGCAATACGAGTTTTCACCTCTTGGTGGCATTTCAAGTCCTCACTGACTGCACTTCCAAAATATCTGTAAGCTCCTATTTGATTGATCTTAACTTATCATATCTTAATATTTATCAGTTTCCTCCTTTTACCATTCAGTTTACCGTTTATTTTGCTGCACTGATTCCCATTCCATTCTCTTCAGAAGCTTCATTTAGATCTTTCAGCATTATGTTTACACTTAGTTCATTTTCTGCTTACAAGAACAATTCCTCGACAAATGTTATACATTCTATTCTCGTTGGCATCAATACGTACTCCTCTTTTTCCATTTAAGCATTTCTCAATATTCTAGGTATAAATTGAACAATAACCTCGCCTATCGCTCCTCCCAATGCTGCTTTATTCGGACATTTCGTTTAGATTATTTATTCTTACTTTCTGTTGTAAATATAGGTTGTATGTATGTTACATTAATAATAATTATTTAAAAAGTTCGCCAGTGCAACTGTTGTTGGATTTTATTCGTATATGAAAGCGTTTTGCATCTCGTCGAGGTATTTTCAGCGGAAACTGCGTTTCTGTAATATGTTATCGGTTTTTAAATTTACTACGTAAAGCTACAATAAAACAAAGATACAACAAAACTTTTATTATACAGTACTTAGGAATCACAGTGAGATTTACATTTACAAATATCGCTTTTTAAATATCGTATAGAAAGTTTTGTTTACCTATCACCATTTATATACAGCATCTCCTATAAAGAAAATTATTAGTGACTAGTTATAAAAAGCTCATGGCAGCATCAAAATAAATGTATAGACCAACCTGGACACATTACTGCTTGCACATAACCAAGTAATTTTTGTTGAATCTGAATAAGACCTGCAGAGATCGATAAATAACTTTTATAAGACAGCAAAACAATACAACATGGAGGTTTCCCTCAATGAAAACAAAGTTGCGGCCTTCATCGGAAAAGATCACAAAAGAACCAAAATTTCTATAGAAAACATTTCCCTGAAGCAAGTGTCAGAATTTAAATACACAGGCTACAACTTCACGAAAGTTAAGGGGATAAGAAATAGCACATTCAGACCATCTCTTATTGAATCACGCACATGGATCATGATATATAACATCCTTTTTTTCTGCTTTACGTCTCTCAACAGCGAGGTCTTTAGAGACGGGAAAGGGGGGCAAGGAATGGGAAGGAATTCGACCATGGCCATTTGAAGGAAGCATCGCGGCATTTGCCTGGGGTGATTTGGGAAACCATGGAAAACCCAAATCTGGATGCCCGAACGGGGATTCGAACCGCCGTCCTCCCGAATTCGAGGCCAGAACGCTATCCGTTACACCACCACGCTCGGTATATATAACATCCTGGCTAAACCTACCCTACTGTAGGGCAGCGAAACCTGGATATTTCGAATAGGTGACAAACGGTTGAGATGCCGTTCATGAGAGCTGGCCAATCACAACGAGACAGAAAAACATCAGATGAAATCCTCACGCAACTCAAAGTTAAATCAATTCTCCAGACTGTGAAAAACTACAGAACATCTTGGACAAACCATGTACTACTAATGATCCCACGAAAGATCTTCAAATACCATCGCAGAGGTAAGAGAGGCGTAGGAAGACTACCAAGAATATGGACTGACACCGTAACAGGCAAACCGGCCCAGTACTGAGTGGGAAGAAGAAGATAATACCACTAGGAATCATACCGTAACTTACATTACCTTTTTGAGGTGTGGCAGCTGTTCATCTGTGTCCTCAACCAGCATGCTGCTTCCAACTGAACGTAATTACACTACTTGGACTCAGATAAGACTTAGTGATTTCTCTGACAGTGTCGATATTGATCCATTGATTTATTTACTCTTCCACCATTGTCAAACTCAAGCTAACTTGCGTGTGCTGCTGTTGTTCAGCTGATTTTCTCGGCGATATTCTGACTTCTTACGTGCATTTCTGTCTGCAAGTGTTCTTTTGCAAAATGACTCCTTTGTGTCGATATAACAGTCGCGTCTTCCGGAATGCGAAGCTAGAACGTTACCGCTCACCCACTATGCTCGGTACCTGCACGTTTAGCTTCTTTCTCATCTTTCTTGCTGATCAGACATCCCCTCAAATGATTTCTCTATATTTGTACCACTCAAAGAATCAATGCGAGGAACGACGTTCCGTTTTGATAGAGAGTTGCTCCACACGATCCAAGGTTGTTTGTGCGTGCTCGCTGAAGAATTATTATTTTTTTTTTTTTTTAATGGCATTTGGCCGTGTTAGCCATACAGCCAGCTCAAAGTGTGTGTTTCTCTTACAATGTAGACATTTCATTTCAGTGTGATTATATTCTATCTTCTGTAAGGACGACACAAGACGAACACAACATTTAATTAAAACCACCCATGCCCTCGGCCGGACTCGAACCGGCGACCCCTGCAACGCGAAGCAAGCACGCTACCCCTACGCTGCCGGGGTTGGCAAAGAATTCATTTCTAAATGAATTCATAGGTTTTGTAAACGTTTGAAAACGTTCACCGGTCTTGGGAAAGATTATGTTTTAAAGTGTGTGATTTAGATGTAGCGCCTGTATGTATAATATCTATGTAAAAAATGTATAATTTTTGTATCTGAGATTCCATGAGCAAAGAATTTTGTTTAGTTGATGTAAGAATAAATACTGTCAGCGCTAGAGCCACTCAGCTGTTTGTGTGTGTGTAAGAGGGGGGGGGGGGGAAGGAGGCAACAGTAAATCACACAGAGGAGCGATCAACTGTGATGGTGGTCTGTCTCCGCTCGACAATGAATAGTATTCAGTAATAACTGTTCAGACATAGAAATGGCAGACGCATTCGTGTGGTGTGGTTGAGTCAGACTGTTTAGAGTGTCTAATACTAAATAATTTTTGAGCCGCTGTATGTGATGGTTAAATACCGCCAGTTTATTTGTGTTGAATAACTGAGTTATAAAGTGCATGGTCTAATCAATTAAAACTACCGCCAGTACCGTACCCTTTAAATCAGATACAGGATGGTACTAGTACAAGGAAACGCTAAAATTTTATTCTTCAATTTTACGTGGCAGAATTGATTTGGCCCACAATATGGAGATTTAACCAAAAGGAACGACGATTAATAACAAATAAACAAAACCCTAACAAGTGATACAGATTTGTACCTGTTGTGCACAATAAACAGAACTTAAATAATATTTAAGGTTATCATATGACTCTCCCTTCAAAATTCAATGTAATGTCGAAGCAAGCAACGTTTCAAGTCTCGTCTGTTAGTGAGTAAGTGAACACTGTTGTTGATGCTGTAGTTAATGTTGATGGCGAAGCAATAGTCGATAGCCCTCGATACGAGTGAAAGAATGTTCCCTTCTCCTCCACCCTCTGTTAAATTCAAAAGCTCCCCATGGGGGCGCTCTAATTAGCTTCAATTTACACAAAAGACCGTTAATGCAAGAGCGACAACAAAACCGCTAACAGCGCTTTATGGCGTGCTGGTAGCAGGGTGCGGGCGCTATTCTGCACCAGAAACAACTTTCCCCTCCTAACAATCACCGCCCGGCCCTGCTCGATGCGATAATTGGCGAGCCCAGAAGGAATATCTGCATAAAGAGGATGGTCCTCCTGTTATAAAAGTCGCTCGTCTCGAGCCGGATGTATAGAGAACAGGGGAAGTTTCGACCCGGCCACGGGCGCTGGGAAAAGGCAGCAGCGGAGGTGGGGGCGGGACCGGAAGTGGGGGCGGAACTGACCGCGCGCTGATGAAGCCAGGAAGTGCGCCGCCACCGCCAGAAGTCGATATCAGAAGGGGAGGGACGTCTGCCTTCACCACGAGTCTACAGGTAACCAGTGCTTACAAGCTATGCACCATAGCAAAGAAGAAGTGTTATAATCACCTCCTTCCTCGAACTAACTAACCATTCTCGACGCTCATTATAAATAACAAGAAAAGAAATCGTGAACTGATGGGCGGGATGGAAACATCTACACTAATTATAAATGCGAAGGTAACTCTGTCTCTCTGTTTGTTTAGTTTTCACGACTAAACGGCTAAACCAATTTTGATGAAATTTCATAAGGAAATATTATGTATCGTTAGGAATGACATAGAAAACTTTTCGGGATACATAACATATTCTTTGATGAAACTTCGAAAACTAACCGAACAGTTAGAGATAATGGTATAGTGTAGGTATTTCCTTTAATATTGAAAAAATTGTAATATCCAGTTCATTGTTGCACTCAGCGGCATAGCGCCAAGAACAAGAACAGAACTTTTTTTTTTAACTGCTTTACGTCTCTCAACAGCGATGTCTTTAGAGACGGGAAAGGATGGGGGCAAGGAATGGGAAGGAATTCGGCCATGGCCTTTTTTAAGGAAGCATCCCGGCATTTGCCTGGAGTGATTTGGGTAACCATGGATGCCCGGATGGGGATTGGAACCGCCGTCCTCCCGAATGCGAAGCCAGAAGAACAGAACTCTGTTAACTTTATAGTTACTGGAACATGTAATGGCTACTTAATTTGGACAGCACGTATAGTGCTATAAAAGACAAAGATTTTCCGGGAGTCGTTGCCGAGTACATCATGTGACAACTAGAAGCATGTCAGAAGAAAAGCACGACAGCAGGTTCTCACATTCAAAGGTTTTTTTTGGTTCCTGTGAAGACTCGTTGTTCTCACTGCGTCATCCGAAGCCGCTGACAGCCGAGATATACGCCATGTTTCCAGGAACTGCACCTTTTATGTCAGCGCGGGCATCGCGCGTCACGTTGAGCAATACATAATGCATGTCGTGGACAGCGCACAAACTCATTCATATCCTGTCACTGCAGTGTCCATCCTGAGCCGAGGATCTGCGAGTGTCAGCTCCTCCTTACCTCTCCGCAGGCGAGGAATTTGCTTCTCATGTAAAATGCTCTTCCATTTCTCAGGTAAGACATGCTTGTCCTCCTGCTTAATCGATAAGGTAGTTATTCTGCTCATGGACATTATCTATAATACGGGTTTATTAAAAAAAAATGAGCATATTTTGCATTTTTATTTCTCACAAATTATAAAAGATACAAATAGGTACTATTTTTTAATCGTCTTTAGCCCAGAGCTAATTTAGCCAGTTACATAACGAATGAACTCATGATAATCCTTGGTACAACAGCATGGACCCCAGCATAACCAGATCGAGAGCGGGACATGCCTGGCTTAATGAAAAAAAATTCATCATGAGGATATCTGACACCCCAATGAGAATGTCTTGTGAAGAGACGGAAGATGTTTACCATCTCATATTGAAGTGTAACAAATACCAGTTGGAAAGACAAGAATTATTAGAAGAAATTCATATAATAGACATTCAATTCCTAAATTCGTATTGTCTGTTTACATGGAAATGGTGACGCCACACGAGAAATCATCTTGTGTCCTTCCTTTGCACATGCACCTATCATCTACGAATTTCGTACACCAATCGTAAATCTGTTTATGACGTGGTGACACTTATTGAACTTTCGACGAAATGCATGCTGTACATAAAAAATGGATTCACTTTTTCATAGAGTAACACACAATACTTCCTCCCCTGTGGCGTCTCCATTTCCACATTAACAGACAACAGCGCTTTTGGCAAGAGAGAATGGTACTGATAAGTGGGCGTTACAAATATGATACCTTCCTCCATCTAGTGATGTGTGGCACGGATTACTGTCTCTTATAGTTTGTGAGAAATAAAAATGTAAAGTCTGAGCCTTGTCTTTGAATAACTCGGTAATTTTTTTCTCGAATAACCACAAGTATAGACGTCTCTTTAATATACTCTGAAATCGAAAAAAAAGTTTTAAGTGATTCCGCATGAACCAGGTGCTACATCAAGAACACTTTACTTATAAAGGAGAGTATTTGTTTTGGTTTGTTCGCATTTCAACGGTATTAAACGAAAGATTTAATGTCACATATGATATGTTTCATACTTCCGTAAAAAAGTAGAAATTGATATTAATGTCTTCAAAATGGAACATAAGGAGAAGAAATCGAAGGCTAAATGCGTGTTGGATGAGCGGTAACGCTATGGGCTCGGATTTTGGAAGACACAGCTTCGAAAACCCATCCGGCCATCCAGATTTCGGTTCTCCTTTTTTCCGAAATCAGTCTGGGCAAAAGTCGGGATGGGCCCTTCAAGTGGCCATGGCCGAATTCTTTCACGTTCCATGCTCCTAATCCTTTCCCACCCCTAAGTCGACAGACTATATTAGTTCCACTTCAGAAGTATAGTGGTAGGAGAAACAGTCGAATAACTCGACAGTGAAAAAAAAATCGATTTAATATGTGTGAGTTAACGATTTAAACCAGGAACATAAATAATATTACAGTGTGTACCAATACTGTAAGCATTATAAAAATAATTACGTGTGGTCGGAATGAACTGGTGACAGGGTTTTATTGGTTGTGCATTCCTCCCCTGTCTTAGCCGCCTTAAATTTACCCGGCAAACCTACCGGGTACAGGGGACCTGCAGTTTAAGGTGGAATCCGAACTGCGGAAGCGTTCTGGTGTACTTCACATTATACAGCAAGCTGTGCCAGAAGTGAAGGCCAGGTTAAGGGCCTATGAAAATCCGCGAAGAGACGAGTATTCGAACCGCTCCCAAGTCACACACCTTAACCACTGAACCACCATAGCGCTTACTGTAAGCATTAATAGTGTTATAGTGTGTTCTAATGCTGCAGACACAATTTCTCTTTTACATCGATCTGCTCCATATCATCAAAGATTTCAGGAACCACTTAGTTTTGATGGGCAGGCACATTTAAATCTGAACAAGAATTACTAAGCATCAATATAGAACCGATAACATCCGCAGCTAGAACAGCACTGTTTTATTGGTACATGCACTGAATGGCCACTGAGCGAGTGACTAAAAATATCTGGATATGAATAGAGACAATGTTGAGTTTCAACAGTCTAGTATTCCAGCTTGTAGATATGTTCTGAAGTTAATATCCGAACCCTTAAAAAATGAATTATTATTATTATTATTCTCGAATCATAAACATCAAATACACAGTTAAAACAATGTAGAAATTAAAAACTTTAAACACATTTCGCCCAATACTTCGCCACATCGAGCACATTCCGTGTTGCTCGAAACAGATCATCTTTGTTGCAGGATGATGGGCACATAGGTCACTCGAGCATATGGTACATGGTATGGTGTTCACCACATTCGCACTTAATACTGGCCGCTGCCCACTCCTGTACGCAATTGATTTAAGGTCCACCAGACAATTGTACTCTCTGTGGTCTCACTGCCGCAAACACTTCGCATATTATTGCTCTGTTGCGTGTTAGGTATTGGGCTACAGACAGAATTCACACATTGCTGACTGATGTGATTACTGCCCCGTCTCCATCTCCCATTGTTGAAAGGTGGTGGTAGTTTGGCATCATGTACAATAGTAAGTCGATTTATGTCTGTCCATTCTTCTACTGCAATGACATTCTCGTCATCAAAGTCGTAACCCCCAACAGTACAATGAGAGTTGAAATACCCGATAACAATCTGTAGTTGTAGATTTTGGGAATTGAAAGGTGGTTTGACAACAAATTTACTGCTGGGTGGTTTATATAAAAATTAGATTGTGCAGTTTTTGAGCTCAATGTTGGGGACTTCGATGTCGTTTTCATCTGTGAAGGCCGTGGACAGAATCTGACATGCCGGACGAAGATGGTACTTCCACATTTATGATGAGGTCTCTCAACCACTCGGATCTTTCCATTTATTTTGGGTCGGCGTATTTCACTACTTCTGTGTGTCTCCTGTACACATAAAATGTGGTGTTTGTGTCGATTGCATAAATCTTGTAGCAATTCTTCTTTGGCTGATGACATGTCTTCAATGTTAATAGAGACAATCTTTAACTGCAGCCCTGATAAGGGCTCAAACGTGTATGTTTCTGGTGTGAAAGGATTGGCAGGCATTGCATCATTGCCCGATTGCTTCTGATAACCTTTTCAAATCGCAATATTCCGGGAGGCACCTTTCATGATCCCCCCCCCCCAAAAAAAAAAGAATGCGCTTTTATTACAAGATCGAAATAACGATCTTATCAGTTGCTCAAGAATTAAAAATTACTGATAGAATGTCAAAACTGCAAGGTCACCAAGATTTAGAAAACAGTATCGAGAAAGGTTGTTACTACGCTCAATTCGATCCAAAAAAAAATCGTGATAAATGTACGTCATTTCTAAACTCACTGAGACTTCTTAGTTTTCCTCGCGTTGTAATAGGCAAAATTGTAATTATAATATTTGAATTGTTAGAGAAGTAAAGTACGGCGATAAGCTGTCAGGCGGTCGGCGTAGCGGACAACGGCCGAGGAAAGTAGGTTTCGGTAGCGTCAGCGGTTGTGCAAAACAATCAGCCGCATTACAGCAAGGAGGTCGCAAGCGGAGGCTTGAGTAGCTAACGCAAACAGCTGACCCAGTAAATGGGAGCAATACGTGACCAGCCATCGTGATGTTTCGAGAACACGATGGAAGGTGACTGCCTAGCCGGCGGTTAGGAAAGCGGTCACGCCGACGTCACTCTGGGTGTCGCGATATATGGACACGCCCAGGGGTCGTAAGAGGACAGTCGGGGCTAGACCGGGAGGTCAGTCCAGGTCAGGTCAGTCTTGGCAGCCTGTCAGTCTGGTTGATCAGTCTAGTCAGACACTATGTCGGGCAGACATCATTAGGACAGTGATCGACTGTCACTATGTCAGTTAGAGTATCTACCGCTGCGCGCCACCGCCGAGCAAGCCGCCAAGCAAGTCGTTAATAGTTACGCGTCATGATAGCCAAAGCATTCGTCTGTTTGGAGCAGTAGCAAGCTATGGAGTTCTGTTGTAGGGAAACCAGCGAAGATGTATCGTATGAAATAAGGTGTCAATAAACCAGGAGGTGTACCAATAGGATGTTTCAGTAATAATCACCTCAACATTATCTACTCCTCAAGAAGCTAGGTAGAGAGACAAGAAGAACGCCAGAGCCGTGTCATCGTGTAACACATCCTGACAAGTAAGTTTACCGCACGGCCACCTTAGCCTACTCAGCCATCCTTGACAAACCCGTAGCGGTAAACACGCCGCTACAGCGTGTTGACCACACCGTCCGTCACAGATAGGAATCACGCCATTTCTGACCAAGGTCTCAGACGCTAACGCAATAGGTTTATAAGCGAAATGAATTTTAAGTCAAAGTGGAAACGAAATATCAACATGAAACCCACACGCGAGGTTGCATGACAACAATTATCAAACAGTCCCTGCAACACTTCTTAAAAGTGTTGGGCACAGGATTTGTGAGATTATTACTCAACTTAATCGAGATCAAAATGCAAACAAGGGCAACAGAACGTTCACGTTACTGTGCATTAGCGCTTTACTGCCATGAATTGACTAAATGAATTTATAATGTAACTATTATATGTGACGAGATAAGGAAAATATTATAAACAAAATTGCTTGCGTGGTAACAAAAGGTCTTAATACATCCAACGTTAAAGAACTGTAAACGGTAATAATATCTGTTTATATAAAGCGCTATTCTTGGTCACGTTGTACCGATGTCTTTCACACTCTGACGTCACGCTTTCCGCTTACACAGCCCAACCAACAACGACCAGAGATGTTCGAGGTTATGGGCGTTATTTAATAACAGTTGCTATGGTGTACTAAGAAATACCTAAATTACATCATTTTCAAGATTATAAGCGCTATTTGATGAAAATCGTACTTAGCAAAGAAATAAATTGGTAACATACTGCCTTCAACGCGTCATTTATGACGGGCTCACAAGATATTTATATTCAGTGTAGATATTTTAAGTTACTGTTATAATATACTGCAAGAAATGATTTGCCGAAACACTGAAATAAAAATATGTGCTGCGTTTAAATTAATATATTAATTATTAGTTGCGTAAATATTTCCATTGGCTCACAGTTAGATCGCAATACAGTGAATGTATTTGTAAACGGCTAATAGAAGCTATGAATTTTGAACAGCAATATTAGTAGAAGTTGTGGTTGTGTCGAAATGCAGACAGGCCCAGAATGATAACTGACACGATGAAAGAATGTAGGCTTTGTAGGTGCCTAAAATCTTCTCGGGATTTCCACCGGAATAGCACGTCAGTAAAAATACAAAGCGACGTTTCGGAGCCTATTTCTGGCTCCATCCCGATTCGCCGGAATATGGAGCCAGAGGCAGGCTCCGAAACGTCGCTTTGTATTTTTCTGACTCTCTATCCCGGTGGATAGCTCGGGAAGATTTTACGCAAGTAGCACGATATTTTACTGAATAGTTCACAACGAATTTAGTTTCATAAATAATTTAAGCTTCTTTAATAAGCGCTGAGTTACTGAAGTTATTATTTCATTCGCATGGAAGTAGTTCCGTATTTATCGTGCTGAATGAGACCTGGACCAGCAATAAAATTAATAGCACACGCTATAGCATAAGGTTTTGAGATTCCTAATTTATTTTTAAATTTCATTAGTTCCGTAATTCTGACATAATTAATTCAGTAGAAGTTCCATCTGTATCGCTGTGTAAACACAACCGAAATATGTACAAATTACAAAATAGGGTTATGAGCATTACATAACAAGAATTCTATCCATTTAATCAATCGAAATCAATTACGAGATCACTCCTTTCACCCGTCATTTTTGACGGGTTTAGAGGCTAGTAATTTATATAAAACAATACCGTGAATCTCCGTAAAGTGTGTTAGAAAAATAGGTCACAGGTATAAAACCTCAAGATTCAACTTTAAATAAATGATGCCAGCAGAATTTTTAGCAACTAAATGCCAGAAGCAAATAATAGCAATTTAAAATTTGATACTATTCGCTGCCGCCATGTTATAAAAAGGCACCTACTTTGCATTTTTTCCAACTAATTGTATTGTTGACACTGCGATCTAGATTTACTTTATAACGAGAGTGCCCTCAAATATCTCCTTACACATAGCATTGTTAAATGTCGAAGCTATAGTACTATCAAGCTTTCGATTTCCTGAAAGCTTGATTATGAATTATTTATACACCGAGAGAGTGGAAGTGTGTTAACAACACCAAACGTAATTCCATAGTAACATATGTTGGACGGATTCATTACTTTGCAATCTGTTTTAACACAACAATTACTTAATACAATGGAATATTTTTTTTACTATAAATTACACGCTCAGAATATTGTTGCATGGCATCTTATAATGGTAATTTTGATGGCCGATAGTTCATTTTAGTGTGTGTGTGTGTTTTTTTTTTTTTTTGTTTTTTTTTTTTGTTTTTTTTTTTGTTTTTTTTTTAATTCGTTTTCTATTATAAGGCTCGTTTACTTGTCAGGCTCGAACACGTACACTATGAACAATTTTATGAATTATACTGAACTGGAAGACTTCATTTCATTGGGTTTCCTCATAGGACTGTTTATAAACAGCTGAGTAAAACAAAAACAACATTTCGCTAGAGTCGTTTTCGTCCAGGACGCACCCAGAGTCTGACAGTAGCAGAGGTGGGGCCCAGAGCTCACGTACCACCATTCCCACAATAAATTTCTCTGCGTGCTACCAGTAGCCGCAGCTGCTGACCTTAAGAGATGGGCTCGCTCCACTTGAGACAAGGATCTCCAAAACAAGGGCCGGAGGAGCGGCCGAGAGGTCCGTTATATGACTGGGCACAGCGCTACGTGGACCATCGACGAAACACTGATACCTGAAACCAGAGATAGGGCAGCTGCACAGTGGAGCACTCTTTGTTTACCTTACTCTTAAGAGCGATGCATAACTGTGAAATCAGAAACGATACAATACTGTCCACTAAAGTAGTTGCATATGTTCTATTTCCTCAGCCAATTTAAATCACAAATTGTGTTGTACTAAGCAGAATTTTAGTCTATATTTCTTTTCCACTTTTCGATGTATACTATTGCAAATATGCAAGTAGAGGGGAATCCGAACCATTTCCAGTCCCGAAATTTTGGGGATTAAATTTCTCAAACCCAGTATTTTCGGGAATGACAAAAAAATAGGATAAATTATTATGAAACTTGCATCAAAAATGCAAAAGTTTCAAACGAAATTCAGACATTTTATCTGTCACTGTCACTTCGACATTCTTGTCCGTCATCTTGTTTTAACAGCTGACTTCAGCCGCGTTTCGGTCGGCAACAGAGTTGTGAGTGAAAAGGTGTCTAAAAAGCTGCGCTTCACATTGCTTAAATAGAATTATTATTTCTTTTTTGGTTAATTAGTAAACATTTCATAAAAAAAATTATGAACAAAGTTTCGAAGTCACTTCATGATTATAAATGAATAGTGGACAATGAAATAAGGGATTTATTTACTAGCCCAATCAAGATTCTTATAAGAAACAGATAATTTCGCTAACGGAAACATTAAACATTAAGAGTACCTTGTCAGGCCACGACATGCAATTTATACAAACAAAACCCACAACTGAAAGCAAAAGTAATTTAAATCTCAAAGAAAAACTTCAGCCCAATGTAGATAAAAGCATGAAAATACTGTCTCTATAATTATACACAGACTCCTATTTTTCCAAAACAGTCAAGAAGAAAATGAATCTTTTGAAACCTCAAGCTCCAATGGGGGCTATAATCTGGAAAGAGCTTATAAGTATTTATTAACAATCCCTCCAATTTTCCAATTTCAATCAGGCCCGAATGCATTTCTTCGGCAGCAACATACATGCGCAATAAATTAAGAATCAGGCTGAGTGATCAAATATTGAAAGTCTTGTTATTTCTTCGATCGCATTTTCAGAAAAACTGATTTTTAAATATTGAGTTGTTGGCTATAAGAAATTTGAATTTGTCTGATTCACATTTCAATATTTGAAACTTTCTCGTTACTACGTGCCCTGTTATTATGTACAAGTCAATTCTCTGCTAAAATCCATAGATGCTAATTTTTATTTTCAAAAACCACCGTGATTGTGTGAATTCAAATCTGATTAACGACTATTGTGTAGAGACATACATTACTAAAATTACAATGAAAACAATGATTCTTACAGTTTTTTGTATTTGTAACATGACGCGCTGTCGCCACGTTACAAGGTGCATTTTTATTATATATGTAATAATATAAGAGTAATTTACATAAATCTTGGGCGACCACCTAAATAGATTTTTGTTGTAATTTTATAAAGTACGCAAGATTCCAAGTGAGGACTGTAATGAAATGGTGAACATACAGTGTATCTTGGTAAAGCGAATATTAAAGAATTATTGAGCTATGTAGGCTTGAAGCTAATCTGGTGTTCCCGAACCTTGGCGACAAGAAGTCGCGGATTTGGGGTTTGCCAGACCACACACTCTGCTCCCTAGGGATAGGCGGTCAACAAGGTTACTCACCGGGCGGGAAATGCCTGCCGCCAGAACAGAGAGTCGTCCCCGAACGCAGCCGAATATGTCCGACCTCTGTTAGATACTCTGGCAATATCGGGATATCACGTGACATTAGGTGCCGACCTGAAGATCCAATCCAAATGAGCGTATAACTTAAAATCCTGGGAATTTTTGTTATATGTGAGCTTCGAGACTACAAAGGGGCGGAGCGAGAAGTTTCCTCGTGGACCGAAGAGCGAGGAGCTGGACATTCTGACTTCGATCTTCGAGTCCAAGCTATGCGAGTCTAGTCTGAGGTTGACTTGGAAAGTTGGCTTCTCTCGCCAACTGCCGTTGGTACGATTTCTGGCTGCCAGCTTGCCTTGCTGGAGCAAGCTTATCACAGCAACACAGCCGGTAATGCGATGATGCGCATTGTCAGACCAGAGATGCCTATAGCCGACTTGTGAGATAATCTCACATATCGTGGGTCCGCTACAGTCACCGCAGACATCAGACGCAGGACTACAATGGTAACTTATTACGACCAAGCCATCTGATTGTGCATTCCGTGAAACAGAACCCGTAAGCGACTTTGAGAGGATAGGTCCATGTTCTCACTTTGTAATTGTAAAAACCCCTGAGCTAGCGGCATAATTTGCCAGAACTAGTTATTTTCGAATGATATATTGTTCATTCGTGGCGCCCATGATTTTCTTTTTAACTGTCACAGTATTATGATACCTTTGTCTGAGGTCGTCATAACTTGTATTTTCATTGTTTCCAATTGTCATTATTTCTTGCATTTTGATTCTGAGATATATTTAAAAGTAAATATACAATTGTTTGCTTGCTCATGACGGCTAATTGTAACTCTGAGCGTTGCTTTTATGATTTTGCCAATTTGTGTTAATGTTAACGGTAAATTCGCTCAGACTTGTAATCGCCAGTGATAAGAAAATAAATGTCATATTGTGACAATTTTTCCTAAATTCCAACTAACGTCGAGATTCTTGCAAAATTAATAAATTTTCACTCCTTCATAAAAATTAAAATTAAAAATCCACAATTATTAATCATAAAGGTATGAAAGATAATTGTAACGTAGTTTGCTCACCAAGGCTCCCACTACAGTATGTTTTTAATTTCTATCCCCTGAGTATTAACGTTAGTAACTAGCGTTGGAACAGTCTTATCATCTTTGGTATTTATTTTGTTTGATGTGTGCACATCTTTCTTTTCCTTAGCGAATTAAAAAGATTTTACTAAATTAAACGCTCTTTCCAACTGTGGCAATAACGGTAACGTATTTTAAATTCCGCGGCTCACGCAAGTCCATAAATAACAGTCAATTAAATGCCGCAAAAAAAGAGATAGATCGTCTTGGAAGAAAGAAGAACATCAAGAGAGAAGTAGATCTGATACCCGGACAAGTCAGTGATTTCCCCAGTGTTGGCAACGCAGAAACTAAACGTTCAACTATTTGACTGGCAGTAACGGTGTTACAACCAGAACTATTCACAATGCGTCCTTTAGAATCGTGAGAATCTTCATCAACTGTTTAAAATTGGAAACTTTGTAATCAACACGCTGGCATCAATGACTGATTGTTTACCATATTCTAGTTGGGGGAGGCGGGAGGGGAGAGCTAATTCTTAACATGTCTCGGAAAAACGTGTAAATCGCGTTCTGTGAGGAAAATGTATTTATTATGTCTGAACTGTGTCGTTTTTAATGTGGAAGTATTCGACTAGGTGACTGCGGGAAACCGAAAAAAAAAATCTTTTGTTAACTGAAACCCTGTAGTTGCAAAAACAACTAAACTCAAGAGTGTAGCCAGGATTAGCTTCAGGGTGAGGCAAAAACAAGGACACAAGGAAACAATAAAAATACTTGTTGAAAATAGTTTTACTTAACGAAAAAATTAAATACAGTTTTAACTTATTTAAGCACTAGCCTGCGAGTGTTCTGGCTAAATTCTGGCAAAATGTATTTTATTGTTATTATTATCATCTGCAATTGAATCCTGTCCGATCACGCAAAGCCTTAACGATTCAATTTTCTGAGTTTCCACACAGCTCTCACTTTTCCTCGGTGGATTCTCTTTTTTCTTCAGTCCACTTCATCCCCGGTCTCTTAGTGACTTCATTCCCCGGCCGTACTTCCCATTTGTTAATTGTTTGTCTGTACGTGTGTCTGTCCATGATTTCTGACGAGTATATGTGGGCTTTCTCTAGGTTTCTTTTGATCTGCTGGATCAGGGCATAGTTTTTAGCTGTCCTATGTACTTCATAATTTTGGAACGAGTCTTGTTGCCGGGAGTGTGTGAACATGTCCATAAAGTCTTAATCTTCTTTTCCTGACGTCTGCCGCGAGGTTTATCGATTTTCGAGATTTAAATCTGTATTCGTCATCTGTTTTTTTCTGGCCTGGGAATCTTTCTTATAACTTTGTATTAATGTATTTTTCAATAATAAAAGTGGAAATATTTTTCGCTCGACTACTTGAGGGAGGACAAGTGTCCACTCTGTCCCATGTCTAAACCATTCACAGAGGCGAGGCTATGCCATGGTTTTCAGGTGCTGAAGGGCAACAGCAACACGTACCTGGAGTCGAAGCAGGAGCTGGACCCGGCCATCTGGGCGAGCAGGGTCCGCTTCTTGCCCTACAGCTACCACCGGAGGACTGTCTGCATGAGGGTCGAGCTCTACGGATGTCGCTGGACAGGTAGGTAAACAGACTCAAGGGCTCAGATCCTAAACCGTAAATTATGAATTTAAGTATTGGAATCTAAGCAATTGCTCTGCGATACACCTACCGAACTCACTGTTTTTCATCAACTACAAATGTTGACTGGTGCAACACACAAACATTTCAGACCAGTTCTTTACCCTTCAGAGGCACATTACAACAGATGTACGTAACAAGTAGGTAGATGAAAAAATGAAAGAAATTGGTTGCTTTATTTTCGTCTTCTTAAAAAAAAGATGGCACATAGGTGATATTATAACTGACGTCATTTCTAGGTTCCATTCCACAAACGAGTGTTGGAATAGTTAAATTCATTTAGAATACTTCATTTAGAATACTGTGCTTTTCTGCTGTCCGCAAAAATTTCAGAATTTTCTTGCAAGATGTTAAGGAACCTAGAACAGTTTCGGGGAGTCTATCCAATGTTCTAGTGAATTATTTCCAGTATTCTTTTTTCTTTCTCCTTCTTTTTTTTTTTTTTATTCCCGCGAGAGACTGGAACGTAGATCTTATTAGTTATATATGGAAATCATATGATACTTTGGATTTTCAACAATATTTTTAAAAAAAAATAGAACAAAATTGGTCTCGAGAGTGATTTAATAACGGGCTCGAATGGACCACCATAGATTATTGAACTTTTTTTACAGGTGAACTAGGGTTTTATTGTTAATAATTCTACACAAGTTACTTGACATTGGACAGTGCAAAATTCTCTAAAAACTTTCAAGATATTTATCGTGAATTACGGAAGGAATTGTAAACAAATATTTTATCGTCAATTTAGGCATGTCCTATTTCGTGTTTTGGTAGGGGTTTCTATCACTACTATAAGGATTAAGAACATTACTTAATTAGTTCATTGTACTTGGAGAATCTTCCTGTGCCTGACGATGCAATATTCGACGTTGCCTATGCCACTTTGGATAAACGAAATGAGAATCTCTTGGTATCGTTTAATTTTACATTTCTTTCTGAATAAAAATATTCATTTCTAAACTGCATAATCATTTTCTGCGTTCTAGACTGGAATAAGAACTTAACAATGATCTTCAAATGTTAAAAAAAAAAAAATGCTTATTTCATGCTAATGTAGGTGGATAGATTTCACATTCCAGTTATTTTCCCGTGGCATGCTCACAAAGGGAAACGTTAGTGACTTAATAACAATTTAGAAAAAAGTAATCACGTGAAGTATTAGTAGCGTTGTTCTCACTTAGAATGCAAATGAAGTTGCCCCTCCTGCAGGAATACAAAAAGGAAATAATGGCCACTGAATAACCAACTGTTAATTCGAAGTAGTGAGTACTCTGTACCCAGCCACCTTTTTAGTTTGAAATTCATTTCGAACTTTCAACCGAGAGTGGTGGGTGAGCGGTTAGCGCTCTGGCCCCACATTCGGGAGGACACCGGTTCGAATCCCCGTGCGGGCATCCAGATTTGGGCTTTCCATGGTTTCCACAAATCACTCCAGGCGAATGCTGGGATGCTTCCTTAACAAAAGGCCATACCCGAATTCCCTCCCGTTCCTTGTTCCCAGTCCCATCCCGCCTCTAATGACCTCAACGTCGACGAGGAGCAAAGCCATAAGTAAAAAAAAAAGTCGAACTTTCAGATTTTACCATCTGAAACTGAAAACACATTTCTAAGATTGAATAACTGCTAGATATGGCAAGGTGATATGGATAGTTTAATTATAACTAATAACTACTGTCAGACACCTTAAGAGCACTCCAACTCTCTACTAGTCCCAGATTCAATGGCCAACATGACGATACTGTAATGACATAATAGTTTTTATTCAGTTTAAAAATATTATTTATTTATTCATGTCGAAACCATACAGACAACATACAGTAACCGTAAGATATTGAAGACCTATATCTGATACCTAGCATAGACGATTATTTTCATTCGTACACAACTCTGTGACTGTATTACGAACTGGTTTTGATGAAGCAGCATAACGTACACTATTACATTATTTGATTTGGGAGGTTGTAAAAGAAATTCTTCAGTTCAAAGTTGCCACTCGTTCCACCTCTGTCATGGCAGAATCTACAACTGAACCTGAAATCCCAAAACAGACTACTTTCCGTACGCAAAGTAAATTTTCCCAGATATGATTGTCAGGTCTGCTAACCACAAAAATTCCAGGTCGGACCCGGTTTGGATCAGCAGGCCTTCAGGTTTCGATGAGAGGCCCTAACAGGACTTCCCGCGATCGATTAGTTTTCAGATCCATGTTGGAGTCATTTTTCGAACAAATGAAAAATTAAGATAACTTTCGAGTGAGAGAAATATTATAGCAATATAACGTTCAGGGAGCAATCTGTTGTGCATCACGAATAACGCAGGACGAAATAAACGTTAATCACTTACTTTCACTTAATTTCACTCAATTTTTCTTTTACTTATGGCAGGTATGGGCAACCTTTGCTTAGCTGAGGGCGTAATTTCGGGACTTGATCAGGTCGCGGGCCGGACTTAATCAGTTCGCGGGCCGTAGGTAAGAAAGAAGTAGATAGTAGTGAATAAAAAAGCGATAAAAATTCACACATTTTTTATTTACTAGAATTACAATAGGATAATCAAACATAAAAAAAAATCAAATGAACAAAAACAGATAGAAAATCAAATGAAAATTAATGGGAGGCTTGAGTATGAAGCGTAATTTGAAATTTCTGAATCTCTCGCGGGCCGGACTGAAGTTAGTGGAGGGCCGGATCCGGCCCGCGGGCCGGGGGTTGCCCATATATGACTTATGGCTTTACACCTCGTCGACGTTGAGGTCACTATAGGCGGGGTGGGACTGGAGGCAAGGAACAGGAAGGAATTCTGGCACGGAATTTTGAAGGAAGCCTCCAGGGATTCGACTGGAACCATGGATATTTCAAATCTGGATGCCCGAACGGGGATTCGAACCGGCGTCATGCCGAATGCGAGGCCAGAACGTTAACCACTCTGTTGATACTCTCGAATATATAGAATGTGAAAGCTATGAATATGACTTTCAATTCATCTTACAAGCTTATTAATATTCAGTAATAAAATCGTTAACTGTATCACATGTTTCTACGTGGAAGATTAGTTTCACTGCCTTGTTATATAAGTTAAATACTAAAAACACATATGCCGCAGTGAAAAATGTAAAACAGATAATTTCATAAGTTGTTTCATGGAAAGTAAATATCTGTTTTCTCATGTACGAGATCGTGTATTATTTAAGAGGAGATTCACCAAAACTATATTCTGCCACTTGTGAACTGCGTTTATTAATTGTATTACGACAATAATACCAAGGTACCTTTAACAGATGTAACCGTTTGATATTCTAGTAACAGTGTATACTAGCAGTTTATCATAACGAAATAGTGATCCGTCTTTGCTGTCTGTTCTCTAATTAAATCAATCAAGTGATTTGCAAAAGATGGCGACTGCACGGTGATTCTCGTTAGCCTTAGAGAAGGGTTTCAAATTAAAAATTGAGGGCAGATTGGAAGGTGGCTGGATTCCTTGATCAAGCCGCTTTCACATTGTACGCTGGAAATAGGAACCGTTCTTGCCGTGTATGAGATTTTACACTACACATTTTATTCTTTAGGCTTTTGACTGTGTTATCACAAGCACTCGCTCACTCACCCAATCAATCAATCAGTTGATTATGTATATATATGATATAGCGTTTATACTTTAGCAGAAGCTGGTAGATTAGTCCGACGTAGGAAATTAATTCTCGAAAGAAGTTAATTAATCACTGTTTCGGCAGCAATTTTTAACAGTACATTTGTCTACGTGTTGCAGATGGCGTGGTGAGCTATTCCGCTCCACAGGGTGACAAGATGTCTGCAGGTTGGGAGCTATTCGACTCTACGTACGACGGCCATTGGGACGGGAGGTGGCTGCGCCGGGGACTCGGCCTTCTGGTGGACGGCAAGGTGGCGCCAGACCACCTGAGGCCGCGCCACCACCACGCTCATACGACCGCATCCAGCGCAGGTACGTGTCGCAGTGCTAGTACTGTCAAAGCTTTGGTCAAACTCTACAAACTACGTATAATGAGGTAATACCACCACGCCCAGCGTTGCAAAGTACCTCACCTGTCGCAGTGCCAATACTACCAAAGCTTTGGGCAAACCCAATCACCTAGAATGCGGTAATATCATATCGATACCATCACACCCAGCGTTGTTATACAAATACGCTATCGTAATGCCAATACTATCTAAGCCCTGGATAAAACCCCTAGACAAATCATGAAGCTATTAACAAGAACTTGCTATCTACTGCAGAGTAGTAATGACAGGAGTTTACTGCACTGGGAATGACAGATGGTTTCACTGGCAAATAATGTAGTGACGAAAAAAGTAATAATAAGTAAAGATCAACTGGGATATATTACCGTTTGATTTACACAAAGGAAAATGTCAAATTAGAAGTATTACAATACAATATAATATATTTATTTTCCATTGAGCCCAAAATAAGATACTGGCTCTGTGGGATGTGGGAAGTTATCAATTTACATTTAAAAATTGCATAGCAAAATAATACATACACCAGAAGATGTACACTCATAGCATACATTGTACATTAGTTATGTCAACTACATTTACATAAACTACTGGCAGGAAATGATCAGAACCCTATACTCTGTTGATATGTTCAGAAAATAATCGGTATGGGTTAAGGGGGAAGAGAGCCAAGGATGCGTGGAAGGTGGCATTGAATATCAGGTTTATTAATTGATGAAGGTACTGAAGATTGAAACGAATAGAAACTGTTACCAAGCAGCACGAGCACAAGTTCAGCGGAAACTTATCTTTCAACAGTGTTTGATGAGAGAAGTTTATCTTCCAAGCATTGACGATTGCTATACGGGGTGTTACTGCAATGCAATGGCAACTCTTCGGGGAAATACAGTTTTGGTAGTTTTAATATTTAATAATATAATATTTCATTAAAATTGTAATGGAGCACACGCTCCGGTGGCAATTTCCCTACACACCTGTCTTCCCCCTTTCCTGTACCCACCCACATTTGCTCTCTACAAATTTTAAATTTAAATTCTTTCAACGTTTCTGATAAATTATTCATCATTTCTTTTGGTAACTAATTCCAATCCCCTTACCTAAAAAAGAAAATCTTCCTACACCCTTGTGCCTGAAATCAAGTGTCAGTTTGTGGTCACTCGATTTCAGGCACAAGTGTTTTCCTTTGCATTGGTCCATAAATCTGGTGTTAATAACTATTAGTGAGCGTGTAGGTGACTTTGATCAGTGTGTGTTAAGTGTTCTTTTTTTTAGGGGTCTGAACACACTAATGCAGCTTCATTTAATTTAATTCAGAAACATAAAATCGTTACTTTTTTATATTAGTGCATCATCGACGTCTTTAGAGGTGACAGAGAATGAGAGACAGGGAATGGTAGTGAATACGGCCATGATCTTTTGAAGGAACCATCTTCACATTCACCTGGTGTAATTTCGGGAAACCACCAAAAAGCGGAATCTGTACAAATGGATGAGGTTTCAAAACTGCGTCCTCCATAACGTTAAGCCAGTAACCCACCAAGCTCGGTAATCAACTCTGGCAAAATTCGTCTATTCGATTCCTAGATATAGTTCTGGAGGATGTATACCATTAGTCGCTTTACCAAAATATATTTTTTTTAAATAATTATTAGAATTTTATACGATTATTAACGTATTTAGACAAAAACTTTATTTAATGTCACAGTAAACGTTTCATTCTAGAGGTATTAGAGATAAAATATTTCTAGGGAAAGAACGTACAGAAAAGACCATAAAATAAAATCATTTTCAGCAAAAGCTAATGATGTAGTGGAGAAGAATGCGAAATTTCTTGTAAAACTTGACATCAGATTCAGAGTTACGCTGTATTAAAATTTACCATGACGAACAGACATGTAGAACAAACTGAGTCCTTCAAGGGATATCGAAGTAAAGATGTCAGCTGAAATCTCGAAATTTGCCTTCGAGGCATCGTATGTGAGGAAAGAAAATTTCTCAGTTAAACCATTATTTGGCTTTTAAACCGTACCGTTTCCTAAGCTTCGTTGCGTGCATATTATCTGATTTCTGGAGTAACAGATTTCGTAGGAACTAAGAGGCGTTGTTTTGTTTTCCCTCTCAGCGAGGCATATACACGTCTCTGCAGACATCCATCTGTTGCGTGAGGAAAAATTGCACCTGCCATGCACGCGGAGCTACTGTCTGAATACTTCGGTAATTTTCAAGTGAGTTCTGGCAGTACGCACAACGCGGTTGCTTATCAGACGCAATTTCATTAAAAGCCTTTCGTAATCGCGACCGAAATCTCATTTCCATTTATCCGGCAGGGCGGCCGGAATATGTTCCGCAGCACGCAACGCCAGCCGCCGGACGCAATGCATAATAACAGAGGAATCGTGCGGAGGTCGAGAAATGTTTGCTTAAACCAGAACACGCGGAGACGTCGCTAGTAACCATCAGTTCAGAGTTGCAGCGAGTACATCATTACGGGCTACGTATAGCCTGGACCGGACCTTGTAAAAACATACAGAACGTTAAATTAACTCCAGCTTCAGCCGTGGACCACCTCGTGGCTGTACTATTACTCACGATTCCTTAATTAAGTTATCCGCCAGACGGAGAAAACAAATGTTGAAGCTGCGGTTGGATATTTGTTTTAAGCCATCCCACAGTACAAGCAATGCTGGTGGAGTAGGTGCATTAAGCACCTGCGCTAATGTATTCAGACGATAACCGGTCTCGCGGGTACATATGTCCGGCACGGAGATTTATACTGCCGGCTGTATGACGGATGGGACGTGCTAGGAGGACCGGCGGACCTTGAGACAAGGCGAGGTGTGGTCGAAGGAACGGCTTCCGTGCTACATGTGGGGAGATCAGTCTCCAGTGTGTCAGAAGTGGCCGGAGAAAGTAGAGCCAACGTGACCTAAAGGAGAAGACTTATTGAGTGGATGCTTCACTGTCTAGTTATACTTGTCAACAAGGCTGTCATCTGGAAAGTTGTTACCCGCTAGAGATCAGTGTGGGTGACCGCGTGCTCTTTTATACAACGTAGAAACAATATTACCGTTTGGAGACCTCATCAAGCATGGTGGGTGAGCAGTTAACACTCTAGCCTCGCATTAGAGAGAGGCCGGTTCGAATCCCCGTCCGAACATCCAGATTTGGGATTTCCATGATTTCCCCAAATAACTCCAGGCGAATGCCGGGATACTTTCTTTAAAATGCCATGGCCCAATTCTTTCCCGTTCCTTGTCCCCCGTCCTTTCTCGCCCCTAATGACCTCGACGTCAACTAGGCGTAAAGCCATAAGGCAAAAATTCGAGACCTCTTATACTAGGAAAGTGAGACGAATCTATACCATTATAGGTCTGTCAGTTCCGGTATCACTACAAAAATACTTAATATGTTGCTGTAAATAACTTCTCAATATTCACGCTGTGTCCAAACACTCCGCCTTTTCCTGTCGTTTCGACCAAAACCTATGTTATTCTTCAGGGGATGCTGCGTCTAATAAATACTTACGTTTTGATCGAATATATATATATATATAGTATGGGGACTATAACTAACAGCCATCGATTAACCGGAAGTGTGATGCTAACAATTCAATTACTCTGGTCACAATATTGTTTATTTGTTTAGCATGCTTGGCTGCTTGGTTGAATATCACTATAGCCTGGGCGGTGACAGTCAGCTTGCGATAGCTAGAAGAGACCTGAAACCTGATGAAGACAGCAGAGCTAGCTGTCGAAACGTAGTGTTTATACAACACCATCCGGCTGGACACCCAAGAGGATTACATTGCATCAGTACCACGGGGAAGTCTCAACTCACACAAACTTATTTTTACAGAATTTCCCTTGATTAAACTTTGCCGTTTGTAATAACGGATTTTTTATTTTGTTGTTTGGAAATACATATATTCATCAGCCATCCAAGTAACACAAGATAAAAAAAACTATTGTTCTGATACAAATTTTAACATTCATAGTCACTAACAGAAACGTTTGTTAACATGCCTTCGACAGATATGCTGTTTACTGGAAATTGAGTACTTGAACAATAGAATGGAAGGATATGTGACATTATCACTGACGAAAATGAATGGATGTATGCGCAAGATTAGGGGCTTTCTTTTGGGTTTTTACAAGCAGCGAGTACTTGGGATGAAGAATGAACTCGCTTATGGTCTTTGGAAAGAACCATTCCGTCATTAGCCTGAAGTGAATTCGGGAAACGATGGAACACCGAAATCTGTATAGCCACGGGATCAAACCAGCGTCCTCCGAAATGCTGACTCTGCCAATATGTTAGGTCCATGTACACAGCCTATTGCCTATCGTTTACCAACATGCTCAGTAGGGGTGTAACTCTTGTGATGGAGTCAGATGGTGGTACTTCATAGATCATCGTTCCCGTTTGCTTTGGTTCCAGGTGATGGCTGGGTCGGCTGGAGGAACGACTCCCGGGGAGGACTTCCAGTCGAGATCAAGTTCGAGTTCGATGCAGTCAGAGACTTCACTGCCGTCTACCTGTACTGCGGGAATCAGGTCTCCAAAGACGTTCAGGTAACTACGTACACTACACAAAGTACTAACCAGTGAAAATGGGATGAAACACAGTGACTAGCAATGCCTGACTGACAATGTTCCGTTATCATAAAAGAAAAAGACTCCGTGACTGTACACTGTTGTGATTATTTAAGCATTTAGTATTAGTTAGAAAAAAAACGAGGATTTTTTTCCCAGCCTCGGCCAAACCAAGCATTTCCTGTTATCTTACGACGATAAGTAATGAAACATTAAATAATTATGTGAAGTCTCATGTCTTTACCTCAGCGGCTAGAAAAGTCTAGATGCTGCAAAAAGCAGAAATCAAAAGTACTTCATGTGACCTATATGTAGTTGTTCCACCAATAAGACGATTTCAATCCAACCCCTCCCTTTCTGAGATCATGTAAAACATGCATTTGGAATGATACGATTAGGGAATGAAATATGAATCATGTAGGAACACAAATCATAGATCTTTACAGAAGACATGAAAGCAGCTAGTTTCCTGCAATATTCTACCTCCGTGTTCTTAGAGAAAGAAGTCTTTATTAGCGATAAAAGGGTTTCTTACTTCAGTACTATGTTTTCTGTCTCAATGCTACGATTCACTGATTTTCAAGTGTTGTAATACGAATTTGTTCTTTTAAAATTAATTTCCATAGAAAAACAATTTCACTTCGCACATATAATTTTTTCTTAAGCTGTTTCTTATGTCATTTCTAGTTCAATACTAGCCTCAATCTTCCTCGCCATAACTTATCAGGCGGTATTTTGGAAGATAGAAACGATTCTGCAAAACATGATTATTTTAAGTTGAAATAATTTTTTGGATCTAAGCAATTACCGCATGCAGTAATAGTTTCTTTATTCCAAGTCCGTTAAACCCTGATTGCACTAATTTCCTAGTTTTGAGAGCCCCTCTCTCCTACTGATCGTACTTGATCTACGTCAACAGGTGTTCTCCCAGCTGAACGTGTTCTTCAGCGTGGGCGGCAAGTTGTACGACGGAGAGCCCATCACGTACACATACATGGAGGACCTGGTGTTGGAGAACTCGCGCAACATATCCGTCAAGCTGCACCACCGCGTCGGCCGCTTCGTCAAGCTGCGGCTGCACTTCGCCAGCAGGTGGATTCTCGTCAGCGAGGTCACCTTTGACTCTGGTGAGTCCCATGTCAAAAGCATTTATCTGCTGCATTTTACATAAGAAGGTTGTCACTGATAACTTCACTTGGTAATTCGTTTCAATTCCTGACACCTTTACCAAAAAAAGAAAACTTTCCCACTTCCTTATGCATGAAATCGAATACCAGCTTGTGGTCATGATCGCCTTTCCCCTTCCATGCACCATTCCTAATTCTTTTACCAATATCCCTACAAACCCCGTCGCCAACATATGTCCTGTACATACCCAGCGCTCTCTTCACCTTCCTTGTTTCCTCCAGTGACTCCAAATCCAGCTACTTTATCATATCAGTTACTAACCGGGTCCTGCGATAATTTGCACAAACAAATCTAGTCGCTTTTATTTGCAAAACCTCCAGCTCCTGTATTTGATAACCAAAATGTAGATCCCAAACTACACCACCATATTCTACCAATGGTCTGACCAAAGTTTTGTAACCCAGTCCCCTAATTTCTCTGGTACATGCTCTCATCACCCTCTCCAGTAAATGAAGAATTTTGAAACCTTTTCCTACCTCATGCTCTGCCCAGTTGACCTGTTATAAAATGTTATGCCAAGATATTTAAAAATCAATCTTTCAACAAACAATTCTGAACCCACCCTATAATCATAATTAACCTTTAGTTTTTTAACTGTGTACTTAATAAGCTGACTCTTCTTGGCATTTATTTTCTTTCCATGCTAACCTACCCATTAAGGTATTCTATCCAGGTCACCCTTTAACTGTTCAATCTTCACCTGTTTTTATCCTATTGTATACCATTATACCATCTGCAGAAAAAAAAAACTAAATTTTGACTGTAACCCATAATGAACAGTCCCAATACACTATCCTGTGGCACTCCCATATTCCCATATTTACTTCCACCTCTTTTGATAATGTAGGTTGCTCTGTCTTGTATTATATCTTCTGTCATTCCGATCATCTTTAGTCCTTGGATCCACTGGTTGCCATTCTCAACCTTTTTGAAAGTTGTTGAAAATTCTTTTTTTTTTATGTCTGCTGTTATTCATCCTGATTATGTGACCAAACAAACTGAGTCTCCTCTTTCTGATTGTGTCTTACATCCTTTCGTATTTTTCCTCCTTGTGTAAATCTTCACTCCGCCGGTGCCTAAACTTTCCTTTTTTCCGTTTTCAGTGGTTCCTAAATTTTCTCGAATATTTTTGTTAATTGCAATCGACAAGATAACCATTTCAGTACCAATATGCACTCGCTGGTCATGAATGACGCTGTGTGGAAATAAATAGTCGTTATGGTAAAACACGCACTTTCTCGTTTTACTGGGTTCTTCAACAGTACATTGTGTATTTAATAGCCCGCATCAATGTATTATACTTCATTCTGTTATGATGGCTGAACTCACGTGCATGAATCAATGTATAATTACGTGTGTTTAACATTGCGGCAAACGTTTGATTATAAAAACTGAAATAATTTTGTTGTCAAATTTAATCTTTGCTTGCTGGATTATAAAGTCGATGAGCAGTTGCTGAGTCATGTATTTATAGATGGCACCTATTAACTAGTTACCATCTGTACATCAGTATAGTGACAGAACATTAAATCATTTACTCTCATTGTTTGGCATAAAGTTGTGTAAAAACATAATAACAAGATCTGATATTTGATTCATCTCAAACTACACTCGTTTCAAATTTAATTAAGTTAATATATCTTCTTCTCTACTCGAATGAAATTGTCTAATTCCTCTTTCGCAGTTGATCGCTTAATTGAGTTTTTGTACAATTGATGTCTTCTACGTCTGACTATTCTGCTAACTGTTATCTTTTCCGCAGCTTATTTCAGCATTGTGAATTCTTCAGCATATAATAATTACAAGTCTCGTTATCAATTAAAAGTAGTGGACAAACTTTCCCTATCCAATCAGATATTAAACAGAAAGCATGGTATCTATTTTAAGAATAATTATCTTCATTGCTGACCATAATATGTTGAAGAACTTTTGTTCATATTAAATATGTTCGTTAATTACTATACTTTTCACTAATTTCGTTCGTTCAGTAATCACTTACTTCTTAAACAAGGATTCACATGACACTAAATTACTCCAAATAACACGACATACAGTTTTAACCCACATCGCCTTTTAAAACATTTACCGAGAGTGGTGGGTGAACGGTTAACGTTCTGGCCTCGCATTCTGGAGGAGGCAGGTTTGAATCCCCTTCCTTGCATCCAGATTTGGGTTTCCCATGGTTTCCTCAAATCATTCCAGGCGAATGCCGGGATGCTTCCTTCAAAAAGGCTATGGTCGCGCCGAATTCCTTCCCGTTCCTTGTCCCCAGTCCCATCCCGCCTCTAATGACCTTAGCTGTCAACGAGGCGTAAAGTAAAAATAAAAATTAACATATTTATTTTCCTCCTGTCGCAAAAGATATTAGTAGCGTGTCACCGCTGTCTGAAATGATCATTTTCAGTTATCGCCCGAGGAAACTTCTCAGACGAAACAGAGTCACTGGTTGGCACCAACTCTCCAGTGGAAAACGAGGATCAAGAATATGGGGGCGGATTCGCAGGTGAGTGACCGCTCAATAGTTGAAAGAATTAAAGCTTTCCCGGTGTGTCAACTGTATATATATATATATAAAAAAAAGTGAATAGTTGTTTAAGTTCAAACCCAGTTATTGCTGCAGTATTCTATAAGTAATTTCGTTGCTTCATTTTATTGTTGGCTGTTATGTACAAAGTTCTTACCACCATATTGTTGAACCGAATCAGTTCCACACTTGATTCTGTCCAACCCATTGAGCAAGCTGGATTCCGCAACAGCTTTAGCACAATCGACCACATTATTGCCCCTAGAGAACTAATTAGCCGTGCAAACGAATACCAGAAGCCTCTTTGTGTAGCCATTGCAGAATTAGAAAAGGCATTTGATTCAATAAGTCACAAGGCTGTCCTGCAAGCCTTAACTGAAGATGGCGTGGATACAGCTTATATCAGAATGCTCCATAACATTTATGTCACCTCCTCAACCTTTAACAACGTTATAGAATCAACCATCCCATCTCTCCAAAATTATTTTCAGCTGTCTTGGAGATGGCAATGTCAAAGCTAGAATGGAAGGAAAAGGGAATTAGAATCAATGGCAGAAGACTTAACAACTTGAGATTTGCTGATGACATTGCGCTTGTTGCTAATGATCTTGATGACCTCCAAACCTTGGTTACTGACCTCGCCTCCGAAGGTAAAGCAGTTGGCTTAAGAATGAATCTTTCAAAAACAAAAATTACGTCTAACAAATGGGCAACAGAGGAGAGTGTATAACTAGATAATGAATCTTTAGAAAATGTCATGAGTACATTTATCTTGGCCGGCTGGTAAACATGAGCTGTGACGTAAGACCAGAGACTTTCCGTCGGTTCAAGCTGGACTGGCCATCATTTGGTAGGTAATCTATTATCCTGAAATCTAAAATGCCCACAAATCTAGAGCAAATAATTTACGATCAGTGCATTCTTCCTGCGCTGACATCGGCTGTGAGACCTGGACTCTAAATTAATTTACAAAATTTAAACTGAGGACAGCCCAAAGAGCTTTGGAAGGGACAATACAAGGCTTAACGAGAATAGACATTAAGAGAGCAACCGACATTAGGTCAGTTACGAAGATCACAGACATCTTAGAGAAGACAGCATCCTTGAAGTCGCAATAAGCCGCCATATTGTGCAGAAAAAAGACCAAAGATGTACAGAAACAGTGTTAGAGAGGATTCCAAGAGATCATCACAGACCGAGAAGAATACCACCAGACCGATGGTACAAGGACTCACGCAGGGTTGTCGGAGTTAACTGGTAGAGGATCACCCAAGATCGTTCAACCTGGAGGAAACTTATCAAGTTATACCTGAAATCATGAAGCCACATCAGTAAAAGAATGAACTGGCTGATAACAATAAATATTTCATTGTGTTGCACTACAAGGAATGAACGCGCATAATTAGGGTCATTGATTTACAAGCATTTAATACAAATCACTGAGGATTTAGACGCCTTCGACATCGCTGAATTTGAGATTTGTGATGTTAATTCACAGATAAATTATCTACGAAATGTTGGCTTGATTAAAAAAAAAACAGAGGACCAGTAATGTTTTTTCTTCTTTCTCGGATCTCCACCTCCCCCAAATTGATTTTCAATAAAATGTTGTAAACACGTCCGTGCGCGTCATTTGTTCGTATTTCAGCCAGATCAGGTCACGGCGTCTTGACATTCAACCCTGAAAATACATTTTTTGTATTTAAAAATCCATTTTTTTTCACATTTAGATCTCAAGAGGCCCAAGAATGATCAGAC
This sequence comes from Vandiemenella viatica, assembly GCA_031002005.1. Lineage (NCBI taxonomy): Eukaryota > Metazoa > Arthropoda > Insecta > Orthoptera > Morabidae > Vandiemenella > Vandiemenella viatica. The sequence continues at coordinate 28,505,583 of JARYHS010011408.1, forward strand.
AGAGGAAATGCGTCAGACCAGATCACGCGATCATTACTTGTGACCCAAAAAACACATTTTTTTCATAAAAATGACCCAAATTTACCACAGCCAAAGTTGTTTTCTCGACGTATAATTATCCGGCAATCACCTTCCTTTTCAAATGGAAAGGAAGCAGTTCATTGTCGCAGCGGAATTTGTCATGACATTTAACAAGTACCACGGGCAGATCCTTGACAAACTGCCAACTGGAGACTATTCTAGGCAAGTGATCCTACCACAAACACACATAATAGAAGCATGGTTGCGACACAGAGCTAACGAGATACGGATTAACTAATAATTAACCCACCTTGCCTGGTTGGTATCGCTCGACGAAGTCAAGACGCGTACGACAGCTGCGGCCGTACATCACCTTGGACTGACGTCACTGATCAGTGTCAGCTTGTGAGCATGCTATCAGTAAACAGCTCCTTGAAAACTAACTAACTTCACGAAATATTACATTTAACTAAAAATCCTGCTTCATTCCCAGTAAATATCATCATCATAGCAAACACCCGAGATCTAGTAGGTTGCTATTCCAAGAACAGCTGTAGGACAGCAGTGCGTGAATTCTTTTAAAGTGAGGCAGTTGTTGCACTTCAACAGACGCACCTTTTATTGGTGACTTATGAACTATATCCAACGGCAAGCGAATTCAAGGCGGTTTATGAACTATTAATAGAGCCTTCGTCCGCCATCCCAGCCGAGAAGGAACTGACTGTTCCTACGCCTGGTTCGCCGTTGGCCATTGAGGGCTAATCCGTCTTTAGGGCAGATTCCCGACCCAAGAGCAAGAGAATGCCCTAAACCACTGCCAGCTCTTCCGCCTCCCTAGCGAGCCGTTGGCAAGTTAGTGGGAGACTCCTTAAGTCCTTCTCCCGGGAGTCATTCGGTCGCCAGAGCCTCAGTAGTCGAAAGCAGGGTGCACCGAGTACAGCTGAAGTTGGCATTTGGGTAAGACACCACTTGCATCTCTCAGTAAATATAGGATGAGTCAAAAAAGACTTTACAGCTTTGGAATGATATATAAATTCATTGAGACAACTTACAGAATCGGTAGACGTGTCATTTTGTAGCAAACAACCTCAGATTTCACATAAATAGTCTTGGTTCGATGTGACTACCATTTTTAATGCGTTAAACAACCCACCCATATTCAATTTCTTCTAAACCTCGTTACAGTAAATAGAACGTAACTTGTGCAACGGCAGCGTATATTCGATTTTTGAGGTAAACCGAATTGTTTGATTGGGAAGGAACATACATACGATCTTTAATGAAACCCCAGAGAAAGATAACCAGTGGTGTCATGTCTGGGGAGCGAGGTGGCCATGTGATTGGCCCTTCACGGCCAATCCACCGACATGGGAAGCAAATATCGAGGAAACCTTAAACATCCGTGAGGAAATGAGGTGGCGCAACGTCATCATCATAGATCTGTGCAATTAAAAAGTTTTCCAGCATATCCAGATACACAATACCAGTGACAGTTTTCTCCATGAAGAAGAAAGGGCTGTCCACTTTAAATTTGCAAGGGCTGTCACGAACGTTCTTTAGCGTATTCGGTGTGAAATTTACGCCTAACAGTTTTTGCAGACGTCGTTTCATGAAACCAAAACACACAGCGAGCACGACCGCACCAGTGAAAGTAGCCATTTTAACTGTGCACTACACTGGCGCTCCTGGTGGCAGAATAGTGTACTTATGCACATAGTGCATCAAATTTGAGGTTGTTTGCTAGAAAATGATACATCTATCGATTATGTAAGTTATCTCAACAAATTTCTATATTATTCCAATGTTGTAAAGTCCTTTTTGACTCACCCAGTATTTGTATGTACAAAACGACCTTCACACCATATCATTCGTGACTGGAGTTTGCTTTGAATTATTTGCATGACATTGCTGGCAACAACTCCAGGTAACCTGATGAATTAGCTAAGATGGATTGCTATGATATTTGGCTGTATTAGGTGTCAGGACTGCATAACACGTGATGAGAGAGCGCGACGGGTAGTGTGAGAAGCGGGTTCTGGTGCGCAGGTCCCGACGTGGCGACGCGGTCCGGGGTGCCGTACCTGGCGATGGTGATGGGCGTGCTGACGGTGGCAGCGCTGCTGCTCGCCGGCGCAGTCTACCTCGTGGCGCTGCGCCAGCGCTCCCTGAAGGCCCTGGCGGCCGCGCAGCCCGCAGCGGCCGCGGCGGCTGCCGAGGGCCTCTCGTGCCGCGGGCGACACTCCCCGGCAGCCACCTGCAGGTGTCACTACGCCGGTACGTAATGCAACACCAGGTACCGCCACCTGCTGCAACCACACGCTAGTAAATATGTTATAGCCTTAGAGTACGACCAGTTTTACTGTGCTCTTTTACCACATTTCCGCCTTCTTTTAGTGTGATCTGTGCAGTGGCACAAACTATTTTCATTTACTTTTAGACTTTTAATATTTTTTACGGTACTTAACTTATTCGAAGCTCAATAAGAAAGAATGTTTCACCATATGATCATCATCATCATCATCATCATTGACAGCTTCTAGCTACTGACTGGTTCTGCTTTGTGAACAATCACTCCATTTTTTTTATTTCTTCCCATCACCTCTCACTCACCACCTTGTTCCAGTCCTCTCCTCTCTTCCGTACACACTCCTCCACTCCTCTTAGCCTTCCTTTTGATGATTTACCATGAATCTTTCATCATTTAAATGTAATGATTGATAACACTACAGAGATACCATCCTTCATACCTGAATTCTCAACCTAGAGAGGCGTGGAAGATGTTGACGGGAGCCGTGGTGTGTTAACTGTTGGTGCAGTTTACGATAGTAATTATTTGTGAATTTTGGTTTTCTACTCCTACTAAAACCAATCAGAGTATCGAGAAAGGCTAGAAGCCGAAAGCGATTTAAGATTCTCATTATCACAATCAATTCCAAATACACAAAAACTTGTGAAAGAAAAACAACGTCAAACCTATCGTTGACGTGATGTTCAAACAAAAAGTGTTGCATTTGTTTGCTAATCTTACAAAACACATTTTAAACTGTTTGTTTTTCTTACCTAACGACAAAGTTTTTTTTTGTATTTCAGTATGTTATCAGATGGGCAGGCGCAGCCTCAAACAAGTGTCCAAGGAGGAGAAATGGACATATGACCTCACAGCAAGAGAACCCCAGCTTTACATTATAATATTGATCTTAGAATAATTGCGAAACATGTTATACTGAACAAATGCTCGGACTATTTAGTCGTCATCAATGGTATTATCGCACGATATTTCGGCGATCAAAATCTCTGTCATAATCGGCAAGTAAAGTGGCGATCAGATTGGAAGACCAGAACTTAATAATGTGCATTGTCGATTAACTAACATGGCGACCTAAGCGTTCTGAGTTGTGCACTCCACGGAGTAATGAAGACAAGTGGGAATAGTGATACGCGGCACTGCAGCTAGCCCCACCCTAGCGCTCAATTGTTGCCATTTCAGCCAGTAAACGCCGAGCCGTTGCCACGTTAAGCCGGCATTACACTGTAAAAGATCTTGGTCCAAGACCTTTTATAAAAGATTTTATCATATCTTTTTATCAAAAATATTTTACGATTTTTATCAGGTCCATTGTACTATATAAAAATTTTCGACATAGTTCTCTGAAATGAATGAAGTAAACTTGTATGCTTTTTCAAGTGCATCTGTCACTATATGTATTTTTTTGAAGAAAAAGAAGAGAATTAAACATATTTCGGTGGATTGCGAGACTTGATATAAAAATAATTCAGCAAAGTTTAGTGAACGAGCTACAATGTGAGGACATGGCACACTATAAAAATTATGGTCACTGCTGAAGTATAGATCCAATAAATTCTTACAAAAATATTTTCATAAATTTCTATACCAGAATTATTTCCCCTCAACATAACGATATATACTATCGGGTGTTTATTTTTACGGTGTATGTGCAGTGGGTCGTACTTAATTGCTGGTGGTGGATCTATACCACTGCAGTATAGCACCCGTGTTGCTCCGCGCATTCCCTCTGATATTATTCCAGAAACCTGTCAAATACTAGCTTCTCAATCCATTAATTTTCTTTTCACGTCTTCGACAGTACAACCTTCTTTCATAGAACTAATTAACTTCACAAGCTTTCCATAAGTGTTCACCTGATTCTTATAGTGTATATGTTTCTGATTGTACAACATATCCTTCTATTCATACTCAGAAATCAAGATTTTCATGGATTTGGCGGTCGTAACTTCGGTAACTTCGCTTGCGCCATTTTCTTTGTATACGTTCGCAGGATGAGGAAATCTTTTATAAAATGTAATGCCAATGTATTACATTTTATATAAAAAAATATATATATATAAAAGAAATCTTTTATAAAATATGTCCCTTTACACTGTAAAATATTGTAGAAAATGTCTTTTATCAAAGATCTTTGACAATCATCTTTTACAGTGTAATGCCGGCCTGAGCCAATCATCAACGCGCGCTATAAACTTCTGGTCCTCCGGCCTGAGTAGAGGGAATGGAGAAGACTGGACCGAGCATGGTGGGTGAACGGTTAGCGTTCTGGCATCGCATTTGGGAGGACGTGGGTTCGAATCCCCGTCCGGGGCTCCAGATTTGGGTTTTCCATATTTTCCCCAAATCACTTCCAGGCGAATGCCCGGATGCTTCCTTCAAAAGGCCATTGTCAGAGTGTTTGGCGGTTTAATTAATATAGTAATTAATTAAATAGTCCACCATGAGATTCAGTTTAAGATTGGTTTATTTTCAAAACAACGTCAACGATATTGTTCACATGCATAGATACAATCCAGAGATACTACTAACACAATCTTTGGCAGTTGCAAAGTGAATCTGTATCAACTAACTGTAAACTCAACTCTGTCCTTCTGCTGATTTCTTTATATAGGCTCTATCGAAATTTCTGGAATTCTTCAAAAGCTTCCGCGAGATATTTCTCGAACATTAACAATTACTCAAACAATTAAACATATTAAAACCATCAGAATTAATACATAATCACTTAACATCATTACAAAATGGTCAGAAATGGAAATTAAAGATACTTAAACACAAAATTATTTACAGAAATCATTTTAAACTGTAGAGAATTGTCCTGTAGACATCGTAACTTGCATTAATACTTTGAATTACACACATTTAAGCAATTCTCTTGCACAATTCTGTTCTTAAACATATCAAATGGCCTTTAAATAATTTCCTTTCATAAAACAAAGACTGTATACATTGATTTACAAGAAATTGCAAAACAAACATACCAGATAATATTCAAGCAAACTTAAGCTCACTACAGATACTTCATTAAATACAATCCTATTTTAAGTTCAGGTATGAGGGCTGTTACACCATGGCCGAATTCCTTCCAGTTCCTAGTCCCCAATCCCATCCCGACTAGGCGTAAAGCCATAGGTAAAAAAAAAAAAAAATTAAAAATGGGGAGAGAGAAGACTTACTTTGAGCCGCCTGTTCCAAATACCTGACGTTAACTGTGCCGTGAATTCTGCAGGAACACCATCCTTGATGGGTGTGTTAACTGAGTCGTTACTGTGTGTGGTGTTGCAGAGGTGGTGTACGACTACGCGGTGCCGGACACGGAGAAGAGCACGCTGCTGGTGGCAGTGCCTCGGAAGCCGCCGTCACTGCCAGAGGCACGCGCGCCCTCCACGCTGCGGCATCTCTGAACACTTGCTGCACTCTGGCGTCTACAGAGCCGACAATATGACCGTAGTGCCTTGGAGTTCTCTGCAAAATTATTTTATTACTGTGTCGCCGCGTAATATCTGCGCTTTGCTAATATGACGAGTGGACTGAAAAACTCTGAAAGGAGGCGAGCCTGTCTGATCTTACGTGTATAATTACTCAGATTGATGGTTCCTGCCCACCTTCAATTAAAAGACGTTACTAGAAGTTCTAAGAAATACTTGTCGGAAGTGCAATTTAGAGCCAGTATGTAGTGTATGGAAGTTTAAAATAGTACTTGCTTTCTACTAGCGGAGTAAAATTAGTATTAAGAGACAGTTAATACAATTAATATAACACGAAACGAATAAATCGTAATTTTATTCTGATGTGATAAGACTGCAGTGTCTTGAAATTATATTAAGATAATTAATTTAACAGCGGACTGGTAGCTCAGTAAATAGGCGCTTGCCTGCTAAATTCATGGTCGTGGGTTCGAATCCCGCTATGGCCAGGAATTTTTACGCGCTGTGCTTTGTTCATAAGAGGTAGGCCAGGTGTTTCCGTGGTTTGGATTCCGCCTCAAGCTGTCGGTCCCGGTGTAATGAACTGGCAATCCCACTTCTGACACACTGATTTAGCATGCCTTCTCCTGGATATCCAACTAGCTTCTTCGGATGGTGGACTAAGTTAAATTTTCAAAATAATTCAATTAAATTTGTAACACCCTCAAAGGACATAAAGATTTTGGTAAACGAGATTATTCCCCTTTTGTATTTTTCTTTTATGCTTAACGTTCGGTCCACGTTGACGGGAGAGGATTGCGTCCACAGAACAGGAAGGAATTCGATTATGGCCTTAAATTATAACCGTAGTTTCGGTTAAGCGGTTTTCCCTAACTGACTTGCTGGATAGAGCTGTAAAAGTAACGAGAAATTATGTATCTGTATGCATTCGTCACGAAACCAGTTAGCATTCGTTACTACCCTATAGTTACGTTACTCGTTGCTTTTGATACAGTTGAGCAGTAGCAAGAAGCATCGCATCGAGTCGCGTCGCTTACGGGATCACTTCGTTCGTACTTTGTAAAATTGAAGTAAATTGTTCATTTAGTATAGTAAGTTAGGTAAATTGTTTCGTAAATCATAAAGTAATAAACCATAATCTCAGGGAAGCATACTGAATGTACTCTTCATTTACTGCACTGAATATTATATCCACAAGAATAATATCTAATATAACAATCACACTGCGCTTAAATCAACTAATTTCAAAACTGGATGTTGTGGATCATTTTCCTCAATTGCTGATAATAAATATATTACGCGAAAGCAATTGACTTTTTGTATTTATTGATCTCCCGTCACCGAGCGTGGCGGTGTAACGGTTAGCATTCTCGCCTCGCATTCGGGAGGACGGCGGTTCGAATCCCCGTCCGGGCATCCAGATTTGGGTTTTCCATGGTTTCCCAAATCACTCCAGGCAAATGCCGGGATGCTTCCTTCAAAAGGTCATGGCCGAATTTCTTCCCATTCCTTGTCCCCCATCCTTTCCCGTCTCTAAAGACCTCACTGTTGAGAGACGTAAAGCAATTAAAAAAATCAAATAAAAAAAAAATTAAAAAAAAAAATCTGCCGTACGCGTTTCACTTCTTTTGCAGAAGCATCTTCAGAGAGTTTTTTCTGTTAATTACGTACAAAAGTTATAAGCATGTTATGTTGTGTTTGGTAGATGTAAGTAGATTATAAGTTAGATAATAATTCCACTGTTCCAAACACAACATACCCTGCTTATAACTTTTGTACGTAATTAACACAGAAAACCCTCTGAAGATGCTTCTGCAAAAGAAGTGAAACGCGTACTGGAGATCAATAAATACAAATAAGTCAATTGCTTTGGCGTAATTTATTTATTAATAATTTCGAAACTGTTCATTCAATTGCTGGACGAACCGTTCCAGCTCCCGCATGATGCATGATGCGTCATATTAGTTCGTTTATCAAATAAAACTGACATCTATACGACAAATGAATTTGAGGGTAACTTTTCCTTACTTCGAGTCAGGCGATGTACTCATTACTCAGTAACGAATACATACGGTTCGCTGGAATAATGACTACCAAACTTTTTCATGTAAAACAACAAAGAAAGGTAGAAATTTCAGGTATATTTAACCGGCTGCTGATAAATTTTCAACTAGCCATACATTCCACCTTTTTTGTGGCTTAACCGAACCCGTAGGTCCTACCAGAATAAGCGTAACTAAACGTATCAACGAACCTCAACAGCGAAACATCCCGTGCCAAATTAAGAGTCAGAAATACGAAGCGTTTTGGGTACTAAATACAAATTAGTTTCAAGTAATTGTATCGCCACAGCGAAGGATACACCAGAAACTATTTTTCGACATAGTTTGTTTAAGATAACATGAGATATTTATTAAACCAGTTCGTCAATTTACAGATCAGGTGCACATTTTACACTGGATAAATAATTTAATGATCTGATGTTACATATAAATAGGAGACAAAATAAGTATACACGAAGAAAATTTGTACAATACAATAGTGGATAAAAACAGAAATCCTAAAATACATTTTTTCAAGAGTCCATATATTCACTAATAGATTAAACACTGTGTCTCACTAGAAATATCTTTAGTTTTGTTTTAAATGAGCTACATGGAGCATTATAAAGTGCTATTCGTGAATTTAAAATACTTTATTGATGTGTTAAAGTCCTGCAAAAAGTTTTGTGGATGTCCGAATGTCCTATAGTGATGTATTTCTGTATCATATCATTATTTATTACTTTGTTGTTTTTCAGGAGATAATCTTTAGTAAAAAGAACTGTTTCATAGATGTATAGGCACGGAACATTAAGGACGGCAAGGTTAATGAAATGTGTTCTACATGATTCTAATCTTTATAGTCGACATATGTTTCTCACTGCTATTTTCTGCATCCTAAATATGTCAGTGCTTTGCGATGAGTTACCCCAGAAAATAATTCCATGCCTTATCAGCGAGTGGAAATGAGTATAGCACGCTTGTATTACTGCACTAATACTTGTGGTATCTCTAAGAATTCTTAGTCCATAACACGCTGTATACAGTTTTTTTTACCAATTTTATTATGTGTACATCGCATTTCATGTTCTGTTATACCCATGATCCCAACATGAAACGTGGAACCAAATTCATATTTCTTTTTTTTTTCACATTCCTTGTGATTTTGTATGAGAAATCAGACGCTGAAAAAAGTAAGAATTTTTCCATCTGATGCTGTCTTCCAACTGGGTTCTGTTCTACATGCGTCACCATACCCATAAACACGGTCACAACCAGTTTCATTTGTTGGCTGAGTGCTACGTCAGCTGTTAACGATTCTATATTACTTCACTGAATGGCAACGATAAATGACTCAACTACAGAGATAAATGGCATAGTACCTGGAAACGCTTAGCTAATCTTCAGATATAGGATGGACAGCGGGTCATTGGTCCCTCTTGACTGAGCCATGGCCAGCTCTAACAGATGTGTTAATGTGGACAGCAAAACACGTCTAATTAAATGAAGACATCTCATGGTTAACGACAGAGTAGAGGAAGTTTATCACCGAGGACTCATGAATATTTAACACGTGTGCGGCCCGTTATTCAAATGTAAACGTGCCGTATTTTGGGGTTAACTAGCAGTGATTATGTTATCTTGATGAGTGGCCGAATAAAACCAATAAATCTACTGTCGTATTTGATGACATCGATTAAAATTACAACAGATACAGCTTATCACACTATATCACCGTCAAATGACCGAAAGGACAACTTTACATTCGCGCAATGTAATTTTATCTGAATTTCTTTAAAGGCATTACTTGAAAGGAAGAAGCGTATAAATAAATCATTTTAGTAACTACTCTGCCTATGATTTTTCGTACTGACGGTAGTTAAACTGCAATTATTTCCTTGGTAAATCTAATTTACTAAATAGTCTGAACATATTTTTAAAAAAAGGCACATTACGATTTCATGGATTGTTAAGCATACTCAATTCATAATGCATATTCAATAAGAGGATTTAGTCTGTTCTTGACTTGTATCATAAACGGCTATACGTTCGGGAAAGTGCGAAATTTTTGTGCTTGTCATTTTCTAAAAGTAATGAAAAATTTTAGTGATATTTCGTACATTTAGTTATCGTTACAATGTAAAAAAAAAAAAAAAAAAAAAAAAAAAGAAAAGAAAACGAATGCCTCAACCGAGAGCTTTATTCCGCCTGTCATTACACATCCCATACTCCTTTTCTCTTTTTGCTGTCATCGGTATTATTTTGCCCCTTTCCATACGACCATAAACCGCGTTCTTTGAAATTCTTTATCTTCAGTGCATAGGCAATATGTCAACACTATCATTTATTTTTTTGAATCCCGCCTTCGCGTCCATGAAGATTAACAGAAGATATATAACCATTAATAATTCTGTTGTGTGTTGAAGGTTACGGAAAGATGTGGTAAAGAATTGCTTCACGGTTATGAATTACGTTCAATTTTTTTATTTCTTGCTTATGGCTTTACGCCCGTCGACGTAGTGGTCATTAATGGTGGAAAAAGACTGAAGGAAAAGAACTAGAAGGAATTGGGCAATGTTTTTGGAAGAAACCATCCCAGCATTCGCGTGAGGTGATTTCGGAAATCGATGGAAAATCTGTATGGCCGGAAGGGGATTCGAACCAACACCCTAACAAATCCGTGGTCAGAGCGTAACAATTGTCTTCTAGAAAGTTCAGCAGCAAATTTTGTCTCTAGTTTGAGTCGCTATGATCTTCCAAAACAATTATCTAGTGTCAGAAATGGGACACATGAGCTATATGTATGAATTGTTTTCTGAGATTCGCACTCTCTCTTGTTTAATAACGAGTCATGTCTGTGATTTTGGAGACATTAATAGATGAGCCGAAATCTCCACCTTGTTGAAACAGGCGATCATACGAGTCGTGGCAACGACGTAGGTGAAAAGATATAGAGGGAAGATGGCCCGTTGCTTCACTTTGTATGTGTTATGCTATTGCATTTTGTAGATGGCTGTGATAAGAATCTTCAGCGTGTTGTGAATGAGAATGGCCTGCTTTTCCGAAAGAGACGGTTCACTCCAAGTTTAACGTCCCAATCAAATTGATGAAGCACCGTCGCAACCGACATCATACCCAGTGCGGAGATATTTGGGATTTAACTCATAACTCTGGTAGGAATAGAGCACAACCAATTCTCCTACAGTGTTGTCCGAGTACCAGTTGGAAAAAACTTCTTCCATCGTCAGGGCTCAAACTAACTAACCAGGCACAGTTACTGCGCCTTAGCCGCTACGGCCACGTGGAGCGCGAAAATATAGCTGACAATCGGGAATTATTAGTTTTGATAAAATCATGTTTACCGAAAGTAGTAAGCATCGAACTCTGCTTCTGTAATGAACTGACGGTAGCAGAACAGATTTTCTAGCTGCTGGCACATTAATAGAACAAAGTGTTTTATGGACGATAGGAATAAATAGCCAGAGCGCAGCTAATTTATTCATTATTTTTTATGTCATCAATGTGAGTTGTGTAGGAATTGTGAATGTTTGTAAATGTAAACAAAACTATGTATTTCAGTGTGAATAAAAGTATGTTTCCTTCATGGCTTGTTGTTTGTGGCGTTGCCTGCTAAGCTGACGTAGTACCATTTACTCCTAACTCATCTATGTATTTCATAACATCCGAAGCATAAATTGTGTAACATTTATCAAAATGTACGTCGCTCTATGTACTGAAGATATTAACAAGGAAGAATTATTTCCTAGCAATACAAAGAAACATAAAGCAATAGTTCGTGTTATTTACAGCTTCTGATAATTAAAATCCTAAAGAAACCAACGATTTTTCGTCGGATGTGAACATGAGGAAAGACATCTCACGCACATGGTGCTAAAAACTCCAGTATTGAGGTCGTGGAAGCGAATACGAAGGTCTACCCCAACCATTCCCTGTTAACGATAACAGTGGGCTATATGCCGCCAGCACTTGTATTTAACGTTGATGTCAAATGATTTCAGTGCTTTAGCAACCTTCTAGACCGTTACACTAACTTAGAGGTTCCCCAGAAAAAAGTTGACCACACCCTCTTCACCAAAAGAAAACTTCCCACGCACACCTCCCCCCGCCAGAGTTTTATTATTAAAAAGGTAAAAAAGGAAGTATGAAATCGAATATATTTATTTTTATCGCTTATAATGTTATAAGTTTCAAATTTTTCTAAAAAAAAGTAAAAAAATTATTAACTTTACTCCTATTGAAAATACGCAACAAAGAAAAAATAAGTGAGTGGGAAGTATAAGCTTGTATTTCTTTTCACGATATTCGATATTCGTGGTTACATATTAGAAAGGGGACAGCGTAAATCATTGGCAGTACCCAGTTTGCTTCGAAAGTTTATTCTTATTGCAACAGGAGCTGAAAACTCTCTCACACACAAATATGTGTTTGAAACAGGTGAATAAAATCGCGGAGTTTGCTGTGATATGCTGGGATATACATTGTAATACTTGACGAAAACGTCGATTTATCCATTTTATTATAAACTTATTTGGCAGAAGCATCATGTTTTATTTCCGTAACTTGCTCTTGAACAACTACACTAGCTAATTACAAGGTTCTGCCCATATTTTTCATTTTCGAAGTTGCAACTTCTCAGTCTCAAAGAAAAGTCTCTAAGAATGTGATGATAGAGTAAAGGTAAGACGCGGCGAAGAAGACATAATACGTCCGAAGGTGTAGAGCTAGGGTAACGTCCACACGGGGACGAAGCTACCTCGCACCTCCCCCAACCCCCTTTCTCTATAACTCAACACCACGTGACTGTGGAGTGCTACGGAGGGAAAATTTCGATCTCGGTGCCACTGACCAATTGCGTTTCGAGTGATTGCTACATTCCAGAAGTGTAGTCATACTGTAGTTTCCTAGCACTCATGAAGGCACATTCCTATTGTAAACGTCTTTCCGGCAGTCTTCTGATCTTGGTAGAACTGCGATAACACATATTTCTGACATGCTCTATCATTTTGTTTCTTTAATGCAGTTTTTCCTTTCATCTTCCAAAGATAAATATATTTTAGTCTTGCCAAATAAGTTGGTAACCCTAACCATATCGCCCGGCTAAATCAGACCCCATAAGTGCAGTGGTATCTGGTGATTTTTATCATATCGGTGCATAATGTTGAATCTAGGGACAATATTAGCATTCGTATATGTGACAGGGGGAAAACCATCGGAAAATAGTATTCAGCATTACCGTTGGCAAATTTAAAGTGACGACCTTTGTTGAAACTCCCCGAATCCAGTACGGCAGAGCTTTAACACGGTTGGACAAACTGCCGCGTACAAATGAGATAGAAGGACGTGAAAAGTAATTATAGACTTGACGCGCAATGCGACCCAATTTAGGCAGTTCCACTGAGGTTGAAAAATTAAGCCGGAGCCCAGAGGGACGTTGCGATACGAGGGCCGCGTGTAACAATGTGCGGGCTCGCTCACATTGTTCACAGCGCGGGCTGATGGATGACGAAAGGAGGTGTCGCCCCCTCCACAGCGCACAAAACAGGGCCGGCAATTATTCCGAGCTGTGTGTGGAGCGACAGCAAACAAGCGCCAACAAACGAGGGTCGAGTGGCGCGACTGCGTCGCCGAGCCGGCGCGGTGATGGATGACAGCGCGAGTCTGCATAATTGATAGCGACACACACCGCGGGGTCGATATCGGTAGGTCGATACCTCGATGTAAGGACGTGTCGCGATAATTAGTCCCGGCTGTCTGGAGATGTCAAGGCAGGTCTGTGTACAGGTAGCGAGATCGGAGGAATCGCATTCAATCTCTGCCCCTCTCGGTGGATGGGTCTTCACTCCACACTAAGTTAATGGGCGTGAAAAGGGATAACCAGCGAGCGACAGTGTAGCTACAATCTCTGGAACAAGAATACACAGACGGCGTAGGAAGAATTTATGTCTCGTTAGGGTTGCGGCTCCCAGTTTTGCTGACAGCTGTCCTGGCTGCCGCTGTGTCATTGCTAACGTTTTTCTTTAGACCAGCGGTACCGTTGAAGAGTATAATCTTCCTGGAAGAAGGTTCCAAATATAACCTCCTCCTATATTTAATTGCTTCAGCATAAAGTCGCCAAATATAAACTCCTAATTAACTACCGCTCCAAATTACTGTCGACTTTGTACTATAGGTCTTTGGACGGTTTGGTCCTTAATACCTTCTCTCGACCCACGCATGTAGTATGGAAGTTATGATATAATTAACCGTTAATTCTAGCGCGAGGTCAGGTTGCTACTTTTAATCAATGATAAATGCACTTATTGAAATTCACCACCATTGGCTTTAATATCAAATAAATCATTTAAACACTTGATTATAACTCGTTTTACATTAGACGTTCTATTATGGTCCTTCAGTACTAATCGCGTAATACACTCAAAAAATAAAATAATTCGTGCCGCAGCATACATCGCATATCGCCCTCTCCGTGTATGGAGTCAGCGATATATAGTGTTGTCACGTCCAGGTTGTTAAAAATCGGGACATAAGGTCAAAAAAATCGGGATTCTGGGCTACAAATCGGGACAACCCCCAAAAAATAGGTTAAAAATACCTCCTGCCTCTCACAGAGCGCAACTTAAACTCACTGTGTCCGCGCTAGCGGACAAAAGATCCTTACAGCTCTAACTAGTAACTAAAGAGACCCGATGACATTAAATTTATAGACTGTAGAACTCGAGAGCAGAAATACATCATATAAATATTATTACGTTTTCATTAACATAATTACAAAACTATTAAATGTATAACTGGGGTGGTAGCACTTGCCACAAGAGATTATAGGGGCCGTTTCTGGTTCAAAGCAAATTCCCCTAAATTTACAATTACCTACCTTCCCATGGTTTCAATATTATATCTAGATGTAGAAGCTGTATTAAAAAAGTTTTTCATTGCATCTACATGATCACATGTAGCTAAAAGAGGATTTAACGTAGCTACGAAAAGAATAGTGTAATAGTGTCAATAGTGGAACGCAGTGGTTAAAGATTGCTTGTACCAAATAAGTCCCCATATATCATCTCAGCCATTAATTAATAATATTTTTATAATATGTATATGCTATTCAGACTGTGAACAATACCCCAATATTGCTGATATGTTTAAATAAAGTAATTCTGGAAAACTCTCTACATGTCATATTGTTCACTTCACCAAGAGGACCACTGTTTCAAAAAGCGGGTTACGAGCCAAAACGGTGGACTACCATATTCGCCGACGATGGTCATCCTAGATAGTGCAGAACCACAATTCAGTGGAAATAAGTTGGTTTACCGTAGCCTTGCGCCCTTCAGAGCATTCTAAGGGTTGAATATTTTTTACAAGCCGGAGAGTCACTGCGTTTTTTTTTTGTTTTTTTTTCTGGAAAGAGGATGATGAGTATTTTTTTTCGTAAAGGAGGCTTGTTTTTTTATGATTGTTATGCAACTTTTTTCGGTAAAATGGTGGTAGATCAAAAAAGATTGGGAAACCATGCTTTAGAGAGTGCTCGTTAAGTTCAGCTTCAGGTTTCCTGAAATCTGAAATATTCCTGTAAAAAATACCTAAAAGAAATGACAATCGAAATTCGTTTTACAAAACGCCTGACTTGAAGTAAATATACGCTGAAGAAACTCAAATCACCTTATATTTCATTTATTTAAAAGTCAAACTTCATCTAATATTTATCTACACTCTGTGATTTATATTTTACATAATTCTTCACACAATTTCTGTTGTAATAATACACGGCCTGACAAAAAAAGTGAGAAGGAGACGACTTGAAACTTTTTGGTTGAGAGGGTATGTGATGTTATAACAGTCATTAAAAAATCGAATCAAATTTGCAAAGAAGTTCACAGTTTGAGCCCACTTATCAATATGTCTTTGCATCCACTCTGGCCTGGGTGCATGCTCTGCTTTGGTTGGGAACTGTATCCTCTCCTGAGGCAATTGGTCCACAACTGTTGTAACAAATCCTTGATAAGCTGGGTACTGGTACTGTGTTAACGTCCGAGCTAGTCCCAAACATGTCCTATCGGGAACGGATCTGCGGGTATGTCTGGCAACGAAAATACCTCAACATCACGCACACGGTTCATACAGACTCATGCCGCGCTTGGACCAGAATTGTCCTGTTGAAAAATGGTTCCATAATGACGCATTAGTTCTCGGGATGTTGTTTCGTACCCTTAATCACTACTAGCCGTGACCTGAGGTCATACTCGATGGCTCCCACGCCATGACGCTAGGAGTAACACCGCTGTGTCTTTTCTAAACATTGCAAGAAGAGGACCTTAGCCAAGGTCGTCACCATATTCACCGACATCCGATATAGTGCAGAACTACAAGTCAGTGGAAATAAGTTGGTTTATCGTAGCCTTCTAACTCCAGGTGACCTTAGCAACCTGGAAGAGGAGCCAAGTGCCACCGTACAGAGACGACATTCTGTACGAATGTGCAACCGCGTCTGCTACGTGAGCGGTAACGCTTTGGGCTGGCATTCGGAGGGTCGCGGGTTCTAATCCACATCCGGGTATCTAGATTTGAGTTTTCTATAGTTTCCCCAAACCACTCCGAGCGAAACCCTGAATCGTTCCTTCAAAAGGCCGAATTCCTTACAATTCCTTCTCCCCAATCCTTTCCTGACACTAACCACCTTGATATCGACAAGACGTAGAGCCATATGATACTCATGTATAGTGTTACATATTAATAATTATAATAACTGGTTAGAATCTCACCATTGTATCCGGGTATTTGATGACATGAGCATCTTTTAAAATAATTGAAAAAAATACTACTTTTTCGGGTGTCACCAACGTCAAGAAAATCCCTTCCAGACCTACTGTTACTAAAACGTCTATTGTATTACAATTGATGAAGGAAACTTGTTCATTTTTCAGTAGAAATAGGTTTCTTAAAAAAAATCGGCAATGTTTCGATAAGAGCTAGAGTCTTGCAGTTTCCATTTATTAATTGTTCAAAAATCAACAAGTAACAAATCGGCAATTTTCCTACACTTTCGTACTTCTATTTTTCGGCTATTTGGTGATTGGTTAGAGTTGGGAGCCGGAATTTTGGAGGATGCGTGTTCGGCCAAAGTTCAGACACACATATTTCAGTTTTCCATGATTTCTATAAATCATCCCAGGTTTCCACTCGTAGCCTGCAGTTCCTTCTAGGCTTTTAAGATCTAGTGTCTGTCTTTTCCAATGAAGTGGCACAATCATCATGACAGCTTATGAATTCCTATAGTTAACTGTTTTGTCTGTTAGCGTTTTTTAACCTATGTCTCAATGCTACAACGCTGTAAACCAATTCCAAACATAATACTAAAATTTCAGTTGACTATAGCAGAAAACGTTTCGTGAATGATTTTAAATGGAAATTTAAAGCTTCAATAGAAATCAAAAGCGCAACCGTGTCCCACATATGTACATGTAATTACAGTTTCCAATCATATTACTCCAAATTTTACGTTTGTTAATTAGAAATCTTAACTTTTCGTACCAGTTTCAATTTTTTGCCCATTGAACAATTGCAAGTAAAGAGATTAATTACCATTTCCTTACAAAACTATATAAGAAATTTGTTTATTATGAATGTTTCTTGGGAAGCCAACTGAGTAACATTATTATTTACGCACAATATTTCGGCGAGAAACATTTAAAAGCTTACAATGCCGAGAAAAAAATTCGTTCACATATAAGAAAATTTTAAATTGTAAAATTAGGAAACCTCTAAACGGTTGTGTCTGTTAAAGAATATTTTATTTAATTTTATATAATTGCAATGGAGCGCACCTACTTTTGCCCTCTACTAATTTGAACTGTAAATTCTTTGTGTTTTCGGTAGGTTATTCATCATTTCTCTTGGTAATTTATTCGAGTTTCTTCCACCCTTTACAACGAAAGAAAATCAAGTGTCAGCTTGTAGTCATGGTCATCTATACCCTACCAAACACCTCTCCTAATACTTCCATCGATATCTTTCCACGCCTCATCACCAATACACGCCTTGTACACTCTCCCATGACTTTCTTCACCCTCCTTCTATGTTCCAAGGAATCCCACACGCCTCCTTTATCATATTGGTTACCGATTGTGTTCTGCGATAATTTCCAAAGACTAATATAGTAGCCCTTTCTGCACCCCCTCCAACTCATTTATTTGATATCCAAAATGTGGGTCCCATACTACACTACCATATTCCATCAGTGATCTGACCAATGTTTTGTGACCCAATTCCCTTATTTGTCTAGTACATCCCCTCATATATTAGAACTATTAGCTACTTCAGAAAAGACATAAAAAGTTTTGTAATTGCCACAGTAAAATTAGGAACTCCTAAACACGCAAATTCCTAATGTTTGTGCAGATTAGTTTTCGTACCCAGTTTTTGCTACATTTCTGGTTTCTAATAAGGATTATATGCACACTGTATTCTTCGCGAAGTATAAGTGAGATTATGAAATTTTTTCACAAATTCTACAAATGCTCTGATCCTTGAGCTGTTATCATAGCCCGTGTCAATACACAGTGCAACGCTCTGTAATACGAAATTTATAAATGAAGCACTCTTTGATTCTTTATTCTCATTATTTCGCATTCGACAAAAAAAAATATTTACAGATCCTGAAGCATTGCTTTACATTTCCATCGAGAAATTAATTCTGCGATAAATGATATTGCTAAAAGGTATACCATCAAGTAATTACTAATTAAAAAAGTGACAGAAAAAAAACATCATAGTGCTGGCTGATAAACAAACAATTGTTATTTATATAATTTGCTACAGCCCACAGTAAGTCGTTCATATTTGCAATTAATCAGCGCTAATTCAAACTCAATGAGTCGGTAAACTTAAAAAAATATATATTACCTGGTTCTATCAAAACAATTGAACAAAACCGATCGAAAACTGACAGAATTAAGATTTTAATTTATGATACTACTGGGTAATACAGGGCGTTCGCCGGGAAACGCAACCCACTGTTAGCGCTACAAGGAAGAAACTGCTCCCGGCGAGCGAGCGGTCAGTTTCCGGCATTGTTCGACCGTCGGCCGCGGACTATTTCATAATAATTACGCTTCATAAACTTCATAAACTTGTGTGCTAAGCATTTAAATGTGACGTAATTCATTAGCTTACCTTATAAAAGATGCTGGAAGTGTTGACCCTCTTGTGTAATGCACATTTCACATCTTCTGAACATATTTCGAGACACACGCTGCCCTAACTGACTTAATGATTTTTTGGGTGACTGTTCTAGTCGAAAAGCGATATCGTCAATTTTCTCCTCTGTGAGAATACGGTTGACCGACAGTCTCTTTTTGTTAAAAAATGAACCCGTTTCTCTTACTTTTTTAACCAGACGCAGAATTGTTGATTTAGCTGGCAGTAAAGCGCCAGGAAATTCGCGACGAAATTTACTGCGACACTTTTTAAACGACTTCTTCTTCACATATGTATCGTAGAGAAATATTCTTTGTTGCAAACTGTAACGTACCATAATTTTACTCACACTCAAACACGGTACAGATTAATAAGAGTATGAAGCCCCAAACCAGCCAAACCGCAAAGAAACGTTTATTCACAACACTGATTAATAAGAGACTGAAGTCACAAACTATCTACAATGCAAAGAAACCGTTCTTAACAATGTAAGGGTCCACTGCACTGCACTGTTGGGGCAGCGGAGGTGTTAAACAGTGCGGTGATTCACGGTGGCGTGTGGCGGAAACTGCTGGCGCCACTGACCGAGCAAGTTGCCGACGGCAACAGACTGGGAGGATAGCGTTTTCCGGCGAACGCCCTGTATTTCAAACTTGCCACAAATTTTGATAGACATTAAATTCTAGCTTTGCTGGACAATAACGGATATAGTTTGGGAAAACGGATAACCACCGACTTGATTCTTAAGCTAAGTTATTGACTAAAACACCCATAGTAAATCCATCGTCTATCTGTTTCGTTAGATTTATAATATTATTTCCGAATTTCTGGAGATACGTATCTTCTGACTTCAAAAGTAAAGTCTACAATTCACTGTTGTTGGAAGTAATTTGGTACAAAAACATATCATACAATCTTTTTCTGGACTTCAGTGTTCAGTCTAGTTTGTGCAGTACTCCATTTATCGCTAAGAATGGTGGAGTAGTGTGGAGTTCACATTACAGGTGTCAATTCAGGGTGTTCACAAAGTCCTGTTTCTGTAAGAATGAAACATACCTCGCGAAGTATGTAGTGATCCCACCTAGACACTCGTGTAGTGACCCCACCTGGATACTGGTAAACCTGTAGTGACCTGAGACGAACCTGGCAGGCCGGGCGGAGACTTGGCCAGGTTCGATGAAAGGGCAGAGCGAGTGGGTATGGATCGACCATAGAAGTCGATCTGGGATCGGATTGAGATATTCGTGGTAGGATCATCACGGTGAAATGACTTCGTAAACACGTACTATGTACACTATTTACTGGCATGACACAGAGCTAATGCGGTGCTGTACAGAATATACAAGTGGTATACATTAGGATTACTGCTGAAGACTGATTACAATGTAAAGTGCCATTGTGCTACCTTCCAAAATCCTGCTACGACATACTGGAATACCGACAAAAGGTTGATTATATTGTAGCTGAATAAGTATAATTTTTACTGTGAGGATGGAAAGCGCGTTTGGGGCTGCGGGCGACTGTCTGACCTCAGTCAACCGCGGCTGTAGACAATGTGAAGGACCCTAGATCCCTATCCATGATTCAATGATGACTTTCCACGATCAACCGTACAACTCTACAGTACAGCCAATTTGATAGGCGCTGTCCATCTTCTCGTGGCGCCACTCGATGTCTGCGTTCTTTCTGCTCCGACTCTTGCTGGTTTCGAATGAATGATACAAGACACGACTTCGACGCCCGTGCCAGACCTCCCACTACGGTCCTAAAGTGGAGGGGCAAATGGTAGCCGAATGATGAGACTTATCAATGCGGGCATTTGCCCTACTTTTCCCAACCATTACGCACTTTTTACTAGCTGCCAGCGCTCCAAATCCCCGATCGATGCCTATGTCTTGTTTCTCCTCGTTTCATACTTCAGAAATATGTACCATTTAGCCAAGTGAACAACCCCGTTCACTACAGCCATATGGAATAAATACATACGGTTTTTTTTTAAACATGTTCTACATCTCTCATAGTTTTCTGTCATCACATGTCCATCTCTAGTTGCCTTAATGATGTCGAAACGGTATTTCAGCTCCAACCATGCAAGCTCATATATAAAAAAAAAAAATCCAAGGACGTGATATGAAGGCAGTGCTGTGGTCAGGTGATTGTTCAATCACGACCAATTCATTACCCTAGGAAATGTCTATTCAAAAAGTCCCTAACATCATCAAGCCAATGAGCAGATGCGTCGTCGTGTTGACTCCAGGTCCCCAACACCTGAGGGATCAGTTACTCATGAATCACGTCGTAGTAAATTGCATCGGTAATCGTCTTCCCAGCAAATAAAAGCTGGCCGATTACTTTATTCTACATAAGAGCACCTTAAACATAGATTTTGAGGGAACCACGAACATGTTCGCACGTGATATGTGGATATTCAGACCCCCATAACCGAACCTTTTCGAGGTTAACCTATTCAGACACAAAGAAAATGGGTTCAACAGCAAACATCGCCCTCTGCACATTCCCAATGTCGTCATCGATTGAAGCCAGTACGCGACAAACTTTTTTTCATTTCTAACAACCAAATAATTTTCATCTGTATAACTGGAAAATTCATATCGTTTATAATTGCAGAATTCTGTGGTGAATAAAACATGAAATTAATTTCTGTGCAAGTTATCTCAGGCACTGACAGAATTTTGAGAGAAAATTCTGGCAATGCAAAGCTGAAGAAATTGTCACCGGAGTATATTCTGCATCCTTATTAAGTAATTAGCTCCTAAGCCGTTTAGAAATGACGGGTTGAACGCATAATTCTGGCAATTCATTTCTTCAAATTTATTATAATAGTGAAAGAGAGTAAAGCGAAAATATCGACGTCGAATATGAATATATTGTAAAATCGTAAAAAATAACGGATTGATCGTAGTGTTCTGGTAGTTTATTTCCTTGCAGTTGCTTTATTAAATAACGCTCATAACCTTAAAAATGATGAAATTCTGAGCATATATCTTAGTTTACTGTAACAGCGATATCTCTGGACATAGAGTATAAGGAAACATATATATAGACTGAATATAAATAAACAAAAAACAAGTAATAATTATTACGTTGATTTAAACGAAATATTAACTGTACCTTTCTATAAACTCACTTATTTGCAGTTGATTAAATAAATAGAGTTCTCATTTCGTAACGCTCATTACCTCGATTTCGGATAAACATCTCTGCCCGTTGTTAGTTAGGAAACGCTGGGAGTGTGACGTCAGCGTTACGGACATTAGTACTGATAACAATAATGAGCTAATCTCTTTCAATCCACTTAACCAGAACGGCTTATGTGTCTATCTCTGGGGCTTTTAGCTTCGATTGTTCCCTAAACTATCATATGAAGCAGTTCAAAAATTATGTAGCCTTCTCATATCAGATGTTTTTGTGAGATGCTTCCACATGAAATTTGTTTAAGGTCTCTACACATAAACCATCGATATATTCCTTCGTTTCAGTGAAAATAGGAAGTTCCAACTGTTTTATTTCCGTTTTGCCTCCGAAAAAAAATATTAAATATAAATCCGAAAAGAAACTCAACTTACTGCAGGTGGAAACAGTAACAAAACTTATACACCGAACAGCTAATGGCAAAGATTCTGCAGAATGAGACAAGTGATAATGTTACTTCTGAAAATACTAATATTGCCACAAAATGTGTTTTATTTAGTTTAATTAATTTTAAGTGAAAAACATCGTGACAGGTAAAATAAATCAAATTATAAGTCGTAAAAATGATAATCAGAAGGGAGAGAGATGGAAATGGGCACATACTTCATGGAGAATAGCCACTTAAAGAGTAAACTGGAATGGAAGTTTCGGAGGGAAGGAAGATAGGGGGCTATTGTTTGCTAGTCACACTAGGGTGAATGGGGAAGCCGTGAGAGCTCACAAAACTGCCGTTGTGATATTTCCAACGGTCTTATGCATTTTATGAGATGTCCCGACTATTTAAACAAGAAACATAAATCAAAGCAAGCAAAGTTAAATCGTATAATACTGCTTCGCGAGATTACGGAAGTCAAATTCTTGAGATGTTACATGCGATCATAGGGATTGCCTATTGCTATTATGTAGTTGGTATCGTAGAGAAAACAATCGGACGCCTGGGGTAGCATCAGTTATTTCAGATACGGGAATCAGTCTTATATCATCACTTTTTCCTAGTTCTCTCATAATGGACTTAGCCCAGCCTTGAAGTTAAAGGAATTTTATATTTTGGATCATTAGGGAAAGATATAGAAAATGTGATAACGTATTATGATAGCGTCATGAAACTGAAAATAAAAATTCGTTTGCTTGAGTGCTAATCATTTCGGATGTAAGAAGGGCTTTTAAAGAGCTCATATTTGGGTTAGACTGGATGAGAGTGTTTGTGTAAGTATAACTACTTGTATCAAAACTGATTAAATACCAAGCAGCGTTGTGAAACTAACACATCGGGCATTATCGGACACGCCCGAAGGGTACCGAACTATTGAGTTTGAGTCCAATTTCCAGGCAGAACGCATTTTACTAAAGTAAATTCTTGCATGGCAAAATTTTAGACCTAGTTACTTTTAAATTTACAACAACTTGTCCCATCTGATATTATGAAAGGCTCTTTCCAAATCAACAAATAGCATAAAAGTATCCATGCTTTTTTTCTTACTTTTTTTTATTTATTCGTCCTTTTGTATCTACACTCGGTTCCATCACCTCCTGCCACGGACATGTTACGTCTTTCCTGAATTGATTTAGCAGGATATCTTATATCTTTAAATGAGCAACTCTTATATATATTTGGTTTCTCGGTAATGGCTCTAACGTTTTGGATGAAATTTCATATGTAGATAACGATTTGCTTTTCAAGATTACCTAAATAAGTGCCTACCCTTTTTAAAAAAAAAAAAAAAAAAAAAAAAAAAAAACACTCGATTTTACAAAAAACAAGCAGTTCTTGTTTTTAGTATAAGGCTTTCTCACAGATTTTTAGAGTACCAGTAAGCCTACTGATGTTGGTTAAGTTTCGATTAGAGTAAGGAACTGTGAACTTCAAAATGCCTAGGAATACATCAAGAAAAACGTTTATCTCTAATCAAACTTCACGCAACCTAGATTAATCTAAAAAATTAATTACATAGATGATATCCTTGAAAAAACGCAAAAAATTTATGTGTATAGATTGGTGATTATTTAAAATAAATTGAACTTTATACATACACGAATTTTATATTTAACCGAAAGCAGTTCTTAGGTAGGTAGGTATGAAATCTAGTGAATATATATAGTATATATTGTCTATATATCTAATACAATTACACGAGTAACTATTGTATATACGTGAAATTAATTTCTCTCAAATGTCCCTAACTGTTTTGACTAAATCTAGCATATTAAACACAAATCGAAAGACACCCGAGCAAAGCCCGGTCACCCTAGGCACTGTGTATTCTGTCATGAGACCTGGCAGAGTTTTATTTCTGGGGCACTCTGAGTGTGAGAAGGTAATTGACGCGGTGAATATTTGACCACGCGGGGGCTGGAATTATTCAGAGTGGCGGCATGTGCGCGTCACCTCGACCCGAGCCGACCGATAAAGGCTTTCACTGTAGCCCATGGAATATTAAACGTATTGGGCTTCAAACACACGCCACCCCTACAACAGCGCCAAGGTAAATTGCTTTCGCAACGAATATGCCACGTGACGCGCCGCTACCAACTTCGGAAGCTGATTAATCATTTATCCGGAACCGACTGTAATTATTGGAGAACGTGGATGAAGTTTGGCGTGCGGCAAGGCGCTCGTAACAGACCTCACTGGACGTAATTTTCGGGGCGAAACTTCCAGCGCCGGTTCCTCTGAAATTCAAACGTGTCATTATTCTGCGAGTTCCGTCACAGACGAATAGCGCAGCGTAGCTGAGTTTTTGTCACACTGATGCTGCTTATTGGAAGCGTATATCGGGTGCTAACTTTGTTTACTCGCTTTTTCCCACTGTAAATGATGCGTTTCCTCTCAATCCTCAGCTCAGTGTTTATGAAGTTGTGGATTTAAAGGTAACCAAACACGAATTGTAGTTTAACTCTCTGACAAATATCGTATTAATGATACATTTTTGTACCAGTGCTAGCTTTCAGCATATTTATTACAATTCCATCATAATCATCATCTTCATCTAATGGACAAGGTTTGCCAATGACCACGCCACTTCCATTATTACAAAACTAGTGAGAAAAAATTTGCTAATATGACATCAACGATAATCGAAAATCGAACCGTGTGTTGGAAATATCTGCAAAATACATTTAAACAAACGTGTAGTTGTAATATAAATTAGATTTTATAAGAACTGCCTGCGAGAGCAAAAAAAAACAACATATTTACGGTATTAGCCTGCAAATATTTAATTTACCGATATTAAAATTTTATATTATAATCAATGACTTCACCTAATATTATGAGTAATTTCGTAGAGATCCATTCATTAGTTTTTGAATTTTTTGTGTACTGAGAAACAGACAGATGGGGTTACACAGGATCGTTCTGTGACGTTTCCAGAACAGGATTTGTTTCTACGGCAGGAAATAATGTATTTTTTGTTGTAACTCATTTACTGTTATTTATATATTAAATTATATAGATAATTATAGCAATAAAATCATAAATTTTGGGCCCCCAGAGGTGCATTTTGTTATACTCTTAAATTCGTTATGACAAGTGTTGAAGGTACATATTATCCGGATAAGTTCAGGGGTGTAGCTAGTATGGGGCTAGGGGCAGAGCACCGGGGCCCCTACGCTCAGGGGGCCCCAAAGTGCACCTATGGGGGCTCCCAAGCGCGGTTGAGAGGGCCCACGAGCCTTCATGGCAAACTGGCGATTTTTTTTAAGCTTTACAGTCGTGTCCCCTGAGACACAGGAAGCCCCCCTCACTAGGGCCCCCAACCACTGCTCAGAGGCCCCTAAGCACGACTCAAGGGCCCCATCCTCAGCTGAGGAAGCCCCTACACCAAGCAAAAAAAAAGATCTCCCATCTGGCCTGAGGGCTCAAAATAAATTTTTTGCACCGGGGCCCTTGTTGACCTAGCGACGCCACTGGATAAGTTACCTAGTTACCGGTAATACAAGGAAAATGGAAACGGCTTTTAGGCAATATACGTAACAAAGAATAGGAAAAATGAATCATTACTCATCAAATTCGCGTCATGTTCTCTAACCTTTGTTATTTATTGGTAAGACATACGTCCAAAATCCTAAGCTTAGGACGTTTTGTGTCTGCAATTCAGTAAACAACATTCAAAGAAACTGGTATGTGGAGGGCAACGCTCTGGCCTCGCATTCGGGAGGGCGGGGATTCGAATCTCCGTCCGGCCATCCAGATTTCGGTTTTCCATGGTTTTCCAAATCACTCCAGGCGAGTTCCCTCATGAGAGTTCCTTTCCCCGCCTTTAATGACCTCGCCGCCGACGAGGCGTAAGGCCAGAATCAGAGTAAAAATAAAATGCACATAACGATAGTTTTCTCATCGGTTAACATAGTGGATACTTTTTTATCTTGATAAGTAGTTGAGGTACATACTGAAAATTTGAATACGGCAGAGAATAACTTTAGGATTTTAACTAAACTGCATTTGGTGACAGCTTATACTAGTAGTTATTTTTATCCTAATATGACACATTGTTCCTGATGAGACGCAGGGTAAAACCGTAAATTTCACACATGCATTACTTAGAACTAATGTGATGTGTCAACACTAGTGTTGTAAAAAATTGTTTTTTCTGACTTGAAAAAAATATGAAAAAAATTGTGAAAAAAACACGTTTTTTTCTGGGACATGTTTTTTTTTCATAACTATTAAATTTCAAATTTTTAAGGCATTTATCGTTTAATGTGAATGTTTTAGAGTTTATACTAAGTACTTATCTTAATTTTTAAATCTACTATATTTTTCTGGTTCAGTAGGAAAAAAACTACAAAAATTACAACATTGACTGAAGTTTTCTTTTACGAACGGGGACTTCCTGATCCCCGTTCCCCGTTGTTTGGAATGATACTCGCTATTTGAACTAGTGCTGGCAGCCCTACAAAATTTATCTGTAGAACCTACGGATCTTTTTAAAAAATTAGGAATTTTAACAACTATTTTTGACTCTTTTTATTACTTACTGTGTTTTTCTTATATTCGTATACTTGTTAAACTCGCAGTGTATAGTGATACTGAGTCATTCAATTGCCAGTAATTATGAATCATTTCCTTGCAACTGTTGGCATACACCAACGATTGAAAAGAAATAAAGCTCCTATTTTGTATGATAATAGATTTAAATTGAAACTTAAAAGAATGTAATATATAACTATCGGCGCAGACTTTATGCACAGTGTGTTTTTGTTCACAATTAAAAATTGTAATCTCAAAAGCTTTTGCGTACAATACAACCACTAAAATAAAATGTAAATATTTCTGAAGTTATCGATCTAGAGGAGACAGAGGAAGAAACAGAAAAGTCCGACTCCGACCGAACTAATGTTGGTAGTACTGGTACTAGTGAATGTGGTACCGACATAGAGGATGAATAAAAAATTATGTTACCTATATAGATACATTTATGAATCATTATGCAAGACATTATATGACTTAGTAAGATTTAAAACACACATGTACAATGTAAGTACCATAAATAAAACGATAATTTATCAAATATTAAAAAAAAACAAATTTAGAAAAAAAAACAAGGGTGCTAGGTTTTTTTCATGATTTTTTATTTTTACAGATCTGAAAAAAAAGTTTTTTTTTTCAATTTGCAACACTAGTCAACACACATGTGTCGTAGGAAGATTGTGAAGTACTTCATGTAAAGCCTGCAGATATTGCCAAAAAAAATCTGAGGTGCTTTTTTTTATTTTCAGGGGTAAATAAAGTTTCTTTTGCGATTGTACCGTATCACCCAGGGGCTCATGACATATGGAGCTTGACACCTAGACCCACTCGCACGAGACCCCATTCGAATCTGAAATTTCTTCCACTTGGGCCCTTCTGTCAACCTCCCTATCGATCTCTCTCATATCGTTCATCAGCATATATTCATTAAAATTCCATCATAATCATCACCTAGTAATGAACAGACATCTTCCACTATTACAATTCCAACGAGAACTATTTTCTGACATAAATTAAAGACTCTGAATGTGATAATTTTTTTTTTTTTTTTAATTCCCCTGGTTGAGGGCCAGGGGCGGTCCACTGTAGAGCGTGAACTCTTTTTGGCTTCTGGGTGTTTACGTATATTTTGTTTACATATATTACATGTATACATTACCTTATGCTATAATTACAGTTTTCTATTTCTACTTACTATGACATATCTACTTGTTTCATATTTACATCTTTGCATATTTTTTGTTATGCTTTTACTATTAACTAGCCGGTACCCACAACTTCGTGCGTGTTTATAAAGAATTTGGATTGACAGCTACCGACATCTAACAACCATATTGCACGATGGGAGACTCGATGCTATTACCACACACAAACGCCAGTCATATACGCTATGTAGTTCAGGCAGCAAAGTAAAATATACGGACACACATGTCTTTGGTCGAAATACGAAAATATTCTTGATCGGCCACATTCAACCACCATATTTCCCAAACTACCACAGTTACCGAAATTCGGCCAACGTTGTTATCGAAGGGTGACTCTGTGCTACTACCACACACAAATACCAGTGATCTACGCTAAATAGTTTTGGCTAAAAAGTGATACACCATGACACATACGTTTTTGGTAAAAATATGAAAGTGCCGCAGTTCGACCACTTTCAAACACCATATCTCCCACACCCCCATAGCTACTGTAATGGTCCAAATTACATTTTTCATGTTTATGTTTTGTTTTCCATCTTTTGTACATGTTCATGTATTTTATTTCATGTTTATGTTTTGTTTTCCATCTTTTGTACATGTTCATGTATTTAATTTTGGGTACGACTGGCTGAACTAGCACGACCTGGCTATTTTGGTTCCTGGCTATCTTGGTGTGAAGTCTTATGGTAACAGGCTACTGAACACTCTGAGTCATTGTGAGAGATGGCGTGATATGTAAATAACAGTCCGGACACCCCTGCTGGAATGCATGCAGGGTGGGGTGGGTCAGGTGCTGGCGGACGGGAGGACGGTCGCAAAAAGGACAGTGCGGGAGAGAAGGTTGTATAGACTGGTGTGTTGAAAAGGTTTAAGTGAACGTCGCACGTGAGAGTGATTAGTGTTTGGTCACTGCTAGTACACCAACGGGACTCCTGCCACATAATGGATATCACTGTGCTACGACAACTGATTATTGGAAGCAAAACCTTTTCCACATAAAGAAACAACGAGACGCCCCACAATTGGGTAGTTGACTAAATTTGAAAAATAGGTTAATACTTCACCTTATTATCTATTTTTCTCAAAAAACATCTTATTTTGTAAAGAATCGAACATTTACATTATGTATTTTGCATTTGTAAAAGCGAATTTAAATTTAGCTCAAAAACGCTCTAGACTGTCATGGCGTCTTGGATGACGTCATAGCGTCTGAACAGTCGTGTACGTATATGGCAGGAATAGATTTTCTTTAGTTAAACATGAGTTCCTCGTTTTATAAGTACTGTGTAGTGCCGAAGTGTAGAAGCACAACAATAAAAACACCAGATAAGTTATTTATATATGTTCCAAACAATGAAAAAATACGGAGAAAGTGGTTAAAACTTGCAAGGAGGGAGGATGCTCACAGTTTACCTGCAGACAGAAGTATCTATTTTTGTGAAGACCATTTTGATGTAAGTGTTTGTGCATAATATATTTCTAAATCCAAAGCAAAAATGATGAATTTTGCAGAACCACTACTTTTCAAGTAATGATAATGGAATAAGGTATGAGTTGAGTTTGTTTTGGTTTTATGTGATAAAATCTTTCTTTAGTGCTATTTTTCATAGAATAAACATCATTAAGTGGCGCCACAATCTGGTGATAGATTCTTAAGCAGCTTGACGAATCCATTCGAAAATAAAGAATAATTGTTTTTAATTTCTCTCGTGGTTCTCGAGATATCGTAACTGAAAGATGATGATGTTAGGCTGATATGAAGCTTACTTGGGAACCATCAGACCTGTTCCGAACGGATTTCGATCCCCCGAGTATATGTTGAAGGTTAATAACTCCATATGTCTGTATTATAATTTCTTCAAAATGAGTCCGGTAATAAGATATTAACGCGCAAAAATTTGTGAATATTGTTTAAATTTTATAATTTTAGTGTATTGTTTCGCAGTTTCAGCGTGGCGTATCGGTAGCGTGCTTGATTACCATTTTGCGAACCCGGGTTCAAATCCCCATACTGGAAAATATTTTTATTTCTTTTTTTATATGCATAAATCATTAAGCATTGATTTTATTTCATTTACGAATTTTTATTATGTGAAATAACTTTTAAAACAAAATATTACAGAATATACAGTCCCAACCTTTTTTTTTATGTAATCATTATTTCATTGTTTATTGTTGAAATGTTTTTTTTTTTTTCTTTTTTATGAAACAGGTATATTTCATGTTCTACAAAGGAAATGGAACTTTAACAGAATATCTCTTTTATGGTCGTAGCATTGTAATAAAAATTGGTTATTTTATCTATTGTAAGTAATTATATTATTGTAAATAATATTTTAATAGTTATTTCGCATAATAAAAATTCGTAAATGAATTTTAAATGAAATAAAATCAATGCTCAATGATTACTGCATATAAAAAAAGAAATAAAAATATTTGCTAGTATGGGGATTTGAACCCGGGTTCGCAAAATGGGAAGTAAGAACACTACCGATACGCCACGCTGAAACTACTAAACGATATGTTAAAATTATAATATTTAAACAATATTTACAAATGTTTGCGCGTTAATTTCTCGATACGTATGTCTTATTTTGAAGAAATAATTGTAACAGAGACATATGGAGTTATTCCCTTCAACATATGCTCGGGGGATCGAAATCCGTTCTGAACACGTCTGATGGTCTCCAAGTTAGAGCAGTCTGGAAACCTTTAAAATTTACCACACCTGTTTATGAGGATATATTTTTCTAGAAAAGGTTTATATATATAAAAAAAAAAACATATCTTAGGCGTGATGCACCTGAAAAGTTAAGACACGGCACAGAAATAATAGTACCGAACAAAGAACTATAACTCATTTTTAACGTGCTATATCTCGAAAACGAAGCAAGATATCAAAAAACATTATTCTTTATTTACGATTTGTTTCGTCGAATTCTACAAGGATTCGTTATCAGATTGCGACGTCACGGTAATTATAGAACTCCCTAACAGTTGCTTATACTTCGCAAAAGTAACATCAAAACCATATCAATTAACTTATAAACGTACGTCTAAGCAATAGATTATTGTTTACGAAACTGATTTCAGCTTATAATATATATTTGACACTTGTATATATTTACGTGGAAGTTTTTATATTGCGGAATTCCGACGAGCAGAAGTCTATGTTTGAGGCGAAAAATCTTCCAACGGCTACGGCGTCAATTTTGGGCAAATTACAACTGGTTGCTTTGCTAAAACCTTGTTCCATAATGAATTAGACTTCTCTTTCGCCAAATAATTAACAATAACTGAATTAGCAACACAGAAGTTGCTACAAACGAAAAATTTACTACGCAAAGTGTTCTATTACATGTAAATGTCAACCACTTCTGTGGCGCAAGGGACGCTATGACGTAATGCTTTCTCATTGGCGTTCGCGGTCACGTGTCACTATGGCTGATTTTGTCGATTTTATTTTCTATAAATAATTATAATCTTTATCTTTTATATTAAATAAGGTTGTTTTTTGTTATCTCCTTAGCATGATTAATCATTAAAAACTACTATACGCCCGATTTATTCTTAGTGGAAACAAGCCAATTATTGCTGAGGTCAGTTATCCTCAGCGCAAGTACACTCCAATTCAAGTAATCGGCAAATGGGCTGATCAGCATTTGGATGACCTATAAGCGCCCTGAGTTTAAGAACAATTTCACGCTCTACAAATAGCCAGGACATATTTAGTTCAAGAGATTAAATTTTGCTAGTCGAATATCAAATTATTTTATTTCATATTTTTATTAGTTCATTTTGGTAATTGTTTCAAAATGTTAGTAACTACCATTAATGATTTGATTAACAGGTGTTATTTATATAAAATAAATTAAATGTATAGAAAGATCTTTCATTTCTGGAGGTACCTTGCAATATTTGACGAAATTAAAATAAGAAAAGTAAGATGACTTATTACACTACCGACATCTTATCACCATAGTACACGATAGGAGACGCGATACAACTACCGCACAAACACCATTGGTCTATGCTAAGTAGCTGTGACAGCAAAGTGACACATACGGACACACATGTCTTCGGCCGAAATCCGAAAATATCCTTGATCGGCCACTTTCAACCACCATATTTCCCACACTACCACAGTTACCGAAATTCTGCCAACGTTGTTATCGAAGGGTGACTCTGTGCTACTACCACACACAAGCACCAGTGATCTGCGCTAGGTAGTTTTGGCTGAAAAGTGATACACCATGACACGTACGTTTTTGGTAGAAATATGGAAGTGCCTCAGGTAGACCACTTTCAACCACCATTTTTCCCACATCCCCATAGCTACTGACATCTAACCACCATTGTATACGATAGGAGACACGATACCACTACCACACACAATTACCATTGGTCTATGCTATGTAGTTGTGGCAGCAGAGTGACATATACGGAGACTCATGTCTTTGGTTGAAATACGAAAATGCCCTGCATCGACCATTTTTTACCATCATATCTCCTACATCCCCCACAGCTATTGACATTCGGCCAACGTTGTGCACGACAGGAACTTCATGATACTTCCATACACGAAGACCTGTGATCTGTGTTAGGTAGTGGTGGCTGAAAAGTGAAATATAGGAATACACACTTCTATTTTTATATATATATAACATTTTGATTTTTAATTTTGAGCTGCTCGCCGTGGTCTTTCGTCAAGGTATTACGGGAGTTGTTCGTTTTGCGTCAATTCGTTTTCAGGTTCGATTGTCTCTGGAAATGGCTTTTTCAGGTTTAGGACTCCAAAACATAGAAATTTGACTTCACCTTCAATTCCATAAATGTAGCTCCAGAATAACTTATAGGACATTATTAAAGAAATGACAGCGAGAAAAACAAAAAAAAATCAAAATTTATGATTTTACTTGCAAATATTTAATTTAGCAAGATAAAAAAACTTACATTATACCAATGACTTCAGCTTTTACTATGCGTAATTTCCTTGAAATCCCTCCGTTAATTTATTTTCGCGTGCTTTGTGGACAGACAAAAACGACGGGAACAGAAAGGATTGTTCTGTGAACGTCTCCAAAACAGGATTTGTTTCTATGGCAGGCAGTAATGTATTATTTGTTATAATTCATTTACTGTTATTTGTATATTGAATTGAATAGATAGTTAAAGAACTAAAACCATATTTTTTTAATTTTTGTCTGTGCGCACATCATGCAGAAACTAATGAGCGGAATTCAAGGGTATTACAAACATTAATTCGATATGTCTAGCGTTTACATACAAAATATTAATTATTCCGATAAGTTACTTAGTTATTGTCAATACAGGGCCAAAATCGTAAGTTTAGGATGTTTCGTGTCTGTGCATGGTAGAGATCGGAATTCAATGGAACTGAACATAATTATAGCTTATGTCATCCGCTAACAAAGGCGATATTTTTTATCTTGACAAGTTACATCGTTGAGCCAAGCACTGAAATCACAGTGCAGATTTCGCGAAGAATATTGTACGTTAATTAAGTCGTTCCTGATGACAAACGCAATCAACTTCTGATGCCACGTCTTCCAGAATCCCATTTCGTTTCTTAACTGCTCAAGGAGGCACAACCACCGTAACAAAATGAAATCATATTTGCAGAAAAAGTGGATTCGAACGATGAATACACAGATCAGCCAGAACATTATGACCATCTACGTACTATCGACATAAACCCGCCCAGGCTATAGCACCGTCACCTGACGAGGAATGACTGCTAGTCGGACACGCGCACGGTGCATGTAGTATCAGTGGGCGTGCTATCCGTTGTTAGAATTGTGACGACGCGCGATCTATCTGAGTTGGACCGAGTACCGATTACGATGGCCCAGAGGCTCGGCACGAGCACTTCGGAAACTGCGCGACTTGTCGGGTGTTCGAAGAGAGCTGTGGTGAGTGTCTTCAACAAGTGGCGAAACCAAGGTGAAACCACGTCCAAACGTCAAGGGGTTGGGCGGCCACCCCTAATTACACATATCGTACGTCATAGACTGGCAGACCGATAAAACAGGACAGGAGGCGAACTGTGGCGGAACTAACATCAGACTTTAATACTAGGCAGAGTACAAGTGTGTTTGAATACACAGTGCAATGAACACTCCTAACGATGGGCCTCCGCAACCGACGACCCATGCATGTGCCAATGTTAACACCACGATATCGGCAACTACGACTGAAATGGACACGTGACCATCGTCACTGGATGTTGGCGCAGTGGCAGAGCGTTGCATGGTCTGATGAATCCCGATACCTTCTTCATCATGCCGAGGGGAGTGTGCGAATCCGGCGTTTTGTAGGGGAACATCTTCTTGACACCTGTACTGCGGGATGGAGACAATCTGGCGGCCGCTCAATTATGCTCTGGAGAACATTCACGTGTGCATCCATGGATCTACCCCATCATGACGACCATATTTCCCAAAGGCAGTGGCATTTTTCAACAAGATAATGCGCCATGTCACAAGGCCAGCAGTGTGATGAAGTGGTTCGAGGAACACAGTGGAGAGTTACAATTGACATGCTGGCCTCCCAACATGCCAGATCTGAACCCGATCGAACACATCTGTGATGTAATTGAGCGTCAGAGGTCATCGCCCCCCTCCCCGGAATTTACAGGAATTAGGTGACTTGTGTGTGCAGATGTGGTGCCAACTCCCTCCAGTGACCTACCAAGGCCTCATTCCTTCCATGCCAAGAGGCGTCGCCGCTGTTATCCGTGCCAAAGGCGGACATACCTGCTATTAGGTAGGTGATCATAATGGTCTGTGTGTTCAGTGTAATATCCATTAAATCAGCAGTTACAGACAACGTTTTTAGTTTAACGGTCGACTTGGCACTATGCAAAGCAAAGAGCGACTCACGTTCGGTGATTGTACGACACGGAGTATCAGTTGTGGAGTCCCTACCTACCATTCCGGCTGAGAGGTAACGTTTGTACATCGTGTTTGGGGCGATTCGGGTTCGATTCCTGGTCGGGCCTCCCGATTTCGGAGTTTCGGCTTTCTTCAAAATCGCTGCAAGGCAATGCTTCGATGATGCCTTCGCAT
Organism: Vandiemenella viatica; assembly: GCA_031002005.1. NCBI lineage: Eukaryota > Metazoa > Arthropoda > Insecta > Orthoptera > Morabidae > Vandiemenella > Vandiemenella viatica. The sequence continues at coordinate 28,541,071 of JARYHS010011408.1, forward strand.
GCCACAGTGTATTTCCTTAACAATCTATGAACGCAGTCCTTTTCCCGCCTCTATCCTAAGGGCCTAGTCTCGAGCGAGCCCCGAAGCTCCAGTAGAAAAGGACACGGTAAGGAATCTGTGCCACGAGTTAACATAGGATAGTTGGAACATTTATAACATGGTGCACCGTCAACAATATCCCGATGTTACTGATAAGTCAAAATTATTTTTATTTTTTCTCACTTTTTTTTTCTCGTCTTCATTTTGTGAATGCAAGAGGCCACCAAACATTTACCATTGCTACTAATTATTGAAACACTGAAAAGTGAACCTATATCAAATCCTACTAAATTATTGCACACTGAGCAAATTAGAGAGAGATGGGATAAAAAAAAAAAAAAAAGTATTTAGAATGTCAGTGAAAACTGTTAGGGTATTTTAAAAATCGTTTCTTTCCACCCTAACGCAAATTACTGACATTGTAGGAAAAATGACAAAGAAATACGTCGAATTTCAGGTATTGACGTAAGCAGCGACCAAGTTTTAGCTGTACCTATGGGAGCGTGCATAAACCACGTAGCTCCATTTTGGCTTCCTGTGAACCCCGCTCCCCCTCCCCCCTCCCTCCAACGTAGCATGTAGCTTTTTTCCCTTTTGATTCCAGAAGACATTTTGTACGGTTTTCTCTTGTCAGACTATTGTAAATTATATACGGAGTTAATTAACTGAGGGAAATAAATATCGACATGCTGTTGTGTGTTCTGTTCCTCATTTTAACTGTGAAAAATGTTATGAAAGGAAAGCTACGTGGCCTGGCTCGGAACCCCCCCTCCCCCCACGTAGCCCAGCGTAGCTTTCCAGCCAACCCCTCCCCGCCCCCCTGGACCGAGCCACGTAGTTTGTGCACGGTCCCTATAAACACATGAAACAAATACAGCAGATAAACAGATCCAAAGAACTATTTTTTTAACTATGCTATTACTTAACACTCTGATGATTGATTGGTTAGTGGCTGTTTGTATATTGTAAACCTTCCAAAAATAATTACTAAACACAGTGCACTGTCTTCATATATCTATGTTTAATACAATTTTAAACACAGTTCTGTCACTGAACAGGATGAAAATGTAGATGGTGAGGCAACATACACAAATAATGCAAGTCATCAGCTTTCACGGTCATCGGAGAAAAGTTGTCAACCAGCCATATCTCAGACATGTTCGATGGGCGGCAGGTCAAGCGAACGTGCCCGCGGGGTAAACAGTGGTGCCCGTCGCTCGTCGAAGAAAGCTTGCACATTACTCGTCACGGTCTCTATAATCTCTTTGATAGTGAGGTTGGCCTTAGTGAGAAGGAGGCAAGATCGCATATTATAACCAATAGTACCCAAGCCATCACACTGGGCACTCAACAATGAAATCTACCTGATAGAGTTCATCACGGTAGCGTCTAACATTTATGCGGCCCTCACAGTAGAAAGCTTTGAAGCCTGATTCTTCCGAAACCACCACATTTTTCCACTCAGCACAGCAAAGACGGTGTTCACGTGCCCATTGTAGTCTGAAGCGTTTTGGGAGTCCATTAATTACGTAGGTGAAATAGGAGGGTGGGAGGTCTGGCGAAATCTCACTAAGGGGGAGTTCGACGGAAATCTCACTTGAGATTTTGAAATTCATGATGGACAGTAGAGCTAAAAAAATGTCCCAAAACGACACAGATGTCGATTTTAGGGGGAGTATAAGGTGTAGATACGACGCGGATACCGACTTGAGGGGGGGGGGGGTTTATGTACGCCCTTGGAACCAGGAGAGCTAAAAAAAAGTATCTAAAAACTACGAGGTCAATCAGAAAGGGGGGGGAATCTCGTCAAAATCTCACGTCATCTGAGAGGGGGGGGGGTCACACGAGATCTCACCAAATCTCAAAATCTCACCAGAAAAACACCTCACGTAATTAATGGACGTCCCCTTGGTGGTTTGTGGTGACTGGAGTCCTACGCAACGTCAGCCATGTCACCGTCACACCCTCAGCAAACGGCGGCGTACCGTCGACGCAGCCATGTCCGCACCCGTTGCAGTGCTCTAAGGTCGAGCCAACACTGTCGCCGAAGCTGTCCAGTCGGTTACGGCCATGCGGACGAGATGTGGGTCATCCTTTGCCGTGGTATCATTGTGTGGCCCAGTACTCGCTCGTCGCTGTATACGACCCATCTCTAACCACTTGTTCCACACTAGCACCACTGTCGTAGCAACATACCCTATGCAAGGTACAATGTCACGGTACGACAAAACCCGTTTCCCAGGGACCAATCATCCTGCAACGTTTGAACTCACACACATACTGATATTGCACCCTTAGTCGTTGACGACGCATACTGGCAGCTACTTGCTCGTTACCACTTCGCTTGTCACTTCTGCATCTACTGAGGGTGGCCGTGGCGTAACAATGACCTTTCTGGTCTCATAAAAGTGAACGATTCCGGGCTTAACTGCATTGCAATCTTAATCATTCACTGCTGTTTCATTGTTCTACGCCTCTTCCGAGTTTGGAACTTTTCTGGGTGTTGTCATTTTCACAAACAGTAGTGCGAATTGTTCTCCAGTCTGGGTTCAAAGGTATTTTGTATGTCATTCCGTGCTCTTTGTTATTTTGCTCGTCGGTCAGTTGTCACGCTCTGAGCAATTAGTCATTTGCGCAATGTCATTTTGCTGTTCATTCGTCATTTTTCTTAGGGTTGACTGGTTCATATCATTACTGGATGCATCTGAAAGGTAGTAGGAAAAGGTTTCAAAATCTTTCACCTGTTGGAGAGAGCGATGAGGTGATGTACTTGTTGCAACTTTAGCTGCATACTTAAATTCCTTAGAAGGCAAAGGTGTACATGTTGTAGTCAAGAAAGTAAATATATTGAATAGCAGACTTAAAATCTGAATTATTAGACTTAAAATCTCAACTAAGAGATGAAAAAAAAACAAGTCTCAATCAACAAACAAAACCGACGAAAAGAGGAGCCATCAGATTCCATAATTTCGGATACTACTCTTATCGTGTAAGGGAATTCAGATAAAGGAATTGGGCTACAAAACTTTGTTCAGACCATTGCTGGAATATGGTGGTGTAGTATGGGACCAACATTTTGGGTATCAAACACAGGAGTAAGAGTCGGTTCAAAGAAGGGTTGCTAGATTTTTCTCTGGAAATTACCGTACAACACAATCAATAACCGTTATGATAAAGGAGCACGAATGGGATTCATTGGATGGCAGGAGGAGGGTAAATAGAGTCATGGGAGTGTACAAGGCATATATTGGTGATGAGGCATGGAAAGATGTTGTTATAAGAATTAAAAGTAATGGACAGAAGATAAAAGATGACCACGACGACAAGCTGGCACTCGATTTCAGGCACAATGTTGTGGAAAAATTTTCTTTAGTAGGTAAAGTGTCAGGGATTGAAATAATTTAGCAAGAGAATTGATGAATAATTTACCAGAAACTTTCAAACAATTTAAAACTCAAATTTGTAGAGGGAAAAAGTAGGTGGGTAAAGGGAGGTGTGTGTAGGGAAACTATCACCGGAGCGTCCGCCCCACCGCAATTAAATTAATTAATTATGTTTTTTTGGCTTTTTGTTTCCTAGCCTTTGTATTAATTACAACTGTTATATGTGACTGCTGCAATACCGAAATAAATATAGGTTATTATGGAGATAAATAGTTTAGCCGGATGAACATTCTAAAGTGACCAGTCCGAGCGTGGTGGGTGAATGGTTAACGCTCAGTCCTCGCATTCGGGAGGACGGTGGTTCGAATCCCCGTACGGGCATCCAGATTTGGGTTTTCCATGGTTTCCCCAAATCACTCCAGGCGAGTGCCGGGATGCTTCCTTCAAAAGTCCATTGCCGAATTCCTTCCCGTTCCTTGTTCCCAGTCCCATCCACCTCTAATGACGTCGACGAGGCGTAAAGCCATAAGTAAAAACAAAAAATTAAGTGACCAGTGTAACGGAATTATTTTATTGAGCAGTCTTAAGAACGTATGCGAACTTTTAATACCTTGGGTCAGAATCTTCTGATTCATTTTGTGCAGAAGATCGGTGAAGCTAATCAGACTGAACCTTCTTGGTGTAGTAATTTTCACAAACAATAGGAATTTAACAGTACAGCTATCATAAATCTTTATTGCAGTTACAGAAAAAAAACGTGGTTGCGAATCATAATTAATAAACATTTTGTAATTATAAGATAATGTTTGAATATTTACTGTGTGGTCAGTAAATGAAAATAAAACCTATTTAATATAAAGAGAACGTCTATCATGAATACAATTACTTAAGGTAAGGATTAAATAGTGGAATTAGGACAGTTATACAATACAATACGTTCATTTTCCATTGATCCCAATATAAGAGATTGGCTCTGTGGGATGTGGATGGTTGTCAATTTACAGATAAAGAATTGCATAACAAAATAGATAAATACACCAGAAGATGTATAGTCACAGAAAATTACGTCGATTACATTTGTACAAACCACTGGCAATTATTTTGCAGATAACTTGGAAATTCATTCTTCGATGTAATAGGAGTTGTCAAATAAAAATTCTTTTAATTTTTTTCCTGAATTTAATCTTATCATTTACTAGACATTTCAGATGTATTGGGAGCACTTTGACGATATGTATCCTTGAGTATCGGACCCCTTTCTGAACAAATAACAACCACTTGTAATCCTTGTGAAGATCATTTTTACTTGTAGTGCAATAATTGTGTATTTTACTATTTGTAACGTTAATGTGTATATATACTGGGCCACCAATGTTACAATGTAGCGACGTAACTGTCTAAAATATACTTTAAAGTTACACTGTGAATAATAATATTTATCTAAGTCACCTTGTGGTTTATACTATCACTAAAGTACCTAAATACTTAAACTTTACTGTGACAGGACAGTTTCATAAATGACGAAACTCAACAACTAACTTTCATTTCGTATTTATTCTAGAACCCGTCGGAGTCCTTTCCTCAGAAACAGAGGTACATAATAGAGATTATTTGATATCTAGCGACACTGCGACAAGCTTCTGAGCGCACCTATATTTACATACAGCGAAACTTCCCGAACACTACAAAGAGGCCGCCAGCTGTCACAGAAAACTAAACAGTATCAAAAAGCCAGCGGAAAAGACGGGTTGCTATTGAAATACTCCAACACTATTTGGATGTCACTAATTCCGTTCAAAATTATGTATTAATAATTTTAAACAGTAACGCATTTAATTTTAAGTATTTTTATCATCTCTTAAAAAAGAATAAACAGTTTGGAGTTACTTAAATCAATACCTCAGAACTCCTATATTTATGTTCAGTAAAACTTCTAGAATACTACAGAAGCCGCCATCTGTTCCAGAAAACTAAACAATGGCTGAGAGCCACTGCAAACGATAGATTACTGTTAAAATACATATAAAACTCTCTGAATGTCTTTAATTGCGTTTAAATTATTATTACATAATTTTATGCCACAAAGCAGATTTTGCAAAGATTTTCATCATTTCTTAAAACATAATAAACAGTTTGTAATTATTTAAATTAATCCAAAATATAGTAATTCCAACAGACGCACGTAATAATATGTTACGATTAAAATGAAGATTTTCTCCTTCGGTGAGACAGTATTCGTGTTTGTTGTAGAGAGAGTTAGTGTTCCATGGCAGCTTTCATGGGGAACGTCCATAAATTAAGTAGCTCGGTCTAAGCGTAAAGGGTGCGGCGGTTTGGAGCCAAGCCACGCAGCTTTTCATTCATATTACACGTCACAAAATAAAATCCAGAACACATAACAGCATGTGAATATTTATTTCCGTCATTTAATTATCTCCGTGTGTAATTTACAATAGTCTGGCTAGAGAAAGCAGTACAAAATGTCTTCTGGAAAAATAGAGAACAAAAGTTGCGTATAAAGGGAGGGGAGAGGAGAGGTTGTAGAGGCAAAAGCTACTTCAGGCTACGTGGGGGAGGGAGATACAACAGAGGAGGCCAAAGTGGGGTAACGTGGTATATGGACGCTCTCTTGGGAATGAGGTGATTTCCACTTGTCTTACCCAGTGTTGGAAGTATATTTGCTCGATACTGTTTTTTGTAGATCACTTATGTTTTTAAATTCAATGTTTTCTGTTGTTTGCGATGTAGATGATTGAAAGGGTGCCAAACAATTCAGGTCTGCTCTTCCGAAAGACACAAGAAGGTCGCCAAGCTTAATGTCCCCGTCCACTGGATGAATAACGATCAACAGTGTCGTATGTAAGCCCTCATTCCTTACACACTGCGGAGAGTTATGACTTTTAACCCAGGATAATCTGGTGATCACGGTTCGTGCAACACAATTTCTCTTACCCTGCCGAACAAGTCTGATGATGGAGCTATGTTCCAAAATCACAGGGTTGCCAACCATATTTTATAATAAGTTATCATACTTACTTTTAGTTTATGTCAGGGGTGGCGTTAGGGAGGGGTAAGTGGGGTGAAAGCACTCTGGGCCCGCGCCCTCCGGCCATGGTGTGTAGCTAAATAGAAAAACCTTTTCTAAAAAAGGTGTTATTTGATTTTTTTAATTAAAATTTTCTGACTTTATCCAAAAAATCAAAGTTTAAAGTAAAAAAATCGAGGTGGGGGGCCCGAGAACACTTGCTTGGGGCCCGAGAATCCTATCGCCGGCCCTGGTCCATATACTCTACTCTAACCATAAATTATGTGGAAATACTTCATTCCTGATAAAATATACAATTGATAGAACGGAATGCTGATGTTCGTAGTGATTTTCCAAATGACATATTAGTGCTTATGACAAAATGATACGAAATGCACTGACTTTCAATATTTTTTTTTGCTGAGGTGACGGAAGAAGTTGGTGACCGACTACACCATATTTAAAATCAAACTTGAAAAGGCGCGTGATAATGCATCAAACACAAAAATAATTGTTTCCGATTTGGTACTGTTCCCGCCGTTTCAACTATAACCAAAAGTAGTTAATGTAAAGTGGCTGGAAAAGAGAGAGCAACCTCAAATTTAATTAAAAATGACTTATTCATTCGTTTATAAATCTAGAGTTAGCATACGGCAGGAAACAAGAGGTTAGTAGCTACTTCCATAAACAGGAAATAATATCTGTTTAAGTCAATAAATATTTAAATTTAGATATACTTTTTTTCATTTCCAAAGATAAACATACTTCTTTTTTACAAATATATCGGCAATGCTACACTATTAGAACTCGAACCAGCTACCACGCTGTCAGGCGCCCCTATGACCTGAGCCAATGGGGCAAGCATTCATTAAATTCAGTATTAAAAGCAACTAGTAATTCATACGCTCGTTTACAAATATTTTAAAACATTTTAAAGCATAATTTAAACTATCTACAAGCAATTCTTGAATGATTTGGTGGCTCATTGGTTAATGCGCTTTATTTCAAATCACAGTTCATATCCAAGTAGGCCTGGAATTGTTAAGGGTTGTATTTGATCATATGAGCTACCATTCCCCTTTAAACTGCAGGTTCCAGAGGAAAGGAACTGGCCGTCCTACATCTGACACAATTAGGGATTGCAATCCAGCAAAGCGGGATCCCGCAATCCCGCATCATTAGACAGTCTGGCGGATCAGGCACAAAATTAAGCGGTTCCGCAATCCGCAAAATCCGGCGGAAACGCGTGTCAGTCTGCGTGACTCGCTGCCCCACTCGGTCTCTGTCGGATATTTTGCACTGTTTGCTTGTACCCTTGCAGTTGGTATTTGACTCATAAGAACAAGCGTTTGTTTTTGTCAACCTTTGTCATTCGTAAGTAAATAAATACACTTTTACGTATTCACAAAAACTTAAGTTTGTTTCCAGTACACAGTTCTGTAATTTGAGTTATGGTGCGTATTTAGTACGATTTTCTAATTATTTAATAATTTTTTAAGTGTAGAACACGTTATCTGAACTACACGGTTATAGCTTTTTATTCGTGGTTTCATTATTCCCATTTTCTGTATTTGCAGATAAAGTAATTGTGACAATTTCCTAATTTGCGGCTGAAAATTTGATTATTCATTGATATGAAACTAATGTTATGGTAATTTTAACGATCTCGTACCTATTTATTTAACAGCTATCAAATGGAAATTCTATATCCTTTGACTTATTGTTGTTTTGGCCGCTGCCTCAATGCGTTTCTTTGACGAAAGCCACCTGCTTACATGTGCCGCTCAGGCTTTCGATTAATCCCTCTTCTCCTTGTTATTATTTCTACTAAAGGTAAAAAAAAGTTATAATGAAATTTTCACGGGTGTATCGACGAATTGTGTTGTAGGAACACCACACTTCGACGGCTGCCTCCGCTGTCTTCCTCACGTGTGTAATTTCGTGTGTTTGCAATGAAATCGGGAGATACAACCTATGAAGACTTCACTGCGATCATTTGCCGAGAAAGTCTTCTTTCTTACTAAAAAAATAATAATTTCCACTCTAAAAATGTCGTTACGCCACATAAGTAAATCTGAAATACTTGACAGTTTACGTGTTGGTGAGTAGTTTCTTTTAATGACATTGAATGAACTGTAATATCAATCAAGGAATGAGGAGCTATAATAATGAATCACGCAAAAAAAAGGCCAAGTCTCGTGCTTGTGCAGTGACAAAAAGTTATGAGATCTTGTTCTGAGCCAAGTCTACACTTTACAGAGTATATTCACTTCACTTTGTGAAATGTAATGCTTTTCTCGGTGTTATGGAACGTTTATTTAGAATTGAAAAAAAAAACTCTGGTAACTTGACCATTAAGCAAACCATATTTTTAAACTTACGTGATGTATTGTAAGGCACATAATATGACCTAAGACTCAATATTTTCCATTTTTATTATTTATTTAAAAATTAGTTTATATTAAAAAACAAAAATGTAAAACCTCGAAATACACTTAAGACACGCTAAAAAGTTTAAATGTCATTTTTCCAATCAAAATATTGTTAACTGTTAATTTTTATCATTTAACATTAAAAATTATTTATTATTTAATTTATTAACGTTTTAAGTAACTATGTTTTAAATATATGCGTTAAAAACTGTTTGTACCAATCCCGCATGGATCCCGCGGGAACCCGCGGGATTGGCGCAAATCCCGCGCGGATCCCGCGCGGATCCCGCGGGATTGAAAACACTGCGGGATTGCAATCCTTAGACACAATGGTTTAGTAGGATTCATTCTGGAGAATCCAACCAACCTTCGGGTTGTTTTTTTTTTTTTTAAAGCAAATCTTATATGAACACCGTCAAATAAATCATTTCCCCTGATTGCATTAAATGAAGTAAAACCAGAAGAAACTTTGGTTTGTAATTTAAAAATAAAATAAAAAAAGACAATCAGGTTGAAGATGTTGACAAATTCAGATACCTATGGACAACTATGGCTAGTAGTTATAGGGGAGAGTTAGAAATAATTAACCAAAGGATCCGACTTTCAGTGGATCATGCGGAGCATACTATGGGACATGAAGAACAAAAATTAACTTGTACAAACATATACCATTTCAATTCTCACATATGCTCAGGAAACATGCACTACTAACATCGATGGACCTCAGGAACATCCAAGCCTGTGAAATGAAGTGTCTTGGAACTACCCTCCAGGAAACGTGACTTCATAAAATAAAGAAATGATGAGATCAAATAAAACCTAGAGTTGAATTAATTAATTGAAAAAAGACCGGTCATCTAGACTCAAATGGTTTGGGCATGTTAAAAGAATGGACAGCACGAAATTACCGAAATATGTTTGGAAAACGGATAACGGGCAAAAGACGAGTTGGAAGGACAAGTAGAAGAAGGGTAGACTGACTAAAGGAGGATATATATAGAAGAGGTTGGAAATGGGAATCTGTTATGGGCAAGGAAACTTTCTTAGACGGAGACAATGGATGATGATTGTCTATAACCACCAAAACCTAAATACTATAAAGCTCGTAAACCACACCCAGGAAACTGGTGATGGTCCCAATTGATGATGATGATGATGATGATAATGAGAAGAAACAAGGCCACCATGGCTGGGGTACACTGTCCCTCGTCAAGGTCCGCGCGCGACCTCCAGGGCAGCAGGTGTCTGGAGCGCGCATTCCAGCGCCCACGCCCGCTCCTGTACAGCAAGTAGCTCACGCCACACCCAGCACCCGTCGCCTCGCAGGTGTCCGGACGGGCGTGGCCCCCGCGCATAAAACTGCGGTAGCCGCAAGATGGAGCACGTATTGTGGGATCGCGCCGTCCATAAATTATCGATTATTACGTCGACCTAATGTAAATATAGCTCCGAGGAAGTCTATTTATACGCGCTTATTATACAGACCCATCCGCGGCGCCTTTGCTGCGCCGCCCCAGTATATCTCTCTCGATGTCTACCAACACTAATCCTTCGTTGCCTACTGAAAAAGGATTCTCTCTTATTGGTGTTCCCAAAGGAGATTTATTTTCATAGCTTAGCATGCAGGAAGCTTCTTTAAATTGTACCTACTGTGAAAAGGTGGGGCATGGATGATGTATTGATTTTAATAACCCGACACATTATTTTCAGTGACACACCAAGTGGCCATATCAGTTGCATCAAGGCATTAATCGTTGGAGAGCCTCCTACAAATCTTCCGATGGTAACTGTTGATATGAAGGGACTGATAACTAGTATGACATATAAAGACACATAACGTAAATCACAAAGAATTTTATATTTCTGATCATCTACGCTTATAAATCTGGTTTGAGCTGCGGCAGTAAGATAATTTGAGGAAGTATCACGCAAAAATTACTGCACCAATTTCGATGGGGTATTCATAGTTTGAAATTTTAACAGCTAGCTTAAAACCTGTAATGTATCGCATGACTGTAGGTGACAGGGGACCTGAGCAAGAAATGATAATTCGTTAGTACCAAGAACAGACAGGACGCGCTGGCCTCGCATTCTGGAAGAAGTGGGTTCAAATCCCGGTGTGATCATTCAGATTTGGGTTTTCCATGGATTTCCCACATTACTCCAGGCGAATGCCGAGATGATTCCTTATAATATCAATGACAGAATTTCTTTCCGTTCCTTCCCCTCAGTCCTTTCCCGTCTCTAATGACCTCGACGTCGTCGAGCTTTAGCATTAATAAAATAAATTTAAAAAAAACAGCTAGGAGTCACAGATCTCAGCTGACGCTCTTTTGCGAGATACTCACCAAGATTACGTTACAACACAGATCAATAATGCGCCCTTTGAATTTTCTTAATGTTGTTTTTTAACAACTTTGCTTATTTATTTCTTCATTTTTCTAAAATGTATTACGGTAGAATATACTGAAAACGTTAACGAAAGTGTTACACCATAGTTTAAATCTCCGATAAGCGTAACGAAATTGTGGGATTTAATTTAGGGTAAATGTTACAAAGATAGTGCATTAAAAGCGTTTATGCTTTCCTCCTCGAGGAAAAGGGAAAGAGAAACATATTACTACGCACACACGAAGGTCCGTGTGAGCAAAGCAGCAGGAAAAAGCCACTAATTAATAAAAATATAAATTTCATATGGGAATGGCAATGTTGACAGGGATGTTAGCGACACGTTCGGCTGCCTATAGATACAGTTTAGATTTGCCATATATTCTCATCTATGATGGCAGAACCTGCCTTTTAACGTGGAATCCGAAATATGAGATGACCTAAACCACTCATAAAAACAAAACAAAACACGCAAAAATTCCTGGCCCCGATGAGATTTGAAACAGGGATCCATCATGTTTAAGCCGAGCGACTTAACTTTTGATCAACTAGACCGCTTGCCAGAAAATTAATGATGTAAGCAACGAAATTCATGTTATATTTGAATGATAAGGTGTGGTTAATAACAGTTAAGTTTCAATGCAGGCATTTCTGTTAGTCATTTTCTGTTGATAGCTATAGAAAAAATTCGCCAAACACAAAACACGCAAAAAGAAAATCTACAAAGTAACTTGAGAGACGTTCAGTACATCTGGGTAAAAACAGGATATATATAACTCCAAACCGTCTTCCATCCACCCCCCACCCCAAAAAAAGACACAGAAAACAAAACAAAAATGGACGTGAAATTGTATTTTTACTTAGAATATTTTTGTGAATTTAATACAATTAGCTGGTTTAAGTCCCAGTAATGGAACAGATTTTTAACATTCGTGATTTATCTAACAGGGTAGTAGAGGTGTTAGTTAAGTGTTCCTAATTACCAGACTGTGTATCACGTGTTTGCATTAAATCACAAAACAGTCTGGAATGTGTACGGAGTGAGGGCATTCGAGACTATTTTACAGTGAATCATCCGTCAGATGAACTGAGCTGTATGTACATCAGACACGTGCTACACAATAAGTATACATACTGTATACAGTTTTCTGTTTATTATGCATTTATTTCAATTCGATCATACGGCATAAAAAAACATAACTTTAATATCCAGTGGCCGAGAAACGCTGGGATCACTGCTAGTATTTTCATAAATTCTTAAACTTTAACACAGTAGTAATCTCTTGTAATCGTAGTGATATGGAGACAGGGTTTCTTACTAGTTGCGCAATTTGCCCTTATCATAGCCGCGTAAACGAACCCACTAATCCTACCAGGTATCGGGAACGTAGGATTTAACATGGAATCCGAACCACGGAAGCGTTCTGGCGAACTTCACATTACACGGCAAGCTGTTCCGTAGATGAAGGTCGAGTCGAGGACCTTTTTAAAATTCCAGTCGAGACGGGGATTCGATCCAGTGACCTTTCGGTTTTAGCACATTCTTTACAAATGTGCAGACCCACAATATCAATCAGTACTGTTTTTTTACGCACAGTATCCCAATGGCGGTAAGACCGTGGAAGAAACTTGTAAATGTACCATCTTCTGGATCCTGTGAAGAGTTTTCTGACGATATTTTTACCGCACGACATGAATTAGCAGACTTTGAATGCGGTAGTTGGTTCGTACTAGGCACGTGTGGGATTCCATTTCGGAAATTGTTCGTGAATTCAACACTCCTCGATCCACAGTATCATTTTTTTAAATTTATTTTGCTTATGGCTTTACGCATCGTCGACATCGGGGTCATTAGAGGCGGGAGGGGTCTGGGGGCAAGGAACGGGAAGGAATTAGGCCACGGCCTTTTGAAGGAAGCATCCCAGCACTCGCCCAAAGTGATCTGGGGGAAACCATGGAAAACCCAAATCCGGATTCTCGGACGGGGATTCGTACCAGCGTCCTTCCGAATGCGAGGCCAGAGCGTTACAGCTCACCCATTACGCTCGGTCACAGTATTAAGAGTGTGCCATATGTAATTTCCCGCATTAGAACCTGACCGCGTCTACATAATTTTTGATTTAATTGCGATGGAGCACGCTCCGTTTGCAACCTCCTTACACACCCATTTTCCCACCTTTCCTTTACCTACCTAATTTTGCCATCTACAAATTTCAACTTTAAATTGTTTCACTGTTTTTGGTAAATTATTCATCAATTCTCTTGGTAACATATTACAATCCCTCACCACCTTACCTACGAATTAAAGCCTTCCTACACCTTTGTGCCTGGAATCGAGTGCCAGCTTGTGGTCACGGTGATCTTTTCCCTTCCATGCATTACTTCCTATTCTTACACCAATATCTTTCCACGCCTCATCACCAATATACGCCTTGTACACTCCTATGACACTCTTCTCCCTCCTCCTGTCTTCAAATGAACCCCGTTCTAGCTCTTTTATTATATTGGATATTGATTGAGTTCTGGGGTATTTTCAAGAGCAATTCTAGCAGCCCTTTTTGCTCCAACTCCTGTATTTGATACCCAAAATGTGGGTTCCATACTATATCACCATATTCAAGCAATGATCTGACCAAAGTTTTGTAACCCAATTCCTTTAGTTATGACCGAGACTAGCCAAGAGGCGTCGAAGTGTCAGTGTTGATAGCCAACACTGCTTCAAAGAACAACATTTAGTATGGGACGGACAACAGAAGTGTCCGAGCTGTCAGTGAAGCGTAATTTGGCGTTGATGTGATATGGCAGCAGAAGACCGACGCGAGAGCTTCTGCTAACAAAACACCATCGGCTGCAGTGCCTCTCCTGGATTCGGGAACGTGTCAGCTGGACGCTGGATGACTGGGAAAAGGTAGCGTGCTCAGATGAGTCACAAGTCTACTGGAGAACAGGTGCTGGTAGGGTTCGAGTGTGGTGCAGAAGCCACGAGGTCACGGACCCAGATTATTAGGAAGGCACTGTGCAAGTTTGTGGTGGCTCCATCCCGGTACCGACTCTATTTACATCGCAAGGACTGGGATCTCAAGTCAAACTGTACCGATCAATGACTGAAAAAGAATATGTTCAAGTACCTGGAGACAATTTTCAGCCATTCATATAAACGGCTTTTCCAGGTCGAAAGTGTGCCATATCACCGGGTCAAAGTCCTTCACGATTATATTATCATTAAGTTCATTGTGATACAGCTAGCGCTCCGGTGGCAATTCCCCTAGTCATATAATTACCCACTTTCATTTTTTTTAAATTATCTTTTAAAATGGAAGTGTTAAATTCTTCTCATATTTTCTTTTCCCATTATTAATTTTAATTTTAAATTCCTTAAGCGTTTTTGGTAATTTATTCATCACTTCACTTGGCAATTTGTTGGAATCCATAACACCCTTAGCAACAAAAGAAAATTTCCCCACTCCCTTATGCATTAAATAGAGCGCATCCTGGTAACATTTTGGACAGTGCCAAGGAATGATTTGGCCACCTATATCGGCAGACAAGAATCCAGTCGAACATATCTGGGACAGTCATACACAACGTCATGTACTGACAACACTTTTGCAATTATGAACTGCTGCAGAGCGAGCATGGTTCAATATTGCTTCGTCAAAGCCACGTCTGGTTGCTGCACTTCGCAGGGCAGGTGTTTCGCGACTTTTGGTACTTTAGTGCACATCCATTAATTTCTTTTCATACATCAGTAAGATTCTACAGCTTCCCAAAATCACTCCGCGCAAATGCCGAGTTGCTTCCCGTCCTTTACCCCCAGTGCTTTCCCGAATCTAATGATCCACGTCGAGTAATAAGCAAACAAAAATTAGTAAATTGATTGTCATTTGTAACCTTGGTACTACGCTTCTGTGAGAATGATGAAAATTCTATCCGCCAATGGAGATCGATGCAGCTGGTATCGGCTCAGAAGCTGGCATCGGCTCGTGCACCAGACTCAGTGTACCATATTTATAGATTTTATTTAATTATTCTTGTATCAGAAACATACAAATTACACAGTAGAAGATATCAAATTATATTTTCTGAGGCCCAGTGTGAGTAATTTTCGATGAAGGAGGTTGTTCACTGTCGACACTGGAGGATGTATTGAACAGTTTGATCTTTTCCGCAGTCACACTTGCGAGCCTATAACACTTAAAGAATACGGATTCCTTGCTCCCTTGTCGATCGCAAGGCTGTCACTGCGTCAGGGGCTGAGGATTCTTCTGGGTTAGCGGGAGGCAAGGTGGCGGCCACATAACTCAGGAGCTTACTTCCAGGATATTGAGCCGCCCAATCTCGCCCGCCGACACGCACGGCTCGTGTAAATCAAACTCCCTCAATAAAACGCGCCACGTCGGGGGAAATATGGAAATAACACAAAGTTTAAGATCCTCACGGCCCAACAACTGCAGTTTAAAGAGTGGTTCTGAGTTATACGCGCTATGCTCAGGAAGGAAGAGAGAGACAGACCAAACTTGGGAAATATTTGCATAAACAGCTATAAATGGAAACGTACAGCTCGGGGGATTCCCCCCTCAAGCAGGTTCTTCCCCGTGCATTACTTTCCCTAAATCGCTTTTGTAACTCGAGCGCTTCTTCAAGGCGACCGCCGCCCGAAATTAAAATTTCCCCTGACTTACCGCCGGCTACAGTAATTAATGCTGACGCTGAATTCACAGGAACGCTCGGGAAACTGATGCGTCAGTAAAACTAAAGTTCCTTTTCTGAACCGCAGATACACTGTCACTTCAATGTGCTATAATCTCTCCCGGTTCATTATACGTACGACAAGGGTTTATTTTTTTGGGTTGCCATATATATAGTATTTCTAAAAAGCGTTTCTTTCTGTCTATTTTCTGGTGCAGATATTACGTTGTATTGTCGATATATTCTCGACCTTCGTTGAAAGATTTATAAATATTTCTTTTTCCATTTTGGGTTCCGTAAAATGGCGTCAGTATAAATGAAACTCCCAACTTCTGCACAGTATTACGTACGAAAATTTCATGTAAGTTAAATGTTTGTTAGGTTGGCAATAAACCACTCAAATAAGGAAATTAGGATTTATTACTTTGGAAACGTTGTTACCGGTTTTTATTTATTTCCGTGCAACTTTACGTTTAATCTTAACTTTACTTGTAGGTACGAGCCAATCATTGTAACTACCTGTAAATAAACTTACAACATTGCACTTTATTAAACAATTTAGATGTTCAGTTTTTAAATTTACTATTAATCTACTATCTGTTTTGACTAATTAAAATTCTTAAGTTATATACTGGAATTCGTTGTGTAATTTTAAATATAAATAAGAAACAGCGAAGAAAAATTGATTTTATCTTCCTGAAAAGAGTAGCAAAAATTGACATATATCTATTCTGATACAGCTCCCCGTCCAGATGATAATGTTGCTTTATTTTATTATTATTTTTATTTTTTTTTATTTTATATTGTTTTTTTCTGGTAGCGGTAAACAGTTAAAATAATAAATAGTTTTAATTTCGTGTATGTAAAATTTCTTATCCCTAAGTTGGTTATGTTAGTGCTTTTTAAAGTCAAAATTTCAAAGAAACGAGTTTTTTTCAACAGATGAGGAGTCACTCTTTAGAGGAAAGATATTAGAAAGCCATCGATAAACATTGCTGGGACTAACATCTTACTTTGAAGATAAGATCATTTTAAAAATCTATCTTAGTGACATAATTTATTAATTATGAACATTTTTAACTAAAGAGTTTTCGTAGATACGTTAATATTCCTTTTCATTTCTCTACTAGCCTCTAGACCCGTCAAATATGATGTGCTGCGTCATTTCTGTACTGTTGCTTAAGTAAACAGAATTGTTATAAAATAACGCTCAATGTCCTACACTGTAGCAAAGCATCATTCTTGTCCAGGTTTCATTTCACCATAACCACCAACTCCGCTAACATTGCCGTTATAAAATCCAAGCTTCAATCACACATGCACTAAAATACATTCACTGTATTGCATGTTAATGACATTGTGCGTCGCGATATCTTCAAGAGTTCATTCTTTTTCGTTATTGATCCATGTTAAACCATTTGCATGGCTGACATAGTTGGAACTGCTGCCAAGCGGCTTATCTGCTTAATTAGTTATTAATTTAATTGCGATGGAGCACACGCTCCGGTCATCTAATTACCCTTTTTATTACCTTATACCTATAATTTGACTGTTAAATTTTTCCCCGATCAACTTTTGCGATTAACACATTTTAATTTTAAATTTCTTCAACAGTTTTGATTAGGGCGAATCAAACGATCCCTTACCCTAGGCGACGATTTGTACACATTTGTGGTATACTTTTTGAAAAAACTGCTGCACATCTAGACTTGAAATTGAAAATTCTAATTCAAAGTTAATTCTAGATGTACCACCAATCATTATTTTTGCAAAAAAAAAAAAAAAAAAATAATAATTATTCGTGCATGCTGCGAGAAACCAGAGGTGACCGCGACACGTGATCACGTCACGTGGTATGAGACAGTTACTGTCGAGAGTGCAACGCAGCATATTGGACGTGTGTTAATGTGGTTTTGATTATTTTTCTTCCAAGTGTGCTTATGGAGAGAGACGCATTTTGAAGAAGCTATTGGCATTGTGTGGAATTATAGTGTGGCGATTATATGCCGTAATTAAGTGCATAGTATCTAATAGATATCAGAGAGATCCTAAAGCAACAACCACCGTAACGGTAACGGTGGAATAAAGAAATAAACTGTTTGTCAAAAGTGTAGTTTGTGATTTCGAAGTCAACCTGCGAACTTGAATTCAATTTTTTGTATTAAATAATGTTAATGGTTGTTGAATGTCCTTTGGAAATAAATCTTTGACGTATATAAATGTAGAAGCAGCGATTTTGTAATTATACAAAGAATTCACTCTCCTTCCCTTAATCAGATAATTAAATCTTATATATATATAATAGACGTGTGTTTCCATATATTTCACATTTCAGCCACCACTACCTAGCACAGATCACTGGCCTTTGTGTGTGGAAGTAGCATGGAGTTTCTTGTCGTGTTGGCCAAATGTTGATAGCTGTGGGGATGTGGGAGATATGATGATTAAAGTTGGCCAATGCAGGGCGTTTTAATATTTAGACCAAAAATTTGTGTCTTCTTATACTTCTCTTTCCTGCTACAGCTACAAAGCATATACCATTGGTGTTTGTGTGTGGCAGTAGAATCGTGTCTCCTGTCGTGCACTATGGTTGTTAGATGTTGGTAGCTATGTGGGTGTGGGAGATATGGGGGTTGAAAGTGGTCGACCTGCGGCAATTTCATATTTCTGCCAAATATGCATGTGTCATGGTGTATCACTTTTCAGCGAAACCTATCTATCGCTGATCACTGGCGTTTGTGTGTGGTGGTTATACAGAGTCACATTTCGATCACAAGGTCGCCCGAATTTCAGTAACTGTGGTAGTGTGGGAGATATGTTGGTTGAAAGTAGCCGATCAAGGATATTTTCGTATTTCGATGAAAGACATGTGTCTCCGCATATGTCACTTTTCTGCCACAACTACCTACCATAGACCATTGATGTTTGTGTGTGGTAGTAGAATCGTGTCTCCTGTCGTGCACTATGGTTGTTAGATGTCGGTAGCTAAGGGGGTGTGGGAGATATGGGGGTTCAAAGTGGTCGACCTGCGGCAATTTCATATTTCTGCAAAAGACGCATGTGTCATGGTGTTTCACTTTTCAGCGAAAACTATCTATCGCAGATCACTGGCGTTTGTGTGTGGTAGTAACACAGAGTCACCCATCGATCACAACATTGGCCGAATTTCGGTAACTGTGGGGGATATGGTGGTTGAAAGTGGTAGATCAAGGACATTTTCGTATTTCATCCAAAGACATGTGTGTCCGTAAATTTTACTTTGCTGCCTGAACTACATAGCGCAGATGACTGGCATTTGTGTCTGGTAATAGCAACGCGTGTCCCATCATGCACTATGGTAGTTAGATTTCGGTAGCTGTCAATACAAATTCTTTACTAACATGAACGAAGTCGTGGGTACCAGCTAGTAACTATATAATTTTATTGATAAGCTATGTAAAATTTAATCAAAATTAAAGAACAGCCAATATACCTTAAACATTAATAACACAAACTGAACTTATGCTCCAGAAAGAGAGATATTGATTTTTTTGTATTAATGGTGATATATGCTTGCTGAATGGTCTTTGTAAATAAATCTGTGACTTGTGTAAATATAGATGCAGCAGTTTTTTTAATTATACAAAGCAATCCCGCTGCCTCCCTTAATCAATAATTTAAATAACTGTATAATTTAAATGATAAACTATGCAAAGCTTAATAAAAATAAAAATTAAAGAATACATGGAGATTTTGAGAACTGTTTAATGAGACAAAAATGTTTTCACATAACCGAAACAAACCAGAAATGCATGTAAGTTGGTACTTTAATGAAACGAAACACAAGAACCACAAAATATTTGATAAAACGAGAGGTCTTACTATACAATGCAATCACTTGTAATCCGTCTCGACAACAATGTCTGCATTTCAAAGATAATGGCTACATCTCCAGGATCACAGAGCCACTTATTAAAATATCTACTAATTTCTGTCGGTAAAGTGACTCAACGTAAGCTGTTTTCATAACCATATATTCATAAAAAATATTCCGTGTTTTTCTGTATTGTTCCTCTCTCGCCTTGAATTCCCAGTAATGAGTGATAATTATTGCTGTGTTGGCCGGCCATGGCAAAGTCTGCAAGAGTCCCACTATTTAGAAATGTTCTACAATCAACCACAGCCAGTCAACTGCGTGCTGCAGTGTGGAAGAAGGCGTTATTCTGTGTTATTGCTGTAGAATTGTGTGCCATAGCTGTTTGGAGTTGTGGAATGACGAGTTGTACTCAAGATATTCCAGGTTTATGAAACGATTTAGATCGAGGTAAGAGACAATAGCGGATTATTTTTATTTGGCGATCTTCTATAACAGGAGCAATTTCTGTGTTATATGCGTGTAATATACTGGTAATTATTCTTCTTTCAGACAAATCCACTGACTTTTGTAATGCAAGCACAGTGACTGTAATCTTTATTTGCCACTGCTTCTTCTAAAATTTTTAGGAACTGACGAACGAAATTTGTACCATAGGAGCAGCAAGGCACATAAACACGATGTATATTTCCTGTCCCAACCACACTTCAAGCAGTCGCCATCCAGAAACTTTAAATCAAGACTTTAATTTGTCTACTGAAAACAGGAAAATAATACGCGTCCACAGTTAGTGCAGTTGACTATACGGTATCTGAATTTTTTCTACAAGATTGTATAGGTCATTCGGTAGAGAATTTTTTAGCTCAGAATAAATATGCATTACAATAAGGTCACACGTTCCATATCTAGCGTGCAAGTGTTTGAAGGTGAAAGACAGTCAAAGCTTTAGGAAATTTCTGAGCAGAAATGAAGTTAAATTTTTGTAAGTAGTTGAATTAGTATGGTGTCATTTCGGTCATCTGATGCATTTTCTCTTGTGTTCGTGGTTCTATGATTCTCCATTTACATAGGACGCGGCCCAGAATTCAATTCTTTGATTATTTATTTATTTTTCTAAGGCAAACGTTCTCCTTACTGTAATGAACATACGTAATCCTTCAGTTAAAAGGTGTGTAAAATTGCTGATAATAATTTCACTGTGAAGTTTGCATCGCTTTAAGCAAATAAAGATTTTTTTAGAAAGAAAAATTAATTCTTTTGATCAATCAAGTTTTCCTTTAAGATGGAAGTAGAGTAAGAAAATATTGGTACGAAAACAAATACAGAATGCACATAATTACCTCAAATACTAATTCAAACTTTCCTTTTCTGACCGTAAAAATGAAGAAATATTTCTCACAATGAATTCATAACTAATTAAAGCGCGTACAATGTTGACATATTCGTTTTTTTATAGCCATTCCTGAGCTGGCCAATGATATAGTAGACTATCATTCATCATTTATGTCCCATTAAAATGTTTCCGATTTGGACGTATGTGTCCACAAACTTTGCAAGTCAAACCTTTCAATGATATTATTAGGGCGAACGACACTAAGCGACAAATTTGTAGATATTTGCGGTAAACGTTTTGAAAAAAAACTTCTGCACGTCTAGACGTGAAATTGAACATGTTAGCTCGCCTTAATAATTCAAATTCATCAATCCGTTATTTTTGCAAAAAATCTCAATAATTTTTATTAGTATATATATATGTAATGCCACGAGTGGTAATCGTTTGTTTTGAAAATTATTATCATTCAACTTATGAAAATAATGTATGTGTACCGGATTCCACCGACCACTAATTTTGTAAAATACGGAATATCACTTGTTCAAGAAAACAATTTCCGGTCTACAATAATCTTTCGCAATCACAATTCATGAATGCTAAAGATTTAATGTTGGATAAAGTTGCTGTACATATGTTGGTTTAACATATGCTGGATTATCAAGAGTAAAAACGTTAGAAAGCCTAACAGTTAAGAATTTTCTTATGACAGAAGTTAGTCATATTAAAAATTCAAGTATGTTAAAATGTAGAAAACAGGAAGAAACTCAAATGAGAAATTTTGTATCTGATCAAAAACAAATTAAATAAATTGATATTTTAAACATTTAAAAATTGCGTCTTGTTACAAATGTGAATAAATTTTTTTTCCAACAAACTGAAAATACAGGATTTTGATATCAGTTGGTGAAGTTTAAATATTAATATTCCTTATGATTATAATTTAATTTCTTATAATTGTATATAAGATTTTTTATAACGAAAACATTTCGAGCCACCAAAAAGCCGTGCTTTTAGTTAGGTAAATTATTCATGACTTAAAATTGGTTCCTATTCCTGACACCCTTACCCACAACATAAAATCTTCCCAGTCCCTTATGCATGAAATCGAATGCCAGCTTGTGGTCATGGTGGCCTTCGCCTTCCAGGCAGTATTCCTAATTCTTCGACCAACATCCCTCCGAACCCCATCACCAACATACATACATACTCTTCACTCTCCTCCTTTCCACCAATGACTCCCAATCCAGCTCCTTTATCATATCAGATTTCTGATTGGGTCCTGCGATAATTTCCACAAACAAACCCTTACTCCTCTCGAATTCAAACTGGTCTTCCTTTATGTTTCTCTGATTTTCATTTTGTTCTTCACTATGTTATCGCAGCTTTTAATTTGGAAGAAAGTGTTTACGAATTGAAGATCAAGTGATTGTTGCATTTCTCTGGTCGACTGCTGAAAAGTCACTTACCTGGGAGTGGAAACGTTCGAACTGTGTGAATAATTCTTTGAAGAAGAGCCGCTATTTGCATTGGAATGCCGCTCACGTCCCATTCTCGATCTCTCAACAGTAACTTCAGTTATAAAACTCTCTCGTCGCTTTACTGGCTCTCACAAGAATGCATCCAGCAAACGAGATTTTCTCAATAAACCTGACTCCCACAGTTTTCAGCAGGAATCTCCACTTTATAAAACGCAGCATATCTCTGCCTCTGTGGGATGGGGCATTTATGAGTCAAGAACTACTGTTTCAGATCACATGCAGTTTATTTTTGTTCAGACTATACACCAGTTAAATTAGGTATTTCATACTGACCATTTGACTCACGTAAGTAGATATAAACTGCATGACAAAACTTTCTTGGAATACGTTACAAACTCGTCAGTATGCTGTATTGAAGATTTGCAAACCTGATATGTTTCATAAAAATTTCGCTGCATGATTTATCTATCTTTGTTATATAACATAGTATAAAAATGTTTTTACACTGCAACCGCCTATTAATAACGTTTATTATCGGCTAATATTTGTAAGCAACTTTTATTTTGTAATTTCTAGGTAACTTATTGTGTAAGGTTTTTGTTTATATTTTAACACGGTAGATAACGCAGAGATTTAGAAGCGTTGGAGTAGGTCCATGAAAACCGATAAACAGACGCATTCTTGATATACCTTGCTCATGCTGTTAGCGATATATCAGTACTGTGGGTGAATGTTCAATTTTTAATTTAACTTAATTGCGGTGGAGCGTATGCTGCCGTGTCAGTTTTCCTACACACCCATTTTGGAGTTTTCCTAGAAATAAGAATATGGAGTGAGATGTGGAAAAATATTGATATTAAATGAAAAATTAGAAAGTGATTCTGTGACCTTTTTCAAATGTTTTGACACTTTATTGTAAATTATGTGCCATCATGTGCTAAATTCCAATGTATATGTAATTTTGTTTATTAGATATCAATCACGTCTGCAAAATCATAAATAACTTCTGCTGTATAATATCATATATCTTTAATCATGTCATATATTATCTTTGTTTCTTCAATGTTAGATGTACTGAATCATCTTTTCTTTGTTTAGATGACGTTAACTTTCAAACTGTGTACATAATACCTCCTTTATTTAATGTAATAAAAATGTGTAAGTGTAAGTTTCTGTGATGGCATGTTTTTAAGAAACCTTCAAAAACGTAAGTTTGACTAGATATTTTTCCACATATACGTAGCTGCAAATTATTGATCTAGTACAGCACTCCATATTTTTATTTCCAGGAAAACTTCAAAAGTTTTACTAATATTCAACAGAAACAAACACAAGAACTTTGCACATTAAAATGCAATAATAGTGTACTAATATTGTATCTTAAATCTTCTAGTATAATTCATGGAGGAAGGAATAATATGGAGACGACGCAAGAGACCTTTACCACGCATGGGAGTGAAGCAGGCCGGCGGAGGAGTGGGGGGGGCATGGCCGGAGTGGTGGGGACTTGACCGCTTCCCAACAAACACGGGGAATATGTACAAACACCTCAAGGGGACTCTAGGATAAACGTGACGCCGCAATCTGGTGATGGATTATTATGTAACTCGATGAGACAAATAAAAAATGAAGAATAAAATTTTTTGATATCCTGCTTAGTTTTCGAGATATTCTGTCTCAAATGTGAAATGGTTTTGGTTGAAATTCAGAAGAAAAAATATTCAAAGTCAAATTTTATGATGAATTTTTATTTAAAAAGACGAGACAAATAAAAAATAAAGAGTAAAATTTTTCGATATTTCACCTAGTTCTCGAGATATACTGTCTCAAAAGTGAGGTGACTTGAGTTGAAATGCAGAAGAAAAATTTCGCAAAAGTCAAATTTAATGATGGATTCTTATGTAACACGACGAAAAAACTCGATAATAAGGAATAAATGTTTTCGATATCTTGCTTAGTTTGGGGGATATACAGCATCCAAATTGAGGGGTTTAGGTTTGGATGCAGGCTGGACCAAAAATTAATTCTGTCAAAGCCACAATGATTACATGGTTGACATGCAGAATGGATATTTCAGTTTTATTACTACCACTTGTGATTAGTCTGAAATGTGTCCTAGACCAGAAAAAAGTAAGAGGAATAAAATCGTTCGTAGAAAAGAGAAGCAGAATTTACAGGAATAATTCTAACAATTGCGCAAAATCAAGTTGTGATTACAGCGTTAAAGGTATATATATACGCCAGAAAATACGAGAAGGGGACTTGTAGCAGGAAGGTTATCTGCAGTGGCATACTCGGCAGCTGTGTGGGAGGATGGAATATGTCGCAATATCTCGCGCGAAGGGCAAGTGTTTTCTGAAAAATTGTCAGTTAGGTTACTAAGAGTAGGTATAAATGACGAATTAGGGAATTGAAGAAATGTTAAATACGGTTATGTAGCGTTGGTCTAAGAGGACAGTTGATTCACTTCATGAAGGAGGGGCATCAATCAAAATTTTTTTACGAAAATAACATTTTCATATTGATGAATTGTGCGGTCCTGTACCCATCTATTCATGATGAAAGGACTTTATCTAGAGGAGTGTGTCAACACCATTCAAGGGCAAAAGTCCTCAGTCACGGACTCTTCTGCCGTCTACAGCCATCTGAGCAGGAAAACAACACGATTATGTTTTATTCTCTACAACTAGAAGTATCTGTTGGCACGGCGATTTAAGTTGCTTCTTGATTTAAATATTTGATATTTGAATTGTTTATCACGAAGGGTGAAGTAATCATATGTAAGCGAAGAATTCAGATGTATATATACACATATAAAAGAATAATAATAAAACCGGCAAGAATTAAAGAAATATAGTATTAAAAGTTTGTTTAAGACATTCAAGATTCAACATCCTACTGTGAAAGTTGGACTCATTTCACTTTTCGAGTTTTACAAACATAATTTTAGTTTGAAATTTGGACTTGAGCGTATCATATTTCTCAGAAAAAGTTTGCAAGTATATATTTAGTAGATGGTCATAGAAGAATCCTGGGAGGTTGAACGGGACTGGGAAGGAGTAATGTTTTTCACCTACCGGCCGATCTGAGTGTGGTTTTTCGGTGGTTTTCTACAATCATCAAGACGAATTTTGGCACGGTCCGCATTCTCCGCCTCGTAACCTACACGTTTCTCACTTACGGTATCACATACGAACACAGTGACACGTTCCGCAAACAGATAGCAACACAGTATCCCTCCAATATATGTGTAAAGCAAAGAGATACTGCCACATTAATATTTCCCTATCAGTGCATGGCCTAACTCTCCATGTGAAGCAACCATATGAAAACCAGCCTTAGGGCAGAACACTAATAATAATGATAAATAAGTGCTTGTATGAGTGTGTATTTAAACGATTCAGACCCTTCTCTACACAGCATGGAGCATGTTGTTGTTCATTTACGCCTACAGCATTTTTAATCATATAGTGAGAAACATGTATGCACCAAGTCAGATCAAAATACATCTCTCCACCCCTTGAGGGCTCTTTTGATTCTGAAGGTTTTTTTTTTTTTTTTTTTTGGCTGAATCATTCGAATCAGTGTTAATTGGTCCTTTTGTTATGCCTGTTTAAACATCTCAGCCCTCTCCTGAACCAAGAGGGTATAGTTTACTGTTAATTTACACCTATAATGATGCTAGCAGTCCAATGAATGAGAAACGTGTGTACCTAATATCTTCAAAATCTCCCCAGCTGTTCAGTTTTTTTTTTGTTTTTTTTTTTTTACTTATTGCTTTACGCCTCGTCGACGTCGAGGTCATTAGAAGCGGATGGGACTGGGAACAAGAAACGGGGAGGAATTCCGCCATGGTCTTTTTTAGGAAGCCTCCCGGCATTCGCCTGGAGTGAATTGGGGAAACCATGGAAAACCCAAATCTGGATGCCCGAACGGGGATCCGAACCACCGTCCTCCCGAATGCGAGGCCAGAGCGTTAACCACTCACCCACCACGCTCGGTCAGCTGTTCAGAAGTGATGCTGAAACAAACATACATGTACAGTACATACATACCGATAGATAAATAAATTGGTTGTTTTTAGAGTTGCGCGTGTATTTGAGAAGTTTCCTGCATGGCGATGGATTTCCAGTCTACTTTCAGTAGACACCTGATTCTCTAGAGCCGCCCGCCTAGGAAGACAGCTGACCCGTATCAGGACGTGAGGGACGAGCTTTTCCCTTGCGCACCGCTGGTACAGGAATTTCAGCCACTGGTCGATTTCCCATGTTCTGTAACATATGCTGCGGCAGAAACGGTGAATCAATTACAGACGGGTACACCTACACATCCTGTATCGCGACTGCAGCTGCCACGGTAAAAACAGGTACGACAATACTTCATACACTTCCCTGCCTTGGTATTTTACTCAGTAATCATTAATTACTCAAACTTCTTAATCATAGAGTGACTGCATTCGCTGTATCCTTATTTATAGCACACTGCGCGTAAATGGTAGGTAAATTTACAATAATAGATAATAATCATGTTAAATATTTTAATGAATTCGGCATTGACATCTATCAATACACACACACAATGTTCATTAATAATTATTCATACATTATGAGCCAATGCCTTTTATAAGTTTGCTTGACTTTCACATGTGCTTCTTCATGTTAAACAATTATATATTAATGATTCTTTTTAATTTATTTAACTAATAACACGTTAAATAAATCTGATTGAAGTTTTAAATATTCTTTAATGAACAGTGAATAAATTTGTTAACTTCATTATAGAAGTAATATCATCCCACTTATCCTGTGTCACTTGTTAATACCATTGATCTATGTATTAGAATGGACTGATTTCCCATGGCAACCAACATTAAATAATATCAAGAAGAAAGGCAATCAGATTTAACAGAGATATTCACGAATGAATATTATTATGAATTTGGTTCAAATTGACCAAGTGGTTTGTACAGACTGAGATCTGATATTCATAAAAGTATTAATTCAATTTTTAAACAATAGCTGTCTATTCCAGTTTATTAATAGCACAGAGAGAAAACAAAACACTCAAATATATGAATATATATAGAGGAAAATCTACTATATAATTTCGTAAGATCATTCATCCACCTTAGCTGGAAAATGATGACGTCATGGGCCAGCCTTCGCTCGCAAAACAACGACTAGAGAAATTCGTGGTTATGTCCACAATTTAATAGCTAAGCAACTACTACCAATTTAATAACCAAAATACGGTAATTAACATTGCTTTTTGTAGCGTTTTATAGTTTAAAAAAAATTATTGATAACTTTTTCGGCTGAAAAAAGTAGATCTGCTTTTCAATTACGTGTTGCTAATGAAAGCAACTTAAAATAAAAACCTTTAATAAAAATTACACATGGTCTCTGCTGTAACCACGAATAAAAATTGTTATTCTTGCATGGAAAAATTTCGATCTAATTAAAATTTTCACTAATTTTGTTGCTTGACCAAAGTTTATGCATTACGGTTTCTTTGCTTTTTAGGGATTTTACTGGTCACTTTCGTTAATAGCTTTTGTTCATGTTCGCTGTACGTGAGTTATTAGGTCATTTAAAGTGTACATCAGATCCAATATGTAACCGAATCGAGTATTATGGAAATTAATTTCTTCGGAGTTGCTCAACTGTTTAATAATATGGATTGTGTATTAAGTTCTCTGGCCTTTACAGATACTATGACCAATGATTACATAATGAGTGTTTGCCCAGTCTCAATAAAAGACAACGTGATGCTTTCGAAGCAAACAGGATTTTTTTTTTTTTAATTTTGCAGAGTGAATTTTAAGGGTCAAATACAAGTAAGTTTCTATTTAAGCAATTATACGATTGCGCTATCGTCCCTGTTCGTTTTAAAACCTCTATTAATGCTTCTGAGTTCTTCAACCTCAACACATTTTATTAATTCTGAAACACTGGTCAAGTTTACATTTGGTCAAATCAGGTCAACCTGTCATAATCTTTCATCCTAGAAACCGGAACTATTCAAGACCCGTGACGATACGCAAAAAACAGTCACGGGCTTACACTAGTTTATAATAAAAGTGGGAAATAAAAGTCGTGTGTTGTTTATTACTCATCAGTGTCCCACCAAAATCTTTCTTCAAAACTCTATCCATCACATCAGTGACACTGTAGCATAAAAATTACTGGAGTTTATTCGTGACTATCTCTACATCAATAAGATCTATCGGTGAACTATGACTGCGTAAAGACAGCAAGTTTGTGCGACGTCACTGTAGCCATATAACTAACCGGGACTCTAACTCCCACTGTTGGAGAACCAATAAAATTATCTCTAATCTTTACTGAATGGCATAAACACTGAGATCAGCAACGGATTGCCGGAAACAAAGACTAAATTAAGTAACGACAAACGCAATACATTTTTCCGTCTTCGATGTTTACGATATGATTATCAATGAAAAATTTACGAGGTGTATTAAAGAATAGATGATTATTTTTTTTTTTTTTTTTTTTTTGAAAGAATTTTATTTATTCTCTGCATCGATGTTATCCCTTTCAAAATAGTCCCCATTTGATATTACACACTTATGGCAGCGCTTCTTCCGATCCCCAAAACACTTCTGGGACTCTATCTATGGGATAGCTTTGAGCTCTTTCATCATTCCACTTTTAATCTCAACTATGCTTGTAAAACGACGGCCCTTCAAGTTTCCCTTCATTTTTGGGAACTCAAAAATGTCACGCGGGGCCATGTCTGGCGAATATAGAGGCTGGGGTATCATTACAGCGTTGTTTTTTGCCAAAATTCAGGAACAAGCAATGATGTGTGAGCAGGTACATTATCGTGATGAAAAATCCATGTATTGTTTTGCCACAAATCCGGGCGTTTGCTTCGGACTGCTTCACGCAAACACTTTTAACTTGATGGTAGTATTCCTTATTGATCGTTTGATCTTGTGGCAAGAAATCATGCTGCACTATGCCATTAAAATCGAAAAACACAGTGAGCATAAGCTTCACATTTGACAGAACTTCTCGAGCTTTCTTCGGTCTTGGCGATCCAGAATTCCCCCACGATGACGATTGAGCATTAGCTTCGACAT
Source organism: Vandiemenella viatica (assembly GCA_031002005.1). Classification (NCBI taxonomy): domain Eukaryota; kingdom Metazoa; phylum Arthropoda; class Insecta; order Orthoptera; family Morabidae; genus Vandiemenella; species Vandiemenella viatica. The sequence goes on from JARYHS010011408.1 coordinate 28,570,796, forward strand.
CATACACATAAACCCCTGTTATGACACGTTTCAATAGTTCTGCATCGTTGTTGACCTCATTTAACGATTCTTGAGTAACTTCCATTAGTCGATGTTTCTGTTAGAAACTCAACACTTCTGGAACAATTTTTTTTTGCAACACATTTCATACTCAAAACTAATAAAAAATTTCACGGCATGAGATAATTGATATACCAACATCATCAGCAACTTCTCTAATTGTGATTGGCGATCGTTCTTAATCATTTCTTTCATTTTTTCCCACATTTTCATAGATTATTGATGTTTTAGGACAATCCTTATGATGTTCATCTTTAACTTCTTCACGGCCATCTTGAAGACGCTTATACCATTCGTAAACCCTTTTTTTACTTATAGTAGATTCATCTAAGGCAATGTTTAACATTTCTAAAACTTTCTTGCACTTACTTCCATTTTTACAGAAAAATTTAATGTAAATTCTTTGATCAATGGTTTATACAAATGAAAAATCGCTGACTGAATCAAAACACGTGTTATCTTTTTTAACAGCGGACACGAGACTAAACATCCAATATATCTCAAAATACGAGAGAAACTTTCAAAACATGTTTGCCAACACAACAACAAAAACCGTGTCAATTGGACTAATATAAACTGCAAATTTCAAAATTCTAGCTAATGTTTTAACACATCTCACATATCCAAATTTTTATTACTAAGTTTTTTTTGCATATAGTTTTCTCATTACAATACTCACTACACTCTTTACGAAATATGTGTGAGAAGTTTAACTGGTTTAAACTCTTTCGCGTGAATGTATTGTGGTGTGTATGTAATCTCCGTGAACCGACTGACAGATGGCGTATGCGCGCTTCTGTCGGCCTGAAGGTTTGCAATTTATACCACAAAACTATTTCCGTTTTAACAATAATTACTACATGTAAAACAAAGTACAACCCACGAGACACCAAGCATCAGGCATTATGGCAAATATTTTAATAGGTCACATAGAACACCCCATATTCACAAACACAAACTGTAAAGTAATTTACTGGTATAGATACGTAAATGACATCATCTGTCAGTTAGACGAACCACATCAAAATATTTCCCAGTTCCACACTGTAATAAATAACATTCACAATAATGTAAAATTTACAATTGAGTTGGAAACACCTCACTGAACGTGTGGAGAGAATCTTAAATGCTATTAGATATGAAGTAACGAACACATTTCGCTTGCCTGTAGACTTATAACATTACCTGCGCGCGGTCCAGAGTCCCTGGTGACTGCGGCTCCAGTTCCTCGCCGTAGAATAAATGCGCCAATGCTGCTAACGCCCCACCACCACCACCACCACCAGCAGGCATCGGGTATAGTTCTTCGTCCGTCATTGTCTCGACGCTGCATAAGTTCCTAGAATGCGAATCAACTAGTTTATAACTGAACACGTACGAGAATGAGAAGTTGCAAAGCAGCGATAGGTCTGACAAAGGAAATTACCATAAACCAATTCGGTACATGGTGTGATAACGAAGATAGATTGGAAATTATTGGAAAAACGATAGCTTATAGTCTCATAGGAGTAAGACTTTCGCAGGTGATATGACATGATTTTTTTCTTTCATTTTGGGAGGCTTGGCAAGGAAATGTTTGTTAACTTGTTTTAGGTTTTCACGGCCATCTTTGTTAATAGTAATTGGATTTTCCGAGATTGCCACGTTATTTGTTTGAATTTCTAAGCTTTCGGCTTTCATGCTGCAACATTTGTTTACTTAGCAACGAGAAACAAGCTAAGTAAACATATGTAGTATCTCTGATGTAAGCTGCAGCATATCAGCCGAACCGCTAATAAATAAAGTGGTATCACCGGAAACCCCAATTGCTAAATGTTGTTCAGTTTTTTTAGTTTTTTTTCAGTCTGATTCAAATATTTATCACCGTCAAATCCAAGAGTAAATCCTATGCAGTGCTGTATGTTCATATGAAAGATGGAGTAAGATATCAACATAATCATAATATTTAAAACCTACATAACCGTATGGTGAACGTACCCAACAGGTATTTCTCTGATTTCTGTACCCTGCGTTGTAGCAGTTTTTGATCACTAGTATCTTTGACTGAAATTTATCTTCTTTCTCCTACTACTCAGAAAAATAATTTCCATTCATTTTAAGATTCGGGACCTAGTTAAATACAACTATTTTAAACACTAGGCATCAGAATTGACTACTTGTAACGAACCTGGGGCGTTGTTGTTCCGTGAGATCGATGCATGAGCATGCGTTGCGGTCATGGCCGCAGGGCAAGGTCCCCCGTGGGGCGGCAGAGTGCCCCATTGAGCCCCGCTGTGGCTCTTCTTCGATCTGAAACGCACAGAATCTCAAAGGGAAATCCACTTTCAGACATTTATTTATGAAATCAGTTCGAAAATGCTAAAAAAAAATTTAATCCAACAAGTGCTTCCTTTATTATATTGACTAGATGACCCGTGCGAAGACTAGAAGATTGATTCTGAACTGTTACAACCACGTTACCTTGATAGTTAATGTTTTTCCCCTTTAAAGACCGAATTTCGAATAATTCCTTTCTTAATTTAAGGTGTTACTAAAGCGGGGACCTTGATCTTTAAAGTGATACCTAATTTATCGATTTCAGTTAGATATGAACGAAGACAACTGCCTTGTGACAAAAAGACCTTCTAGAAATAATATATAAGCGCTCCCAGTTCACATATCGATTCCTAGGGTAATCCTAAAGAAGTACACAAAGACAGAAACAGGCACGTCGTTTAAGTACTATTCTCATTTTATATCTCTCCCAGAACATGTGACAATATAGTAACCTTCCGTTTATTTAAACAACTATTGGTTAATCTACTAACAAATCACCGACTTTGTATATTCCATTACCGATTCTGCTTCCTAGAATATTAATGAATAACTCAGTATCATATATGTTTATAAGACTTTCCCGGCGTATAATTGCAATGAAGTCTTCGAAGACTTCATTGCATCATATATATTATTTTTATAAGGTTTTTTTTTGTGGCCAGCGATCATTCTCTGTTCAACAAAATATTTCAATATTCAATGAAGTCTTCGAAGACTTCATTGCATCATATATTTTATTTTTATAAGGTGTTTTTTCAATATTTCAAGATATTTAGGATGAAATGGACAAGGGAAGGCAAGTGTAGCATCAGTTCTTCCAAAGACTTTTGACAGAGTGAACTGTTAAATGGTGTTAAATAGGGTAAAAACTATTGCATTGGATGAAAGAGTGATTTACTGGGTAGAAGAATGGTTGAAACGTAGAAACCAAAAGGTCAGGGTAAGAAATGATGTATAAAAAGAAGTGGAAGTGAAAAGGCTGTGCCACGCAGGTTAGCGTATTGGGTCCATTGCTGTTCATTATTCTAGTGAATAATTGTGTTTGATGGATTACTTTCAGAGTTTAGGTTGTTTGCAGATAACATAATGCTATATTAGAGGATCACAACGGTTGAAAACTGTGATAGCTGCAGGGTGATCTGGACAGGATATCTAGCTGGGTAGGTCAACACGGGATGAAGATAAATGCAAAGACCAATGAGCTTATTAGGTAAAGGGAGATAAAAATCCTAAGTTTGATTATTGTTATAATACTTGAAATGTAAATATCTTGGCCAACATTTGATTACAAACTCAACTGTACAGGACACACTGAGCAAGAAGTAGGAAAAGGTTACAAAACCCTTAACTTATTGTATAAGGTACTGTGGGGATGTAAGGCAATTGGGTTTCAAACTGTTGATCAGACCATTACTGGAATATGATGGCGTAGTAGGAGACCCATATTTTGGATTCCGAATACAGGAGTTGGAAAGTGAGCGAATTCTATATCTGTGTCTGTAAATTACCGCAGACCACAATCAGTAACTGATATGATAAAGGAGCTGGAATGGGACTCAGTGGATGACAGGAGGAGGGTGAAGAGAAACATGGGTGTGTACAAGGCGTATATTGGTGATGAGGCATCGAAATATACTGGTGAAACAATTAGGAGAGGATCATGGAATGGAAAAGATGACCATGGCCACAAATTGGCGCTCGATTTCGGGCATATGGGTGTGGGAAGATTTTATTTTGTAGATACAGGGGTCAGGGCTTGAAGTAAATTAGGAAATGATGAATAATTTACCGAAAACGTTAAAATAATTTAAATTTGAAATTATTATAGGGGAAAAATAGGTGAGAAAAAGGGGAGGGAGGAATGGGTATGTAGGAAAACTGCCAGCGGGGCAAGGGCTCCATCGCAACTACATTAAATTAACAAGAAGTTTTTACGCTAGAGTACAACCCGGGAGAGAAGAAGTGTTTTACACGACTACTCGATTCAGTTAAACATTTTGTTTGGCCATTTAGTAAGATCGAATCATGTTGCCGATTTGAATGTATTCGGATTCATATGCGTAGTTAGTTAACAGTCATATTCGTAACCTGGAATTAGTAGCTTCGCGTGAAATTGTCTCTGACTGTGGCTTAGGTACTTGGAAGACAGTTTTTTGGAACATTAAAACAAAAACCTACCACATTAAGCTGAGTAATAACATATTACAGAGGAGCGACGATAATCCGAACTAATTGGGACCGAGTGTGGTTCGAATTATCGATTTGTTCAGATTTTCTATCAGTATAGTTTCGATTTGTATAGTTTTTATTTTGCCTTTAAAATTACATTAAGTACTTTATGATTTTACGCATCCCTTGCAAAAGACGTCTCTTATTCTCTTCTGCTTGATTTTTGGATACCCTTATTCTTTTTAGAAGATGAAAACAGTGATATTATTCTTTATAATGTTGGTACAATATACTAAAGTCTACAGAACTCAGATGCACAGCAAATCAATAACAAAGGCTCACAACTAACAAGGCGGGTTTCAAATTTCCAAAAATAACTTAAAATTACCGGCACACTAAAAGAACTGTTGTGCCTCACGATTGCAATAAACATTCAGCATCAAAACCAGTGGTCACGAGGATGTTGCAGCGATAACACAATAACCAACGCAAGGTGTAAAGGAATAAACTCATTGTACTTAGTGGAATTTCCGAGCAAAACAAGTGAAAAAGTGCTGTGCTGTGCTGTGTTGTAAATCTATAAGTAGAAACAAAGTTGACGCAATTGTAGAATAATGCACATTTTGAAAAAAGTAAAAAAATAATTAAAAAGCTGTCGGATAATTGACTTTCCGGATTATCCACGCTCTACTGTACTTTATCCTGCCTCCATGATTTCATTAAAGGCAAGTATCTTTCAAGTCTGTAATTGAGTGTATGCAGTAAACCAAAGAGCCACGTGAGTAAACAAGTCCTTATCCAGACACCACCTTCATTACGCCAACATGGTGATGAGTAAGTGGCCAGCGTGAACTTCAACGAAACGATTATCATCAGTAACTCTACATGGCGACCGCGACAGTACTATTGTCGGATCGAACAGAAACGAAACTGCAGTAGTTAAGAAGCAAGCAACGTTGAATAGGTATTAAACCAGAAATTAATTTCCCACGCCACGAAGAAACAAACACGAATGAAATCAGAAGGAATGGGGAAGGAGTGAATAGGCAGGTGGATATAAAGATTTCATGAAAATTGAGAATCGCTGTAGGAGTTTCCCTCTTCGGCGGTACTCCGCACCGTTGTTCGTAGGGATTATGTTCTCTGCGACCTTGTAGAAATTGGTCGTAATGATGCTTGTTACTAGTAGGAATTCACAACACTGACATGCTGAAGATTTCATAACTTCAGCGCCACATGCGATGCTGAAAGCCGAATAATAGAAGGGATATAAATTCCAGCCCTTCAGTAGCTCATTCAAAATTATTATAAGTCGTGTCAGCTGCAGCACTGCCTACCCTTTTCTAAAAACATTTTGAGCCACTTTTGTACTCAGTTTCTTCGGTATCAGTGACGCTACATGCCTCAAAATTTTCGTTATACATTAATATCAGAAATCTTAGCAAACACATTAAACTTCGTTTCCTTCCTGTTCTTAGTTTGGAAGTTACTCGTATTCAGATTTCCTCTAATTTGTCACCCCTGCACTCACTGATTATCATCAATATTCTTCAAGTAGTCGTAGAAAGCTGCAACTTGGTACACATATAAAGTTTTTCCCTGAAATTACATCTAACCCTCATTTACCCCATACGTGAAATAGCTATCTACCCTAATATCGTTACATTCCTCAGATTTTCATTACAGACAGAGCTTAAGTTTAACATAAGTGTTTGACCCATTTAAATTTCATTGTCTTCTTTGAGCGTCTTAACTCTTGAACTACGCTCACGATATCATACACTCGAGGGTCATTGTGTCATTGCCAGGTCGAGAGGTGCATGCAGATATTTTAACACTTGGCTCGTCATAAATTACAAAATACCAACAATCATTTGTAATAAGAGTGATCTATCTTTCTACCCATATATTACATTTTGTAGCGAAATAATAAAATTTAATTCAATATTATTTTTGTCTATTTTTCTTAAGCAAAAAATCTTGTTACTGCCAACATAACATGATAAGTCTCTACTTCTTGAGCTCTCTCTCATACACACTTTCTCTCTCTCTCTCTCTCTCTCTTTTCTTACTTCTGTCACACTTCCCCCCTTTCTCTTAAATTCTTTCATCCGTTTAGCTGGACACACACGCTCAGGTCGCCGCTAACTCCCAGGATCCTAAGCATAAGAATATGATCATTCCAAACGTGTTCTCTCTTTTAACAAAGTATGTGCACACAGTAGGCAAACATTTTACCTTTCCTTATTTACTTGGATCGAGCTTTGAGCCCCAACTAATTCTGTCACGCAACGTTTCGCTCGAAGCCTCGTGGTATTTTCCTTGTCGAAGTATTACATTTCAGATGTTTCCTCGTCTACCAACGTGCTTCGAGTGAAACATCGCATTGATTATATTCGACGAAGTTCAAAACCCATAACAACGATCGAAGAATATTATCTTAGCTACATACACGTTCAGAATTTTATGCTTTAACCCTTACCACTTCATCCTTACTATTGTAACTAACGGACATGATAGTCAAAATGGCTTTTAGTTTACAAGAAAATGACACAGTTCTTTAACCACTGCTGGTCAAGAATCTTTTCCACAGGTTCACAAAATGCGGAGCGCTATGACGTGTCACGGAGAGCGCGGGGTGCGAGGTAGCTTCGCGAACCGTGTGGACGTGTGGGTGAACGGTTAATGCTCTGGCCTCGCATTCGGGAGGACGCCGGTTCGAATCCCCGCCCGGGTATCCAGATTTGGGTTTTCCATGGCTTCCCCAAATCACTCCAGGCGAATGCCGGGATACTTCCTTCAAAAGACCATGGCCGAATTCCTTTCCATTCCTTGTCCTCTATTCCATCCCACCTCTAATGACCTCGACGTCGACGAGGTGTAAAGCCATAAGTAAAACAAACAAAAAACAAAAGTGTGGACATTACACTAAGGCCTCTTCACACCGCGCAATTCCGAAGAGACGTGTTTGAGACCTGAGTGTCGTCAGTTTGAGTCGCCTGCGTGTACGATATTCACAAGCGACCTAGTACCACACACTGAGGATACTGTGAAGCGATAGTCTCTTCAATCAGCCTTTATATGCGTTAATCGTCGTTCTAATAAACATCCCTGTTGTAGTAATAATTATTATTTTAACAAATACGCCAATAC